>CM057765.1:5000000-6250000 GCA_030064435.1 Trapa incisa
GCTTCGTTTGAGCTCGTACCGACATTAAAATCTGCGATTCAAAGTTTCTTATAATTGTATGTACATACAGGAACTCAATTTCAACTCCAATTTCAATAATTAGAAGTGTTTGATATGTTAATTTGATGAAATCAAATTCGGTAGTGTTGAAGAGTTGAAATTGGGGGAAAATTTGGGGATTTTCGAAATTCAAAGGGGCCAAAATACAATTTTATGAAATTGAGGGTCAATTGGGCATGAAAATAATGTTGGAGGACCAATTGAGGAATTTTGGAAATTTTGGGGAAAAACTTACCATTTTTGTGAAAGAAGGGCAAAATGGTAATTTTGAAAAAATTAGGGAACCAAATTGGAAATTTGGAAAATTAAACCCCTTTTTTAGGGGAAATTGAATAAATTGAGGTCCCACGATAAATTTTAAAAGTTACGGGACTCAATTTGAGGAAAAACCAACATTAGAGACTTAAAGTTAAAGAGAAATAACTTTAGGGACCTAATTGCAAATAACTAAAAGTTTGGGTTTTCTCATTCATTAATGAATGAAGGCTGTTATGCCAAGTAATAATGAACAAGGTTGTTCATATTGTGTAGGAATGTTAAATACCGGGAATGCCAGCAAGGACAAGCTCGTCTGAATACAAAGAACCAGTCTAGTGGAATTCACGGCATTAACAGGTGAGTGGGTTTACTAACATCATACCTGATTGGGATGATGAGCAAAACTTAAAGTTAAAAAACCACTTACTGGTTGTGAGTGGGTTTACTAACATCATACCCGGTTGGGGATGATAAGTGGCTCGATATAAAAACCCACTGTTTAGTGGTATTTTAATCATCACTACTTAGAGAAAGTGATGTGAAAGTTATGCGAAAAAAACTACTTACGGGTTGTAAGTAGATCATACCCGGTTGGTATGATGAGACTTTCTCGAAGGAAGTTGAAAACCCGTTCATCGGTTATGAACGGAGATATCCTTATACCGGTTGGTATAATGGATAGAGAAAGCATATGTTTTGTCGGAAGTGCTCTCCCCTAACTGTCTGCCAATGCTTAAACAATTTGGGAAACCTTCTCGACGGGAGCTCGAATAGCTCTAATAGGCTGGGGGCCTCGATTTTGGAACTTAGGGGGCTAAATGCTCGATTTTGAAAATCTCGTACAATGGGCCCAAGGCCAGTTGGCACGAGCAATAGCTCGTAAAACTTAATAAGTGAATTGTTTGGTCATGGTACCAAGATAGGATCGACATGCTCAGTCAACTAGTAGCAGTGCAATATGACAGGTTGACAGACTAGTCAAGACAAACAGCTACTGGTTGAGTTGAGAGTCGGGGCCGTTGGACTAGTGGCACCACAGATTACATGGCAATATAAGAAAACATTGTTTGTGCATGCACTGTGAGTATGGGATCATCAAGACGCCCATGAGGGGTAGTGATGCGTATTAAGGGCACTGGACGACCTGGTGGCTATAAGGGCAGTTTGTCGTTCCAGGTGTCTGTGCGAAATCTGGAGTAGCACGAAGCGCATGAGACCGGGGTGGGGACATGATGAGGTCTCTGTCCTCATACGGACATGAAGAAGTGATTTCGGGATTGTGGGTAGGATGTCACATACATCCACTCATTCCAGGGTAGAAGTGGTCGTACTTCTATCCGGGTGGCAGGAAAAGTCACTCCGAAGCCACTAGCGGGTTCAGTAGTGATACTGACTTGCGAATGTGTGTAACCTTCATGATGAATGATGTGTGTTGGGTGATGACACACCGTGGTAACTAAGAAATAATGGAAAAATCCAAAATTTTAAATGATGTGATTTTTGAAAACAAAGGAGTTTGGCACACTCCATATAAATGTTTTTCTTAAAAGTCAAAAGCTTTTAAAAACTCATTCACTGAGTAGTCGTACTCACCCCCTCCCTTATATCCCTTTCAGGAAATCCCGGAAAGCCTCTCCTTAAAGACCGTTAACTAAGATGCCTGTAAGACAGGTATGTAAAGTTTTAAATTTCATACAGTTTTAATTATGCTATTCTAGGAAAAAGGTGCAAGTTAAAGGACGCCTTACTCTTTACGGTTTACGATAAGGGGAAACCCTTTAATAAACCGAGAGAGTAGCGGGTTGATCACGGGGATCCGACCAAACTGGGTCGGGGCGTGACAAATAAAGTAAAGAATATTCAAGAAATATTGGGAAAGTAAGTCCTCCAAATAAGATGTGGCTAAGGAGGAATAACCGCACTTGGTAGGACGAGTCATAGTCCACACACGGATATGAAGCTTAAAGAGTGGACGATCGAGCATAGTGTGAAATGCATGGAATAAAACTAATAATCGGAAGTATCCCATCTAAGGAATAAGGGATAAAATAAAAGTTGTGGATAGAAAATGATCCAAAGAAAATAGATGCCCTAACATAGATAAGGGTAGGAAGAAAGGGAGAAAGAACCATACAATTAATGATAAGGAGGTTGAGCATGTAACTCTTAAGATGGAAATCTCTATTGTAAGGGACATAGTAGAGAACAAAACCGGAAGGAGGGAACCTTCCATAGCAAAGTAATCGACACATAGATCGAAAGCAATTATTGTAGAATGAAGAATCATGAAGTGATTGTGAGTAAGTAAAAGTGGATTAAGGAAAAAAGGAAAAATCCTTGAATAAGGAATGCCAAGGACTTAAGAAGGAAAGAATCCCAGTTTGTTGGTAAACTATTGGGAAACCAAATAATTGGCACCAGAAAGACCCAATAAAGAAGTTAGAAAAGGGATGAGTGGGTAAGGAGAACCGACACAGTTGTGTACATTGAGTTAATAACGGTAAAGGTAGTCGAGGAATACTACAAGAGGAAAGGAGAGATGAAGTTATGCAATCCCCGAGAGGTTGAAAAATAAGGAATAACCCTAAAAAAAGTGTTTTGGAGATCTAATGGATATAGAGATAAGATCTAGAAAATGTCATGCTATAAGGGACAAGAAACCCAACGATCCCGATGAAAATATGACTCAAAATAAGGAGGAGTCGGTTCATAAGCATGAAAAGTCAAACATAATTTGGACTGATTTGTAATGAACTACGAATGAAGGAAGAGTCGAAATGGGATGAAAAGGTGGTGATAAAGAAATACGTGGAAATAAGTACAAAATGCTCTATAGGACGACGGGCTAAGGGTTTCAATGATCAAGCGGTTAACTAGACATGAAAATGGTTAGTTATCTTGGAATTCTCAATCTTGAGTACATGACCTCAAGGGGAAGAATGCTGCTCTAAGTAAAGAGAGAGATAAAATCAAAGAACATACCCTGAGGTAAGGTATGTCTAGTTATGACAAACTCCATGGAGGGAGTAAATAATATTAAGGAAAAGGAATTTCTTAAGTGAAGGTTGTAAAAGGGACTAATTTCAAGGATAAGAGAAAAGTTTGTATCTTAAGCAAACACCAAAGGGGCATCAAAGGAATTGATTGCTCATACAAGGATGTTAACTAAGCTTTGGGGACAAAACTCCTAAAAGAAGGGGAGATTTGTAAAACCCGCCCTTTTGAGCTAAGGAAAATCAGGAAAAGAACCGGTCAGACCAAGTGAGGATTCAGAACCTGTTCACAAACCCGATCATTTTTGAACGGGCAATTTGGAAATTTACAACTTCTGAGTGATCCAAAGGGTTCATTAAACCTTTGAAAAGAAATTTAAGAAAAATTAGAAGACAAAAACCAAGTTGGTTTAGGTGGACAAGATTACATAAGAACTTTAAAGTTAAGTGTGTATGCTCGAGAGTAGTGTGAGGATGGGTGACCTTCTAGGAAGTATGAATTTTTTTGTAACCCGAAATTTCAGTCATAACCATAAATTAATATATATTTAATTATTGTAATTAATACCAATAATTTAATACATTAATACAAATAATTTAATACTGAAATTAAATTATTGGAATTAATATCAAAATTAAATTATTGGAATTAATACCAATAATTTATGACAATATTAATACTAGTAATAAATCTCTCCTCACACCTGAACACTTCTCTCTCTCTCATCTCTCTACTGCTCTATTTCCCAATGAAGCTTAAACCAAAGTTTCGACTTCAACATTTTTCTTATCCTCGAAAGGAGATGTCGGGCTCTTTAGAACCGAGAAGAAGACAGCTATCTGATAGCAAACTCTAGTCAATCCGAGAATCGTTGGAGAAGCGCCGGCATGATGGAATAGTGAAGCAACCTCGGCATGATGGCATGATGGAATAGTGATTTTGGCCAAGCTAAAATCGACCGTTTCAAGCCTTCCTCAGGCCAAACCAAGCCCTCCCAACACTTCCTTAGCCTTTCCATGGCCGAATTAGGACCGAAAGATAAGCCAATTCGGGTCCCGTTTATAATTTTTTACCAGTGCTGGAGAGAGGGACGACCAAATTTCAATGACGAAATTCTAATCCAATTCCGCATCAATTGATGCGATTCTTGATTCTAGGATGAACCTCAGGACAAGAGCTATTTGCCCAGATTGAAAGCTTGGACTGTCGTGCCTTCACCGGTGAGTAATCGAAGCTTTTTGTCTCTATAGTTCATTTTCCGGTGAAGCTTCGTTTGAGCTCGTCCCGACGTTAAAACTTGCGATTCACATTTCTAAAGAATCGTATGAACATGTATAAACTCAATTTCAACAATTGGAAACGTTTGATGGGTCAATTTGATAAAATCAAATTCGGCTGTGTTAAGAAGTTAGAATTGGGGGAAAATTGGGGATTTTCAAAATTCAAAGGATCAAAATAAAATTTTATGAAATTGAGGGTCAATTGGGCATGAAAATAATGTTGGAGGACCAATTGAGGAATTTTGAAATTTTTGGGGCAAAATTTACCATTTTTGTAAAGGAAGAGAAAAATGGTAATTTTGGAAAAGTTAGGGGACCAAATTGGAAATTTGGAAAATTAAACCCTTTTTGTGAAATGGAATAAATTGAGGTCCTATGATAAATTTTAGAAGTTTCGGGACTCAATTTGAGGAAAAACCGGCATTTGGGAGTTAAAGTACCCTATTTTGAAAATCTCGTATAATAGGCCCAAGGCCAGTTGGTACGAGCAGAAGCTCGTAAACAAACATGATATATGTGCCATAAAACTTAATAAGCGAATTGTTTGGCCATGGTACTAAGATAAGACCGATATGCTCAGTCAACTAGCAGTAGTGCGACATGACAGATCGACGGACTAATCAAGACAAACAACTGCGGGTTGAGTTGAGAGTCAAGACCATTGGACCAGTGGCACCACATATTACATGGCAATAGGAGAAAACATTGTTTGTGCATGCACTGTGAGTACGGGATCATCAAGATGCCCATGAGGGGTAGTGATGCATCATCCTAAGGGCACTGGACGACCTGGTGGCTATAAGGGCAGTTCGTCGTTCCAGGTGTCTGTGCGAAATCTGGAGTAGCACCAAGCGCATGAGACCGGGGTGGGAATAGGATGAGGTCTTTGTTCTCATACAGACACGAAGAAGTAATTTCGGGATTGTGGGTCGGATGTCACGTACATCCACTCATTCCTAGGGTAGAAGTGGTCCTACTTCTATCCGGGTGGTAGGAAAAGTCGCTCTGAAGCCAATAGCGGGTTCAGTAGTGATACTGACTTGTGAATGTGTGTAACCTTCATGATGAATGATGTGTGTTGGGTGATGTCATACCGTGGTAAATAAGAAATGGTGGAAAAACCCGAATTTTTAATTGAAGGGATTTTTTAGAACAAAGGAGTCTGACACACTCCATATAAATGTTTTTCTTAAAAGTCAAAAGCTTTTAAAAACCCATTCACTAAGTAGTCATACTCACCCCCTCCCTTATACCCCTTTCAGAAAATCTCGAAAAGCCTCCCCTTAAAGACCATCAACTAAGATACCTGTAAGACAAGTATGTAAAGTTTTAAATTTCATGTAGTTTTGATTATGCTATTCCAGGAAAAGGTGTAGGGTAAAGGACACTTTACTCTTTACGGTTTACAATAAGGGGAAATCCTTTAATAAACCGGGAGAGTGTCGGGTTGATCACAGGGATCCGACCAAACCGGGTCGGGGTATGACAAGTAAGGTCGGTATAAGAGAAGTTATGGCTGAGCTAGTATGTCAAAGGCTCTAGGAGTCCCATGCGCAATAAAACTGGCGAAGGGGAAAGGTCTTGTCCCTTTAATAGCATACAAATTAATCGAAAATATATAATGGTTGGGCAATGATGCTCACACAGACTAATGGTCAAGGTTGTAGCCTCGCACCAATGTGGTAGATCTTGTAGGCTCTTACCAAGTTGGTCGGTAAATGCGCTCAAAACCATAAGTGGAATAGACTGGAAGTCTATTATGGGAATGTGTACTTTTTTTCCACGAAGGAAAAGTTGTGTGTGATACTTGCCGAATACAGGATCTATTTACTTAAAACTTTAAATCCTTATAGGTTTAAATCTTGTTTTCTAAAAATATTAATTATCCATTTAATTAAAACTTTAAATCCTTATATGGTTTAAATCTTCTTTTCTGGAAATGTTAATTATTATTTAGAGTATGTGCTAAATTGTGGATATGACGTCACGATGTCAGCTAACATGCTCACTAAGTTGTGAACTCATTCCCCTCCAAATACTCCTTTGAAGCAACTATGGTGATAAAAGGACATGTTGATATTTGAGAATCCACCATAAACCAAAGGTACACCTTATATTAAGTACTTGGTCTTGTCATGATTTATCAATTTTATTTTTCAAATTTTAATTGAATATTTTTGGGAAATAATTTGAGATGTTTTTTTACTCAGTCTTACATCTTATCAAGCTTACAATGATTAGACGTCTATTGTTATAAAACCGAGAGAATGTGATGGGTTGTCTATAGGCCCAAACGATGAAACCGGGTCGGGGCGTGACATTATCATATGACTCAATTTTCCACAGTGAAAATAGAAAGAAGAAAGTCTCTCATACTGAAAATTTAACCAAATATACCCCAGCCCCTCTCCTTTAATAAACCAGGAGAGTGGCGGGTTGATCACAGGGATCCGACCAAACCGGGTCGAGGCGTGACAACTAAGGTCGGTATAAGAGAAGTTATGGCTGAGGTAGTATGTCAAAGGCTCTAGGAGTCCCATGCGCAATAAAATTGGCGAAGGGGAAAGGTCTTGTCCCTTTAATAGCATACAAATTAATCGAAAATATATAATGGTTGGGCAATGATGCTCACACAGACTAATGGTCAAGGTTGTAGCCTCGCACCAATGTGGTAGATCTTGTATGCTCTTACCAAGTTGTCCGATAAATGCGCTCAAAACCATAAGTGGAATAGACTAGAAGTTTATTGTGGGAATGTGTACTTTTTTTCCACGAAGGAAAAGTTGTGTGTGATACTTGACGAATACAAGATCTATTTAATTAAAACTTTAAATCCTTATAGGTTTAAATCTTGTTTCCTAAAAATATTAATTATCCATTTAATTAAAACTTTAAATCCTTATATAGTTTAAATCTTGTTTTTTGGAAATGTTAATTATTATTTAGAGTATGTGCTAAATTGTGGATATGACGTCACGATGTCAGCGAACATGCTCACTAAGTTGTGAACTCATTCCCCTCCAAATACTACTTTGAAGCAACTATGGTGATAAAAGGACATGTTGATATTTGAGAATCCACATTAAACCAAAGGTACACCTTACATTACGTACTTGGTCCTATCATGATTTATAAATTTTATTTTTCAAATTTTAATTAAATATTTTTGGGAAATAATTTGAGATGTTTTTTTACTCAGTCTTACATCTTATCAGGCTTACAATGATTAGAGGTCTATTGTTATAAAACTGAGAGAATGTGGTGGGTTGTTTGTAGGCCCAAATGGTGAAACCGAGTTGGGGCATGACATTATCATATGACTCAATTTTCCACAGCGAAAATAGAAAGAAGAAAGTCTCTCATACTGAAAATGTAACTAAATGTACCCCCCCACCAACCCCCCCACCAACCCCCCCCCCCCCCCCCCCCCCCCCCCCCCACTTTTGGATTGACACTCCATACTCCAATTGGTAAAGGGTTATCCAAATTTATCTTAACCCATCACCTAAGAAACATTGAAGTTCCATCCGAAGCTAGGGGATCATCAACTTGTTCTACCTCCCTAATGTTCCTGCCTATTTTCCAACCATTGCTAGCTACTATTTGATTTCGAGCAAGTCCATGAAATTGGACTCATATTGGCAGGTGAGATAAATTCATTTGAGAAATACTATTATCCACTTCCCATTCACATAAGAATAGACTAGATCCATCAAATGACCAAGGGCTAGCAGCCAAAATGCGAGTTAACACTTTGAGATCACCAAAACCAAAACTAAATACACTATCAAATATACTTAGGAATTTTAACTAGCCAACATCTCCCTAAGACCATTTAAGCATCTCATTAATCATATCCCAATTCACCTTCCATTCATAAATTACCTAGCCTAACATCACAACTTTTCTAATAAAGGACTTGGGCACAATAATACCCATATTGATTACTCGAGACCTTTTATGGGGAATTCATGGGTCACACCAAGGTCCTTCTGTATTTGATGTCATTTTGTACCCTCCTCACCATCCCACTTACCCAGATCATGCAATGCAATAGATAATTAGACAACAATGAAGGGCTCAATAGGATAGCGTACAATACTTAATTTGTCACACCTCGACCCGATTTGGACAAAACCCTATGAACAATTCGCCACTTCTCCCAATAGGATTAGTTTCATGCTCATAGTATTGACAAAAGCAAGGCTCAATACCGAAAGAAAAATAATGTACGAGATAAGTTTACAAAAAAACTTTTGCTAGAATAAATGTTGCCGTACATAAATATAAAAGGAAATCAATTTACATACTAGGTTGGTAATTTGTTCTCTAACATTTGTTGTGCCATGTTCTATAACCTAAAAGTGGTAAGGGAGGAGGTGAGTTTATAACTCAGCGAGAGTTTATACTGTCCATGAATCATTTCATACTAAAAAAATTTAGCCTTTTCTTTCAAAATAAAGAATATTCCGATAAACAAGTTACAATTTGCCTTATCATTTGAAAAAAGTTTTTTTCAAATAAATCCACTACTTGTATAATACAAGTTTTAAAATTAGTTCCTTTCTAGTTGAACGAGTTTCATATTTGGTGGATTTATATTAGTTCGTAAAAAAAAATTCATAAATATCATTTCCCAATAAATGGATCAAACAGCAATATAAATATGTTCTACTAGTGACCTGTAGCATCTTTACCGTCCACCCTAGTAAGAGGCTACAACCTCCAACACATTGTCTCTTTGAGCACCTTGGCCCAACCCCCGAACTTATCGATATTTCGATCTCCATACGTCGGGGAGAGACCTCACTAATTTATCCCCTTGGTCTCAATGTACATGAAACTTCTAGGGCTTCAAGACATACCAAACAATACAACTTCTTTTGTACCAACCTTGTTGTCCAGTAGCTCTTATAACCAACTCTATCTCGTACCGGTCTCTTTGGTTCCAAATGATTACAATCACATACATAAGTCTTGGTATTTAAAACCTTTATCTTTGTGCAGCTATCCCAATGGGCTCCAACCCGACTCTAGCTTAGCAACATTAACAAATATTATTAATTTATGATAATTTTATAAGCCTCTTAAATCATAAATTTATTTATGAGTTTGCCCCATTCTCATTGGCATTGGGTCCACTCATACGAGTTTTCAAAACATGGCCTTGGGCCCATTTAACTTTTCAAAATCATGGCATTTGGCCCACTTGAATAGAACTAGATCTAGTCTACCATTGTTAACCATGGGTGTCACACCCCGACCTGGTTTGGTTGAAACCCTATGAACAACTCGCCACTCCTCCTAATACTATAATAGATGTTACCCCCGTTAACATAGTATTGGTAGGAGCAAGGCGTAAAACAACAAAAAACTATGCATCAGAATTTTGTTTTCCAAAATAAGTCGGAATATATAATTTTGTACATAAACTTATAAGGATAAGTAAAATACCATTTTGGTAGTTCGTATTGTAATGTCCTACTTGACATATTAAGACTTGAAAGGGATAAGGGAGAGGTGAGTCTATAACTTAGTGAGCAGGGTTTACAAAAATCGTGACTTCCTGTCCACAATTTAACTCATACTCCAAAATATAAAAGGATTTCATTTCCATCGTAAACCAAGGGTTATGGTTAACCAGAAAAATGAGGCCCCCGGCCTATCAGAGCTATTCGAGCTCTCATCAAGAAGGTCTCCCAAATAGTTTAAGCATTGGCACACAGTTAGGTGAGAGCACTTCTGATAAAAATATGTTTTCACTGTCCCTTATACCGCTTGGGTACAAGGACATCTCCGTTCATAACCGATGAACAGGTTTTCAACTTCCTTCGAGGAAGTTTAATCATACCAACCGGGTATGATCTACTTACAACCGGTAAGTAGTTTGTCCGCATGGTTTTCACATCACTACTCTAAGTCGTGATGTTTAAAATATCACATAGTAGTGGGTTTTCATTTCGATGTGCTTATCATCCCCAACCGGGTATGATATAAAATCCCACTCACAACCAATAAGGGGTTTTTAACTTTAAGTTGTGTTTATCATCCCAACCGGGTATTACGTTAGTAAACCCACTCACCCGTTAATGTCGTGAATTCCACTACACTGATTCTTTGTATTCACGCGAGCTTGTCCTTACTGGCATTCCTGGTACTTCATGTTCCTACACGATATGAACATCTCGGTTCATTATCCTTTGGCCTAATAGCCTTCATTCAATCCAAATGAATGAGAAAGTTAAACTTTCATTTATTTGTAATTAGGTCCCTAAAGTTATCTCTCTTTAACTTTAAGTCCCTAATTGCCGGTTTTTCCTCAAATTGAGTCCCGAAACTTTTAAAATTTATCATAGTACCTCAATCTATTCCATTTCACAAAAAGGGGTTTAAATTTTTAAATTTCTAATTTGGTCCCCCTAACTTTTCCAAAATTACTATTTTGCCCTTCCTTTACAAAAATGGTAAGTTTCACCCCAAAAATTCTAAAATTATTCAATTGGCCCTCTAACATTTTTATCATGCCCAATTGACCCTTAATTTTAGGAAATTGTATTTCGGTCCCTCGAATTTTTGAAAACCCCCAATTTCCCCCCAATTCCAACTCTTCAACATAGCCGAATTTGATTTTATCAAATTGACCGATCAAACACCTCTAATTGTTGAAATTGAAGTTGAAATTGAGTTTCTCCATGTTCATATGATTCCATAGAACTTTGAATCATGAGTTTTAACGCCGGAACGAGCTCAAACGAAGCTTCACCGAAAAATAGACTGTAGAGAGAGAAAGCTTCAATTACTCACCGGTGAGGGCACGGAGGTTCGAGCTTTCAATCTAGGCAAATAGCTCTCGTCTTGAGGTTCATCTTAGAATCAAGAATCGCATCAACTGATGCCGAATTGAGTTAGAATTTCATCATTGAAATTCTGTCGGTTCTCTCTCTAGCACCGGCCGAAAATTGCAGAGGGAAGCCAAATTGGCTTACTTTTCAATCCTAATTTAACCGTGGGAGGGCTAAGAAAGTGTTGGGGAGGCTTGGTTTGGCCTTAGAAGGGCTTAAAATGGTCAATTTCAACTCGGTTGAAATAGGGCAGCTTCGGTCCGCTAGAGATGCTTCACTGTTTCATCGACTTCGCCCCAGTTCTAAAGAATCCGACCTCGCCTTGTTTGGCTCGGAAAAGACCACATATCGGAGCTCTGGTTTGAGCTTCACTAGAAAATAGAGTAGTTGAGAGTGAATGGAGTTTTCAGGTGTGGAGAGGATGAATGGGGAGGGGCTCTTTATATAGGGAGCTCAAGGACCCGCTGGCCGTCCGTTTGGCACCTTTATGATAGTCATTGATGACTTGAAACATACCGAATGGAAATGTTTCTTTTTCACCAGTGTTGCTTCGATTTTCCGGCGAGTGAACAGTGTTGTCATCCTAAGGAAGAAGATGACACTGTTTCGAACTAGACCGTACCGGTCCAAATCGGGTTCAAAGCTTAAACCGGCCGGTTCACCCCCATTCGATCAAGTTTTTCAAATATAAAAATTTCTAAATTCATTCTCTATTCAATGGTGGCCTCAAATCTCCAATTTGAATTATTTAAGCCACCAAGTAAAAAAATTTAGGATTCAGTTCAATATAATGGTTCAAATCGGTTCGAATCCGGTTCACCTAAACATGTTTGGTTTTCATCCCCAATTCCTTCACAAGTCCATTTCCATGACTTCTGTGACTCCATAGGTCACTTAGGGTCCATAAGATTCTCAGTTTATCATCTCTTTATCAATTTTGGTTCATAAACCGGCTCGGATCTTAAACCAATTTAATCTAGTTTGCGTCCAATTTTTCTCTCTCACTTTGTTCTAAGGTTCCTTCCCGAGGTTTATGAATTTCTTTAGAGTACAATGGAGTTGAATTCCTCTGTTTTACCCAATCTCTATTGGTTTCGGTTCATAAATCGACTCGGTTCAGAAACCAGTTCAATCCTGTTGAACTCGGTTCATCCAAACTGCTCTAGTTTTCCTCTTCCAATTCGTCCTAAGGTTCTTTTCCATAGTATTATGAACCCTTTGGATCACTTGGGAGCTGTAAATTCCTAAATTGTTCATTCACAATTAATCGGGTTTGTGAACTGGTTCAATTTTCTCACTCGATTTGACCGGTTCTCTTCCCGGTTTTCCTTAGCTCAAAAGGGTGGGGTTTACAACAATAGTTTTCTACGTAAGCCATTTAATTTGTGGTGCCACTAGTCCAACGGCCTCGACCCTCCCCTCAACTTGTAGCTGTTTATCTTGACTAGTCCGTCGACCTGACATGTCGCACTATCGCCCGTTTATCGAGTATATCGGTCCTATCTTGGTACCATGGCCAAATAAATCATTCATTTAAAGTTTTCTTGGCTTAACTCATGTTTGTTTACGAGCTTCTGCTTATGTCAACCGGCCTTGGGCCCACTGTACGAGATTTTTAAAAACAGGCATATTAGCCTCCAATTTCCAAAACTGAGGCCTCTGTCCTATTTGAGCTATTCGAGCTCCTGTCAAGAAGGTCTACCAAAAGTTTAGGCATTGGTACACAGTTAGGGGAGAGCACTTCTAACAAAAATAAACTTTTAGCCGTGCATCACACCAACCAGGTATGAAGACAACTCCGCTTATAACCAATAAGCAGGTTTCCTACTTCATTCCAATAAGTTCATCATACCAACTAGATATGATCTACTTACAAGCGATAAATAGTTTTTCCGCATAATTTCCACATCCCTCCTCATAGGTGTGATGGTTAAAATACCACTTAGTAGTGGGTTTCATTTCTGAGGTGCTCCACGAGAGCTTCTACTTGCTGACGTTCCTGGTACTTCATGTTCCTACACGATATGAACATCTTTATTCATTATCCTTTGGTCTATTAGCCTTCATTCACTATGAATTAATAAAATACCCAACTTTTCAAATATTTACAATTTGGTCCCTAAAGTTCTTTTCTTTTACTTTAGGTACCAAATGCCGATTTTACCCCAAATTGAGTCTCGAAACTTCAAAATTATACTTTGATACATCAATTTATTCAAAATTAGGTTCAAGTTTCCCAAATTCCTAATTTGGTCTCCAACTTTTCCAAAATTATCATTTTGCCCCTACTTTACAAAAATGGTAAGTTTTGCCCCAAAAATTCTAAAATTTCTCCAATTGGTCATCCAACATCTTTATCATGCCCAATTGGCCCTAAATTTTATTAAATTGCACTTTAGTCCCTCAATTTTCTAAAATCCCCAAAATTTCACCAATTTTTCTCTCAATTTCAACATTCCAACTCAATCGAATTTGATTTCATCAAATTGACCAATCAAATGAGTTTAATTGTTGAAATTGAAGTTGTATTAAAGTTTCTACATCTTCATACAATTCAATTGCACTTTGAATCACATGATTTGACGTCGGAACGAGCTCAAATGGAGTTTCGCCAAAAACTGAACTTAGAGATAAAAAGCTTCAAAAGCTTACCGTCGGGGGTGCGGCGGTCCAAGCTTTCTATCTGGTCAGATAGCTCTTGTCCTGAGGTTTCTCTTAGGATCAAGAATCGCATCAATTGATGCCGAATTGAGGGAGAATTTGGTCAGCTTTGTCGGTTCTCTATCTAGCACTGATAAGAAATTACAGAGGGGAGCCAAACTGGCTTAACTTTCTGCTCTAATTCAGTTGTAGAAGGGTTGTGGAAGTATTGAGAGGGCTTGGTTTGGCCTGAGAGTGGCTCAATGTGGCCAATTTCAGCTCGGCCGAAATAGGGCAGCTTCGATCCATTGGAGCTACTTCGTTGTTCTATCACAATGGTGTTTCTCCAACGACCTTCGAAGAAAATAGAGAGTACAAGTGTGTAATTGACTTCTCCCCGAATCCAAAGAAACCAACCACACATTCTTTGGCTCAAAAAAATGCCCAAGTTGGAGCTCTAGTTCGAGCTTCACTGAAAAATGGAGCAGTAGGGATAGAGTGGAGTTTTCAGGTGTGAGGAGGAAGAATGAGGAGGGGCTCTTTATATAGGATGCTCGAGGACTTCTTGGTCGTCTGATTGGCGCCTTAATGGCGATCATTCATTACTTAAAACTCCCTGGCCTAAGACTTTTCATCTTCGTAGGCACTGCTCAATTTTTTGGTGAGTGAACAGTGCTGTTATCCAAAGGAAGATGACGACACTGTTCCGAACTGGACCAGACTGGTCCGAACCAGATTCAAAGCTTAAACCAGTCAATTAAGGCCCGATTTGACTGAATTTTTCAAAATTAAAAAATTTTAAATTCATTCTCTATCCAATGGTGGCCTCAATTCTCAAATTTGAATTTTCTAGGCTACCTAGAAAAATGAATTTAGCATCCGGTTCAATAGTGGTTCAAAATGGTCCAAATCAGTTCAATCTGGTTCGAATCCGATTCACTTGAACCGGTTTGGTTTTCACCTCAAATTCATCCTAATTCCTTTTTCATGACTTTTGTTACTCTTTAGGTCACTTGGGATACATAAATTTCTCGATTTTCCCTTTCTCTATCGGTTCCAGTTTTTAAACTTACTCGATTTTCTCTTTAGAAATGACTAGTTCTTTCCCCGATTTTTTTATTATCAAAGGACGGGGTTTACACCGTATCTCATGCATGCACAAATAATAAGTCTTTTTAGTTAAGGTCTTTTTATCTTTGTTGCTACCGACTCCCATGAGCTTGTTGACTCACTTCGGCTTGGTACTACCAGCCAAACGGGTCCAACGACTCGACTTCGGCTCGATGATCACTAGCCCAACAAATTTAACAATCCTGGTCATGGCCCGATATCTATCACATACAATTTACCCATTATATGAGTTTTTATAGGCTCATTCCTCATCTAATTGTCTATGGGCTTAAGCCTGTACCCATTGGTCTTAGGCCTACTCGAGTAGTACTCGCTCTAATTATTGCATAATTCATGCTCTCATCGAAAAATTCTACCAAAAATTTTAAGTTGGTTCAAGAAATCAGGGGAGAGCATTTCCGAAAAATAGTTTTCAATTTAGGTAGATACGTTTGTCAGTCCAACCGGACATGATGCCAAAAACCCACTCAACTAGTGTGTCGTGACTTGTCCCGACTGGATCCCTATCGACTAGTGACTCCTCTGCACCAATACTTGTATCACTTGTCCAACATGTCCGAGCATTCACATTAGTACAATTCGTATGGGCTCCATATTTGCACTTATTGGCACTTAGGTCCTTAATCATGCCTTAATTACGCTTAGGTCCCTAAAGTTCATAAATTTTTTCTTTATGACCCAAATGTCCAATTTATCTCCAATTAGGTCCCTAAGGTTCTCAATTTCCCTCCTAGGTCCCTAATTTCCTCTTATTTTCCCTCAAATTCTCAATTTTCTTTTAATTGCAATTCGACCCCTAATTTCCCAAAAATTCTCAATTTCGCCCAATTTTCTCCTAACATTGCACCTTGGCCCTTAAATCTTTGTTTCATCAAATTAACCACTCAAACTTGGTTAATTGTCCCCTATCATACTGCTAATCGCTCCCCCTTCTCTCTACGATCATTTAGGCCTTTGAATCACTTCATTTGGTGAAGATTCAAGCTCAAACAGAGCTTAGTCGGAAAGAGTTCTTAGAGAGAGAAAGTTGGACTTTCTTATCGGTGAGGGGGCGGCGATCAAAGCTCTCAATGTGGGCAACTAGTGCTCTTCCAGGGGGTCATTCTAGGATCCAATTACGGGTCAATTGCCTGTTGGAGCACAACGAAATTGATAAGAGAAGTTCAGTGGTTCTAGCTTCTGTAACTTCAAAATTTTGGCGACCTAGGGCGGAATTAGCTTATCTCGAAAGTTACAGTGAGTCACCTAGAAAAATAAATATTTGGATTGGTTATTCTTGGTTCAATCTGATTTAGGTCTGGTTCACCCTAAACTGGCCCGGTTCTCCCGTCTAATTTGGTTCATGATCCATTTATATTATTTTTTAATCTTTATTGAACACTTCGAGATTTTTTCAATTCTCATTTTGGTCTTCTTATTACAAATTCCAGTTTGGTTTAAAACACGATTTTCTCTCAAATTTTTCCGATTCTCATTTCCAGATTCTTATTTTAAGAGAATGGGGTTTACATTATTGTTCAATCAACTAGACAAAAAGAGAGATAGAATTGGGATTATTGCTAGGATAAATACAAGCAAATGAGAGGTCATGCAATTACTGAACCATGGAGCACAAAAAATCATATAACTAACAAAATAGTAGATAAACGTCGAAACTACTCACTAACATTATTTAATGACACCAAACTAAAGAGTAGATGATCAAATAACATAATGGATTAGAGCTCAATGAAGAAGAATGAAGAGCTCACTTCTCTAAGGGTTGGAGTGATGATGAAGAGGAATGAGGAGCTCGCTTCTCTTAGGGTTGGAGCGAACACACATGGACGATAGGAATCGCACCTGTGTACGCTTCCGAGTTCATATAGTGGTTCCCTCTCACTTAGTCAGTCATTCACACTCCCCTCTACTTTAGTGTACACACATGGATGATAGGAATCGCACTTGTGTACGCTTTCGAGTTCATATAGTGGTTTCTTCTCACTTAGTGTACATTGAGATTTTAATTGGGAAAATGGAAAATTACCGATCGAAAGGAGAACTTCGTTCACCAAATGGACAATGATATCAGGTTTTTATATGAGAGCATGAAGAGCAACATGTGACACACATGGGAATCAATAGAAGAAGATTAAAAGGGTTGAAGAGAAACATCAATTTTTTTGTAAGAAAATATTGTATTCCGATAATAGGTAAAACTAATTTATACTTAAAAGTTATAAATTTTACTTAATGAAACTTTTTCAATCTTATAAATACATGTCATTTCTCTATTTAATTCAATTTGAGATTATATTCTTAATAATCCCACTAATGTGTAATATGTATACACTTAACACGTGCAATTTTAAACATTCACTTAACTGTATATGAGTTGTGTTTGATTTTTACTGTATTGAACTAGTGGAAATAATGATCTCAAGTTTGGTATTTTTCATATTTAGTCAAATATACCACGAATCAGGTTTCTGATCACGAGTAATATTCGGGTGCGAACCCACCAACTACGATAAAATTTATAAATGTATTATGTACTAGTATATAAATTTATATTTATTTAAAAGTTATAAATTATAATTAGTTCAATATTTATAAATTTATAAACAAATAATAATTATCTATTTTATCAAACTTAAGATAATATTTTCAATTATTATAAAAACAACCCATAAAAAATAGACAAATTTGTGATTCAATACTTATAGTAGAGGATGAAAAATGGTAAAGGCAATAATAAAACTTTTTTGCTGGTCACGAATCACGAGAAGCTTGTGTAATAGATAACATGTGCAAGGAAGTATGGGTGTCAAATATAAGAGGGACTCATATTAAATGTCACAGCCCACTACAACCTGTAGCCCTTACTACAGTGCATGAAGTCAAACTAGGGCATTGATTCATGTGACTGGAAATTCAAATAGAGACAAATGAAAATATTGTCATTGATTCATGTGACTGAAAATTTAAATAGAGACAAATGAAATTGTTTTCTATGAAGAACTAGACAAGGGAAGTGCAGCTGGATTATGAAAAATTCAACCGTGTATGTAATATTCAGCAAACTTACAATTCAAATTGATAAAGTTCATCTGCGCTTACTTACTAGAGTATCTAATTTTTATGAAAACACGATTTCTCGTGTGTGTCTATATATAGATAGATATGGAATATAATTAGTTATCCATATTAATCATTTAGTTGTGATGAATAAATTAAAGTTGGGTTCGAGACAAACCATGATGTTGATTATGGTTAAATAAATAAAACCAAATGATTCTCTGGCAAAAAAAATTATCATTATATCGGTTACTGTACGTGTTTGGCCAAGACACGTAAACTACGCGTATATGTGGAAAAATGTAACACATGATTACGTGCAAGAATAGGGCTGTTTATTAATTAAATAAAATAAGAAAAAAAATTATCTATTGAATTGGACTCGGCACATACACACATTTATAATATTGATTTTGCAATTTGTATATTCTGTGATAACTTAATTTGGTATTATCTAATAATTTGCTTATCAATAACTAGAGTTTTCTCCCTATAATTGTCATCAATTAAATTATAATCAAATTAATTTAGTTCGTATATTAATATTAGTAATTGAGAATTATATCGTTGGAATAAGTTTGAATTGGTCCAAAATAAAATAAAAAATTAATTAATTAAATTTAATATTTAATTAACTTAATTAAATTTAATTAAAAAAAATTTCAATTATGAATGTTCCATTTGAGCTAATTTAAATGAATGATTTTTTTTATGAATGAATATAAATTATGACCAAATATTAATTGGTTGGTGAGAAAGAAAATTAAAATAAAATTGAAATATATATTATATATTTATTTTGAACAAAATAACATTTATTATTAGAAATAAAAAGATTATTGGTACACCAATTCTACCCATCAATTTTAATTAAATTTTTATTAATTAAAATTTAATCTTTTAACAATTTAGAGTATATAAAATATTATAAAAAAAATTCGGTGAGATCAATAAAATCATAAAAAAACATTTCTATTTATCTGCCACATTGAAGAGGAGGTGTTTGAGGAGATGTAAATAACTTATTTCTTTGGCTAATCTTTATTTTAAGGCTAAATAGCTTAAAATCTTTTATATTTTACTGACAAGAAAATATCACTTTATCACATGAATTTTTATTAAATAAGTTATTTATTAAACTAAATTAATTTATTTTAACAGAGATTTAACTTAAAAATTCGTTTTTAAAAATATTTAATAATAAGCTATAATTATTTATAAATATTTTATCTTAAAATTAATTTTTAATCTTATAAAAATATTATTTTTTTGTAAAAAATTACTTAATGAATATAATTTAGCCTTCCTAACTTTGCTATTATACCCATTATCCCAATTTTTTTTATTGATTCAAGTAGTAATTAATCAGCACTCAATAAACAAAAGAAAAAGAAATAAAGATTCCACATGCTATCTTCATTCAGATACACTATTTTTCCGTACGTGGAAACCTCAGACCAGATTCTGCGGTTTCATAGCTGCGTGCCAATGTTTTGTTTTGCCTTTTATATTAAAAAAATTGAATAAAAAATAGTGCATGAAACAAAACGAACGATAGGGACGACATAATAATCAATCGATATGGAATTATTTAGAGCCGTAGAGGCTTAAATTCGGCTGTTGACATCTGGCATGACGTACGTGGGCCCTGCAAGGGAACTCCTGACCATAGTCTTTTATCTGGTCAACAACCTCCCCTGGGTATTATGTATCCAGTCTTGAGCATCAATCCATCCCTCTTACCAGTGTAGACCTTACTTGTCCACGAGCTAGCCACGAGCTTTCAGAGACTTGTCCTATTTATTTCCCACCTATCCACTCTTCAAACCTCTCTTACTAGAAAAAAAACAAACAGAGCCGAAAAACGATGGGGAATTTCTGTCCACGGGAATCGCCGTCATCCATGGTTTGGGCGGGCGATGACCGGGAGCTCTCGGCCATGGAGAACCACGACATGCAGCCACCGCAGCTCCATCAGAAAATGCTCCTCGGCAATCTTTCATCATCTCCGAAGCGTCTCCAACCCAGGGGAGGCTCTACCACGAAGGTGAAGATAAAGATCACGAAGAAGGAGCTTAATGAGCTTCTGCGGAAGGCCGAGGCCCAAAACCTCAGCTCCGAGCAGATTCTTATCGGCATAATTGAAGCGAGTAGCGGCTGCTACACCGTGAACCACCACGTACATCACTGGAAACCGGAGCTGACCAGCATACCGGAGGTGAACTGAGCTTCAGCCATAGGGATGAATCGAGGTCCCTGACTCCATTTTCATTGTATATGCTGCGTGTGGGGGATTATTACGGATTAGTTTGTTCGTAGGGTCTTTATATTTTTCTTTTAACATTTCAATAAATTCATAGTGATGTTTGTGGAAACGATTTTGTGTGTGGTTCAAGGGCAGTTTGGAGTTTTCCCTGTACAGACGTTCTTTTCCCTATAAAATGATATATACTATGTAAGATCCCGTCTCTCTCACCGTGAGGTGAGGTTCGGCTCAGCCCAAACTCCGGTCAGGTCCCCTTCCGTAGGCTCTAGCATGGTAATTTATAATTTATAATTGTATAAAAATTTTCTAAAAATTAGTTTTTCCCTTTGGTATAAGTGATTTAGATTTGGAGTGATTTGAATCGATGAATAAACTGAATTCAATTTTGGTTTCGAATATATATATATGGAGAAACTAGAAATCGACATTATCACAATTTGTTAAAATATATAATTCAAATACAAAAAAACTTATTTTTTTTTATCAATGTTAATAATATTTTCCACAAAATACTTAACAATAGGTTGTTCCCATAATTTAAGGTAATTTAAATTTATCTATTTATATAAATTTTAAATAAAAATAATAATATTATTATTTATCTTATATTTTTTTTTATAATTGCAGAATTATATTGATGCAATGAGAATTATATTTATGTTAAAATATCAAAAGTAAATGCATATAAGTACCTTAAAAGATTGAACAACATTAAATATTTTGATTTTTAAATGAATTTTACATTTAATCTATCCAGTTGGAAAGGAAATGAATTAGATTTAAGAATTATGCAAAATAAACTGACGAAATAAAATAATTTTAAAATAGCTTAAAATAAATTCTATATACAAATAAAATATTATTATCATTTAATAGTAAATAATAATATAATTTTTTATGTAAATAAATAAATACTATATAGATATTGTATTTTATTCCTACTACACTTATCTTTTCGTATAGATATAATTTAAAAGAATACATGAGAAACCTCCTATAAAATAGTTAATAACTATTTAACTTTTTATCAACCACTATTTGATATTTTGAATAAATGATTTTATATTATTGCAAGATTAAGAAAGTATAATTTAAACTCAAAAATATATAATTATATCTTATTATATTTTGTATAATTATTTGATAATTTTGAAATTTGATGAATAACTTTTGATAAAATAAATAGTATTAATGTTAAATTCGATAATAGTTATCCAATTATAAATTCTAATTTCTCACGTATGGTAATTTATGAATAAAACTTGTACGGATGGGCTAGCGGGGCTCTCTAGATTCTATACTACTACTAAGTTACTAACGGGCCTTTTCTTTGGACGGAAATGGATAGTTTTATTATCATGGGGCATAGTCCAGAATTTGCACAGATCCTCCTATAATTCACCATGTAGTTTGTTGCTCTATTAGCTTCTCTTATTGTGTGTTGTTCCTAACTCTGTGAAGGATGCTCCTAAGGACCTGGACTGCAATGTAGAATAAGGAGTTAAGCCAATGGTTATCCTATGGATGGTGGGTGCCAAACAACGTCATGAATACCTTGGTATCCACTTCCACCTTGATGTCTAATTTGTTGGATAGTTTAAAGTCTTCGCATAAGGTGGATCATTCATCATGTAAGTTATTTACCTTGTCCATTCTTCTTGAGATAACTACAAGAAATTCATATTTTTTATGACGGATAACAAGTAATTACTTTTAAAAGATTAAATATTAAAAAATTATATAACAATAATATTTCTATATTTTAGTTAATATAAAATCAATTCACTTAACAAGTAACTTGCTTGGATTTATCGGGTCAACCATCCCAGAGTTTCTTGCCTTATACTTTATTCCTCCTTTTCCATGGGTAACAACTTAGCCCGCTCTACCACTTACACCATATAATGCTTCATTAGCTCGCATTGCTTCTATCACAATTACGGTAGGTTGTCCAGTCCACCACCCTAGACACCATCATCACTTATGAACACATTTACCACCATCAACACTTAAGTTGCCTTCACTTTCCTTGAGCTCATATATAAATAGTGGCCCGTCAAGTCCTCTTCCCATGGAGTGATCATCCTCTATCTTAATTGGTTAAGTATGTAAGATCCACTCTTTGTTAATCTTTCTAGTCTTCTTGTTACTGCTTATCAAGAATACCAAAAAGTTCCACTCTTTGTTTGAAGAAAACCACTTTCAATTTATAATAAGATCGATAATCCCAGTAATAAGTCAATGTCACCAAAATAATTCAATAAAAATAGCCCATATACATTGAGATTAATAAAATTTAATATATAATAAAATCAATTATTTGTATGTGACATTCCCAACAAAGTAAGTATCACAAATTTATATTTATTCGTCAAATGAGCAAAAATACATATGAAGCAAAATTTGAAAATAAAAAAATATATATTTTCAGCTCGAAGTGAAAATGTTTTTTAATTTTGAAGATATAGGGGTTCAAGTAAATGCAAGTCACACAATAGACCCCATCATGCTACCACGATTTGATCAACTCAAGTTGGTAGGTTGTATCCTTAGATAGCTGGTCCTCATAAGAAAGTTTAAACCAATATATGCAGAGGTTTTCATAGAACAAATGGACAATCAAGATTTCCTTTCAGTAGTTTCCACTTGACACCGTGCATCAATCTTTTAAATTTAGAGATGATATTTCATAGGTAAATGCTTTAAATTAAGTCGTTGACATTTTATTCTATCGGTGAAATATAAATATTTTAAAAAACCTAAAAGACAATATTTGTATTGATAGATGCTTAATCCATTACCTATCATATAGCACTCTCATAATGCAAAACATTTCATGTGGACATCTTGACCACTTCACACCATCTCTTGAAGTGGAAGATTGGGTCTATATGGGAGAGGAAGATTGTGTCAAGCTCACATCTTTCATTAGGGACATCCATGATCTTCCATGGAGCTCACCTTTTGATGCATGTCATCTTCAATTTCATCGGCTTTCAATTTGCCCTTACCGGTATAGAGGAATACATATCTTGATGATATTCATTATGACTAGTATTGATATTGTTAGGGGAAACAGTGAAGCTTCTAGATATAACAAGTTCATGTGTCTACTCGAGATACTAGGACCACCTACATGTAAAAAGCTATTTTGGAGGTAATGAGGTATCAGTCATGTTATTGATCACTTTTGTCTAAGTGGTTTGCATAAATTCTAAGAACAAAAAATTAAATCACTTATGGCGAACATTATTGGTTTTGGTATTCGAGACATCATATTCCCGTGATCAAATCTCATGGTCACTAAATGTTGTCATCCAAATGGTCAAAGGGTGCAAGTATATAGTTGCCCTTATCACAAAAGTGAACGAAGGTGGAGAGGATCTCCCATACTATTGTAGATTTGCCTCATGAATCACATGTACTAATTCAATTGTTTGCGTACAATGTTGTATTATAAAAAATTCAATTAACTAAACTGGTAATTGCTACATCTCATTGATGATGAAAAACTTAAGGTTCTAATTTTTTTTCTAAACTAAATACTAAGGAAATTATGTGTGAAGTCTTCTAGATGACAACTGGCTCCGCTCTTAGGAGCTCTAATTTTTATGTAATCCAATTTTTGAGCATCTGAATGTACTAAATATTTCATATCTGAATGTACTAAATATTTCATGTGTTCGGAATCTAACTTACTTTTTTTTTTATATAACTATAGATAGTATGAAACTACTGAAAAGTTGGCCCAATTTATGTTGAATGAATAATTGGCAAGGTCCTACCGGAGGGACAACATCTAAGGAGATGCTTAGTCACTTACATGAAAGAAATACAATGCCCAACTGAGGTAGATAAATACAAAAAAGTATAGGTTCTATTTTACCACTATTTTCATATAGAGATTGATTTAAGTAGAATGATACAATTATCCTAATTGTAATATTCGTGGTCATTTTTTTATGGGCTATAAATAGTTAGAGAAATTTAAGTTTTATGGATAATGAGCGTATGAGACATATAGTCAATGTCTTCTAAATAAAAGATTTATTCATTCCTTGCATGGGAGTTGGTAAATTAGAACATTATCCTATTGTATTTAATTATAGTAATAATATCCTGTGAAAATTTTCTTGACATATTTCGTATGTATTCACTGGGTGGAACAAATAAGAGATAATTTTTTTTTTCATTTCATGCACAATAAATAAAAAATTTATTAACTTCTTATTTTGAATAAATTTTATTTTTTATCTATTTAAATCTAAATAACTATTTGTATAAAATCGTACTCTACAAAAGAAGAATTGAACATAATTGGACCATAAATTGAAGTTAAACTGATGAATTAGAATAACATGAAAAATCAATTTAAATTTTTTAAATTGTAGTTAAATCGGTGAATTAGAAGTAAATGAAAAATCGATTTAGATTAGAAAATTATTTCAAATTGGGATTTGGAAAGTTATGAAAATAATGTGAAACAAACTTTAAGGGAACTCGAAAGTTGAGAATGAAGGACATGAATCAGAGATATACGAACAAGAATCAGAATAAAATTGGAACAAACTAATTTATACCAAAAATGATATAATTTTTTGAATGACTTTGGTAAGGGTAAAAATATAATTCTTAATTCTAAAATTGTAGAAAACAAGTTGGAGAATTTATAGAAAAATAAAATTTGTTGAGAATCGGTTGAATTGGAGGTAAACTGAACTAATAAAGATAAAAATCAGACAAACTAATAGATTTATTCGACAAAATTTACTTTAAAAAATATCGAACTAGTCAAATATGGTGAACGTGCATTGAACTGGTCAATGGGTCAATTGCACATGTGGGCACACGTCTTCTTCACTCAATCCGATTGAACCAAAATTGTGGCATGAATTATGATGTTTTACCCCTTAGGAAAATAAAATGAAAGCTAACTTTGAGAGCCCAATTTAACCAACCTAGACTATGGATCCATGGCTCTTTGACCCAAGGAACTCCCAATATAAGAGTTTGTCATCATATCACAGTTGAAATTTTCTCTATAATATAACTCAATTTTTTGATAACTTCACTATTAGAGGTAATAAATTCTAATTTTTATCACAAAACTTAATAATTCTGGTAGTATTAGAACCATTGTGAAGCCAACTTTTATATCTTATATTATCCAACACTAATGATACCTTTATCGATGCTAATGGGATAAATAGTGCATACTCTTAGAAGCCCGGAATTGACAATCTTACTTCCATAGCCATTTTCGATATCATTGATGGCCAAATGTAACTAAGAAAAATTACACAGGCTCCTCAGAGCTCCCTTTAGCGAACCCCACTAACCTATTGGGTTGAACATAAGTCTCTTGGTTGTGCTCCACCATGAAAACTCTCACATCCCTTGATTTTGACTAAATTTGGTAAAACCTGAATGGTAGTCAACTCATAACTCCATTTGAAGTCAAATGAAACCAAAAAATATGCAAGTGAGTCATCTTTTAAACACCACTCATGTCATTGACTGATGTGTCTCCCATGAGTTCGCGTTATTTTACCAATTTGTGTTACTTTTTTGTCGAGCTCTAAAATAAAATTAGGTTAAAAAGACACTATTTCAGTTGAATGATGTCAGAAAATGACTGTGGACATGAGGTGTTTAAAAGTATAATATAATTTATTTCTAAATTTAGGAATGAGTTTTGGAGGGTATGCATTTCGAGGATTAAAATGTAATTTTAGTAAAATTTTGGAACTTATATGCAAATAAAAATTTTTGGAGGACCCAAATA
The DNA here is from genome assembly GCA_030064435.1 of Trapa incisa. NCBI lineage: Eukaryota > Viridiplantae > Streptophyta > Magnoliopsida > Myrtales > Lythraceae > Trapa > Trapa incisa. The sequence continues at coordinate 5,026,314 of CM057765.1, forward strand.
AAAACTAGAAAAGTTTAGGGACATGAGGATTCAAATTAAGGAATTTTGAAGTAAAATGACATAAGTAAAACTTTAGAAAAATTTAAAGGTAAAATGGTAAATATTAGAAATTTAGAGCACTAAATATAATTTTTTTAATATTAGGAACCCAAATAAAACTAAAAAAAAATGTCGAAATATCAAGAGAATGTTTGTAAAACTTAAAAATTCAAATAAAAGATTTAAAAAGTTTAATAGTATAGATATAAATTTTTAAAAGTTTAAAAATTAAGTAACCATTTTTTTAAAATATTAGATGCTATAAATGTTAAAATAATTTTGGTCTATATTTATAAATTTTAGAAATTTGGAGAATGTATGTTGAGAAACGAATTTGAAATTTGCGGATATATAAATCAAATACAATAAGAATTAAGGGTAATAAACTATAAAATATATTAGTATAGAGATACTAATTATTAATTAGATATATAACCAAATATACATATTTTTTAATGTAGAGTTATATAATAAGTGATTGTACGGAAGAGGAAGAAGAAGATTGGAAACTTGTGAATAAATTCCGGATAAAAGTAAATAAATTCCGGATAAAAATATAAGTTTATTGATAGCAAATGTAATTTTACCAATCATAATTATTTGTAATTTTGTAAATATGTGAAATATTTTAAAAATTATATAAAGGATTTATAAATTTATTATTTGTAAAATACAAATCAAAATATATTCAATTGCAACCATCAAAGAATAACACTACTTTTAATAAATGAAAAATAAGTATGTTACTTACTATAAATTAGGTGGTATGGTTAGTTAACTTTTAATTTAAAAATTAATTTTTACAAAATGGACTTAAAAAAAAATTTCCTATTAAAGGATTAATGATTTAGAAAAAGAGTTCTCAAATTCAATATTTAAAAAATGAGCTTAATGTCCAAATTATCGGTTTAATTTTTCGAGATCATATAATAATTTATTATATACAATTGATATTATAATATTGGGTAATTTTATAATTTTAAAAGAGATTAAAAAAATACTTATAATATAAAATAAAATTTCCATATTTATTTTAAATTAAATTTTTGCACCATAAATAAAATATTTACAAAACTTATATAATAATAAAATTAATATCAACTTGCAAGTATAAAAACGTATGTGAGAATTATATCTTGTAATTTAGCTAGTGAGGAAAGTGTTATATAATTTTATAAATTTACTATTAATCTTTATTTTCATCTAAAATTATTTTGAAAAATGATAAACTTACAATTCATTTAATAAAATTATTAACATCTAATTATTTATGAAATGGACCCGAATTTCTATTAAAAATCTCTATCATTAAAAATTTTCTTTCTCATAAAACTTCTTGGCAAAATTTAAATCTTTTCAAAGGAAAATAAATTTTTTAAATTTAATATTTATTGGACCATCATTGAATCTCATTTCACATTACTAACAATAATAATATAACAAATGTAAAAAAACAAATAAAATCGCTTGGCCATATACTCAAATTTACTAATTTCATTTGATTTCGATAAGTAATATGTATTTTGTTAGTAGTAATTCACTATACTACACACTTGATCAAAATTTATTAGATAATATGTATTTTGTTAGTAGTAATTCACTATACTACACACTTGATCAAAATTTATTAGATAATATGTATTTTGTTAGTAGTAATTCACTATACTACACACTTGATCAAAATTTATTAGATAATATGTATTTTGTTAACTCCATCCAAAATCGAACAAGTGAATTGTCACTCCTACTCTCATCTACTTTAAATTTTATATTTTTTTCTTCTTTTTTTACGCATAAAATTTGTATTAATTTAAATTTTAAATAAAAATCTCATATATATGATATATAAAATATAATAATTTTATAATAAATAATTTTGTATTAAAATATAATATTAAAAATATACCATATTATAATATTATTTAAAAAAATATAATAAATAGTAATTTTCAAGTAAAAAATTTTATCGACAACTTAATTTGCCATTTATGTTTTATTTTGATAAAATTTACACTTTTTTTCCTGATAGGAAAGTTTTGTTTCTATTTTATTTAAAATGGGGTGTTTGATATTAAAAGTTGGATGAACTGTATCCATATAATATAAACCGTGTTTTCCAGCCAAGAAGCTCATCAAAAGTGGTAAATATTAAAGATTGAAGCGATTAATTAATGAGTTGAAGTATAAATATTGCTGGTCTATAGGCATAGAGTGAGCGGTTGACGTGTGTCACGATGTGTCTCATAAACTGCATGTGGCCGCGTGTGATCCAACAACTTCGCCGGTGGCCGCGTGTGATCCAATGGATCCTACCACGTGTTGATCTCATCCGGATAAAATTGGAAAAACCAATTGTAAAATAACGAATAAGATGTGTTCGACTCCATAAATTTTTTAATTAATAATTGAAAAAATCAAACATTCTCGTGTCAGGCCAAAAACCTTAATTTTGATATGCTATTTTTTCATCATAATTGGAGATTTACGTGTCTATTTATTTTTATCTCTATCATATTTTTATTTCTCCAGCAAAATCTCAATATTTAGTCATTTTATTACTCTAAAATTAAGATTGGGAAAGCACATAAATTTCTGAATATTTTTCTTCACAAAAATTAAATTTGAATTATGCAATATTTTATAAAAAAAGTTTAAATTAAAATTAATTTAGAAATTTCGAAAATTAAGAGTAAAATTGACACAATATAATAATTTAACGGGTTACTTTAAATTACATCAATCGAAATTCAGGGGAGGATAAGATCAATTGTTTATTCCTCAAACCAAGTCATCTCCTAATAATGTAGAACTTTTCGCCAAGCCGAGACCTTGTCCTATATATAACCCGAACTTATCCACTTTACAGATCTCTCTCTCTTAGCACCACAAGAAGCCAATCCATAGCACGTACTAGAAAAAATTGTGCCGACAAAAGATGGGAAATTGCTGTCCTCCACGACCGTCAACTATGGTCTGTGCCAGAGACGACTGGGAGCTTCCGGCGGCCTCCGAAAAGCACGTGGAGCGGGCACCACCGTTCGGTAAGCGAAGGCTCCTCGGCCACCTCAAGAAGGACGGCTCACCCTACTCTTCCCCGTCTCCAAACCCGCCTCTCCTACCCAGGGGAGGCACTCCCACCAAGGTGAAGATAAAGATCACGAAGATGGAGCTAGATGAGCTGCTGCTGAAGGCCGAGGCGCAGAAACTGAGTTCCCAACAGGTTCTAGCCGGTATAATTGAAGCGAGTAGCGGCTGCTACATCGTGAACCACCACAAGCATCAATGGAAACCCGAGCTGATGAGCATTCCGGAGGTAAACTGAGCTTCAGCCAAACGGGTGGTCCGAGGACCCTGACTCCATTTGATAAAGTAGGTGGTTTAAAGGTACATAAATTTTGCAACTCGAATAGACACCATAACTGATGTTTGCATAAAGGATTTTTTTTGTTCTTGGGGACGTCCACTTTTCATGTATAAATAGCGGTGTTCTGCTCTGGGCGGTAGACAGGGTAAGTCGGCCTTTTTTTTTTTTATGTATAATTAGACTCTGTCGGGAGAGTTTCCCCTTCTAAACTTCCTTTCCCTGTGAAATAATGTTTATTGTGGAATAGGATGTGTGTAGCCCATTTGATCATTATTGGGGTTCAAGTTCAACTTATTTAGCCTCACAAAGGCAGATAAAGGTTCGCCTAGTGAGAGATAGAGCGACCCAGAAAATGCAGGTAAGATGGGCCGTGAAGGGCCAATGTAGTGTGTAAGATAACAAATGCTTGGATTATTTAATTTTTTTATTTATATATTTTTAAGAAAAAATTATATTTATCTCTTTATTAACGATAATATATCTATATATATACAAATTTAAACTTCTTCTAGTTTGAAAATTAAATCTATGACTAAATATTCCTATCATTTATATATCCCCTATTTTAAAATTAAAATAGAATTAGAGGTAGATTATGTTCAAAGATTGTTTTGTATATGAAGTTATGATGAATATTAGTGTATTCAATTTTAGTGTGGAAGGGAGCACCAATAAATTATTTTAGTTAAGAGTTCCATCAAATATAAATATCATGAGGGTTAGATATGCCATGAATAACCTAAGATCTAGAAGTAAACAAAATATGAGAAGTGGGAGTAAGTGGGAGCCATAAAAATTGGGGTCATTTAGCTGCATGCTTAAATGAGAATATGATGAGTATACATCCTATGAATGAGCATTATGCCTTAATAGTTATAATGAACTTAGTTTCTAAAAAAGTAATTAAGTGGGCCAAGTTCTGTTGAGAATTATATGTGAAGAGAACGATCACATACTCAGAGACATCCGTATCATATTAATATAAATAAATAAAATATCATAAAAGAGAATGCTATATAAATAAATAAAGATTTATCTACGAAGATGGCTTGAAGCCTAAAGTGAGTCCGAGATTAAAAAATAATCTTCTTGCTTGATATCATGTATAGAGGGCCATAAAAACTACAAATATGGTTTGGAAATAAGAAATCAACAAATATAAGTGATTGTTACATGTATATCTCTCATGTAATATCATATATAGAATGTATATGTATTATGTAATATCATATATAGAGTGTAATTATATAATATTTATAGTCGGATAACTTTTATAAAAAAAAAATAAATTAGTGGTATAATTGAATAAATTAAAGTTATTATTAATCTAATTTACTATTAACCAATATTTGTAATTTGAATTACATAAATTTAAACGAGAAAATAGTTTCAATAAGTTTTACACTTTTACTCTATAGTTTACGTATTTTTTTCCTTAAATTTCTTATAAATATTTTATATAATTGTGTGAAAACTGCTATTACAATCAAATTAAAAATATTTGCAAAATATTGTAATAAATTTTATAATTAATAAATAATAAACAAAATAAATAAAATTATACTTTTATTTAAATTATTATTTTAGTGTACAAATTTGTAATATAACAACAGGTTATTACGCCTTATTTTTAATTGTACATGAACTAATACAGTATTTTCTAATGGTATTTCTCAACATTATTTTAATTTAAATTTAATTTTCTTACAAAACTTCTAAAATAATAATTATCTACAGTACTATAAATATTATTTAAAATTAAATAATAATTTTATTGATCAAATATTAATTCACTAACAATACATTTGTAACTTACTACAAAACTTATAAAGTAATAATTCTCTAACATATTCATTGGATACCATGTAATATAAAAATTTATTCAAGTTCAACTATAATCTTGTTGATCAAATATTACTTCACCAACAATGACTTTTTTTCATTTGCAAACTTAATTCAACGTAATTCATAGATAGTTGAATTAACAAATGCTTGAGGTGAAAACTTTTGGGAGCTTGAGGTGAAGTAGGCAACTAACAAATGCTGATTGGAAAGAGAATGCTCCAAAAGATCTTTGCTAGAGACTCTCACCCTGCTGCGGGATGGGTCACCTCAAATATTTCTAGCCCACGATCTGGAATGGGGGAGAGGGGTTGGAGTTCGTTGGAAACTCTCTCCAGGATAGTAAGGCAGCATGATACTGTGCTCTCTACGAAATCCCTACGAAGAAATAACGGTTCAGTTGGTATTGAACCGGACATTCTTTTTGTCTAAAATCAAATAAAAATAAATTAGATTAAAAGAATAAAAAATATTAATAACTTATCTTATCCACTGAGATCATCAAATAGAAAATCCCACAATTTATTATTATCAACATTGGTTATCCCTTAACTGCCTCAATCACTTGCCTAAGACATAATCACTTGTATGCTAATATTTTATTAAGTATAATAAATGAAAAAAACTCAAGTTGGGTTACTCGCAAGTTTAACCCAAACTATGGTTATTAATGTAAAAATATACGAACTTTGATTTTATACTAATTTTTATTTGAAATATAATATATATTTTGAAAAGAAAAATCACTCCTTTCCCCTCGTGAAGTTCTCCTTCAGATTGCAAAATTTTCTTTTTTTCCTTTTTGATAATATTTTAAATGCTGGACAAAAAATTATTATTCAAATTAAAGTTGATATAATTTTAAATCAATAATCAAAATTCATATCAAAACTGAGACTAACCGAAAATTAAGAAAATTTTCATGCATTATTAATTTGTATAGATTTTTCTAAGTTTCCAAGTCATAGTGTTGCTGAGAGAATTCTTCATTTGTTTATTTATTATTAGTATTATTTTTTTTTTATATTTTTCTTAACTCCCACGTCATAATGCTGCTTAGAATTCTTTTATTTATTATTAGCAACTAGCAAAAGAACAGTTCAATGCCCTCTAACATCAATAAATGCTCGTAAAAGATGGGATGAATGCGACCTCGGCCGTTCCCAACAACCAACTACAACCATTTCAAACCCAATAAATGGCCAACTAAAGTTTTTTTTCTTTATTCCATTTGTAGTTGATTTTTAAAAGTTTTATAATATTTTACATATTTTGTGTAGTGGGTAAGATTTATAAGTTCTCAACTATTACATTTAATTTTACCAAACTAATAACTGAGAACTGGACTCCTAATTATGAATGTTAGACAGCAATCCAAACTTTTGGGCGATTGGAATGGCCCCTGGCCATTCCTTCCTACCCTATTCACATGCACATCTCTTCCACGTCAGGAGAGCCATAATACTCTCCTAAATCCAAAGAAAAAGACAGAAGAAAATTTATGCCTAATTAGGTTTCGCATATTAATCCTGCGTTGGATAAATATGGCATAAAAAGATATATGTAACTGTATGTGCAAAGATAGAGGTTGTATTGGATGGATCATACCATATTAGCAATTGATAGTGCATTTAACATAAATTCTAGAGTAATTGGCTCTAACAATATATTTGAATATAGATGTTTGAAAGGATTTGTAGGATTGAAAAGGTGGAATGGTTGATAAATCTTTTTTTTTAAATAAAATGAAGTATTCCATTTACAATAAACACAATCCCTTTGTATTAGGGATTTTGGAGATTTTTTTTAATTTTAAATATATATATATTATTTTTATTCATATACATTTTAAATAATTTATATTAAATTATATTTTATATAAAATTATATGATATCATTATATAATAAAAAATATTATATATAAAAATGTACCGTAGTATATATATAATATAGTTTATTATTATATTATTTTGATTATTACAATTATATAATATTTATATAAAACTATTATTATATAATTAATATTAATCTATTTTTATCATAATAACAACTTAATTTATTATAATTTGATTAGATTATAAAATAGGATAGGTGTAAATTATCATATATATATATATAAAATATAATTATATATTTTTATTTAAGATTATATTTTATTATACATATTTTATTTTTTATATAATTTAATTATATACATATTATATTATTTAATTAAAAATAATAAATTTGATTTTTTTTATTAACAATATTTTCCCTTCAAATCTATCATTTTGAATATATACATTAAAAATTCATTGTAAATTTTAGAAAATATTATAGGATTAAAACATTATTTATCCCACCAATTTGAAAATTCATATAAAATTATCAAAACATATAAAGTTGATATATATATATATATATACAATGTTCACCTAAAATTATAGTTTTTTAATCTTTACATGGTAACTTATCTAATGTAGTGATACAATTGTCCACTTGAGCTCCTCCATTCTATGACTTGTGACTTCCCATAATTCATCACTATGCTCTAAGCAATGTCATCCCACAATAGTTAGCAAACCTATCAACTTAAATAAAAATACGTGATACTTTCTACCACTCTTATGTATAGGGAAACATCTATAAGGAGGCTTTCATTGCTTTAATGAGGGTTAAAGATGTTCTTTGAGTTGGTTTCTAACTGAATGCAGATCCAATTTTGCTCTATTGCAAATATCACGCCTTCCAGCATGCTCGGTACTCCTTCCCCTCTTAACGATTCTCATGTGTCATGATCTAACAATGAATCCAACTCTTGTAGCACAATAAGTTTTATCATAAGGTTGCCACAATTAATTTTCACTATCCCTAGAGGTGGTCTAGTTCATTTTGAGTTGGATAATGGACTCTGGTGTCTATAGTTCAATATTTTCATAAAAAGGAATTGGACAACTTGCTAGTAAGGTGAGAGTTTACAACTAAGACATTCAAGCATGCTTGCTAAGAAAGTTACTACATTTGGAATGGACGTGATAAAATCAATAAAGTTATTTACTAGTATTTTATAAATTATGAGTAAATTTTTTTATTATAAAGATTATTTCAAAATATAAAAAAGTACATGAATGATAAATTTTGGAAATACCAAAGTGTTTAAGAAATATGTATAGACCCAACTCATCCGTGGATAAAAAAAAAGAGATATAACCCACTATTTTTAAGAAATATGCCATAAACCAATATTTTTGAAATATTGATTTTACATCTAGATAAACATGGGATAAAACCCATGGATTTTAAAAGACAACTCAGGTATTTAAAAATGATCCCTTATTCAATACAATTTCAAATGAAATAAAATGATACAATACTTCTAATATAAAAGGTTTAACAAGGTAGCATAATAATCCTCTAATTTATTAATGAATTTTGTATGCGTAGTTTTTTTAGGAGGATGATATAAGGTAAGAAATCATATGCGTCTGATGAGGGATAATCGATTAGAGTGAATAAAATTGAGTTATTTTAATTATAGTAGGTCGAGATGCATGGAATTATAGTAAGTAGTACAATTGTAAATTAATATATAATAGACTAAGTCGATAATAACTTTTCTATTATAAAAAATATCGTTTGATTGGCTATTATGATACATCACATTTCTTATAAATAAAATTTTGAATTACTTTATTTAATTATAATAAATGATGAAATCATTTCAAATAATAAGATTTTGAAAATTTATTAATTTAATTATAAAATAACTTTAAAAGTTACTGTAAATATAAAAGTTTGAGGAATAATAGACTAATACATTTATACTGATTAAAATTTAATCTCACTTGCGTAGAAATCTAAACGAGGTACAATACTCAACCGATATATCTATAGTTATTAGATATTTTTCTAATATGTTATTTTAAAAATTGTCTTACAAATGTAATATTAATTAACAAAATTATTGATTTTTATAATTAACATATTATATTATGATAATTTTACTATAGTGAAACACCCATTGTAATAACACGTAAGGGTAATATAAATGGTTTGCAAACTCGACTCGACACGATGGTGATCGAATTGTGAGAGATGCCAATGGCATCAACTTTCATTTATTTTACAACATCTTCAACTAATTTTTCATTCAATATCAATTTCACTCGTAAGAACATATTTCTCACTGGGTGCGAAAAGTGTTTTACCAGCTTTGGTTGCTGGTGGAAGGGATAGTTTTGGATTATCAATGAGCTTGCTGAAACTGATGAACAAAGAGCAGATAATGGGTTAGGATGGATGACCAAGGCTATGGAATGGTGTGAACAAGGAAAGCTCCAAATGGAGAACTCCTTCCGGGAGAAGCCGATTCCAGCAAGTTGACGTGCCCCAGTTAGAATCAAAGAAGGAGCTTTGAGATGAGCGGATAGTCGGAAGCCACTCGTTGGAATCGTTGATACTCCCCATATATCCCTTAGAAAAGGATTTATACATGTTGGGTCACAGTAATGTCCCTGCTGAGTAGAAAGTCGTCCAACCGTCGGGGATTCGATTTGCCAAATTTCTCCGTACACATAATAGTAGTGTTGATGGAGATAACACTCTGGGTGAATAGGTTTTGCTATCTTTTAACCTATAGAGGAAAAAGGAATATATGTTTAAATGAACTAAAAAATGTCACCTTTTTCACTTTTGAATTAGCCTACCTAAAGATAAAGGTACAACCATTACTTCTCTCCTGTACAAATTAAAGTATGCTAGATTGGGTGCTGATTGTGATTAATAGAATTTTTAGCCTATTAAAATAATTGCCCTTAAAGCCTCTTTCCCTAATAGTGAGAAGATTTATTTCTTTTCCATAAGCCTTCTATCTTCTTTCACTCTCCTTCAAACATGGTATGCAAGTGCAACTAGTCTTTCCAATTGTGCAAAAAAAAAAAACTAGCACTACAATTTATTGAGCAAAAAAAATCCCTGCATATTAATGTTTCTTTTATCCTCTCCTTGGGATCCTCGAGCCGATGTTACTGCTTTTCCATCTCTGTCTGTATCCTCTGAACGTAGTCCTCTGTTTTTGGCTGCTTCTTCCTACTTTGGAGTTTGAAAAGGTAAAATAGAAGGAAGGAGTACTGGTAGAAGAAGAAGAGGAATCTTGAGGCATGGGAGCCTTGTCTCTCTCCCCTAGCTTGAAGACACGGCTCTTCTTCCTCCTTTGTGAGTACTCTTCCTCGCTCAAGTTTTTACTTCTACAAATAGATGACTTCCTTTTCTTCTTCTCCTATTTAGACTCCTGTGTGGGCTTTATTCTCTGCAACTCGGTCGGTACCGTCTTCTTTTGGAAATTTAGTCTCCAAGTTTGTCTTTTCATAGCCTAGGAGCTCGATCAAGTCCTGGGTTTTGCTTATGGCTTAGTGTGGGTGGTATGCTTCCAATTGCGGTATGGCCTGTCTTTGTTTGATCACTTGGGCTTGTACGGAAAATTTGGGTTGATTGAGATATCGAGGGGAAGAATTCAGTTCATAATTTACGAATTTTCCATGTTTATTAGTGGCGATTGAGGTTTATGTGATCATTGCATAATGCCAAGGGAGGTCATGCACCAGATTGTTTTGTTCTCATCCTTGATGATTGGTGTTTGGGTTGTCCAGTTTTCATCTTAATGTGCATAGAGATCAAAATTAATTCATGATCTTTTCTTGCCTATTTTGGCCAAACTTTTTGCAGTTCTCCATGTGTGTCATTGCAGTCGATTGCGAATCAGTGGAGGGGAAGTGACACCATTGATTCCCCAGATTTCTCCCAGTGGTGCTCCTTTGCCATTGTTCCCTCTGCCCTCGCCTTCTCCGTTGTCTCCATTCACAAACACCACTATACCGAAACTCTCAGGTAAGTCAGATATCTTTCCCAATGAAACTGTAATCTTGAATCTATATCTTCATGTTGATGAGTATAATGCCATTGGGAAAATGTCAAGTGAAATGCATTCACCTTTTATTCTAACATTTTTAGATTCTTTCCCAATGTCACAAGCTAAATACAGTGTCTTTGGGAATGAAATCACCATGAAAAATGCAACTAATGTAGATGCTGCTTTCAGTAATCCAATACTCCTTATAGCATTGCACCATTTTTCTCCTCCTGTTGCAGGATTATGTACTTTGAACTTCACTGCAGCTAAAAGCCTAATGCACATGACATCAGTTGATTGCTATTCGGTTTTCGCTCCGTACTTGGCTAATGTGATATGCTGCCCGCAGTTGGAAGCAACACTAGCCATACTTGTTGGGCAGTCAAGTAAATCCACCAACCTCCTTGCCCTTAACAGTACCATCGCTCAGTACTGCCTCTTCGATATAGAGCAAATTTTGGCAAGCCAAGGAGCTGCTAGTGGCCTAAAGGAGATATGTTCTGTTCACCCGGTGAACCTTACTGAGGCCTCATGCCCTGTGAAGGAGGTGCTTGAGTTTGAGAACTTGGTAGAGTCCCCAAAGCTCCTCAGAGCTTGCAAGAGGATCGATCCTGTGAGGGAATGCTGTGACCCCATATGCCAGAATGCAATATCGGAAGCTGCTATGAAAATAGCTTTGAAATCTTCAGATGTTCTCAAGCAGCAACTTGTGAAAACTGATCACTCCTCAAGGATTTATGATTGTAAGAGTATTGTCATCAGGTGGCTAGCGAGTAAGCTCGATCCTGTGCAAGCCAAGGACAACCTTAGAGTACTATTCAATTGTGACATTAATAAGTGTGAGTTTTTCATTTTCCTTTATGGGCTAATGGCAAAAACGAGAGAGAAGCACAACCTGCAACATTAATGAAGATTTTGTTGCAGTCAGTTGCTCTTCTTGCCTTTCTCACTAGCTTGATCTTAATTTCTGCAGCATGCCCTCTGCTTTTTCCGGATCTAGAACCCATCGTGAAGAGCTGCAATCACGGGATAACAAACGAGACAACATGTTGTGAGTCCATGCTGAGTTATGTGTCTCACTTGCAGAAGCAGAGCTTCATAACTAACTTGCAGGCAATGGACTGTGCTTCATCACTTGGAAGGAAGTTACGAAAATTCAACATTACAAAGAATGTTTATAGCCTCTGCCGTATTAGCCTCAAGGATTTCTCCCTGCAAGGTTCATGTTTTACATCATCTCCCTTTAAGTAATCCAACTAAATATTGCACTACTTTTGTGATTTGAGAACTCATGCTGACATAATTATGATTCTTGGTGGATGGGATATTGCTGGTGCAGCCACGGGAAGTCAAGGTAATAATAATGGAATTCTCCACAAAATAAATATGGCAATATGTTTGCAGTGCCTGTTCTAATTATTTTTCATTTTTTCATCATCATCTCTGGAATAGAGTCAGGATGCCTTTTACCGAGTTTGCCATCGGATGCAACCTTTGACCAATTTTCAGGAATAAGCTTCCTCTGCGATCTCAATGATAATATTCCGGCTCCATGGCCATCTTCTTTGCTGATACCCACATCACCTTGTAATAAAAGTATGTTCAATTTGATTGTTTCTTTGGAATGGTTTCTCTGCTTCTCCTGTCAAATTGAAATTTACAGTCTTTGTTCTTCCTGTTTCTGATCTCACCTTCCCTTTTTTTCTCTTGTTTGGATTTCGAATATGAAGCAATCAATATTCCTGCCCTTCCTGCTGCAACATCTTCTCAGAGTGGTAAGGAAATTGTGTTCCCTTTAATCAATTTCCAAACTTGAATTAAGTTAAGATAATCAAGGCAGTTGATCTGCAGCAGATGCTTCACTGTGAAAGTATAAACAATTTTCATTTTACAGATGCAGTCTGTCGTCATACTGTTTGTTCATTTCACCATATTGCAAATATGCTCCTTGTTCATCATGACCAAGAGTCACCTTTACATGTTTCGCTTTTGTTGTCTTTTTGGGTTGAGGAATTGCCTGTAACACTGTCTGCGCGCTATCTTTCTCCTTCTGCAGGTCTTTGCGATGAAAGATTCAATCTATTTACATTCTCTTTATTTCTGGCATTTCTCATGATCATATGGTGAACACACTGCACCAGAGACAGTTGTAGTTGAAATGCCAGACTTTTCTCAAGCTGTAAGCAATCACAAGAAAGGTTAAGTCTGTTATTTCTTTGCCGCAGAAGGGGGGTGGGGGGGCGAGGGTATATGACCATTGAAGTTGGTTTCTCTGTTAAAACCAACCAGTGGAAGGAACTATGCGCCATTAAGTGAGTTTGGGCAAAGTGAGATTAGATTTTGTGGTTGAGGACTTGTATTTAGTCAAAGTTCATTGGGTTGTGTGGTAGATTGTAAAGGGTGTTGTTATAACAATGAATTATATTTAATACATATTTGTATCTAACTATAATTGTACTGGAACTATGGCTATATTGTTATGATCTCATTGTCATTAAGCGGATGGTCTAATGGACATTTTTCAGCAAAAAAACGTTCTTTAATGAAAAAGGGGATTTAGTGTAAAATCTTATTTTGGTTTAACAATTAAAATATTGTTAATTGAGTTATTATCATCAAATTAAGAATTAGAATAAATTAGTAATACGTTAGTTAACTATGGATTTGGGTCCACGCAACGGGACCCGAACTTAACACAAGCACGTGCGTACTCAATCCGATGATTGGGACCACTAGACTTAAACTCGAATTTCGGCTCCTGAAAAGTTCGGGTCCGGGTTTACTCGAATCTGAGTCGGGTTCCGAATATCGTGGAATCCGAACTCGAGTAGTCTACCGAACCCAGTCACGAAACTAAAATATATTTTCTAAATTGATTTGAAACTATAAAGCAAAACCTTATATAGTAAATCTCAATTTTATATTTTTAACCAATTAACTATATTAAATTTAATACAATTTTATAAAATAATGTAATTGTTATTCATTAATATTTTTTTTAATTCGAATAAATAAAAAAATATAAATCTAGAGTGATTTGAACGTGCATAAAAAATGATAAGTACTGTATTATATTGACTTTTATATAATTTTATAAAATTATAAAAAATATAATTGATCTCCGTTAAAGTTTTTTATTTTATTTTTTAGATTCAAATAATTAAAATACATATTCGTAAACATGTATTTGAACTTTTAAAACAAAAATTAAATCTATATACTTAATCTCTCTACAATATTAATTTTGATTCAATATTATATATTAATAATATATTTAAAATAATCGAATTATATGAAAAATAAAAAAAGCTTTAATATACTCAAAGTTCATAATTTTTGTTTGTTTTTTTTGTGTATTAATTTAATTGTTTTGAATACATTATTCCGATTTAAAATCATATAAAATTCAATATTATCAACACATATTTAAGATTTTTTGTTTAAGGTTCGAATAATACATTTTTTATTTATTCAAATTAAAAAAAAATCCTTAAATAAGATAAATTTAGTTATTTTGAATATATTATTAGTTTGTAAAATTCTATCAAAATTAATATAGTAGAGTTATTAACTTAACATTTATCTCATATGTTCGTAAATATTTTTTATTTTATTTATTCGAATCTAAAAAATAAAGAAAACTATTAAATTAGAACAATTTTATTATTTATTACTGTATTAAAATTAATATGAATAAATGGTAAAGTATATAAATTTAAGATTTATATTGAATATATATGATATATATTGAATATAAATTAATTTTATTATTTATTATTTTGTAAAATTATATCATATTTAACGTGACGCATTGATTAATTACATAGATTTGAACTTTATGCATGTTCAAATACTTTTATATGCATCTTTCTTTTATTTATTTAAATTAAAAAAAATAAAAATACTCTTAATCTAGACAAATTCTATTATTTATTAATTTATAAAATTAAATAAAATTTAATATAGTAGTCTGGTTGAGAACATAAACTTAGATTTGGGTTGTAATTAAAAATATAGATTTGAGTTTTTTTAATTTTTAAGTTCAAATCATTATATAGAAATTTTTATTTTAGAACGGTTTGGCGTGTTTTGGGACCGGAGTTCAAATCCCGTGGCTCGGGTTTGAGTCCTGAAGCCCTAGTCCGGGTCCCGTACCCCACTCGGCTCCAGGCACCCCAACTTTGGTTCTGGACCCCAGTTTGATCCTGGAACCGAGCCGCGAACTTTGGGTACAAGGCATGGATTCGGACCCAAAAATTCTTTTGGGTCTCAATCCAAACCCTAAACTCGAACTCGACACTAGACCCGAAAAAATTCGGGTCAGACGCGAGTTCGAATTCGAATATCAGGCCTAGAAAAGTTTAGTAATACACCTCCGCATGCACAAAAATTGTACAAAAAATAGGCCTTATCTTATATCAAAGAGCAAATGCTAATCAGAATTGAAGAGTAAAGGGGTGAAAAGAGACTTACCCATATGTAACGAAGAGATATAACAATGATTTTGATGTACCGGGTGAGGTAGGAACGGGCAATGAGGGCTCCGAGCAGCAATATCAGCGAAGCCACGCCGTTTATGCATTGACGTTCTCGGCCACGACTCGCTGAGCAGCCCTGTTAGTTATGTAGGTGATTAATAGAAACAAATTTATTGCAGTAACAAGATATTAATCCGCACAATAAATGAGTCTCCACAATTTATTAGAGATAGGTTTATATGGGTATTAACAAAAAAAACATAAGATTATTTAGATATTTTAATATTTTTTTCATATTTTATTTAAATATTTTTAAATTTTATTCGTATCATTTTAATTTATTATATATATTCATTTAAATACTTCATTAATATTATATAAACCCATTATATTATATAAATATTTAATAAAATATTAAAATAATATTTACATACATTCTCTATAATATTCTTTTATTTTTTATAACATATAACTATTACTGAGTAAAATTCGTACGCATTCATTATTTATTTTAATTCTTAACTTGATATCTTTTATTTTATTAATTTTATTGTAATATTTAGAAAGTAAGTTCTTATTTATGAGAAAATTTTAATTTAATATTTTTTTTAATTTTGAATATATATCTATTATTTTCTTTAAATAATTTAATTACTTTTTTAACATATTTATTTAATTTAGATTAAAATCAGTTAAATATTAGCAAATTTTTTTTATTTTTTCATTGATTTATTTTATATTATATTAATAGAGGCTTTTTATTTTAGTCTATATTTTCTTATTTAAAATTTTTCTCTTAATTATAATCACTTTATTAAAATTCAGTCAGCACACAATAAATTAAAAAACATAAATCCTAATAGAAATTATCAAGTAATAATTTTATTAGAGCTACAATATATAAGGACATACAAGTAAAAATAAATAAAGCCAAACGACTGTTAATAAAATATATAAACTTATTTAGATACATACTCTATCCGTATCATTTTAATTTATTATATTTATTTATGTAAATAATTTATTAAGTATATATAAATCAACCAGATTATATAAATATTCATTAAAATATTGTAACAATATTATTAAAATTGTCAATATACACTTATTTTATTATTTGATGATGAAATTCGAAGGGGTTATGTAGTAATCAAATCTGTCAGCAGCTTTCCCTCCTTCCAATATAATATAAGCGGTACATTTGGACAAAATTATCATGATATAAAGGCGTTAGGGACGTGATTAAGAAAATAAAATATGTTTTAAATTTATGAGAAACTTATTTCATAGGACTAAATTAAAGGTGTATACATTTTGATGTTTAAGCCGATGGTGGAATGTATGGATGGACCGAATTAATGTGGACATTTGGACTAAATTAATGTTAACTGCTGTAAAAATGATATATAGATGAACTAATTTGATAGGTAAATACTAATTTAATATGTAGAATAATCAACTTAATGTTTATAATGGTGAAAATATATATAATTTAAAAAGGCTAAAATTAATACATACGGCACATTCAGAGCAAATTTTAGGTCTATTTTGGAGGCAGAAACGAATTTTAGCATCCAATATGGGTTCATATTTGGAGTTCCATACATGTAATGTAATATGAAATGTTACACTTGAAACATATGAGCTCACCTTTTAGAGCAAAGTAGACTCGCAGCTAAATTTGAGGAGTCAAAGACAAATTCTTTTGGCAAACAAAGGCAGGATCTTCTTTAATTGATGAACCCTACTTTTCCCTTAGTTTCCTTCTTTTGTTTTTGACTAGAAATGAAGATGTGATATCCTTCCTATAAGGGTCTCGTATTTGTTATGTTGAACTCAACTGAATAAAGCAGATTTTTCGAGCCAAAGAAAAAAATATCCTTCCGAGAGAGAATAAAGTTGCATGCCTCGCTGTAAACTGAGGTCAAAGCAAACTAAACCGACCAAAGTCAGAGAGGCAGCCTTATATGGGACCCGGGAATGCAGCAAGCGGTCGATCTTTTCTATGGGACCCGAGGATGCAGCTTTCTATAGTTGATTCCACACACTCTTTTGCTTTGATTTATGACAACATTTGTGCACAACATCATGGGAAACAGATTGATGTAATCATACCATTTTTCTTCTATATATGCTTAGGGCGAAAGACAACATTTTCCAAGATTTTGGATGATGCTAAAGAGCCAAAAAAATTGTGGAGAAAGTCTCTCAGATTAATAAGGAGCGGGGAAGCCTGGAATTAGCGGCATCTCTGCCCCAAAGAGCCTCTTGCATGCCTTCATCTGCCTCGTCATGTTGCCGCAAGTGGAAGCTCCGGCCATGGATATAGTTGAGAGGATCCTCTTCCTCAAGCTCTTCAGCCTCTTCCCAATCTTCATCTTCACCTTCGACAGCCTCACCTTCATGAGAGTGAGACAAGGCCTTGACCTCCGAGAACCGATGCAGTCTGCCTTCTCCATGGTCTTGTAGATCAAAAACTGAGCCCTCCTGTGGATTGCCTCTTCGATGTCTTCCTTTGCTAGCTTGGAGTACGCAAACGGGCTGCCGTAGCTGCTCTGTCTGTTGATAGACATCCTCTTCTTAGTCTGTTGGGTTGCGAGGACTCTTGGAAAGATTTGAACTTGCGGATGTGTTGGATTGGAAAATGGTGGGAATCATTTGAATTTATAGGCGAACAAGTCCGTGGGTAAGAGTGAGAAGGTATCTCTAACAGAGTTGGAGGGGCAAGGGGAAACACATGGGCACGTGCTCTAATTGTTTTGGGAGTAAGATAATGAGGAAGTTTGATGGCATGAATGTTGGCATATGAGGACATCATATGGGTAATCTAAGGGATGCCAAGAAAAACTAATTTAATCAGCCATCATGGTTGAAGGATATCTACTAGTACTACCTCCTCCTCCTCCTAATATTAATAAATTTTAGCTTGAGGCGACACCAATAGAATAAAACGATGTGTAGGGATAGAGATCACAATCTAAGCCCTCAAACACCAATGAAATATGCAGTTTACAATTCTTTAATCAACCATTATCCATTATTTTACACTCATAATTCTTATAAGTTGGCACATAAAACCATTCCTTGTTTTCTAATGGGTCCCATTGTTAACATTGCCCCGATAAATTTAGAGTAGTCCATATAACTCATGAGCCATCATCACAACAATGATCTTTTACTTCCTCCCAAATCATCATCCCCTCAAACACAACATGATTTACCGCACCCCACTCGTATTCTTCAAAAATATCTTTCAAAAAGGTTTTTCAATCATCATATTGAAGGGTGAATTGACATATAATTTCCCCTACAAGACTAAATTGTTAACAATTATCCAAATTAAATTACCTCAATTATTAGAAATTAAAATCGAGGCACAAAATTATTAATATTTTAAAATTGTATGAATTAGTTGGTACGCCCACACCCATAGAAAAGTCGATTATCATTTAAAATTGACTATATTGAAGGCAAAGTAGTCTGTATCATCAATATGATTTCATGTTTCAACTGCTCCAACAACCATGAAATGGACAAAGAATAATATATTTTATTTTTTTAATCGAAATAATTATTAAGAGCTGCTTCGTTTGATCATTTTGGTCAGATCCAGCCGATGTTAATAAAGTAATTATTTCAAAAACCAACAAGAACAGTCAAAAGAAAAACAAATGTTGCTTTTTTTTATTAAATAGACTATTTGGTCATCCAGCAAGATATTACATTTGTTCAATTATTTTTGTAATTTCTATATTAATTTAATCAATTTTTACATAAATTTCATATTATCCCATACTAAATTTGTCAATCATTTGCATTAATATAATCATTTTTTATCATTTACTATATCAATTTAGCTATTTTTATATAAATTTCACCGTTAATTTAATTTTTCTTTACATCAATTTCATCGTTTTAAGTCAATTTAGTCATTATTTATATTCATTTCATCATCATGGGGACAATGTCATCCTCATCTCTAGCCCTTTATAATAACCTCAATCAATTTTTACACTAATTGAGTCTATTCCTCATTTACTTTCATCACATATTTAGTTCGAATGATCAAATTAGTTTATTCCTCGTTTACTTTCATCACTATGTTAAATATATTTAGTTTGAATTATTAAATTAGTCCTAAAATGACATTTAAGCTCAATTACAATTTCTGCCAAGTATCTCTCCTCCATATGTCTCAACGGGAGTACAAGTGGGATAGGTAGATAGAAATCGCCGTATTCTAATTAAAATATTATAAACCACTCAAATTAGGTTAGATGAAACTCAAAATAACTTATATTTAATTGTAAATAAAAACAATACGACTAGAAATCGGGTGGAAAATAAAAAAAATGGATAAAAATTAAACCAAACATAAATTTGATAAATTAAAATTTAGATTAAATTAAATTAAAAATTAAATTACAAATCATATTTAAAAAATTAAATTGAATTGTATTAAAAATTTTAGTAAACTAAAAATTGGATTGAATTAAATTAAAAATCAAACTTAAAATTAGATACGATAACAAAGAGAATAAAAAATTAAATTAAAAATCGCATCAAACTAATAAAAAATTGAATAAAATATCGATCGAATTGATCGGGTGGATCGGTCATCTTCTTCCCCATTAACAGTTCCCACTTTTGCAAATCAGTTGCAACACACCATGGGAATCAGTTCAAAAAACCTCAATATTTATAATTTTTTCATGGAACAAAATGCATGTGCGAGCTAATAACCCACTCCTTGAGCTTCCCCATGAGAATATGAGTTATTTTCCTGATATTTGGTTAAACTTTGTTATAAAAGTCGGGATCGAGTTTTGGAACTTAGCGTTGAACATGACCAAAAAAAGATTTAAAAAAAACTTATATCTTAATTTTTTTTATCCAATACAATATATGGTTAAGTCAATAACTTACTCCCTAATATTTTTTTTATAAAAATACCTTTAATCATCTTTTGATGGGTGACATGTCCCTTTGGAAGTTGGATTGTCAAAAAATGCAATATGGAAACATGAATTTTATGGCAATTCAATAAGGTCGAAAAATGATCATGAAAATATAAATAATATATTTAGGATAATGTTAGAACTAATTTATAAGTTTATAGACTGAGATAGGAATAAATCAAAAGAATGAAGGGCAAAATATAAATATCAGAAGTTTGGAGACTAAAATGTAAATATAAAATTAGGAGTATTAAAATGGGATAAATGAAAATTTAGGGGCATAAATTAAAAAATGAAAAGTTTAGGGACCTAAATGATGGAAATGAGAAGTATAGGGACCTAAACTTAAATACAAGAATGTTTTAGATAAAATTAAGTTAGGAACCCAATCATAAGAAGAGATTATTCGAGAATCGAATTTAGGTTAAATAAGTTGTAAAAGTGATAAACCGTAAAATATGAAAAATGTTAAAAAAAGATACGAGTAGTAGTACTGATAAAATCAACCTAAAATAATTAAGTGGAACAATCGTGTAATCAATATTTATATCGATTAACAGGGAGAATAAAATCTCAACTAGAGGTGAGTTTAATTACTGATTATAAGTTCGATTGTAATTAGTAAAATATTTTAAAAGGTTTATAAAATATATGTATACATGCTTGTAAAATAATTTTAGAAAAAATATTTATATAGAAAATAATACATTGATAAGTACAATGCTGCGAATTTCAAATGATGGGTAGAGACTTATTTATAAAAAAATGAGTAATATTTTGAAATTTTGTAAAATATATGCAAAAACTTGATCATTTATAAAATATGAGATAAAACTTGGTACTATCATACTGGTGAGAGTCTGAACATACCATTTAAAACTTAGATAACATGTTAAAGATTGCCTAAAATTTTTTAGTAAAAGGTGGGATGATTATTTGTAATTAATATATTTTATCTACCATAACAACTATCAGGCTAGCATTAAAATTACTCCTTATAAATATTTATGCGGATGAAAATGTAGAACCCATTCAAATGGAATAAAGTGATCAAGATGAAACTAGAATTTGTAGAATTAGTGGAGGATATCCTTAAAAATTTTTGGATAATAAGGACAGATTTAAGGTGACACAAGATCGAAAAAAGATTTATATAGACAACTGTCATCGCGAGTTGAATTTTGAGATAAGCAATCAAGTATTATTGAAGATCTCCCCTTGAAAAAAGAGTATTTGTGTTTAAGCATATGATATATTGTTGAAGGTCAAGATAGTAGTATACAAACTCTAACTTTCTCATAAACGGATAAAGATTCACGATATGTACCACATCTCTGTTTTATAGGAGTACGAGCCTGATCTAAGACATGCCTTGGATCAACCCCTCCAGACAAATTTATTAATTTGTCACCGTTTTAATTTATTATACATAAAATTAAAAAACCCTAACTCAATAGTAAATTTTTATATTATAAAATTCATATTTTAAATAAATAACAAAATCATCCTATCTCATTAAATAAAAGTATTGATTTACTAATGGTATAATGGTAATTTCACTGTCATAATCCAACCGTTTACTATTATGACAGTGTGATATAAGCATTTACCTTTCCACACCAACAACCTTTTTTTATATCCAACTTGCTCATATAATACCTACCCTTAGTACTCATATAATAGTCAATATGCCACTAACACCCCCAATTTGATATGTTGTTAGCATATCCATTAAATCTAAAAATATTCATTATTATTCATTCCTATAAGAAAGTGTACAACCCCTCAAAAGAGTATACCTTATTCTACTTGTGTCCTTTTCAACCCTTCAAAGTCTCCCTCAAAGTCTCCCAACTTAGTGCCATGAACATTGATTACAAAGACTTCCTGCTAAAAGAGACCCTCTCGTATGAAGTACAAGAAATGGGGATCAAGAAAGGTTAGTTCAAGAACTGGATTAAACCGGGATCAAACTCGCTCAAATCTCGAGATAATAGAATTTTTCTGAATGGTCTTAAAAATAAAAAATAAAAATTGTAGACACCAAATCATAGGAAATGGATCAAATAATTTTTAGAAAAATAAATTGGACTAACAACCAATCGAGTAAATTAACAAAAAAAAATGCCAAAATTGACCAGATCGATAATTTAATCGCCGGAAAGAAGTTTAGCATGGTGTGGACTTGTTGTGCAATGACACGAACACACGTGCACGGGTGGTGGAGGGCGCGTATCGTGCCCTAATTTGATTTCTCCACTGGCGATTTCGTGCAATTTTCCAATACACTCGATTTTACTCTGATATATGCTTTTACCACAGTAAAATCATAATAAATAAAGTTTTAAATAAAAATATTTCTCTATTTTTTTAGTGAAAATTTGAATTTTTTTTAAACCATTAATTATATAAACTAATTTTATAAACAAATTAAAAATATAGTACAATAAAATGAATCAAAACTAATATTATTTATATATCTATTAAGGTATTTACTAGTCTTATTTTGAATATGCTAAATTTAACCTCAAAATTAAAAATTTAACTTTGATAATGTGGAAGAGTAATAGATAAAATTAAATAAATAAAATAGATGAAATCAAATACTTTATATAGAGATTTAAATAAATTAAATATTTTATTAAGAGATTTGTTTTCATTACTACACTTGTAGTTGTCCTATATATTGTAAACAATACTAATAAAGATACCCATACAATTACTTAGTACACAGTTTCCATTTGCCTCTCTTTACAATTTTCTCTCTTCATACTTCCCAGCTGATTCAGGCAACAGGTGGTGACTCTTGGTCGGGTGACATGAGTGGAGTGTGGTCCATTGTCGGGGACCAATAAATGCGTAACGCTCCTTTTATTGGGTGTGCAGATCCATCCTCGAGTTGGATGGCAAACTGGTAGCCTCAACAGTTCTTTCTTGTAACCAATTATGTCAGACTCGAGTCCACGAACGAGTCCACTCCTTGATATTGGATCGACTATTAGCTAGGCCTCGATCCAGATGTCTGCTGGGAGGGGCGAGTCAAGCTTGAACAGATAGCCGAGAGAAGTTGGCTCTCGTGGCCCTGGTAGTCGAGGCCTGGCTAAAAGATGAACATGGGCTGAGAGTGAGTATCTTCACCGAAATTCCGGGGCAAGTGAAATAACAAGATTAGAGGGTGCAAATTGAACTCTTTTATGGAAATACAATTTTGAAATCCCAGGGAAGGAGTATAAAATAATTTACAAGACCAACTACAGCTAGAAAACCAGCTAATGTTAGGGGGAACTTCTTGAGAATAAAATCACCAAAGGAAGGAAGCTCAGCGGGGTCCACTTGACCGTCAATGCGCAGGAAAAAGCAGAGCAGATTTCGAGTCACAAAAAGTTCCCTCCATTGCGTCTAACATTCCTGCGTCCAGACCCAAAAGCAATCATCATCATCAATGTAACACACCACTTCCAAACGCCCCCAATGGTCAATCTATTGCTGTAGGTCCCACAGTTCCCTCTGGTTTTGCGTTTGCAGCCTTCGACCAAGATGCATGGGTGGCTTTGACGATGACCTGGGAGATGCGGATGACTTGCTCTTCTTCGTATTTTGTTTCTTTGGAATGTTTGGGAGATCAGGAGGAACTTGGTCTATGAAGATCTCTGAAGTAGGTTGCTGTCCCATCAGTTGCTCAAAATCTGCCCAGAGTAGATGAGTAAAGATTGCTGAAAATCAGCACTATTAACTTCCTTTACCGAAAGAACTTGATGAGACATTGATTTCCAAAAAAACTACAAGTTATGACACAAGATGGTCGCTGAAGACAGGAAAGAAAGCTGCAAAGACTACTGACTATGATTTTGGCATGGATTCCTAACTGCAGAAGATAGACATATATAGCTCAGTCATAAGAATAGGAGTAATGATGGTTGGCAGATTCCCTAAATTAGACGGGACTAGAAAATGCAGGTGTTGGATTTTTTCTTGAACAAGATGGAAGGATTTTAACACGACCAAGCATTTCTCTGCACCTAATGGAGCACAACCCAAAAAGGAGGGCTAGCAGAAGGAAGTGGTTCAAAAATTGCTCATATGTGTCTAACAACTACATGGTTTCAAGAAGCATGTCTGTAGTAATTCAATAACTTTATACTTCTTCTTCACACTTGTGGATGAAGATAGAAACAATACCTTGAGATGACCATGTTGAAGGGGGCATCGAGTGGCAATCCCCAGGATCACCAATGGTAGCCAGGGAGGTTGAGAAATTGGGTGCAGACTTAAATTCGTTCATCTGCATCAGTACAATGTAATAATCTGCATTAGTAACTTTATATACCAAGTAAAAGAATGGATTCGTTAAGTCACTAGACGAACAAAATTGATTTTTTCCAGAATTCATGTTAAACAACATCTTTTGTAATCAACTTAAACTTTAGCGTTGATGACAAGGTTTCTCAAACAGTAAAAAAAAACTCGGAGACATGATAAGGCGACTTGAACCTGGTAAATATCATGATATCATCTCAAGTAATTAGCAATGTATCCAGAATGTTTGATCTCTATATCGGCCTCTAATGGAATGAAGTTAACAGCAAAGTTAAAGATTGAAGCTTGAGGAGTTTTTCAGGAGTGAGAAGGGTGAGAGAAGATCACCCAGCTAGGTGCATTTCCTGAAGGGCCATCCCACCCAATATGAGTGACGTGCTTGACATTTGTTGGGTATCCAATTTCCATCTCCCTCTCCTTGGCAACTGCAGATCCAGAAGAACAGCAGAACACCCAATCAATAGAATCTCCATTGTAAACAGTTAAACTTGAAGATAAAGTAATTTATTCCTAAAAGACGTATCTCTCCCCGACATAATTAACAGTAAAGTCTCAGACTTTTCCATGGCTAAAAGACGCTGTATGATTGCTCAGAATCTCTACATACACGAACAATGATAACAGAAGTTAGAAGGAAACATGCGACATATAATCGAGGGGAAGGGTCATGATACCAAAGATTTGGGTTATGAACTTGAAGCTTCTGTAGAATCCCTTCATCTTCGTGGCCGATGCTGTAAAGCAAGAGAGGCAGAGAAGTTTCCTCAGAGAACAAGGGGCTGAAATGAAACTGGGGTTCCTCTTTCTTCCTCCTCGCTACCAAATGCAGCTATTTAGAGAAGCACGCCGACCCTCCATTTCAGTAAAATTAATGGGCAAAGAAGAGCATTTTGCACTTGCTCTACATCACAGAGAAACCGAAGAAGATTGTGGCAAGGCTCGGGCTTCAGTTGAAGGACGCAAGAAAAAGATGAGCCTTTGAAGGCCAATATCTCTCCGGGCCCAACGGGAGTCTTGAGCGAGAGAGAGAGAGAGAGGAGTCTGCGTAAAATGTTGAAACCTCACAGATGAGGCCACGCGAAAAAAGGGAACCCGAGACTTTCTTCCTCACCGAGCGGTGGAAATTGTAAAAATAATTGGAGAGGGGGACTGTTTAGGTCTTGCTTATGAGGTGAACAGGTGGACTCACAATCACAAGGTGCCCCCTTTGTTCTTGGGATTCTCTTGTCGTATTATCAGTAAAAGTTCCCCATCGCTGTCTGTTTTTCCATCTGGCTCCGTGTCTAATAGATGGTCTAGTAGAGACTAGACAGATAAAATGGGAGGGGAAGCTCTCGGGGGGATGGAGTTGAATGAGTCATTTGTCTGGCTGTCTCTATGTCTGGCGGAGTTAGCTGGATCTTGGAGCAGTCATGAACCTGACATCTTTGGACTAAATTTATTCACTCCTCAATCTTAGCCCTAACTAAAATTTAGGAGTATATCTATCAATAAGAGAGAAAAAAAATAAGGAGAAGATACGGAACCAGATGAGATTGAGCATGACAAAGCATCCGACAATTATATAGAATGTAGAAAACAGCAACCCAAATAGGTCAAAGGTTGAATATATATGCATTTATTGGGGAAAGGTAAAAGGTGTATGTACTTAAGTTTTTGACGAGAGATCTTGAAGTTACTAGTTATATCTTATACGCTCCTAATACCATTTTATAGACTAACTTTGACTAATCATGATGAAGAAGATGCATGCTTATGAAGTCCTAAGCCCTCTTCTTTAACATTTGTTCAAAATCCCACATGTAACCCAGCTCATAACAGAAAAAAAAAGTTGATGAAAAATTATTATTATTCAATGAGAAAAAAATATTCCCTTCTAAAAAAACAAATATTTCATTACTATTTTATTCATTCATGTCATCCACATAAATAATAATGAAACACATTACCAATATTTTTTAATAATTCAATTTGCTTGTATTATATTAAAGTATCCTATATGTAACTAGATATTGGAAAACAATATTTATAATAATTTATTTTTTCGCATTTGTAAGATTAAAATTTCCCATCACATTTTAAAAAATATATTAAATTATCTTAACTAACATAAAAGGAGAATGATTATATCATATATTGAGTTTTTAATTTTTCATATTTCAATTTTTTTGCTCTGCTCTTCATGTATTGGTGCAATTATATAGTATTTCTATTTTATAAGTTGAATTATAGCTCATTTTCTATAGAACACCTCTTTCAATTTTCATAATTTATTTAGCTCATTTTTTAGTTGTTTTTCAATTTATGCACATTTGGAATGTACTGAAATGAGTTAAATTTGTTGTTGTAATTGGGCTATTCTCTTTGCAAATTAACAATATTTTGTCTACTTAAATATTTTACTTATATTTTTCAGTTAACTATTAACATCTTTTAATGCATGTAAATAGTCTATCTCTTCAAAACGGAATCGTGGGATACCTTGTCAAGTCTCTTGTCACATTCAATTGTTAATTGCATATGGTTTAATCCTACCTAGTCTCCACATGTGTTACTCTACTAAATGAGAAGTTGTCTCCAATTAGCACTGCAAAGTATTTGATTGAGTCTTCCCATGATTGTATATAGGTGATCTTTATTATTATTATTTGATCTCACCTATTCTCCACGTGTTACTCTACTAAATGGGAAGTTATGTCTCCAACTAATGGGAAGTTATGTCTCCAACTGGCACTGCAAAGTACTTGATCGAGTCTCTTCATGAATGAATGCAGGTGATCTCTATTATTTGTCCAAGTGAAAGGCTGTCCATTCAATTTACAGTCTTGTAGTCTACTTCTAGTATGAATTCTACCATTTTGTCAATCGTTCTTTGTTATTTTGGTTCTCCCCTGAGTTCTCATCCTCTGTAGTAATGACATTAAAGTCTCCCAACAAGGGCTCATGAGAAGTTCGGACCACCTGCTTGACATGGTTCTATTGACTACACATTATATGGATGTTGTACATCCATATAATTCTAGTCCACACCGTCTCTAGTGGAGAAAACTGTGATATTTACTTATTTCCACTATAAAGTCATACAATTTCTCAACTCTATTGGTTTTATATTGATACATTGTTTCCATTAGGAAAATGATATCATACTTCACTTTCTTAACAAAGTCCCTTAATTTCCGAATTGTCAAGAGTGAACCTAATCTTTGATAATTCCATAATAGAACCTTCATTGATTCTTTATTGCATCTTGGGCCAGCCACCACTCTCACTAACACTAAGAACCTCTTCTATTCTATTGTTCCGTTCTTTATGAGCACGTGAATTAGAGGCTCTATCATTAGTTTAGGTGTTGCTTTAATCCTCACTATAATTGTATTGCCTTTACTCATGAGTTTCTTTAATTTTAGGATACAACTATTAAGTATTGTGTTATACTTTCTCCTTGGTATACCTACTATACTTGATGAACTTTTTACCTTCTTGGCTTGACTACCCCTTCTTCCACCTCTCCATTAACATGAGCTTTTTGTTATTTTTTCTTAGATGTCTCATCTGTTGTGAGCTGATAAAATGGCAAAAGGACAATTTGATCCTCTATTTCTAAGTATTCCTTAATGACCCATCCTCATTCCTTTTTGTTCATTGGATGTGTCCTTCTCGTAAGACATGTCTCCAACTTCCATCATTTTAATCACTTGTTCTTGACCTATGGTATAACTCATTTTTATTGGTGATGGTATGAGAGTATTTTTGCTATTGATTTTGTGATTGAACTGTTTTCTATAGGAGTTCTTTCTTGACACTTTTGAGTACTTGGATTATGTTATTTATGAGAATTGCTATTGCTTGACTAGTTTGCATTGACATGGAGGCTTCTTTTACCTTTATTAATGAAGAAACTCTAGTATTTTTTTGTGGTCGCTCCTATGTGGGGTTCATACTAATAGTCTTCCAATGGTTCCTCATGGAAGTGTTAACTCCCTAAGTGAGTTTCATGCATCTAAAGCACAAGTTGAAGAGTCTTTCATACTTAAATTCCACCCATTTTTCCTCTCCATTTGCTAACCCACCCATGCTCCAGGTGTAAGTGATTTGGTGATATCTATGAGGATATTCGTGGGCAAGAAGAACCTAGTTTCCCTTGGGTCCTTCAGGCTTAAGACTTCTCCAATAGCTTGCACCAACTTTCGACTATTTGCTCGATTAATTATACTCATGGACATTTTGTGTGGTTGCACCCAAATGGGCATAAACTAGAAGTAAATTTCATTTAAGCTTTCAATGTCTTTCCATTCTTTTAATTAAAGAGTATGGTCTTCTACTGACAAGGAAGTAGCCTCTAGAACTTTCGCCATAAAAATTGCTTCTTTAAATTCAAATGTATATGCATTGTCACATGCTACTCCAATTCTAAATTCCTCAAATTCTACCTAGGACTACTGTAACACCCCTATCAATGTCTCCCAATTCATTTTTTAATTAGTGATGATCCTTCCTATGAGCATGTACTTTGGGCTACTGTTATGGACATCAGTACATTTTCCTATTAGTGATGATCTTTTCTATGAGCAAGTACTTTGGGCTACTATTATGGACGTCAGATCCCAATGTGATTTTTAGACTCCTTCTACCAATTGGTTCAAACCTAGTAGGTGTAATATTGATGGAGTTAGGCAAGACATTCTCTTTGTTCGACATCTACAAATTTAATAAATAAACCAATGTAAACTCAAAACCAAAACTTATAGTGTGAGCAATGGTAGATGAGTATGATCGTAACTCCAATTCTTGACTCTCTATGGACACCTACTACTTCTTCATTTTGTTTATGTGCTACCGTGAAATAGATAGCCCAAAACAAGTGACTCGTAGAGGGGATGATCTACGAATCTAATGCAAGAAGTGACAGTCAAACTTTATTGAGATTTCACTCATGTGGCTGATAAATTCATAATACAGAAGGAGTTACTCTAAGAGTGAGATGAACAAGGTACAAGAGAAGGAAGGAGAAATAATGTTGTCGATCAGAGAAATCAAATGCTCCTTCTGTGCATATTAATTCTGTTAGGGTTGGCCAAAACTATTGATATTAGGGGTGCCAATTTCAAGGGTGCTCTACGCTAATAATGCTAATATTACTTCTTATGGCAAGGCTTGGTGGGAGGGAAGGATATTACTTCTTAGGGCAAGGCTTGGTGGGAGGGAAGGATATGGTGTGTTCAAGGGAGGGTTGATGGAGGGCACGTAGGGAGTAGTACTCGATAGTTGGGGTTTATTCTCATTAGAGATGGGGACGTTCAACTTGATAGCAAAGAAGTTTATTTCTCCATCATTAATAACTTAAAGTTTATTTATTTTGTTATTTTTTCTATAATTTCTCTATTTGTGTGGATTACAATACTCTCTACCAGTAATTCATTACATCATTTTTTGTCCAAGCTCAACATGAATTTGTTGTCCAATGATGGAAATAAATCATTCCAACATGGAGTTTACTCATAATTTTTATATTCTATTTGACGGATACACTAGTTGACAATTACTCTAAATTCAGATCTTTTATTCAGTATAGGTTGAAAATAATTGTTAATAATTTTTATTTCTATTCTTTTTATTCATTTTAATAATTTATTTCATTGCTACTCTTTTTATTTAATAGATCTCTCTACAAATAGAGAAAAACTATTTTTTCTCACAATGATAAGAAAAACTATTATTTTGTAGTAGGTGGTTGATTGATTCATATTTATCTTTTAAGGGGTTAATATTAATCTTAATAGATAAGATTATTTTAGATAAATATATATTTATTCACAAAAAATATTTAGATAATATCTTTGGAGATTATTTTATTTTTTATTTAAACCATCCATCTTAATTTTATGAAAAATTAAATGTATTTATCTATAAAATATTTTGATAATATTTTTAGATAATATTATATTTTTCTTATATGACGATCATAATATTTTCGTGGATAATTACATGTATTTATTTAAAAATATATGTAGATAATATCATTAATATTTTTAAACTTCTTTGTTTCTTTCATTAGATCCCTAATATTCTCCTAACTTCATATTTCCAGCCCCATTTGTCTTTAATTATATAATGGTTCTCGAACTTCTTAATATTTATATTTTAATTCATAAACTTTTACTACTATCAAAATATGTCAATTATTTTGAATTATCATCCTATCATTACCCTTACTATATTCCTTAGCTTCCTAAGGTTTTGTTTTAACTACCACGATTGAAACAGTGTTAATTTTGGCCGCTCTTAGCCCCTTGCCAATAAATTATATAAAGTCGGACTCAACTTAATACCTTATCGGAGTGTCAACATTGGTGGTCGATGTTGGTGAGGATAGAAAGCTAACATACTCCCAAGTTGAAGGGCACATTGATCATGCTCGGAGGTGGTTGGAGTCACTTGAAATTTGTGTGATTTACATAAAGGTATAAAAAAAAATAGAGCATTATTGATGTCATTTCAGCCAAATGGAGCCATGAGACTTACTTATCACCCAAAGGGTCGTGGCTCGGTAGCTAAGGTTGAGAGGAGGCGGTAAGAGTTTTGGTAGGATTTTAGGAGGGATGTGGCAACAAATTTTCGGTCCATGTGTTCATGCCATGTGCGTTGCACGGTTGGTCCACATTGTGTTGGACTAGTTTCCGATGATTAAATTGTTTGATTCAACCAATTTCAGCCTCCTTTTGGTCGGTTCACCCTAAATTGGAATGGTTCTTGGCCCAATTTATTTTTCTAAAATTTCTTTGATCATTTTCCTATGATTTGGTGCCAAGAATTCCCATTTCTCGAGTTTTAAGACCCTTTAAAAAAAATCATATTGTCCCTAGGTCTGAGCCAGTTCGATCTTAGTTCAAACTAATTCTTCCCCGGACTCATCTCGATCCTTGATTCCCACTCGGGAAACATTCAAGGAAAGAAACACTAACATTTATCATACTTCCGTACATTGAGCTTGAACCACCTCTCATTTTAGTTAAATTTTAATCCATTTTGGATTGTATTCCTTGTTCTGAGTTCAGTTGAATTAAATATTCCTCTTAGGGGATCTTGGTATTACAACCCATGTCCGTAAATACCTCACACTCGCACAATCAAGTTTATGAGAGTGCACACACTGGATGCTACTATTGTACCCTCGATCATCTATATATTCTCAATGTCCACTCCTACCACTCACACAAATATACGTATACCTTAGTAATTTACTCCTACTAAATACACATGTATACTTGGATCACAACTTGGATTCTGAGTGATCTGTAAGCTATCAAAGACATCACCCCTTATGCTTCACTTCTAGTCTACCTTATGCATTGACACAACCTCTACTAGGTATCATGTCAACGTCTCGTCACATAATTATAATTAGAGTCTCAAGCATATAACAATAATCACTTTATTCAATAACATAATGGATTTCAATTTCTTGGGATTCAGTTTACTAACCGACCAATCACACTACTCATGTTCTTACAGTAATTTTACCATTTACTTAAGAGTCATATGAGAATTAGCCTCCTTTAGTTACACAAGGTGACATTGGCTATTTCTTCTTTATAACAACAATTAGGGACCCTAGCCCATTTTCTTTATAATCATTATATGTGAGTCATAGCCCCTTTTTATTTATGATAATAAATGTGGCATTAGCCCCTTCTTTGTTTCTAAGCATCATATGTGTGCCTTAGTATATTTTCTTCTATAATGTATGTCTCCATGTAGTTTTTCACAACTTTTTATAATACTTTCAAAAACACACATATTCATGGAATTCTTATAAAGTCGTAAAGAATAGTAGTTGGTCCAATCAGACTCGCCATTTTATTGGGGACATCTTAGTCCAGCGGGTTTTCCAATTGGCTCAAAAAGCGTTGATTCTCGTGTATTAGCTTAGCAATTTACTTTACATAAATTTGATCACATTCCTATGGTGATATTGGGTCCATCTCAATATTTCTAACATCGTCCCTAAAATTTTCAAAAATTACGATTTTACCCCTCATATCAGGTTCACTTGATTAGTGTGTTGACGGTTTCGTTTATACAACTCACTTTATCTTTATTCATAAATTCTAGGTCTTCCCCAATATTTGACCATTTTTACTTTAATACCCCAAAATCTCTAATTCTTTCACTTAAACCCCAACTTTTCCAATCTTTATATTATAGTTATTAAACTTTTTAAATTTTATATTTTGTCTTTATGTTCTTAACTAATCCTTTTTAGAACCATAAACTTTTCAAATCTCCATTTCAGGTTTGTAAACTTTCTCTAGTCTCATTAGGGTACACAAATCTTAAAAATTACCTTTTGGTCCAAACTTTATACTATTTAAAAATTTACTCATAAATTTTTTTCAAACTTTCATTTAAGTCCTTAGTCTTTTCCAAGTTACCACTTTGGGTTCCTAACTTTTTAAAGCATTTTTTAAGGTCCCTAGACTTCTATTGAGTCTCATACGTGTTTTCATTTTTTATGACCCATACTTTTCAAAAATTTTATTTTAATCCCCCATCTTTCTTTTTCACTAAAATATCTTGACAAGCTCAGTAAAATTCATAACATGATCCTAAATATATTTCTCATATCCCCATGGTCATTTTTCGGCCGAACTTGGACGGAAAAATATCATTTTAGCTTGGTAAGGCTCATGTTAGAAAATAGATATTATGCAATAAAATGACGATAACTCCACGGAGACAATGAGTCGGTCAATGACATGGGGTGGACATGAAAATCTGACTCCATTGAGTATTGTTTGGCCTTTTGAATAATCTCGAATGGTGGTCTAAGTTGCCTAAAAAATGTGATTTACCAT
The DNA here is from genome assembly GCA_030064435.1 of Trapa incisa. NCBI lineage: Eukaryota > Viridiplantae > Streptophyta > Magnoliopsida > Myrtales > Lythraceae > Trapa > Trapa incisa. Next base: position 5,060,054 of record CM057765.1, read on the forward strand.
TTATATTCAAAATTTTGGTGTCAACGGAAATTCTCGAAATTTTCACAACCATAAAACTTGCTTTTCAATTAATTCCCTCGGGTGTCAGATGTCAAAAATAGCACAACCTTTCGACCAAAAATTGGGTTTTAGATTGGATTTTAGGTTGGATCTGGGTGTCCAATCGAGTGGAGAAAATGACATGTGTGCACAACAGATTATTAACTGGTTCGCATTATACTGAACTGATTTCCAACAAATAAATTAAATGTTTTAGTTAATTTTAGTCATTTTTTGGTCGGTTAATGTAAACCCCGCACATTTGAGTTAAGGAAAACCGGGAAAAGAACCGGTCAAACCGAATAAGAAAACCAAACCAGTTTACATTTGGGAATAAGCAATATGAAAATTTACAACTTTCGGTTGATCCAAAGGATTTATTAAACATTGGAAAAGAAACTTAAGACAAACTAGAAAACAAAAACCAAATTGGTTTAGGTGAACTAGATTCCATAAGAACTTCAAAGTTAAGCGTGCTTTTTGTATGATTTTTTTGTAACCCGAAATTTCGATCAAAAATTTTTATGCGAACGTACGACTTATCATAAATAGCCATCAATTAATATATATTTAATTATTAGAATTAATACAAATAATTTAATACCGAAATTAAATTATTGGAATTAATACCAATAATTTATGGCAATATTAATACTAGTAATAAATCTCACCCATTTAATACACGGGTTTTACGACTATATAAAGAGTTCATCCCCATTTCATTCTCCTCACACCTGAACACTTCTCTCTCTCTCTACTACTCCATTTCCCGGTAAAGCTCGAACCAGAGCTTCGACTTGAACAAAGGTCAGGCTCTTTAGAACCGGGGAGAAGATAGCTATCTGATAGCAAACTCCAATCAATCCAAGAATCGTTGGAGAAGCGCCGACATGATGGAATAGTGAAGCAACTCTGGCGAACCGAAGCTGCCCTTTTTCGGCCAAGCTGAAATCGGCCATTTCAAGCCCTCCTCAGGTCAAACCAAACCCTTCCAACACTTCCTCAACTTTTCCACGGCTGAATTAGGACCGAAAGGTAAGCCAATTCGGCTCCCCTTTATAATTTTCGATTGGTGCTAAAGAAGCTTTCTCTTTCTATGGTTCATTTTTCGGCGAAGCTCCGTTTGAGCTTGTCCCGACATTAAAATTTGTTATTCACATTTCTGAAGAATCGTATGAACATGTAGAAACTCAATTTCAACTTCAATTTCAACAATTAGAAACGTTTGATGGGTCAATTTAATAAAATAAAATTCGGCTGTGTTAAGAAGTTGGAATTGGGGGAAAATTGGGGATTTTTTAAATTTAAAGGACCAAAATGAAATTTTATGAAATTGAGGATCAATTGGGCATGAAAATAATGTTAGAGGACCAATTGAGGAATTTTGAAATTTTTGGGGCAAAATTTACCATTTTTGTAAAAGAAGGGCAAAATGGTGATTTTGGAAAAGTTGGAGGACCAAATTGGAAATTTGGGAAATTAAACCCCTTTTTGTGAAATGGAATAAATTGAGATTCTATGATAAATTTTAGAAGTTTTGGGACTCAATTTGAGGAAAAACCGGTATTTGGGACTTAAAGTTAAAAAGAAATAACTTTAGGGACCTAATTACAAATAAATGAAAGTTTGACTTTCTCATTCATTTGGAATGAATGAAGGCTATTAGGCCGAAGGATAATGAACCAAAATGTTCATATCGTGTAGGAACGCGAAATACCGGGAACGCCAGCAAGGACAAGCTCGCGTAAATACAAAGAACCAGTCTAGTGGAATTCACAACATTAACGGGTGAGTGGGTTTACTAACATCATACCCGGTTGGGATGATGAGCACACCTTATAATTTAAAAACCACTTACCAGTTGTGAGTGGGTTTACTAACATCATACCCGGTTAGGATGATAAGTACAACGTAAAGATAAAAACCACTTACCAGTTGTGAGTGAAAATTTTATATCATACCCGGTAGGGGATGATAAGTACCTCAGTATAAAAACCAATTATTTAGTGGTATTTTAATCATCACCACTTAGAGAAAGTGATGTAAAAATTATGCGAAAAAAACTACTTACCGGTTGTAAGTAGATCATACCCGGTTGGGATGATGAGCACACCTTATAATTTAAAAACCACTTACCGGTTGTGAGTGGGTTTACTAACATCATACCCGGTTGGGATGATGAGCACACCTTATAATTTAAAAACCACTTACCAGTTGTGAGTGGGTTTACTAACATCATACCCGGTTGGGATGATAAGTACAACGTAAAGATAAAAACCACTTACCAGTTGTGAGTGAAAATTTTATATCATACCCGGTAGGGGATGATAAGTACCTCAGTATAAAAACCAATTATTTAGTGGTATTTTAATCATCACCACTTAGAGAAAGTGATGTAAAAATTATGCGAAAAAAACTACTTACCGGTTGTAAGTAGATCATACCCGGTTGGGATGATGAGCACACCTTATAATTTAAAAACCACTTACCGGTTGTGAGTGGGTTTACTAACATCATACCCGGTTGGGATGATGAGCACACCTTATAATTTAAAAACCACTTACCAGTTGTGAGTGGGTTTACTAACATCATACCCGGTTGGGATGATAAGTACAACGTAAAGATAAAAACCACTTACCAGTTGTGAGTGAAAATTTTATATCATACCCGGTAGGGGATGATAAGTACCTCAGTATAAAAACCAATTATTTAGTGGTATTTTAATCATCACCACTTAGAGAAAGTGATGTAAAAATTATGCGAAAAAAACTACTTACCGGTTGTAAGTAGATCATACCCGGTTGGGATGATGAGCACACCTTATAATTTAAAAACCACTTACCGGTTGTGAGTGGGTTTACTAACATCATACCCGGTTGGGATGATAAGCACAACGTAAAGATAAAAACCACTTACCAGTTGTAAGTGAAAATTTTATATTATACCCGATAGAAGATGATAAGTACCTCAATATAAAAACCTATTATTTAGTGGTATTTTAATCATCACCACTTAGAGAAAGTGATGTAAAAATTATGCGAAAAAAACTACTTACTGGTTGTAAGTAGATCATACCCGGTTGGTATGATGAGACTTCCTCGAAGGAAGTTGAAAACTCGTTCATCGATTATGAACGAAGATGTCCTTATACCGGTTGGTATATGGACAGTGAAAAACTATTTTGTCAAAAGTGTTCTCCCTTAACTGTGTGCCAATGCTTAAACTATTTGGGAGACCTTCTCGACGGGAGCTCGAATAGGGCCTCGGTTTTGGAACTTGGAGGCTAAGTGCCCGATTTTTAAAATCTCGTATAATGGGCCTAAGGCCAGTTGGCACGAGCAGGAGCTCATAAACAAACATGATATATGTGCCATAAAACTTAATAAGTGAATTGTTTGGCCATGGTACCAAGATAGGACCGACATGCTCAGTCAACTAGCGACAGTGCGACATGACAGGTCGACGGACTAGTCAAGACAAACAGCTGCGGGTTGAGTTGAGAGTTGGGGTCATTGGACTAGTGGCACCATAAATTACATGGCAATATAAGAAAACATTGTTTGTTCATGCACTGTAAGTACGGGATCATCAAGACGCCCATGAGGGGTAGTGATGCGTCCTAAGGGCACTGGACGACCTGGTGGCTATAAGGGCAGTTCGTCGTTCCAGGTGTCTGTGCGAAATCTGGAGTAGCACGAAGCGCATGAGACCAGGGTGGGGACAAGATGAGTTCTCTATCCTCATACGGAAATGAAGAAGTGATTTCGGGATTGTGGGTAGGATGTCACGTACATCCACTTATTTCCAGGGTAGAAGTGACTGTACTTCTATCCGGGTGGCAGGAAAAGTGGCTACGAAGCCACTAGCGGGTTCAGTAGTGATACTGACTTACGAATGTGTGTAACCTTCATGATGAACGATGTGTGTTGGGTGATGACACACCGTGGTAACTAAAAAATAATGGAAAAATCCAAATTTTTAAATGATGGAATTTTTTAAAATAAAGGAGTCCGGCACACTCCATATAAATATTTTTCTTAAAAGTCAAAAGCTTTTAAAAACCCATTCACTGAGTAGTCGTACTCACCCCCTCCCTTATATCCCTTTTAGGAAATCCCGAAAAGTCTCCCATTAAAGACCGTCAACTAAGATGCCTGTAAGACAGGTATGTAAAGTTTTAAATTTCATACAGTTTTGATTATGCTATTACAGGAAAAAGATGTAAGTTAAAGTACGCCTTACTTTTTACGGTTTACGACAAGGGGAAACCATTTAATAAACCAGTAGAGTGGCGGGTTGATCATAGTGATTCGACCAAATCGGATCTGGGCGTGATAGTTAACCTACAATTTGATTAGTTATTGGCCAAATTTATTTTTCTAAATATTTCTTGATACGTATTCTACTATCTAGAACAAAAAATTTTTACTTTTGAATTTTTTAAATCACTAAAAAAACTCATAAAATTTTTAAACCAAATTAATTCAATCATGATTTAAATTGATTCCATATCAAATATTTCAAAACATTAATTTATAATTTAAGAATATCCTTTGGAAGATTATAATCTTTTATCAATTTTATTTTATTTTATTATTATTCATATTTCAACCCAACTCAATTTTCTATACCCATTTGGGTTATTTTGTGCTGTTCATTATTAGTTTATGCCTTAATTAAAATTTATTTTATTTTCAAAATTTCTGATGTTAGAGAAATAGGGAGACAAACAATTACACTAGCTGAACCTAGTTAATAGAATCTAAGCAGGAGGATACCACAGGCATTAAAGACTTACACATTTAATAAATTCTTACCATATAAGGCACCATGGAGGCTCATTTGTGAACTACATAGTTTATGTTTTAAAATGCTTAAAAATAGATATTTTCGTGAGAAGTGGATGAGATTTTGGGAAGGGGAATAAAATACTTAAAAAAGAAGGGCTCATTTGGAGGTAAGAGATAGGGATAAAGTTAAAGTGTAGCATGACAAATGGATTCACTTGGAGTGCAATCACATGACTCTAAGTCAAATGTGAGTAAGTTTTTTAATGACCAGGGTAACATGTACTTAGCAAATTGGGCCAGTACACCATGATATACCCATTCGAAATTATACTGACTATCCCCATAGGTGATACTATGATTCCGCTAGGGACTAAGACTAGACAAGTGACAATCAAGTTAGTATATGCATTTTTTATTGAACAAAATAAAACTAGGTATAACTTAACATCCTCTTCCATGGCCCTATCTCCAGAGGTATGTGCTTTAATCTGAATTTTCAGGTAATTCTAAAGGTAAAAATTATATTTGGAGAGAATGTTCTAATGATTTGGTGGGCTACGTCCCGCTGTCACGTGTGATTGTATTAAATTAATTTGATTTGTTGATACTCTTTGTTCAATTAATCTAGATACACTAAATGTTTAGTCATTTAACACCAAATATATATATTTTTTTATCAAGATTTACATGCATAATAACATGAAATTATCGTATTCTCTAAATAGAATTTCGTGCTTCTACGATAAAATTACTAATTTGGTCAAATTCTTTAAAATATTTACAGTTTGTGTCATATTAACAAAATTAGAAAATGTAATAATAACATATCATTTTACTGGTTAATTGAATAAGTTAAATTAATATTTTTATTAGAGGTTAATAAAAATTGGAGGAGATATAAAATAAAGTATTTAATATTATTTAGATTAATAAAAAATGTATAAAAATGAAAATAAAGAGTAAATTGATTTGTGCCTTTTTAAATAATTAACCCAATATTCTACATATCAAAAAATAAATCTTTTCTAAATTATAAAAATGACTAAACTCGTTTTTTCATACCGGAAGTAAAGATATAACCATGGTGCAAAAAAAAAGAAAAAAATATCATTTATAACTTCAACTAACTTGTCTTGTTTTTCTCCTATCATCATAATTACCTGTCTCTTTTATAATCCAAAATCTTTTGACCATATTCAGCTGTCAAAATCTTTTCATAGTATTGTGCTACCCAGCTGGGCTTGCAAGCTGTGGAACTAGATTCTTTTGTCTTTATTTCTTTTTACTTTTTAAGATTTATTATTTATTATATAATTAATAATATTATTTTTTTACTAAAATTTTAGTCAAATTAGAGATGAGATGATTAAATTTCGAAATGCTGTGGTTTTTATCGTTTTCGAGCATTATCAGTGATTTTATCACTTTAAAAATCTTAAACCCGAAATTATAATACTTCATTAAAAACGAAAAAAAGGGAAAATTGCACATAATTAGTTTGTTCCCCTTTATGCCCTTCACATGCACATGGCGGTGTCCATTTAAAATTATTAACATATTTAATATATGCCATGTGCCAGTGTGCCCCCTGGGCCCTCTTTAAACTGAAGATCGCACTTTCTCATTCGCCTCTTCATCGTTCGCAATACCTCCACTCTCAGTTGCAGAGCTTCTCCATCACACTTCACATCCACAAGATGGAAAAAAAGGTCTCAGCTCTTCTCTTTATTTCGCTTCTGACGGTGATGATTCGGACCGGTCTGGTCTCGGCGGATTCGGAGTCGAAGGCGAGCTTCAAAGACCATTTCAACATAATGTGGTCCGAAGAGCATTTCAAGACCTCCGAGGATGGGCAGGTCTGGTACCTTTCGCTAGACAATGAAACAGGTAGATTTTAACTATAATACTCACCATACCGATGCGTAGATCTTCAATTCGATAGCCTTGGTGTTCTGTTCATTAAACTGATTAGATCGCTTTTTGGTTTGGGTTCGGGTAACCTGCAGGGTGCGGGTTCCAGACGAAGCAAAGGTACCGATTCGGATGGTTCAGCATGAAGATGAAGCTCGTCGGCGGCGACTCGGCCGGAGTGGTCACAGCTTACTATGTAAGTAGCAGTACATTCTCCTGCTATGGGTAAAACCATCAAACTGGTTCCATCACTGTTGAAATTGGTATCAATTTGGTCCCGAGGGAAATTTGTCATCAACCTAGCAAATCTCACGGGATGTTATTCATCAAAATGTCCCTTCCATTACACTGTCCATTCAATTCCGTCCATAAGGGAGGGACCATTTTGATAGAAATAATATATTAACATTACTAAATTGAGGACAAATTTCTTCAGGGGCCATTTTAAAAGATGGGATCCGTTAAGATTGACTAAATGGATGGCCATTTGAAGAATGTGAAACATTGGTGACAGGAGACCTGTAATCCGGTTTCAATCATATGAATTCAGAACAAAATCATATTAGCAGAATTTTACTCCCTGAATGGCTGATCCTCTTCAAGCTAGATTAGTCAGGAGAATCCACCCAGAGTTTTAGTCCCTCAATAGCATGAAGCTTGATTAGTCACAAGAACCAACTGAGACCGAGCTCCATTAGTTATGACCCAATGTAATTAAATTGAAAAAATGAATGACAATTTTCTTTTGAATGACATAACTAATTGCAATTTTAGCACTCCTACACAATCTTGATGATTTAGTCTTCTTATGTTATAACAGTCTGAATTCTGCAACAGGTTTGGAAGCTCATATGGGCGATTACTAATCTTTCTTATAACAGGAAAATGATTAACTCTTTCTTTTTTTGCTTTATTTTCCCGTAATTCCTATTGATCATTAGTGCATATGATGAGAGTGATCCGTGACCAAGAGTAATTATTAGTTGAGTTGAGTGGTGACAAATTAAAAGCAGTCTATTTTGCATTATTATGGAATCAGATGTGCTCAGAGAATGGGGCAGGGCCAGAGAGGGATGAGCTGGACTTTGAATTCTTAGGAAACAGGAGCGGACAGCCGTACCTGATACAAACCAATGTGTACAAGAATGGGACCGGCAACCGGGAGATGAGGCACATGCTCTGGTTCGACCCCACCAAGGATTTTCACTCCTATTCCATCCTCTGGAACAACCATCTCATCCTGTAAGTGATCTATCTCTATATAATATATGACAGAATTTTTCCGTGGAGCTTATCAATGGTCGGGTCAGTTTCCCTTTAGAATACCAAATCTTATTATAGGTGTGGTTACTAGTTTTTTATTAAGCAAAATTACAGTGGCACTACCCAATATTTTGCTAGTCATCTGCATGATAAATTTTTAAACGGCTAAAAGTATCATGGGCTAAAATCAGTAGTTGCGGAATATGTGACTTTGAAACATTCATCCTCCTCAAGTCTAAAATCCTCCTGATTTTAAAAATCCCAATCCTCTGTTGTTTCCATATTTTTGGTATAGAAAGTCGTGGGCTCTATGCAAAGATACACTTCTCCACTTCATTGTACAGAGTATCTCACAGTTCAATGAATGATGCAGAATCGGCGTTGGCTGCGTAATAAATAAATTTCATTTTTTACTTCAAGAATGGTGGTAGATAGATTGATACGGGTACATGAATGCATACTATATTAAAACAGGTTCGTGGTGGATAGAGTCCCCATAAGGGTGTACATGAACAACGGGAAGCCGAACAACTTCTTCCCAAATGAAAAGCCAATGTACCTGTTCTCGAGCATATGGAACGCGGACGACTGGGCCACTAGGGGCGGTCTGGAGAAAACAGATTGGAAGAAGGCGCCGTTCGTGTCATCCTACAAGGACTTCAGCTTCGACGGCTGCCAGTGGGTCGACCCCTACCCAGAGTGCGTCTCCACCACCACAGACAACTGGTGGGACCAGTACAACGCCTGGCACCTCTCCAACTCCCAAAAGATGGACTACGCTTGGGTGCAGAGGAATCTTGTCATCTACGACTATTGCAAGGACACCAAGAGGTTCGACACTATCCCTGAGGAGTGCTCTCTCAGCCCCTGGGACTGATGTCCCGCATCCTCCACTTTGGAGGAGAATTAAATTTCATAGTTCTGATCTATCAGTTTTGCATCGGTATGTAATTGGTTCGCTCTGTATCATTGTGAAATTATTGGATTTATCGTATTACATAATTTTTTAATTGTCAACGTAGTTTCGTGGGTAGAATTCCTCCGCGACCTATGTAATTCATAGGTGGTGTGTTTAAAAGGCTTGTATTTTTTACCAATAAAAAGAAATGAGATGGTGGTCACAATCCTGTCAGTGGTAGCCCCTTGAGTCATTGAATCCCTTGTCAAAGATGAAGGGATGTCTTTATGTGAATTGACTAGGCGTTATTTCTCTCTTAATCCAATTATCTACCATATTCTTCTTCTCTTGTGGAGGCATATTGGGGTGGCTGGTTGAACACATAGTTAATTTAATGTATTAGTATAAAGTTATTGGAAATATACTCTTGCATAAAAAATTTGATGAGAACTATTGTACAAACAAATTAATCAAGTTATATTATTTGATATACACTTTATATTATACTAGGTTATATTGTTTCACTCTCACAATATTTTATAGTTATGATGGAAATTAATTTACAAATTATATTAATGCCCTGCACACACGTTGGAGAGTGACACTTTGGCACAAGGTACTTTCTCGTATCTTTTAGCATCATGGCACAAAATAAAAACTAATTACGGAAAATTGAATTAACGACTCTTTGTAATGGAATTGCCACATCACCACATAAAATAATACTGCATATGATTTAAAAATATCTAGTAAATCAATATTTTATCAGCGAATATGAAATTAATTGGGTATTAATGCTGCATATGATTTAAAAATATCTAGTAAATCAATATTTTATCAGCGAATATGGAATTAATTGGTTTCTTAGGTTGGTGAGTGGGACCGGAGTACCATGGCAAATAAGAGTGCTACATTTCACGTAATTTTTCAATAGGGTATTAACTAGTATAAATGTCAATGTAACACCATCTATTATAAGCAATCATATTCTCACCAACTTCAAGTTACAGAACATATCTTATAATTACTGTTCTGTATATTGAAAATTTAAAATATATTATCTCGTATTTTTCCGTTTTTCAAATACTCAAATTTACTACCATATTTTTCAAAATTATCGTGTCATAGTTATTTCTCAAATAATTTATTATATCTCATGTATTTTGATAAAGAATTATGTATAAATTTTGTAAAAAGTTTTTCAAATTATACCATTTTTATAAAATAATAAATATTGACAAAAATATTCCAATTGAATACAATTTTAGAAATGTCACTCACTTTGGACAGTTTTCTCTTTTATCTTGGTAGCCCGCCAGATTTGTTGTAGGATTACTTACTCGTAGATGTTATTGAAATATAAATCTAAAAAAATTATAGCAGAGTTTTATCTTTATCTCGGTAGTAATGATTCGGGATTACTTATTTAGGAAGTAGATGTTATTGAAATATAAATTTTAAAAAATTATAAATATGTTTCCTTTTAATAGCTATTTTTCAAAACTAGTTTTAGATGATTTATAAATATTTAAATTATATTTTATGAAAATGTTAAATTATAATAAGAAATTTAAAAGTTTATATTATGATACTTATATTAGGTTGATAAGAAAATTGGATGGGCCTGAAACTGTATAATACAAAAACGTAATTACTTCTTATTCCACGTTAATTCTGATAGAAATATATATATTTCTTAATATTTCCATTTTATAATTAATTATTTAAAATTATATTTAACTCATGTAATGTACATATTAAATACATTTTATTTATTACATAAGATTAATATTATATTTAACCAAAACAATTTGATAAAATATCCAAATTATAATATATGATTAATCGCAAAATTTAGGACATTTGCCACAAACCAGTAAAACTAATCTTAAATTAAGGGGGCTCTTGACATTAATTTATCATATTATATATATATTTAATAGGTTTATACACGTATATTTTTCTGTCATAGATACATATTCAAATATTTTCTTTCAATTATCTTCTTCTCTAGCTTTTTTTTTAAAATATGTATAGGCTTCTTGGAAGGTTTTTAATATACCCTTACCACATACTACACTTTCAAAAGGAAGCATATTTTGCACTTATGGGCCTCAGATTTTCCGTTTCAATACAATCCAGCATCATTTAGCATTTGCACTACGCATCAATCACTATAAGAGTGACAAAACCGATCACAGTATGCAAAGAGTGGAATCCTTAAATAATAGCATTTTCAAGCAGCATCCTAAAGCCCCCACTTAAGCACTCAGTAGAGACAGAATACACGTAAGACTTAGCACCATCAACAGCAACTACTGATACTAAAAGTTAGTAACATCTAAATAGGAAAAAAACCTGCTGTAACTGGAAATGCTAATCAAGAGATTCGTAGAGCTGAATCATCCGGGGCCAAACTTGACCATAGATGTCTTTTTTACTGTATTTTCGGTCCCAGGACCACGGGATATCTGCATAAGAGCCAAGATATGTGTATTAGTAAACAATTAATATACCTGGTCAGAAGGTTGGCATGAAAATCAGGCTAAAGCTTCTAAGAGACGAGGTTTGGGCCAATGACATTATGGTTTGTAGCCTTGGAATGTTTCTAAAGGTTAAGAAACAAGAGCTATTTAATATGGAAAAATTAACCTTCAGAAGAATAAGGCTCGGGAGGAAGTTCATATGGCACAGGCAATGGAATAATTTCCATGGACATGTTGGTTTTCCCATGTTCTAGCCCCATCAGGGTCACCAGTTTTGTTCTCTTCACCTCTGATCTTTCTGGTGGCATTCTCATATCCTTGAACCCACAAAAAAAGGGTGGTTTTACATCTCATGAATGTGTAAAATATAACAAGCTCAATTGCTAAGCATATTGGCAGACCGAGAATGTGGAATCGGTAGCCAGAAATTCCAAATCTGACCTTCAATGAAGTGTTGCCTTCATTTGTACAAGAAAATATATGACCTCTTCTCATGAAACTAGGTAAAAATAGCACTCCCAGCTGAGGATTTTGGAAGCATAGAGTGGTTAAAATCGAAGATGAACAATCTAATTAGTTGTAACATCCGGAAACCTAAGCAACATTTCCCAAAAGTTTATTATCCATACCTCATAAGAACGAATCATTAACTGAGAGTTGTTCTTCTGCAAGGCACCCCAAGCAGCTTTACTAAGATTTGCAGAAGTTAGCAAAAACCAACTGCTTGGAAAAGAGAAATTTACTAATAGTTTCATATGTTCAAAAGGCACAGGCAATGGGACAACTGGTGAATATTTGTTTGAATTATTTAACAAATAAGATCAAATATGAATGCTTAGTCACATACGCTAGCTTCTGACCCTTGTAACGTGCATATGTCTTTACATGAGGCATTGCACGACTGAAAAACACAGAAAGCAAGAATCATATTACAAGATATCAACAAAAAATAAACAGGAGAGATAGAGTTACATGCATTTAAGTATGGACACCTTGGCACGGTGTCATTTTAATTAATCAACCATAAAAGAATGTTGTAAGGAACTTAGGTACCAGCGGCCAGTGTGAGTTGCCTTCCATTTTGCCCAGTACTTCTTCAAAAATTCCTTCTCAACATTTTTCAGTGGGCTTGGGATGGCATTTCCAGCAGCATAGCCCTGAGGATGCAATCATAGCAGTGACAACTAGAATTAATCTAATGACTTCACCATTGACAAACATAGGCCTTGCCCTTTTACGAAGATGAAACCTTTCTGCACGGAATCTGTAATGGAGGCCAGGATTGATCCACATGATCATACCTCTAAAGAATTTCGAACATCTTCTACAGTGGGCCATACAATTAGTGGGATTCCAAGTCCCAGAGGTTCTTTATCTTCCGAGCAACCTGCTGACATTGAGGCAGCAAGCTCAGCCATCCATTTCTCATCTAATGAACCAAGCGAGGAGAACTGCATAGGCAAGACAAGTAAAAAATATATAAAGAAAAATCAGCTATAGTTTCCAAAGGAAACAATAAGGTAGTAAAAGATAACCATACTCAGCCAGCAGATAAAAATCTATTCTAGTAAGGGGGATGATTTTTCGACAAGAGAGTGACAGTCATTGATCATATAGCAGGTAAAAAAAATATCAAGCAAATGGCACCAACTAAACAATAGATTTAGAAAATCCCTTTATTTACACTAACACTTTAGCTCCTGAATTGTCAAGTATCCACACCTAAGGACTAGAATTTTAAATTTTAATAATTTAGTCTAATATAAAATTATTTGATGTCACACAGCCTTTTATAATTTAGTTGGGAAAGAACAGAGAAATTGAGATGTGTTTCCACTGGATACATTTGCATTCCGTTGAATAGTTAAGGTTGTTCCATTAAATCCTTCAATGAAAAGTTATTATGGAACTAATGTGGCACTAACATGTAATCCCCACAGGCAGCCTTTCCATTTAAGAGTTAAATGGAAATTTGTTGGATGTTTAATTTTGAAATTCAAGGTTTTAAGCATTAGTCGATTCTTCTAATATTATATAGTTTATAGCTTGCTTCTTACCATCTAATGTAAAAGAAATTCAGCTTAAATATACTGTGTGGTCTATCATTCAATTCATTTCAGATGCCCCTTCAGCTAGATAAAGAAAAAGAAAATCAGATATTATCTGTGATGACGAGTCTGACCTGATAAACTAGAGGAGCCTTTTGAAACTCTTTATCAAATATATATTCTTGAAGCACACTTCTCAGCTTCATGTGACCCCACTTCTTCAAGTTGGGACCTTTGTGATAACCTGGGACAGATGCAATTAACCTGACCTATAATTACATCACCCAAGAAGAAAATTTTCAGCTTCTTGAAACACCTCAATAAGACCAATTATAAAACAAATGAATTTTGTGGAAGAAGAAGAAACTCTACAGTGGCATCTCTGTAATCAAACTTCCTGAAGAAAGACGAGTTGATTGTAAATTCGCCAACAGATGGCACCTTCACATTAAACTCAGGCAACTTGATCATGCAAAAAAACAAGTCAGAGAATAAGATTAAAGAAATAAACTTCTATTAATTTCTAACATGGAGGCTATAAATCCATCACCACAGAGTAATTCTACTTTCTTATATCAATCTCTACCTTAAGTGCAGTAAGATAGTCGACTAAATCATCTTCAAACCCGCCTCCTTTCTTTGGACTATTATGATCCTTCCAGGGAAAGTCTTGCATCCACAAACCTTGGCTTTTATTGTTCCAATCCACATATATCAAATTTGCCGTATGCACAATAACCCGAATACCACTAGGATAGATGAGAATCAAGGCCTTCGAATGGTGTGTTCCATATGAGATGGGTAGTGGAGGTTTATGTAAAATCCAGTTCACGGGCTTTCTTTTCTATGGAAATAACAAGGACTAGCAATCAAAATCTCTATAGGCTGTGAATAAATCTCCACAAGAAATAGACAGATGTGACTGGGCCATCTAGGAAAACCTTCATATGATTGAGAGTCATATCACCCTCGCCGTGAACAACAAGAACATGAGGAACCTTCAGAAGTGTGGGACATGCTGCATCAGAAAAAGGTCAAGAATGGAAATGGAAATGGAAATTAGAGATTTAAAAAAAGTGGAGAAGAGAAAGAAAGCTTTGTGAAAATTGTTTCTTGAATTTTTTTAGTCTAAGAAATTGTAATTGGCAGTACTTTTCGATCCCATGGAAAAAAATATGCAACTTAAAATAAGCAGACACTAATTTGACCTAGTCTAGGGAAGAATATTCACTGAATGGGAGCTACAAATCAAAAGAATGGTATGCTTCCCAATGAAAGCCTTCGTGCACACTTAAATTAGTTAATAATCTGACCTTCTATGATCAGAGATCATAGAAGGAACTCTTTCGAAAGGACATGAAGATAGGATTTTCCTTTCTGGTGAGAGATTGATCTCACATGTTATAGAATAGTATACAAACATATTATTCAGTTCTTAGAAACTCACAATGCATCAACCAGTCAATGTCCACCATGTAGTTTGAAAGAAGTGCAACAACAATATCCCCCTGTAAGCATGAAATTTGATCAGGCAAGGTATTATCATTTGTGAATGTAAGCATTCAATTCATCAAAATATATTTGGTGAACATATCAGAAAAGAAAAGAGAACAGAGTAAGATGTATCAACTACAGGTGCACATAAGTAAAAAGATGGCTATGCCTAGATTGATAACTACTTGATGATGAAAATTGGAAGCAGAAATGAGAGGCATAGGATTAGAATCATGGAATGGACTTTCGACCTTTTACCTGTATAACATCATCTAGAGAAACTGCAGAGGTATTTGCCCATGAAGGAAGATCTTGAACACGCAAAAGCCGATAAGTAAGTGGTAACTTCTCTCTAGGAATATTGAAGTGATGAATTGCCTCCATATCACTAACTTCCTTTTTAGTCTATATATTACATAAAGATTTAAGGTCAGAAATACCCTAAGAAAAACATCAATAGACCTGTTATGTTTAGAGGAATGATTCTAATTTTATTTCTTGCACCAAATATGAAAACAAATTCCATCATTTTTGCAAATTCTGCAAAATAAAAAGTAAAATCTTCACTATTCCTTAAAAAAAATCTATCCCATTAAGTGGAATGTGACATGCAAAGTCCTTTTTCTTATGTGCTATAAGGAGACATGAGTACATGCATTTATAAAAGTTTCAGAGAAAATTTGCAAATATCAGTAACATTACATTTGAAAATCCACACTTAAGTAGTAATCTTTTATTATGTATTATGTTTTGACAAATTATCTCTAGAATTTACAAATCAAGCTATAATTCACCCGGAAGCAAAATGTGTTGGTCACAATATCTGATGAAATAAGAAAAAGGATAAAGAACTTCATAAACTATGCCACCAGATAGACATAAAACCAAAAACAGAAAACACGAGGTTGAAGGGAAAGACAGGATAATCAGTACCTGAGAGTCCCAACCAGCATCACCTTGGGATTCTTCACGCGCTCTTTTGCGATTAGAATGCTCTGTACACACATTTCTATCAATACCCAATTCTTCATACTTGAACAAGTGAAGGCCAGGTATCAGCTCTAAGACACACCCTGATTTAAGTTCTGCCTTTTCTTGACTATAGATCTTCTTCCTTTCTTTTCCAGTATTAATTACAATGGGGTTCGATCCTTCCTACAATTTCAACCACTTTAAATCATCAGAAGTTAGGAGCAAACTGCAGGGATAGTTTATTTAAAGCACTATTCAATTTCTCCCTGTTTCTCATTCCAAAACTGAAATTTGATGACCTCGTGCTTTCTTTATAGCTAAATTCATGAAAGAAGAGGTAATATGAAAAGGAAAACAGAATAATAAACTAAGGCAATCTTATCTTCAAGTAAACATGCCTTAACAAGGATGACATTTTTAAATAAAGGATAATAATATATTTTACGTGGTTGCGGCAGAGAAACTACCATAAACAATGAAGCAGAGCCATTGTTGTACGCGGTCAAAGTGAGGTGCTTGCGACTTATTCTCTTGTCAGTTAAAGAAAGAGCATTGCGTCCGATCAAGTTGACGCCTTTGTAAATGGGAACTCTGGGGAATGCGGTGTTCTCCTCTAGGGTTTCCGAGAGTGGAATCAAATATCCAATCTTCTTCATCATTCCCAGAAACATAGCATGTTAATGGAAGTCCTGCAAACAAATCGCTTGAAATGTGGAGGAATTTCGTGTCGCTTACCAGAGATGAAGTCATTCTTTTTTCTTTAGCAGGATTCGAGTTATGAGAAGAAGAAGAACTTCACATCCCAGCCAGAAGATCGCAGAAAAGAGTCGACGAGCTCTCCGTGGCGAACTAGTAAGGCTGGAGTGAAAAGAGAGAGAAATTAGAAAAATAAATTTATTATTTAATTAAATTAAATAATTTATTAGTTATTATAAATAATTAAATTAATTTTTTATAATAATTTTTTATATATAATATTTGTATTATATAATTTAATATATAAATTTATTTAAAGTATATAAAAATAAAAATAATAAAATAAAATAAATAATAATAATATAAATAATAAATTAATATATTAAAATAATTTAATTAATAAATTATACAATCATTACAAATAATTCTGAAGTTATAGTTTAAATAGAATAATTTGGAGGTGCCGACTCGAAACCTCTCCATTTTTTAACAAATGAGATTACCTATAATTCAAATCGATCAATAAATACAAATATAATATAAATATATAAATCATCCATATTATATAAGATATAATTAATTAAGGGTTAAAAAATGATATCAAGCCTCACTTGATAAATGAAAATAAGTACAAAATTTTACAATGTTATATGATAAAACAACAGTAGGAGAATAATTTTAATTAATTGTACTTATTTATACAAAAACTTGAAATTAAGAAATATTTTATAAAATTTTTTAATAAAATTGTTTAAATGAACTTATCTAAATAGAAAAAATAAGGATAACCATAAAGTTCGAATAAAAATAATAATGATTTATTATATGTTAAAAAGTAAGCTAAATTAACATGTAAATTATTAAATATTATATTTGAGATCATTTATTAGTTCAATGATTTCTATGGTAGACAATACTTACACTTGCACTTAGTTTGTTTCTACGTATAATTAACTATACATAATTATCTACTCCAATGATCTCTTTATCATCCATTGCACGGATGTAATGATATAATGAGGGGAAGAGGAAGTATAATTGTGTCAAAAGCATTACACCAAAATTAACCGAGGATACAATCTACCATTTGAGTTAATATAATATTAGACATACATGAAGGTAGGTATGAGTATTTTTTTAACCATAGACTAATATAGTTTGAGACTATTGGTCATTTTATAATACAAACTATATATATATATACACACCAAAACTCATAATAGGATTTATGAATATATATATATATATCCTAATACATAATATAAAAAATATCATTTTTTTATGTAACCATCAATAGATTTATATTCTAAGCATGGTCATATTTAAAATGATTTATATATTTTTTTACTAAAAAGTGGTTAATTGTTCCAAAATAGGTATGAAATGTTATTTGAAAATTTTAGTGTGTTCTTACTATTATATTTTTTTTATAGAATATATTTAAATATATTCTGAGTTAGTACTAATTTGTTTGATAATTATATTAATAATTGTAGTAATTGATTTATCTGGAGTGAGATTTAAATGCAAATAATATGTTATGTTAATACACTTTTTTTGCTTAAAATTTTGATAAACTTTAATCAGGTTAATATGATATGTTGTTTTTGGTATATTGACTAAAACAATTATCTTATTTATCCAACGAGTGAGTAGTTGTTTATGATTATATGTGAGAGTAATATTACTTATACTAGTTTAATGATATGGAATGTTCATAATAATGTTTTTTCAAGAGGTTGTACCTTGGACTAAACTAGTTATAAGGAAAATTGTGCATGTTTGGGACGTATATTTTCTAGTGCAAAGGTGCTAGGGGTAAAACCTTCTAGGAATATGATTAAAATTAAAAGCCACCTATATTTTTATTGCCTTTTTGGTATATGATTAAAATTAAAAGCTAGGTATACTTTTATGGCTTTTTTTTTGTTAGTGTGAGAGTATTATGGGTTAATAATAAATTGAGTTCATATTTACTTAATTTATTATTTGTAATTAGTAAAATATTTATAAATGTATAATACTTATTTGTTTTATTCAATATTTGATCATATATTTAACGTATGTACTCACTTGTAATATTTATATACTTGTCAAATATAATTTTAAATTTATTTATAAGCCAAGTATTATTTTTTCAGTATTGGATAAGGGGACAACGATCTTGAGTTGGGTATGCTTGTGGGATTGTGCGTTTCTAAGTAGCAAGATAGTATTAAAACTCATATAAGCACGGTAAACGAATAAGATCATGCCCACTTAAATCAAACATGAGTTTTCTAAATGATAACTAAGAACAAATGATAAAATCTCAAATATGAGTTTTCTAAATGATAACTAAAAATCGATCATAAGATCGGAGCATGAGTGTGTAAAATCGGATATGAAAAACTGGGGGGAAAGGTATTGTTTTTAAGCTTGTGTGAATTTGGGAGATGATCATTGAGGGGTTGGTCTCCCAACATGATTAGTATGTTGTTTACAATGATTGGGTTATGTAATGAGCGGTGAGACCTGAGTCATGTATGAGTCGACCAGTGAGGGCTTGAACTCCCCAACATTTCTATATATAGCATTATTGCATGTGTGTGGGTGATTTGGAAAAAGTCGGGTGAGATACACGTCGAACTCCTAGTAACGAGATGCATATGGCATCGTAACTTGAGCGACCATGAGTGCCACGGGTCATACCGTTTATTTTATTATTGTGAATACCGGTATAGGGGAAAATGGGGCAATGGATGGATGCCTACGGGGTTGTGACGTACAGCAAAATTGAGTCACCCAACTATGAGATGACAAGTGAGGGTGTCACATGTGGTTAGAGGGTTCATAACCTCCTCACTCTAGTTCGATGTCTCTTATCGTCCAAGAAGGGTGGTACATTCTAAGGAGTGTAATGTATATGTGTGGGGCCCGAGTAGCCTATTTGTTTGCGAGTCTGAGTGTCCAACATGAGCGAGAGAACATCATGAGTTCCACGAGGACCCGTGATGCTGAGACAGGAGACAACAGAGTGATGTGCCCATTGTAGAAAGAGTGACATGGGCCTCCTATACTCTAATTTCCTTATTTGGTATTACTTGGATTGTGAATTGTCCAAACATGTCGTTTGAGCATAGGTCATGATTGTATACGGGACCAAGTTTCGTTGTTTGCATAAACACACTAAATCATGGGATAGAAATAAGGGAGGTCGAGGATAACCCAACCATAATATAGACTATGGGTCGGATGGCCCGAGACCTAAGTGTCGAAGGGCAATAGTAAACCATGGGACTCGTAGGGGTATTACGAGTAAAGGATATAGAAATCCATGATAAGTGGTTTATGGGAAATATATGGGTCGTGTGTCATGTAGTGGCATGATGCTAGTGCCCCACTCACTAAGCTGTGAGTTCACCCCTCCCCTAGACATATGTACACATAAGCCAAGAAAAAAGGCATACCCGAGGCACACCCTGGAGATAGCTTCACTCATTGCTTACGAAGATTCGATTCTACCTATCATACTATAACTATTCTCATATATTTTGAGAAGACATTCTGTTCTATAGTAACTTTGAAACAAAAGTTTAAAATTTATACTACATTTTCAACAAATGTTCTACAGTGTGAACATTTATCCCACTAGAGTTACCTTGGCAAAGGTACTTGACTTTGTAAGATTGGGGGATTGGCGAGTTGTACGGGTCTGCTAGAGAAATTAGGTTAAGACATGACATGATAGTTCTCGTCCAACATACTTGAATAGTTGGTTCGGATGATAGTTCCTGTCCAACGTCCCTAAATCGGTTCCCATCATGGATATAAAAGATTGTGTTGAGTGAATACCCTACCACAATATTGAGCGTGCATTATTACATGTCAGTTGAATAGTTGGTTAGGAGGATAGTAGCTGTCCAACATCATCTATTAGTTAATTTAAATGATAGTTCTTATCCAATGATGGGTACTTAGTATAGGCTTATAACCTATAAGGATATATAAACGGTGGGTCTAATGATGATCCACGGTAAAGCAAGTGTTGTGATTTAAGACACACAATGGAAATTAAAATAATTCTTAAAATATTTAAAATATGTTCCCATCGAGTATGGACAATTGTGTAAGAGGATGAGAGATAACTGGACACAATATGAGTGTACAACAAGTAATGTCACTCAATTAGTTAGTTAGGATGATAGTATATGTCCAACGAAATTATGTGAGTTCCCATTAGAAATATGGATGATTGCACTAAGGGAATAACTTATATTGAGTGTGTGTTAATCGAAGTCACTCAATTAGTTGGTTCAGATGGAGTATTGAGTTTGGAATAACAATGTATAATTTTGAGTAATTAATAAATGATATAAGGTTAATAAACTATATCTATTATAATCAATACTTAATTAATAGTTTGTCTAAATTTTTATATAAGAATAAAACCTAAAATAGTGGAAAAATGGGGTCAAAATTTGAGGATAAGTGTGTCTTTAAAACTATATGCCAGTTGAAAGTTTAAAATGCTTGAAAACATTACATGAGAAGAGAGTTATGAAGTATCAATAATAAGCTTCAACAAACAAGTTAAACTCTAATATAGTGTATCTCAAATACTATAGAATGATTTAATCGTAACAATAGATTGATCGAAAAAGGTGGCATTTAATCAATGCACCTAAAGAAGAAGAGTGAATGATGACAATATTATAGATTGATCGAAAAAGGTGGCATTTAATCAATGCACCTAAAGAAGAAGAGTGAATGATTACAATATTATATAGGGAGGATGAAACCTATTGGCTCTAAAGATCTAGAACCAATTGGATTAAATAGGGGATTGTAACATAAAATATTTTCACCATAACATATAAAGAAGTAAGGGTTGTAACAAAATCTTAAGTATAAAAGATAAGGAAGCATAATGGCTCTGGGATGAAAATCACATATGAGCTTGATTCAACCATAATATACTTAGATGTATATGGTTGAGGAAAGATTAGGCATAGAAATTTCATTAGGAAGTGTCAAAATTTGTATTTACTCTATTATAAATAAATTGATCAAATAATACATTATAAAATAAAATGTATAATTTTTCAAGGTGCGGCCAATAGATTTAATGGTACATTTTTCAAATTTATTTAAATTTATTTAGTCACGATATCATCCATTTTTTTCTTTTTTGGTACATATTACATGCCTAAATTAATTAATAAAATTGATATAATGTTAATTTTAAATATAGAGAAATGATAAATTATGATTCAATTTTCTCTTATTTCTCTTACAATTTTATATATAAGATTATTTAGAAGATTATAATTAATTTGCATATAAACCATAATAATTTTTTTAGTTCAATAGGAGAATTATTCATCACAACATAAGTGTAATTCTATCTTCCAACTAAAAACATAGGAAAAAATAGTGGTGCGGTATGCCTTGTAAATTGATATGATAAAATCTCATAATAGGTGAGATGGACACTTAATCGAAACAGATAAAAAAAATATGGGTACTAATATAAGTTTATAAATTGGATTATGGTTTGTATCTGATTAGTCGCTTATAAAGTACATATGAATTATAAAGTACATATGAATGAGAGAAAGAGTGACACAAATAGGAAGAAATGAAAGTGACCCTTATCACCATATTTATTTATCTTAATTGTAGAAGCGCTCTCTTTAATGATTTCATTATTAAAATGTTTTTTGCTTTAAAAATGAGAAATATATGTGAAATTGTTTCACTTATTTTTTTTTGCTGATTATTCTATTTTCTTTATAAACTCCCTTTATACAATTGAGATAACTGGATGTAAACTATAGAATTTCAAGTCATAAAATAAATTTATCTTAAGTCATATGTCAATTTGAGTGAAAATGCATGTTTGGGAACAAAAGAGGCAATCACATTAAGGCAGCAAGATTCGCCAATAAATACTTTGAAATAATGGGACAGAAGCAAAAATCAATCCCTACAATTTCTCAAGTACTCTATGAGAGCATAAGGGTACTTATTAAAGCTAGACTTAGTTCAATACCTAATTATGTTATTAGTTTCTTTGTGCTAATGCATAATATAATAGTTAGTGCTGGGATATTAACACTCTCATATCTGTCGATTATGGGGGGAACATATAGAAGGGGAAAATAAAATGTATGGGATAAAATGAATCACTTAAACAATAAGAAAATGAGATGTATGTATTTTAAAGAATTACACACTTTTAATAAGACTAATTTAATAGAGTGTGTGAAGGCTTTTTAAAAAATTCTTGTGGGCCACATTAATGAAATGTAAATATTTTGATAAGAACAACTTTTTAACTAAAATTGTTATAGGTAAAGAGTTAATTATATATGGTATAATCTAGCATATGTATAATGTGTATAAGTAAGGGTAGGAAGACATGGTTGAATAATGAGGAATCAAAGCTCTAAATGACATATATGTAAACATATAACTATAACATTAAAAAAATCAGAATTAGATAAAATAAACTTAAAACATTGATATATGATTTGCCTGTTGTGGAATTTATATTGACTTGTATTGTACTGACATTTTTCTCAACCATTGACTAATATGTAGGACTCACCGATAGCCAAAAACTTATGTGCTGATATGATAGGAAAGAAACATGAGGTATTCCCCTTCAATCACAATGTCAATTGAGTGATCCCTCCAAACTATAAATGGGTTTGAGGGGACAATTCACCCACTAGTACTAGTAATGTCAAATTAATTGTGACGAATTTTAGACATGTAGGAGTAGTAGATATAGCGAGAGAAACGACAGTGGAAAATTTATAGATAGAGAATGAAAACAATTAAGACATTTAGACCTCCTTGCTCCTCCCATTACATATTTATTTATGTTTTTTCTTTTAAAAATATTTTCATCATTCTAACTTAATTAAAAAAATGATAAAAAAGTTTTTAAATATAATTTTTCACAACAGTTGAAAATTAGTATAAAAATAAAGTTAAAGCATTTCTAAAAGCCAACAACCAAAGTCCTAGTAAAAAATGGAACTGCGCCTGAAAAGTTAGAACGGTTTTGAGCCATTATTTCTTTATTTTATGATTTTCATGGACAGAATATTACAAAAGGTAGTAATCTACTAACAAAATCGGCGAGTGAAGATCATTTTCAGTCATGCATACACGCATCTTAGATTTTTCTAGTTATGCACTCCAATGAACATCACAATTACGATAGATCTGAAATAAATTAGATTAGCATATGCTTTCTTCTGAAATAATCCAATCAAGACCAAAATATGAAGAATCTCAAGCTGTGCTTCTACTGTGCTCTGCTTCTATATCTGGTAGGAACTTACTACAGAAGAGGCAACAAAAAAGCAGTTATCTCCTGCGTTTTGATTCTTTCCGCATTTCTGTCAGGTAGTTCTCCAGGTTCTCTCTCTCCCATAGACATCTCTGCACGAGATCTTCCTTCATTGATTCATCTAGGCCATACAACAAATATCAATCATTTCAGGAAAGATTGTACTTGCAGTGTGGTGAATAATGATAACTACAGTAGCCTTCCATTTTAGCAAGCAAAATTTAGTGTACCAATAGTGAATAACCATGCCCATACAAATTGATATCCAATGTATATGTAAAATACTTGAATGAAAGTGGGTTAATACCTAAAGAGCCCCAAGCATCAATGGAGACCCTTAGAGCCCTTTGTGTCAAGTAAGCAGCATCTTCCCAAGAATATGGAGCTTTTTTCACTTGGTACCTCCAGAACCAGCATCCATACCATAAAATGAGCTGAAGGAACAAATGATTTTCAGTGACAAAGCTGGTCCTTGAGCAAACCACAGTGATAGTCCAAAGGAATGTATTAATCAGTTAATCTTACTTTTGCTGATGCATAAGGTAGAAGGATGAACTGGATGCCCAGGAGGTTCCACAGGCAAGGCTTCTCCGCCCCCTTAATCTGTAAATCAAGGTCTTTGCTAAGTTCTTCTTCCACTTTCCTGCAATTATGCCAATAGGCCAATTACATTTATATTTTAACCTCAAATAAAGAGGTAAGAAATTTAACTGGATTATGTTGGGCATATCAGCATACTTATCCATCTGCTTTTGATTTTTCTTCTTGCTTACTGTTCCTCCACCACGTTCAAGCTCCAAAGCTCGTAGTCTATTCTTGTACGCAGGTGTCCTTTTGACCATTTCTACAGCCTATAAAAACATTAAGTTCAATAGCCTCTCCACTGAAGCTAAAATATAAAATACAGGATTAATTATAATAAGGCACAAGAAAACTCCCAAGAGATTCACCTCATAGGTTCGATAGAGAAACAGATACATACATAAAATACTGCAAAATAATACTCACAAATAGAAAACTTGAAGTTGTACTATACCTGATAATACCTTGTATGCTGATTTAAATATTGAAATCCTGAGAGAATGAGAAGAAGCCCCACAAGAACTGCCCGAGGATCCTACACATAGGAAAATATAGTTTATTACAAATTCACCTCAAGAAGGAATAAGCACTGAAATCTTGCAAGTTCAAGAATGCCCTTACTGTTTTGTGACCATAATATGCCCGATAATACCTAGCTGTATTGTAAAACACCTGTGTAAATGATAGCAGAGTTAGTTTATTTAATATACACTCCATGAATGAGTATTATCACTAATGTTATTCTCCTCTCAAGATCCAAAAGTAGTAGATTGCATTAGATGGGCTCCTAGTTTACCTCTTCTGGATGTGCAATGGCATAATCATATTGATCGCGAGTGGCGTCATCTTTCAAAATCTGAACTTCCGAAATCAAACAGGTTGTCAGCAGAAACATCAGAGGAACCCAACATTGAGCATCTAATTATTCATGAATTAAGGAAAATCTGGTATTCTATCAACCACAGGAATAAAGGCAAGGCAGCAGCTTTAAATGAAAAATCCATTTCGGATAAGAAACTCTATTGGAAGAAAATTTTGGAGCAGATACACCCAACTTACACAATAAAGACCCAGAATAAATAGCTAAAGTTCCAGTACTAACCTCATAAGCATTAGCAATCTTCACAAAAAGCTTCCGTGATTCCGGATCCGGATTCTTATCGGGATGGCTGGAATGATCAAAATCAGGAGAATCCGAAGCTTAATATTGGAGATAGAATCGACCGAAATTGTTCCGAGGGAAGACAATCGAGAGAGCTTACTATTTCAAGGAGAGCTTGTAGTAGGCCTTCTTGATCTCTGAAGCATTCGCTGTCTGAGAAACCCTAGATAGGTGGAGAAAATGATCAACCGCGAGCCGAGTAGATCAATAACGATGTAGAAGGAAAGTAGATCAGAGAGGCGGAGCTGACCCCAGGAGATCGTAGCAGTCGTCCTCGTCGCAGTAAATGGCCATTGAAGGAACGGCGAGTAGACAGAGGAAGAGAAACAATGCGGCAGAATACAACCTGATTGAATCCACCGACGGCGCCATCGTCAGAAAGGCCGGTGGAGTCCACCGAGCAGAGAGACCTCCTCCTCGGTCAAGTATCCCACATAATAATCCTCCCGGCAATCGCCTTTGAGATGAGAAGTCAACCTCACAATTTATATTCACGGGCCTTTCAAAATAATGGGTTGGGCTTTTGAGTCTCGAGGCTTGCTATATCTGAACTTGTCATCCTGTCGGCCCATTGAGCCTGAAGGAATCAGACCCAATAGGAAACACCTGTTATTGAAGAATTGTTCTGTTTGAGAAACTACCTCTTCGTCAGAGCAAAAAAACAAAAAAAAATACTACCTCTTCTCTACCACCAAAAAACCCAAGGGATCGGCCACTGTCGAGCAGATATGGCTGCCTTTGCCACCGTCACCACCGAGAGTACTGGAGCATTAAACTGTTCAAATGGTGTACCAATCTCAAAAATGGAACTATATAAATTAAGAAATTATATAAATTTATATTAGATATAATAAATATCAGCCATTTGTACTTCAAAACTGGTTAATTTCCAATTTTGGTATTCCTTCCCTTTATAAAAAATTGTATATTATTAGTTTTCACAATAATTTAGACAATTAAATCTCAAATTATAAGATATTTATACTTAATATCAGTAACTTTTTATTAATTATAATTTGACTTATAAGTTATACTTTAATTATAATTAGAACCCTAAAATTCTCAAATTTTTTATTTGGTTCTCTAATATCTCGTAATTTTCAATTGGGTACACAATTTTTTACTAATGGCAGAAAATCTCCAATTTTTTAAAAATTATAATTAAGTACTCAAACTTTTAAAAATTATAATTTAGTCCTCCAACTTTAAATATCATCAATTCAATCTTAAATTTTCTTAATTGAGTATTAACATAATTCTAATTACCTTCTCGGGATCATTTCAAGATTTAATTCACTCAATTTAGCTTACAAATGAGATTAAATAGAGGTTCGCTGGAAAATCATTCTAGAGAGATCAATTACTCATCGGTCAGGGTTCGATTGTCGAGGCTTTTGATTCCAATGGATTGCTTTCTCCCTGGATCAAACCATACATTAATTGATGGTCTAAGCAATACGAATTTCTCGATTTAGTTTTTGAGCAAAAACACACTATGAACAATAAAATTTCGACAAAGGGCGGCGGAAGGAACTTACCACCATGGTTCAAGGAAGGTGAGGACTCCCCTAGGGAAGGTCTAGAGGGCTTGATTTGGTAATTGTTGGCCCGATAGTGGCTCGAATTGAGCTTAGGTTTCTCTAGTTATAGAAAGTCGAGGAAGCAACGGTACTGTGCGAGCTCGTTGACGCTTCTTCGGTAATCCTCAATTCAATTGAAGAGTGTAATCATGTAAAGGACTTCTACAAGAATCTAGGGAACCTGAATTCACCTTCTGAGATGAAGAAAAGTGACCATGTCAGAGCTTTGGTTGGAGGGCTATCGAAAAATGGAGTAGTTCGTCCTTTTCGAGCTTTAAGAGATGAATAGGATGGATGGAAGGGAGCTATTTATATAGGTAGATCCGGGATTTTCATTCCTATCTAGCCATCAATCGGTCGACCATTAACTCACCAATTTACTCAATTTTGAGAGAGGTTTAATGGTTAATAGAGTTATGGCGACCTTCAGCCTCTTCTCCTGCTATCTCAAGAAAGAAGATGACATTGTGCGCATGCGTTCGAGCTACCATGTGGCGCATAATGATTGTTTGGCTTTGCTGACACAATCTCCCACTCAACGCTCGAGTCATCTGTTGACTTGTTGACTGGCCATGTGACGACCTCCCATTGGTCACTCCATCCTATGTGGTAGTGACCGAATCTGTCCGTCCGATGACAGTGCCAAGTGGCGTCCTCTGATTAGTTGATTTAAATTCATTAGTTTTCCCACTTGACTCACTATACCATTGCCACGTGTCAAGCTCTAATTGGCTATGATCATTCGACGTGTCTTTGCTATGTGTTGACTTCTGATTGGTCGACCATTCTGGGACATCTTAGTCGGTCGCCGACCTTGCACATTTTTCATGTGTCAGCTTCTCATTGGTCAGCCCTCCCGACGAGGCTTCTCCTCAGTTGATTGTTGATTGATGACACGTGTTACACTCCCATTGGTCAGTATCTAATGACATAGATTTTCTTCATCTAACCGATGACCAGGGGTACGTGTCACACTTTGATTGATAAGCGCTTTCATTCATTGACCGAGCGACGGGCTAGGCACGCTTCGGCACGTGTCACGTGCTAATTGGTCATGCACGCTGATTGGGCACTGACTTGGCAGGTGGTCCATTGACCGGCTGGACCGTTGACCTGTTCACTTAGACTAGGTTCGGTGACCCAAAATCGAAAATCGGTCAGTTCAGGCCCGATTCGACCGGTTTTTTAAAAATTAAAAATTTCTAAATTTATCTAAATTAATTTTCTACATAGTGATAACTTCAATTTCTCATATTTACATTTTCAAGTCACCTAAGAAAATGAATTTTTGAACTAGTTATTCCTGATTTAACTTAGTTCAAGTTCAGTTCACCCTGAACCGATCCAATTCTCACATCCAATTTGATCAATGATAATTTTCTTTGATTTTTTGATATTTATTGATAATTTGGGATTGTTCAGATTCCCATTTTGGTTTTTTTACCAATCGTGATTCATTTTGAATTATGGTTTTCTCTCGAAATTTTCTAGTTATAATTTTCATGTTTCTTATTTTGAGAGAACATGGTTTATACATTAGATCAAAATTTCCCCCAAAGTTGAGAAAAATCGTCGTGAGCACACTTTCAGCCACCAGATAATTGACCTCGAAATTCTCTATTGTCCGACTACCAAATACCCAAATTCTTCTCTCAAAAGAATTTTAATAAACTTCTCTTTAGTTCTGCAAATGGGTTTCTTTTCGAAAGTGTCAGAAACTACCACACAAGTGTCATTTTTCCAACTATGTTTTTGAGACTAAAACACCGAACGACATTAGCAATCTTTCAACGGCCAAGACTGGTGTCACTGACCACTATTCAGGTCAAAATCGGTACCTAAAGGACCCTATAACTTTCTTCTACCTCATCCAAGCATTGTCCTTACTTTGGCAAGCTAACTTTTCACCACCCAAGCCATTTTCCAACTTTGACTCAATTTGGTAACCAGAGACTGAAGCCAATCGAGCTCAAAGTTTAACCATTTTTGGTGACACTCTAACTAGCGACCACCACAAAACAAGTTTCCAAGACCTTGACTTTCCTTTTCTCACCACAGGTCATCGATCATGATGTTTTTTGTGAGGGATAAGACCTCCAACTCCTCTCATCAGCCCATAAAAGATAAATTGAAGTTTTTAGAGAGATTTAAGAAATTTGAACTTAGTTGTAGTGATTTTCGAAGTTTAAAGACTAAAGTATAAAGTTTGCAAAGTTTGGGGCTAGTTTGTAAAAATATTACAATTTGTGGAAATAGATCTAAGAGAAGCACTAGTAGATAGAAGGATATTTTTTGGGAAATGGAGATGTTATACATAATTTTTGGAAGTATAGGAGAAAAATAATCATTTTTAGACAAATGAGGATCAAATTATCATTTTTAATAAATGATGGCAAGTTGATCACTTTTGATAATTTATAGATAAAATGGTAATTTTATTTTACAAAAAAAATAAAATAACTATTTTTACAAATTAGGGGTAAAATAATCATTTTGAAAAAATAAGAGGTAAAATGATCATTATTACATAAAAAAAATAAACAAATTGATCCTTTTTGCATAAAATGATAATTTTACAATTTTTGTAAGTAAGGGGAAAAATTATCCTAAAAGAGAAATTAGTAATTTTTCAAGTATAATAATACTCGCTCTAATTTTTGAAGAAATATAAAAGTAAGAGAAATATATATAATAAAATTTTAGGAGAAAATTTAGAAATTAAAATAAATTTAGGGTTTGTTCCGATATAAACCAACTATATGAGCATACATTATATGTGAGTTAAAAATATATTTTATTATAAATTCGAATCCCTTTAATATGATTGAATAAAAAAATATTTCAACTACTTTTGAAACTAAACTCAGTAAATAAATAGTTTTCATTAAATCTCATATTTTCATTTTGCTCAATAAAATGGTTAAAATAAAAAAAATATCATTATATTTTAAATATAATAATTATTATTTTTATATACACTCATGTACCAATTAAATATTAGAAATATACTTTTAAATTGTAGCTTATCTTATAGATTATCTTCACACTAAACTTTGTTTCATATCTTAAACAATTGATCTTCTATTATTATTTACTCTATATGTTTAGATATTTTTATTTTTTTTATTTACAATCTTATCTTTCAATATTCTTATTCATCTATCTTTATTAGTTATCTATTAGACTATATTAGTTATGATTGTCTTGAACTCTAAATTAATCAAATTTATATTAGTAGTATAGTTCATTTCAATGAGTCATTTATTCCATTTGCAAATAGTCCACCATCTTCATGTCCTATAACACAAATTCACAATTCCAACCTACTCCTTCATATTTCTTCACCTATATCTAATTCAATATTTACTACAACAAATTCAAATTTGTTCAATAGTAACTTTACTTTACTATTTATATTGGTATAAATCTGGGTTTGAAAAAATATAATACCTTCATTTGTTCACGTGGCATGATATAATATAAAAATATTATGAATGTTATTTTTAAATTTATTTGAATTCAAAATTTTTATTATTAGATTTAGAGTTTCACAATCTCTCAACAATAATATAAACAAATAATCATATTTTTTTTTATAATCGTAACAAAAATATTGACATCCATATATATATATATATAATAATCAACGTTACATCAACTTATTGGGATTAATAATCGATCTTCTTACCAATAGTTTGTAAATCAAATCTTTTATACATTCCATCTAAATAATAACCTAAAATGTTAAATATATTGAACATAATGATAAGAACATTATCTTCTCAATATTTTGTATCTTTTTAAATATGTAACTGTCAAGAATATTAATGTATTTAGAGTCTATATATTGTATTTGTATTCATTAAGAATAATAGGCATAATAGGCATCAAGAATATTAATGTATTTAGAGTCTATATATTGTACTTGTATTCATCAAGAATAATAGGCATAATACATTCTATCATTTTTCAATTCTGTTAGCTTCCTATTACTTTGAACTTGTGGCAATTTTTATTCTTTTTCTGATCAATTCCTAAAGTTTTACTTTCCTTCACCTGATATATATATATATAGTGCAGCTGTGTGAAAATTGAACCTAATTGGCTACTAGTCTAATCCAAACTCGCCCATAGATTGGGTCGTTGTTGATTACCCTTGAGAGCTGGTTAGCTGATTGATTCAATTTGTACCCTCGTTAATAAGGTACTATGGACATAACCTTTTGCATAGCAATAATTGTATAAAAAATCTATCTTTCCATCACAAACAATTCCAATTTTTTTATTATGTTGGTGGATGAATTCCCTTTGAATTTTAAAATTGTTGGCCTCACTATGTTTCACACACAATCTCGCATGATTAAATTCTATAGAACCAAAACTACTGTTTACATCCTTCCATAAGATAGCATGTGACATTTGATTGATAGGGCCGCGTATATTATGCGGTGCCGACATGGACTCAGAGCATATATTATTACTCATGTGCCCTATTAAAAAAGTACAATTTATAGAAATGATCAAAACAAATTTGTCTACAGTTGAATGTCGGGGCAATATTTAAATTAATATAGTGATAAAGTTTCTTTAATATCAGAACCTTATTAAAATAGAGGGTTCACATCCACCTATATCTATCTATCATGTGGCATATCTTAAGAGGCCCAGTAAACATAATGTTGTAAAGTACAAGAAAATGGTAATAGAATCCAAAATGCCAATTTTGAATTATATTACCTTGTACTATGGCGTTGAAACTCAGGGGTGCAAGTAGCAAGTCCGTAATCTTTTTTATTATGCCCATAGAACAAAACTTGAGGGACAATGATCAACCCATAACTAATATATAGAAGAGAGAATATACACTAGTGAAAAGAACAAAAATATAGATAAATTGTGGCAGTAGATATAATTGAGGATATTTTTTACACTATATATATGAATGATGGCATTTTCGACGTTGTTGTATGTATACAAAACAAAAGAAAACCCTAATCAAATCAAGAGCCACTCTCAGTAGTTAGTTTGATCTACACCATTTTCTCCTCGATTCTCCACCATCAATCAAGTCCTATGATCAAATTTGATCCCAAATAGTCTTATTTGAGATTTCGGGCAATAGTTAATCTAAGAAATAATCTATAAGCTCTTACCTATATATATAACCCAAGGTGGGTGTACGTATGTGTAACCAACGGGAGGTAAGAAGGGAATCAAATCTACAACATTTTGAATAATTAATTTTACTTATTTGAATCAATTTTATGGGATTCATGCACTCAGTTTAACTCGAGACAATAAGGAAGTAATTCAATTATTTGTTGTTGGCAGAGAATGGATCTTTTTCCTATAAAAACGACACATAAATGGATAAACACAAAATGCCTCAACATAATGATAACACATTTGTCATTCGACATTTAGACACAACCCATGCAAATCCATAATATCCTACTAGCAATATAATTTGGAAGGGATGCTAAAACACTTTTTTTAGAATAGGTTAATTGGAGAGAATTTATTGAAAGTGTTTCATCCTTTAACATCAAATAAGCCACTTCTATTTCATTGCATAATGCCGACATGAACCCGGAGACCACAGCTCTGTGATGCGGGGCAGCGGGGGGGCCTCTGCCGCGAGGGAAAACCAATCATGTGCTCTGATTGAAAAGTATAATTTATAGAGAGAGGGCTTTAATTGGTGCATATTCTTCCAAAGTTTCTCCCCCTATGAACCCTAAAGCCTTTTATTTGGCTCTTTTCATTTTCTCTTGATGCCCCCTGTCGACCCCATTTTTTTTTGCAGACGCCTTGTCGAACAAATGGAAAGAAATGCACGTCTTCTGTCGTTGTCACGGCTCATGAACAAATATTTAAAATATTTTTAAAAAATTAGCAATTAATTATATTGCCAGCACCTTGTATTCATTATCTTATAGAGATTGGTGTGATTCTAACTAGGATTATTGTGGGTCTGGAACTCTTAGTGCACGCGTGAACTTTCCTCACATTTTTTTAACTATATCACAGTCATTCACAACAAGCACTACTCACAGTCAATCCTTATCTTCATCGCTTCACGTCACTGTTGAAGATAATTTTGAGAAGATACTGGGTGATCGTGTAATGGCCATGGCTTGGTTATCACCTCATTATTGATTCTATATATTAGGAATTGCCGACGGTCCCAATCAAAATTGTTGAATTGGTGGGCTCCAGTCATGCCGGCCACCGCCTTTCTCTCACGTTTCCTGGGTACCACATTTCTAGGTTTAGGGGAGGTTTGGCAATAGAAGTACATCGTATAGTATAAAAAATTATGAAATAAAGCCTATATAAAACATAATTGTGTACTTAGTGTCAAATGAATGGTCCATCCACAAAATATATATATATAAACTGAACTTATGATCAAAATTGAAAGATAAGAAAAACTGAAATTTATACCAGACATTAATATTTCCATAATTGGAAGTTATAATTTTTTTACTTTACCTAATTAAACATATTTAAAATTTTAAGGTAAATTATGTAAATAAATAAAATTAAAAAAAATATTATTTCAACCCGAATACGGTCAAATTATCCTAACAAAGTTATCGTTTTGCTTAACCAATGTTGTCATTTCTCAATTCTTCATTTTAATATTACTTTCGGTGATAACATAATAATGATACTCCATAATGCTTAAAATATAAAAAATATTAATTTGTAACGCTACAATCCCATTAGTTAATTATTATCAATGTCACAATTATAATATTCTATTAATATTATAATAGTGGACCTACGCATCAATATAACAGTGGTAATATACATGTTAAATACCATAAGAACAACCTTCTTATTGGTTAGTTCTACTGACTTGTTTATTATTAGTTTACATTTTACTATCACTACCTAACACTCTATGATTGATTAGACTTGGCTGAAGATGTATTTACTCAATTGATTGCGGCACTTGATTAATTAATATTTTCAGTCATTGATTTAGCGGCAAATGGATCGTACTCGTCGTGTGTGTCGTTTACTCTTTTATTGGTAACAAATGCTAAAATGGTCTCGATTTAACGTCTAATTGTTAACTGATTTAATTGAACCAATTTTTAGTGACCTAAAATTTAAACCAGTTGGTTAAATTTAATTCATATTCTATAAAATTTTAAAAATTTAAATTAATCTAAATTTATTTTATATATTAGGGTAATCTTAAATTATTAAATTATTAGTTACTCTAAAAAAATAAATATTTAAATATATTTATATTAATTCAGTATCATTTATATGATTCGACTTTATTTTACCTTATATTGTTTATTATATATATTATTTAATTTTCTTATTTATTTTTATATAATATTAGTTAGTTTGGATAACTATATTTTATTTGGCATCTCGA
This sequence comes from Trapa incisa, assembly GCA_030064435.1. Taxonomy (NCBI): domain Eukaryota; kingdom Viridiplantae; phylum Streptophyta; class Magnoliopsida; order Myrtales; family Lythraceae; genus Trapa; species Trapa incisa. The sequence continues at coordinate 5,094,719 of CM057765.1, forward strand.
TTTTATTTTGAAAATTTTTATTTAGGGAAAATAAAACTAATATTTAAAGTATATGAGGTGAAAAAATAAAAATAATAAAATAACCCAAAATTCATATACACATGAGAATAAAGTGATTGTATCAAGCATACTTTATCTTGTAAATGAGGTTCCTAGGAATAAGAATAATATCATTATATCAAGCATAATTTATCTTATAAATAAGATATTGAACTTTATAGCAGGGAAAGGTGGAATAAAACGTAAAACATGCGTAGCATTTGTTACTAATGATTAGACATTATTGATATTTTTAGTATATTAGTAGAATCGTAAATTTAGAGACTATCAATTGAATTCGTGATTATACATTCATTTACTCGTTGCTTTTTAAAAGCACTAACAAGATTTTATTTTTTATTGATGGGAACAAGATTTTATTTTCTCATGGAATTCTACATGAGTTATACCATCAATACAATTAAACTAATAGTTTTAGCAAGATTTTGATGATTTATATTGAAAAATGACACATGTATGAATTTTATGCTAAAGGAGTTCCCAAAAATTCTCTATAATAATTATTTTCAAAATTCCAATATAGTATTTGTATAATTAACCCTAATTTTAAGTGTCCTAAGTCCTCATTATCACCGGAAAAAAATATTTTTTAATAAATTGTAGAATGATAGCGTACATCTAGATTAACCCTATTGACTAGCATAATACGTCTATACTTTATTCCTTCAAAATGGTGAAATGCTATATTATTGTCACATGGATATAATTTTAATAGATGGAGTAAAATATTACTAATATTAATTATTTAAAGAATTAGATTAATATACCTTGCCATGATAATATCCATTTAGATATATATATCATTAAAGTCCATTTAGATATGGGAGGTCCACTAAAAAAAGGAACCACTCTGAATTCTACAATAATTGGAAGTCTTCAATTAAAGCTGCTAGACAACCTTGATTTCCCCCTGGCATAATTGGATGTTAATGAGAAGAAATACAATTGGACAAACCATGCATACAAAGTCAACTAAAATCTTAAGCAGACACTCATTTAGCTATGTAGGATCCCTCGAAATCAACGAAATCTTATTGAGCTGATAGAGCATGGCGTCTTATTATCCTCACTTTTTTTTTGTCACAAAAATTACTTTTATTGTTATATATTTATGCTTAAATTACTATTCCATATTTAAAAAATAAAAAATGTTATAATTTGAAGAAATACAGTAGTAAAAATAGTATTTAAATTGAAGAAATACATTAGTAAATTACCATTCATGGCAACAGCAGACAAACCAGACAGACAGACAGACCCTCTTGTCTTTCTAAGGTACAAAATAAAGAGGACGAAAAAAATACAACGGTTTCCTCGATGACTAAGAGAAGGCAAAGAGCCAAATTAAAGTTGAACTGTAAATTGTTTGAAAGTGAATAATATGGAGTCAGGTTCGGTTCGGTTGCTTCTGTAGCTAGTTTCTTTCTAATATAATCCCCATAAACCGTGGATCATACTTCCCTCTTACTGCTTCCTCTTTGATATACCTAGTGGTTGATCATGGACAGCGCCGACCCGCCATTTCATGAGATCTACAAGGCCCTTTTCAACAACGCTGCCAAAGAATCGACACCGCCCATGGCTATCTCGACGTTCGAGGAATGCGAGCTTCCGCTGATTGATCTGAGCCGGCTGGACAAGTCCCCAGATGAATCGATGGAGTGCAAGGCGGAGATCGCTAAAGCTTCACGAGAGTGGGGCTTCTTCCAGGTCGTGAACCATGGTATATCGAGAGAGATACTGGAGAGGATGCGGAGGGAGCAGGTGAAGGTGTTCAAGCAACCGTTCCAGGAGAAGGTCAAAGAGGAGTTGCTGTTGAACATGTCCTCCGGGAGCTACCGGTGGGGCAGTCCGAGGGCAACTTGCCTGAGGCAACTGGCCTGGTCGGAAGCATTTCATGTGCCGCTGACTGATATTTTAGGCTCGGACGGGTTCAGCAGTCTAAGGTCAGCCTTTTCTAATTAAATCTTTTGACTATCTGTTATGTTTCCTCGTTAACATTTGATCTTCATGATATTCTTCGATAAATTGGCGGCGTATTTATGTGGTCGGATCAGCTCAACGATGGAACAATTCGCGGCGACTCTGTCCGGGCTGGCGAATAGGCTAGCCGAGATCTTGGCAGAGAACATGGGTCACAACTGGTCGGACTACATGAGAGAGAACTGCTTGCTAAGAAGTTGCTACTTGCGGATCAACCGGTACCCCCCGTGTCCCATGTTCCCTACAAACGTGTTCGGCTTGGTACCCCACACCGACAGCGACTTCCTCACTGTCCTGCACCAAGACAACGTCGGAGGACTCCAGCTGGTCAGGGACGGCCGGTGGTTCGCCGTCAATCCTAAACCGGATGTGCTCATTGTCAACATAGGGGACTTGTTTCAGGTGTGCAGCTTTATTATTAATTAATAGTAATAATTAATATTTTATTAGTAACATTATTTGTTCAATTATTAAGAAAAATACATAATTAGAGTTTACGGCAACACAAGAAAAATATATTATAGCTTAAGAAAAGGAGTTTATGGCAGTAATTTTTGCTGTGCAGGCATGGAGCAATGGCGTTTACAAGAGCGTGGTGCACAGAGTGGCGACAAACCCGAGGGTCGAGAGATTCTCCACAGCCTATTTCCTTTGCCCTTCCGACGACACAGTTATTAAGAGCTGTGGAGAGCCGCCGGTTTATAGGGACTTCAGCTTCCGTGAATACCTACAACAGGTCAAAGAAGACGTAAAGAACCTAGGTGACAAGGTTGGCCTTCCTAGGTTCCTCTTATAGCTTCCATTACACCCTCGGTTCCTGTCAGTAGGATTGTTAAATGAGCATGTTATATGGGCTCTTAATAACAAATAATCCGTTTAATATCTACTTAGTTCATACGGATTTGTAATCATTGGAACATGGCTAAGTACGATATCTTTTTTTTTTTTTGCACAATAAGTACAATATCATTTGGGTCCAAGTGAGGAGTGAAAGCCGCCCTTGTGAAACTAAAGATAATTGATGGGTATAAATCAGATTCAGTTCTATGTAATCAAAGTCCTCAACCTAATGTAATTAATGATAGATCATCTTCTACTCCTAAGATTAGGACTACTAAATCCTAAATTAGTATTGGGTCATATCTACCTTACTTGTAATATACTCGTACCATCTTATATATTGTATTATATTCGCCTTTAATGTATAAACTTATACACTTATCTCTTCGTATGTTATCGAGCTTTATAGCTCCACAATCTCATGATTCCTACTCAACCCAACTTCCTCACTTTCTTCTCGAATTTGTTTTATCTCTATAGTTCTATAGGGACAGTTCCTATTTTCCCCTCAACTTTTCTCAACCTTTTCCATTACCTTCACAACCATAATTGGCTTCCACTTACTGCTACTCATTAATTATATCATACCAAGTCATTTTGGGATAACATGAACCATAGGCTCTATAGCAAAATGATGAGAAGGATAAAAAGGTCCCCAATGTGGATAAAAGAGTTTGTCACAGCATTAATCGAGTTTGGGTAGTATAAGAATCGCACCACAATTATGATGGACGCATAAGTATAAGTATAAAGGAGAAAATTTAAAAAAGAATTGGAATGATAATAAAAAGAAGATAATCGAACACTAAAATTGATTATAAATTCCAATAGATTAGAGGAGAAAGGATGTACACACATGAAAAATTGGACAAATTTCCGAACTACTAATTTAAGTGATCCACGCATGCGCATGGAAATAGGGCAAGTATGTGGCAATGATGGCTCTTGTAATCGAATCACACCAATAAGGAAACAAAATAGGAAGGAATAAGATAAAAAGGAGTAAGGAACATATAAATCAAAATTTAGATTTAAATACTTTGCTAGATTTCAATCTTTAAAGAGTAGCGGTTAGAACTTACCAGAGGGAAAGGCTAAAGGAACAGAGTAAAAACTAGCAAAAGAGAGGCCTGCATAGAGGGTGCGTATGTCAATTAAAGAGTCAAAAGTGTTAAATACAAGTAAAAGCGAAACTCAAGTAAAAACATTATCTAAATGTTTAAGAATAGATAGGTGAGAGGAAAGTACATAGGACAAGAGTAAAAGAATTTCGGGAATGCACAAAGAACTCAAAAGATGAAGGAGAATGCACACCAATTGGAAATAATATGTGAACAAAGCATTGTAATGTAACCCTAAAATGGGTGAGTAAATATGAAAGGAAACCATACTTTGTGCAAGTGAGGATGAAATCTTGATAACTACTCATCATGAATTGGATGAAAAAGGGAAAGATTTGAAAACAAAATTCTTAAATTAATGAGTATTTTTGTAACACTCACACTCGGATACTATGGATAAAACTTGAAAATAGTAAATTAGATAAAACGGACCATGCAATTAAATTTAATAAAAAATAAAGTGAAAGTTGAATTTTAAGAATGAAAAATAAAACAAAAAGAATTAAGTCGGAGTTTTAGACAAGTCTAGTGGCTGATATGGGCGAGGCCAAGTCTGGGGAGGTTACTTGGAAGATTCCCTAGCTTTTCGGTCGGCTGGTCTTGACCAACTTGCTGTCACTAATAAGATTCCGACAAATTTCGCAAATTGTACAATTTTTCAGTGAAGCACTAATAAGGGGTTAAACACTATCAAATCAATCCGTTCAAATCTTAGAATGGTCCTAGGGAGATGAGTGAGATTATATGAAATGTTTTAGGGATAAATTCAAAAGATTAGGATTAGAATTGATGAAAATCCAAATGAGGGATATGTATCAATATTGGTATGATGAACACTTTTATAAAAGGAAAACCTATTTACCGGTTGTAAGTAGGAGAATTTAAACACAATACTCATTTGGTATGATGAGCTTCTCTACTTAAAGGAAAAATCCGCATACCGATTATAAGCAGACCTATCGTTATCATCACACCCTATTAGTGTGATAAATAATAATAGCTCTAACAGGCCAGGTGCCTTGGTTTTTTAACTCATAGGGCTCAAGACTCAATTTTGAAAAACACGTGTAGTGGGCCCAAGTCTAGTAGGCACGAGCTAAAGCCCGTAAACAAACATAAATAAGAAGAGCCATGAAAACTCTTATTTAAAATGAAATTAATTGTGTAATTCGCCATGGTACCAAGTTAGGACTGACAATGCTCGATGGGCTATCGATAGTGCATCAGGGCCAGGTCGACGAACCGGCCAAACAAACAGCTGTAGGCCGGGTTGAGTGTCGGGGCCGTTAGATCGTCAGCACCAAAGAGAATGGCTAAATCATGAAAATTATTGTTTGTGCATACACTAATGGATTCGAAACCATCAAGACGCCTAAGGGGGTAGTGATGGGTTGCAAAGGCATATGAACGATATGATGGAGATAATGATAGTTTGTCGTGCTAGTTAGTCATGAGATTACATGAGCTTCTTGCGCACGAGACCGGGGTCAGTATGAGGTTTTCGTCCTCATACGGACATGAAGTAAATATCAGGTCTGAGGGTTAAACGTTTGGAACGTGCACTCAAACTCTAGATAGAAGTCTCTATCAGTGTGAATGGTAAAAAAGCACCGATCGACAAGTGGTTGCTGTCGTCGTAATTACATCTAATGAATGCTTGAACCCTTTATGATAAATGACGTGTGTTTATTTTCTAAATGCCTCTCGAAGTGCTAAAAGAGCTAAACACACGTAATAAGTGAAATGGTGAAATGTTTTAAAAACACATACGATTGTACTACATGAAACACTTCCCGAGCAAGAATAAGTGTTAAAAGAGTTAAACTCAAATAATGGTGAAGAAATTTTAAAAAGTATGATTTATTTTTTCTAAGATAAAGAGAAACCCCAAATAAGGAGTATTTTTTAAATACTCATTTACCGACACCCATTCATTAAGTTGTATAAACTCACTCACTCCCTTTAACCCTTTTTCAGGAATAAAAATAAACCGTTAAAGAAATATCTCAATTCCAAACTCTTAATACATTTATATAAATTTGTTAAAATATTAAATTTTGTATAATATTATTACTGAAAAATAAGGTAAAAAGTACGCATAATTACTTGCGATTTAGAATAAAGTGAAATTTTTATTAAACCAAAGGGGTGATAGGTTGTTCACGTGAATCTCATCAATCCGGGTCGACACATCAATGAGTTTTCGTCTAACTTTTTTCAATACTCTCTTTTTCTAGTGAACCTTAAAACCGAGTTGTGACCAATTTTGATCAAGTAAAGCCAAAAAATAATTTTGAGAAAATGGGAAAGATATTTAAAATAGTGTTAGTACTCAATTTTAAAAGTTAAAACTAAGTAAGGAAGCAATCAAAATAATGAGAACTAAAATGTAAATTTTAGAAAATTGAGGACTGAAATACAATAATGAGATAAATGAGAACTAAAATATAATAAAAGAAATAGTAAAAAACTAAAAAAAAGATTAAAATACTTGTTATGAAAATATAAATATAAATAAAATTTTAGCAATATAAATAAAGGAAATAAGACATTTATGAACCTAATTATACCCATTTATTTCCTTCGCACTTTATAATATATAATAAAAATAAACTAAAATAAGATAAGAATATCATTTAATAATAGCTCGTTTTCATTTTATTTTCCTGAGATCATCTTTATAAATTTATCATATTGCTTTTTAAAGACTTTATACTATTTTTAACTGAACAACCTTATACCAAATATACTTCAATTCCAACCTAATTAAATGCAAAATGCTTCCATAAATCTTGAGAATCAATCTATTATCTCAAATGTATATTTGAATTGACCCCACTACCTTGTTTATATTTCCTATAGCAAGGAATCTGTAGGAGGGAGACTTCCTCAAAGCTTGTTCATCATCTTACGGTCATTACAAGAACCATGTATGCATTCATGTATTTATAAGAATGAGGGATGCCTAAGAGGGGAGGCAAAATGGCTCTACACTACTCTATAATAATGGTATGTAATCTCATAAGACTTTCAATCTCAGAATTAGTCTACTTTTGGCCTTGGACCATCAATTTCATCCACCAAACCTTGATTTTGATATTCATCTTCTTCGAAGCACAATCTTTCCTTCTGCATCCTCGAGAATGAAGGGTAAGACGTCATCCGGAGGAATGTACCGCCATATTTGGGCCTTCTTCAAAAGGTGACCCATCCGGGCAAGCTTATCGGCCACTCGATTTCCTTCTCTAAAGACATGGGTGATGACACACCTCTCCATCCTCGGGATGATTAAGTTTATTAGACCAACTTGCTCTTGAACTTCCACACATTTGGCTTGTCTCTTTTGGTCTATGATCTCGATCAATGACTTGACATCTCCTTCAAGCCAAATACTATTCCAATTATTTTCCAGCACGAGCTCGAGGCCCCTCCGGAGTGCGATGAGCTCAGCGACTGTGCTGGTGGTTTTCCCAATGGGTTCCGCATAACCTAATAAAAACTCGGCCTTGTGGTTCCTAAAGACCCCTCCGATGCTGGACTCTCCCGTCCTCCCTATGGAAGACCCATCAAAGTTCAACTTAGTCCAACCAAGTTCAGGCTTTGACCATGTCACAGGAATTGGTTTTTTATGTAGCCAACTCCTTTGTATCAAACATATTGATGGGTATGGCAGCAACAACCTTTTCGCTTTGAAAACAGTAAAAAATGGTGAAAACATATCGATGCAAAATTTGGCGAGAAGAACTCGAACCACGTCTCTTAACTTTTCACTGCAAGTAATGCTTGGAAAAGGTGGGAGTTTGGGAAGGGGAAGGAATATTCAATGATTGAAATGGAAGGAGACAAGAGGATTTGTTCTAAGATGTTGTATTGTAAAAGACAAGTATTGTAAACCCTTTTAGTTTGGCTTTGCTCCTGTTATTTTTTTCTGTTAACGGCTAATACATTCTTGCCAAAGAAAGATAACATGCAATATCTCTCAGCCTATCATTTGATTCTAAAGATGGGTCACTAAATTATAAATCATTCTAATTTAGGTACAAAATACAAGGTCAAGTGATTTTGTTTGACCTAAATCTGACTTCGGTTGATCAAGGCAGTCAAATAACTTTGCTGAAGACGATCTAAGGCTTTCCTGTCACCTAAGAAAACGATATCTCTCCCATCTTTCTTGAGATAGGTTTACCAATCCATGAGCTGTATGTATCCTCACTCTCCTCATTTCACTGTTCATTTTGTCCCATTTAGGAGGTTTTCATCATGGATTCGATTACCATCAATATTCGATTATCATCCATAAACTTCTCTCAACATGTTCTTGTATTTCTTACAGACTTTCATTTAAGCAAACCCATGAAAACTCCATTTTGACATTCACGTGGAATAATTTCGAAAATAGAAGTTGTAGAAATAAATTTCTTTACCATGTGCATTTCTCGGTTTCGCAGAACTTATTTAGAGGTTACAGATTTCTCTTCATATTATTCAAGTTTCCCTTCCTTATTTGGTTTTTCTCTTTAACTATTTCTTATTCTATTTTATAAAATTGCATTCATTTAATTATTTTTACAATTAAACTCTACTAATTTTAAATTATAAATATAAATTATTTTTTATTTTATATTTAACAAAATAATTTTCCACGTAAAAAGTTGAAAATAAATTCAACTGTTATGTTTTATAATCATTTTACACATAAATTAAATATATCAAATATTTTTAATACTAAATTTTATATTTCAGGTTGCAAAATTATATTCAACTTCAATATTCTTGATGGTAGATGAATAAATTAACTTCAATCTTCTAAAACAAATCATGAAGAAGTGTACGTTCATGATGTGTATTATCACTTGCAAATGAAAATAACATACCAAAAGTGTGGAAATACTAACATGATTAAAATGATAAATATTTTTTTTAGTTTAGTAAGTCTAATAAGTAATTATAGAAAAAAGTGATTTAAAGATATAAAATGGCTAAAATTCACCTTGTTGATCAAAAGAGGTAGATGATAGGTAAGAATTTTATTTGACACTAATATTTTGACACTAAAATTTATCGGAGTGGTAGTCAAATTTGGTATTGAAAGAGCAGTGACACAATGATGATACTTATAAACCAAAATGATGCTTATACAATAATTTTCGGCCACTTGTAGGTCGGAACTCGGCCACATAACTCAAGATTACTCTTTTAGTAGTATTTTTATATAAAAATCACCTTATTTTGTGGTCGGGTGAAGGAAAATTACTCTGTCAACCACTCGAATGTCGGAAAGGTGTAAGAGAACATATTTTCTAATTTAGAGAGTGAAATTCATTATGATGTGAAGTAAATAACTTAATTTATTTTATAAGGTGTCTGATAAAATAATTATAAACTCGATATCAAAATTTGTTGTATTTAATTTGATAAAAAATTAAGTTAATTAGACGAGTTTCCAATGGTATGCAATGGAAAATTGTCAAGAGTAGTAGGTAGGTGGAGGGGCAAGTAATTGGGATGGAGGGATAATTAGATGCCTTTTTCCTTTTTTTTAATATTTTAATATTTATTTTTAAAATTATTTTTTCCTCTCTTTAGGTTAATTTAAATTAAGTTTATTTTTAGAATTCTTATTTTTAGTTTAAACTTGATTGCAAATCCAACCTAAATATATTCTATTTTTGTAAGAATTTTATATTATAAATAAGATATGAAAAATTTATTATTATTTAATAAAAAATTATTTAAATTTATAATGACCATATTACACTCAAATTAATATTGTTTTAATGATTGTTGTGACCATGTAATCATTAGATAATAGTGTTTGTGTTTATTATGACGTTAAAGATTCATGTGACTTAAATACATTCTCGGGATCATGGGACACTTAGTTCAATGGTTAAGTGGTGTTCTAATTAAATATGTCGCCCAACTAACACTTAGTTCAATGGTAAGTGATGTTCTAATTAAATATGAGTGTTCATGGTAATTGTATGTCATCCAATAGTGTTAGATTATCTTAATAGATTGTTGTTATGACGCAATTATTGAATAATAACATTATAATTTATGATGATCAAATAATACTCAATTCATTGATCTTAATAGTCTTATGCAATTTAGTTGAATTGTTGTGATTATGCAATAATTAGTTTAACTAATAATAAGTAATTTAATTTTATATAGGTGATTATATTATTAATAATGATTTGTGAATTTATAAATAAAAAATAAATTTAAGGACAAACTATAATAGAAAAGAAGTTGTAAATAATCCGCATTCGGATTAATAATCTCTAAAAATATTTAAAATGATAAAACATAAAATTGTAAGTTTAATATTTTTAATTTTTAAATAGTTTTTCAATTTAATTCAAATTTTAATTTGTTTTACAATATACTTTAAATTTTTATTTGATTTTTGCTTTAGTCTTGAATTTAATTTAATATAATTTTTAATTTAATTTATAATCCAATAAATTCCAATGAAGTATGTTATTTTAAGTTTTGTATAACCTATTTTAATCTATTTCTAAAATACAATTCGAATTAATTCTCACTCCAATTTAATTTATTATCTTTGTTCAATTACAATTTTTACAGTATTACAAAAAAAAGAATCATTCCATATGTTGTAACTAAAGAGATAAAAACAATTGTGCGGAAGATATTACCACACATTGAAGAGTTCATAGTACGGGGGAGAAGGTTGGAATGAGTTTAATAAATGTATTAGCGAGCATTTGTGCTAATGCGATTGAGTATAAAAGTATTTGTTTAACAGGAAAATTGTCATTTCCTTGTGTATAACATGTTAAAGTAGTAGTAGATTTATCCTATTAGATAAATAATAGTATTACTATTATTTAATGAATAGACTTGGGCAAAAATGTTAACATGAGGTATATATGGTATATGTTTATTTTTAATAATAGTGTATTTGTATTGATAGAATTAAAGTATATTGTATATATTTATTTATAATAATAATGTATTTGTATTAATAAAATTAAAATTATAAAATATATTAATTTGTAAGAAAAGTATCAGATAATTAAATCAAAATTACAAGTAAAACATTTTACAATTGTAATTTTTAATTGAACCTAAATAAATATTTATCATACTAATAACAATAATTTTGATTTGGATATTTTTATTTTATATTTATATTCTAATTTTTAGTGTTAGGGTGAGTGCGTTATCTATTATATTATTTAAGAAAATATATTATTTAGCGATAAAAAATTTAAATTATTTATATTTATCTAATTTATAATTATATTCTTAATCATTTCAAAATTAGGAATAGGATATATTTTACTTCTAACTAGTCAAATAATCTTATATCATGTAGTAATATTTCATGAACAATCTTAAATTACTCTCTTAAATGAAGAAATAAACAAAGGGACCTCACGCTCCAGCTTCGTGTCAAGCTTGTTTATGTATAGCTAGCTACTCTAGCTTGATTGTTCTATTTCTATACTTTTTGTTGGAGTGGTGCAGCTTAATCTTCTTCTTCTTCCCTCTAATTTCCCCATCAGAGCCGATTGGAATCTCACCTTGCAGCTTCAGGTCGTGATGCTTGCTCTTCTTCCCCCACGTTTTGTATCGGATCCGAGTCACCAAGATGACTTTTAGCTGGGCTTTTACCAATGAGAATTCTCCTGCGTGATTGCTCATCACCTTCTGATCCGCTTTCATGCTGATGTGTGCCTTCTTCTTCTTGCCCTTGCCTTGGTAGAAAGCGGCTATAATATTTTCCCCCAACTTGTCATCTCCGACAGAGATCGTCACTGCAATATCATCGTAGTAAATCCCAGAATTCTTGTTAGTATTCACGACTTCAAGAGTGTAAGAGATGGTAGTGTTGCTGTTTCCGCCACCGGCCACGGAGGAGCTATTCAAGTAACCTGTGACAGGGACAAAGAGAGCTGATATCGTGGAGGTAGGTTTCTTCGGGAGCGAAGCTAGCCAGGTAGATAGCACTATGAGTCCCAACAGAGCGAGCACCTTTAGGAGCCATAGAAGACCTCTGTGGCCTGTGTCATTTTGTGGCCTGTGTCATTTTGCGGAGAAGAGAGACCTGTCAACAAGGCCATTGTTTTTGGAGGAAGCCAAAACGGTGAAGCTTCGATGGGCAGTCATGGAAGTGGGAATCACGCAATTTTTCCAGATTTGAAGTGGCCGAATATGCCTTGCTTCAGTGTGCGGCAGCTACGTGACTGTACATTTCATGAACAAAAAGCATTGGAGTACTCTAATGGTAAGCTCAGAAGATTGTGATACGGAGGTCGCAGTCCCTCAATCCCAAAATAAACTATTTTATATTTTTTTTAAAATTAAATTATTAAAGTATAATGGTAAGCTAAGAAGATTGTGATTAGGTGTGGGTTTGAACTTCCAACCAACACTTGAAATTTTAATATACAATGAGTGGAGAATACATCAAATAACTCAATTAACTAAAATAATATTATAACAATATACAATAATAGTATATCATGCTAATTTAAAAATTGGCCAATTAATTTATAATGATGACTAAAATAAGTTATTTTCTAATGAGTTCTTCTACTTCTTATTAAAATGAGTCATTCTCTACCTGGTTTACAAAATAATTTCTCTAAAACTTGAAATGGTAAAGCTATATGTAACAGGTAAATAGTAGTCACATCAAGATAATTTGTAATATAATTATATCATAAACTTATTTTGATATCATTTTAAACTCAACATAGAATATGATTATTTTGATATCATTTTAAACGACCTTATCAAAATAAAATGAAAAGTATAATAACCTCTTAGGATAGTGTTGGAGAAAGGACATATAAAAATGAAAGTAATATATATGAGAGGAAGACTTAGGATAGTGATGGAGAAAGGACATATAAAGATGAAAGTAATATATATGAAAGGAAGACTACTGGTAACCACCAAAGTGCCATAAATTGAATGGATGAGTAATGATAGCATGTTCCCTCAATGGGTATGGACTATCCCAATACTTTTGCTAAGAGGGTTATATTGTGAAAATTGATACGAACTCTCTAATTCAAAAATAATACATGCCAACCCATATGGAACGAATAAGTATTAATGAAAGGAGAAGAAAAATTTGTGTAATGGAAGGCTAGACCTCAAGGATGTCAAAGTTAATCTAATCCTAATTACACCAAAGTGTTATGGATAATTATATCAAGAGTCTTAGGATCTTAAGGATCTCATCGCACACAAGGATTTGAAAGGACCCTATCCATGACATGATAGAAATAAGGGTTAGAAGTATATCTCAATTTAAAATTGTTCTTAGGAAATGGGAATATGTCCCGAGTAATAAATATGTTGGGAAGGCACCACCCCAAATATGAGGGCTAGGGAAGATAGTAATTTGGTCAATATTAAACAATCAATAGATAATATTACCAATGAAATGATATCAAACTAAATTTTATAGTGTATTAAGTATAAATTCTTGAGTCGTAAAAAGAAATAAGGAATGTCAATAGGTGATGAAAAAATGTACAATTATAATTATTACAAAGAAAGTATGCTAAGATAGAATAATGAATTTGAAAAATAAAGTACAAAAAAGAATAAGATTACTGAAGTGTTAAGAAACAATGGTATATAATTGAGTAAAAAAGTTCAAATTTATCAAATTTTGAGATAGTTACAAGTCGTCAAAATTAACAGTATAAATTAGAATTTTAAGGAATTCTATTGGAAGTATAAATCGTAAGCATAACAAATTATAGGAATTTAGTAGATAAATAAACAAGTTGTAGGAAGAACAAGATGATTACCATTACAATAATGAGAGATGTCAAACATAAATGGAAGGAATGAGAGATGTCAAACATAAATGGAAGGAATGTGTAAAAATACTACACATTCTAGCACTAGTACATTTATACTTACCTTATATACTTATAGAGAGTTATGCACTCAAGTACGTGAATATTATTCAACATAAGTGTAACATTGTACTTTTTTAATAAATTTTTTTATTAGAGATAGAATTAGAAGTGAAATAATTATGTCGAATAAGTTATTTTTATTTTTAAAATTTAAAATAATTCAATCGGGAATAAAATAGGAATTATAAATTTTCTAATTTAATTGTAAGGTAAATTAGTTATAAAATAATTATTAATTTTTATAAAGGAATAGATGTTCAATTCAATAATTCATAATATCAATAGAATAGTGCTTTATGATTATTTAAATAAAATTAAATGAATAATAAAATAAGAAATATACAAGCCTAAAACTAATGGGTTGGATGGTGTATAATATAAAAAGGCTAAATACAATAAATTTAAACAGATGAGTGTTAAATAATAAATCGGCCGTGGTAAAATTTACGTCCAAATTTACTAAGTGTTGTATGAAATAAGACCTAGCCACACCTTAACTTAGCTTTCACCTTATAAGAATCTTCATTTCTAGACCATAAAAGACAATAAAACTCAGATATCAAAAATAGATTTAACCATAAACAATTTTATAATTTAAAAACTTAACACTTGAAAATGGACCGTAAACAAATAATTCAACCCAACAACAGATGAATATATTTGAAGAAGAAAATAAGGGGCTTGGGCTTAAGATTGACACACATTTAACAGAGGAGGGCTCTTAAACTTTTCCTTGGATGAGACAGAAATAAAAGCAAGAATCAATTAATTTTCTACTAAAACTACATCAAACATATAAAGATGCTATTAACATTTAAGTAGGAAACCATCAATCGCACTTCTCCTGAATGAGGGTAATTACTGAGAGATGAGAAATTCTCTTGAACAAGAGGAACTATAAACACGGAGAGGGGTAGCATCAGCGACATAATATAATACATGCAATAATTAATGGATGCAAGTAATAATTCGAACAATGTAAAGTTCGAATTGAGCCGTGTATAAACAAGAACAAGACTTACCAGAGCAATCACATTAAAGTGGAAACAACGACCTCCGTATGAATTTCTGGACGAGTAGATGTTAGAATGGTCGAGTTGGGAAGTGTCATAGCAGTGCCTCGCAAGATGATATTGTATGCAGATGATAATGCCTTTAACAGAGTGGGCCTCGAGCATAACAAAGATAATAGACAAGGAAGAAGTTGAGACATTGGTGCTAAGGGTTCGATGTAAACGAACACCTCACGAAGGAAAATGAGCACATAAAGAACTTACATGTGAGTGTCACCATTGAGGGAAGAGACATCCATTAACACCGATTAATATCCACTAAAACTTTTGGAAAGATGCATGACATTTATAGGGTTTGGTGGGTTGAGCATTTGGGTGGAATGAGCATTGAATCCTTAACGAACTATAAGACGGTGATGACTTGCAAAGGAATTGGAGATTTAAAGGGAAGGAACTCGGTAAAGAAAAACATACATGATGATGTTGAAAGGAGAATGATAGAGGAAATGCAGCCACTAGTGAACGCCCTTTAAGAGGATTTCAATGTGCTAATGACAACATCAGATATGCACATGAAAGATGGGAGCTAAGGGTTGTGGGGCAGTGAAAGGACCAAATTACCTTAAGATTAATAGATTAAAAATAAAGATAATTCGAGATTGATAGAATTGCCCTTATAATTGAAAAAATTTATGGGTATGTCCCAAGTCGAGCAAAAGGACAATAATAGCCTTAGGTTTTTAAATAATTATGACTCCTGCCATTGTCACCCCTAAAATAACAAAAAAAGCCCTTCACACTTCGAAAATTAGTTAACTTAAGGACATGTTTGGGAGGAGAGTTAATATTAGGTACCAAAATTATGAAAATGCTCCTGAAGGCATAATTGGAGTACAAAAGAAATTCTAAACCTCAATAACTGACCCGGATTCTTCAAGTACAGGATTCCAAGTTAAAGGTACAAAGGAAGTAAAACATACATGAACGTGCGAGAGTAACACAAAGATTTGGGAATCCCTTCGGGATAAACATGTTCTTAGATAACGTTGAGTGAGTTTTCTAGTATCGAGTTCGATTGGATTGATGATGCGATATTACTAGCAAAAATTTATAACATGATTTGTTTAGAAAATTCTTTTCTAGAAATATAATCCTATAACTATGTGAAACTGCTCAAATCATTTTGAGATATATGTTTCTATTAAGAGCATGAATCATGATTATAGAACTTCCCATAAAAGGTGTGTGTACACACTTCAAGGGGACGATCTAATTCCAACTATTGATGTAGGATATGGGTGAAACACATGGTCGATAATAGTTGATTAGATCTACTTCTGTGAAAGTAGGCCCAAGGCCAATGGAAATGAGTTAAATCTCGTAGATAAGTTTTGATTTAAGAGTCTGAAAAAATTATCACAAATTGATAATATTTGCTTAAGCCGATGAGCTAGAGCCCATTGGACAATCAACACAAATAGAAAGGTTTTAAATTAAAAAATAATTGTTTGTGAATGCAATCGTTTGGAACCAAAAAAGATGCTCGATATGAGGTGATATTGGTTTTAAGGGCTGCTAGACAACAAGGTTAGGACAAGGGAAGTTATGCTGGTCCAGTATGTCACGGGATTCTAGGAGTTCCAATCTACATTGAGACCGAGGGGAAGCACGAGAGGTCTCGCTCCTCAATAGTGGACAACTTCATTCGAGAATGTCTAGGGGTTGGACCATGGTGCTTACACAGAAGAATGGTCGAGGTTTTAGTCTCGCACCAATGTGGTAGATGTTGTAGACTCTCACAAAGTTAGATGGTAAAGGTGTTTCAGGCCATAAGTGAGACAAATTGAGGTTGTAGCCTCACAGGGTCTCTTCCGCGAATGATTGATACCTTTTCTAAGAAAGTGTGTTTAATTGTTTGTTTGATACAAACATATGTGAATTTACCTTGAATAAAATTATGAAAGTTCTTCTGGGTAGGAAGAAACTTAATTTTAGCTTGTGAGATTAAGAAGTGAAATTAATTGAAAATCATGTGAAAATTTTTCAAGGATAAAAGCAAGTAGTATCTTGTTAAGTTAATTTCCAATATATTGGGATTAAGGGAAAAGTATCTTTATGCATGTTCGAATATATGAGATATGCTTATCAAATACAAGTAAAATTTTTAAAACTTGTTATGAACGAACTGATGATAGGTTATTTCCGATGGATTGAACAAATTACAAACTTATCATATATAAGTTTATTTATTTTAAGCCCTAAACTTATTTAGGGTAGACCCTTGTTTTACCAAACTTTATTGTAAACCTATTTGGAGCATATGCTGAGTTGTAGACATGATGTCACAATGTCAACTAAACCCTCTCACTAAGTTGTGAAACTTACTACCCTACAATACATATTTCATAAATGTAAATATTTTTCGAATACATGAAGAATTTGAAACCTTCATATAACTATAAGATATGCCTTACATCAAGTACTTGGTCCCGGTACAGTTTCTAAAGTTTATTTTCTAAAAGTTCAATTTATTATTTTGGAAAAATTATTTGAGTTATTATGTTTTGAGTTTTGCACCCTATGGGGTACAATGATAAAACACCTATTATTGTAAAATTGAGAGGATGTAACAGGTTGTCTGCATATCTAAACGGAAAACCGAGTTGATGTGTGACATAAACATTTTGGATAAGGGAGGCGTGCCAACCCTAATTAAATGGAAAATGTGTATATAGTGATAGATATGAGGTAAGGGAAGGAATCCATAAGGGTCAAGCACAAAAAAAGTACTTACGTGAAATCTCACATAGGGTGCATGAAACCAAGATAAGATTGGTTAATAAATGATGTATTTACGTGAAACAAAAAAAAATACTTATGTGAAATCTCACAGAGGGGAAATAAGAGAATTAATTGGTAACTAATAAGGATAGCTTGACAAGTTAAGATAATTATCAAGAGCATCCAGAGAGTGACTCTAAATGAGGACGTATTGGGAACAACAACATAATCTCGAGATAAGCATGGGAAAGGATTACCTCGTGTTTAAGGTATAAGATTGGGGTTACTACATATTATGAGATCATAATAAAAAAGAGAGAATATTAAAAAGGTGAATCGAAGATATTAAAAGTATACAAATAGTATAGTAATGGGTGAAAATAGTAATAAGCTGAAAGGTTTGAAATGATTATTTGGGAAAATAACCCCAGCCAGTGAATAAAAGTGGAGTACAAAACTTTTAAAAGGAGAATTGTAACACCAGAGTTTCTGAAAATGAAATTTTAACTCAGTTGCACCGAAAATTGAGTTTGAACTTGGAATGAGAATTAAAACCAGGAATTGTGATCAGATCAGATCAAATCGAAAAATTATTTCCCAAACAAGAAATCAAGATTTTTGGAAAGTTGGGTTAAAATAGTTTGGATTAGAGGAGGCATGATTTAAATTGTCGAGAGGACCTGAAGAAGGTAAAATGTTAATTTTGGAAAAAATTAAAAAATATAAATAAAATGAAAAAAGGTCACCGAACCTGACTCGACTTCCACACCTCCACCCAACTCATTTGTGCCCTTCCACCACTCCCTTGCTCGGTTTCTATCACATGTCATTTGATGGAAACACACCAAATTGAATCGATATTTGGCTAAATTGTATGCAACAAAATTGTGATTGAGGTGTCAACTCTCATATTGATGTCTCTATGAGATTAGTTGAGTTATATCCCCCATCATATCGAATTTCTTACCAAAAGTAAAAGAACACATTACCAAGCATACTCCTGACAACCAAGTAATCGCACTAAAAATTCCCCCTCACTCGACAACCAAATAAGGTAATTTTTTTCTCAAAATGTAGTTAAATGACTCCTACTGAGTTTTATGGTCGGGTCTCAACTCCAAAATGGTCGGAAGACATCGCACGAGGGTCATTTTACTAACATTATTTCTTGGATAGAAAAATTGTGGGTTGTCATATCCCTTTCAGGGTCAAATCGGTCACCTTCGACCACCACTCTCATTGAAACTAGTGCCAAAAGAACCACCAACCTCTCATATATCTCCTACAAGCCTTTGTTAACCTCTAGCAATGTCTTTTGACACCATGAGTTGATTTCTAATGACGATCTATTTTGGAACTTGCAGCCAAGACTGCTTATAGCAAACATTTTCCCAACTTCGGTGACCAATTAGTTGACTACCACCATAAAACCTACTCTCCAGCTACCGATGGTATCACTACTTGACCCGATTTCTAGGGTCAGAGTCCAATGACAAACCATCATGTCCATTTGATTCTATAATGGTGGGTACATTTACTAAATTTGTACCACTATGATAAAGGCATAGAATAAAATACTTATAATTTTCAACATAAATTAAAAATTTTCTTTTATTAGAATAGTGTACCTAAAATGCATACAAATTCTTTGAAAATATAACAACTAATGAGTATAAATTAAACTTTGTGCACACTTCAAAATTCATACCTTAATTTGAATGTATGATGGGGGATGGTGTTGAAATAGTATAAGATATTTAAGGTAATTATGATATAATCTTGGATATTAAGATTATATCATATATTCTATTTAAGGTAGTTAATAAATAAACATGTATATAATTGAGTTAGGGTTTGCAGAAAATAAGGAGGTTTCAATTTCTCATCCCCAATGCCTCTTTATCAATATATTCGTTTTCTCTTTCTCGAATCCAATTTTGTAACATGGTATCAGAGCTAAGGTTTTCTGCTATTTTCAAGGTTTTTTTTATCTGAAGGCTCAAGACACGGCATAACTGAATTGTCATAGAAGATGGAGAAAACGGATGCAGCATTAATAGGAAGGGAGTTGAAGGAAATTTTAGAAGGTATGGCCAAATTGCTTGTAGGAAGAGACGATGTATCGCCTCAACATAACAATACTCTCAATCGAGATTTGAAGTTGGAATTACTCCCAATAGAGTAGAGACTTGAAGGAACGAAAAACTATTTGAGTTGGTCAAGAAAGATGAGATTCATACTAGAGTCAAAATATTTGGAAGATTACATTGACGACTCGTATGAAGAACCCACTGATACTACCAGCACATCATGGAAGGTGTGGAGGGCGACTAATTCTCTGGTGGTTGCATGGATAATAGGATCACTTTCTCCTTCTATCGCGGGATTGGTAGAAGGTATTAATAAAGTATCTGATATATGAAAGATTTTGACTACTCAATTCTCTAGTATTGGGAATATGATGACTGTGATTGAGATTGAAGATAAGTTGGACGCACTAAAGCAGGGGGAGCGAAGTATAATAGAATACAGTACTGAGCTGAAAAGGTTATGGTCTGAACTTGATTATTATGATCCATTAATTACATTTGATCCTTCAGATACAACTTCTATTAGAGCATGGATGGAGCGACGACGTGTGATTCACCTCCTAAGGGGACTAAATCTAGAATATGAATACAAGAGAGCAGTGATATGTCATCAGTCTCCAATTCCTACGATGGAAGATGTTATTGCTGCACTAATTCATGAGGAGTTAAGACAAAAGGTTATGAACACTTCTAAGATATCAGCAATACCAGTTCGCTCTACTCTAGCAAAACTGATTATTGACAACCGACAATGCTATAATTGTGGGAAGAATGGACATATTAGCTGGAATTGTTCCTCAACACGTATTCCTGCATGGGGTGGAACAAGTCATAACATCAGAGGACGTGGAGTCCGAGGTCAAGGTCGAGGTTGTGGGCGATTTGGGGGACAAACCTATCGTGCTAAAGGTGCTGACATTTTAAACAACGACATGTGTTATGCTAATGTTGACTCAAGTACTATTGCACATGCATTTTCTTCTAAACCATCTTCCATAGAATGGATTATTGATTCATGCGCATCTAGACACGTGACAGGAACATCAGTAGAGTTTATTACATATACTGGTTCTCCACCTTTTTCCCATAATAGAGTTCAAACTACTGATGGCACATTTCAACCGGTTATGGGATTCAGCTCGATTAAATGCACTTCATCAATTACATTATCTTCAGTTCTACATGTCCCATCATTTCCGGTTAATCTATTATCAGTTAGTGCAATTAGTGATCAATTGAACTGTCAAGTAATCTTTGATCGAGATTTATGTGTCATTTAGGAAAGGAATACCAAGAGAACAATTGGAACTGGACGGAGGCTTGATGGATTGTGGTATCTTATGAAAGATGAGTCTAACACAACTTTAACCACTACTTTGTATGAACGAGCAATGAATGAGGTCATATTGGAGCATCGTCGTCTTGATCATCTATCGTTTGAGAATCTTAAGAGGGTAAGGTCTGACTTGATGAATAATGTAGAACGTAGCAAGCTTGTATGTGATGCTTGTGAGTTTGGAAAACATACAAGAACATGTTATTCTCCTACTGGTTTAAGAAGTATTTCACCATTTTCGTTGATACATTCTGATGTTTGGGACCATGTCCAGTTACTTCGATTGGCGGATTCAGATGATTTATTACATTTATTGATTGTTACTCAAGGATGACATGGGTATATTTGATGAAAAATAAATCTGAGACACTAGTTTGTTTTAAAGATTTTTTTAGCTTTGGTGCAAAAATAATATAATGTCAAAGTGAGTACTCTTCATACAGATAATGGTACTGAATATGTTAATAGAGAATTCTCATCGTATTTATCTACAAAGGGGATTCTGCATCAGACCACATGTCCAGATACACTAGAACAGAATGGAGTGGCAGAACGGAAGAATCGACACTTGTTAGAGGTAGTTCGCACACTTCTATTTACAATGAATGTTCCAAAATATCTATGGAGTGAAGCAGTATTGACGGTAACATATTTAATTAATCGGATGCCTTCTCAGATATTAAACTTTCAATCTCCTTGTGAACTTTTGATGGGACGCAATATATATGCAGTCCGTCCTCGTGTATTTGGTTGCATATGTTTTGTGAGAGATCATCGTCCCATAGTAACTAAACTTGATCCACGTGCATTGAAGTGTATTTATGTGGGCTATTCTAGCACTCAGAAAGGTTACAAGTGCTAGTGTCCAAGCGAGAGAAGACTTTTTGTGAGTATGGATGTAACATTTCGTGCAATGAACCCTTTTATGGTGAATCAACAACGTCATCCACAGTGCTAGATGATTTGACTGAAGCACAACATGGAAATGAAGAGAGAATTAGTGATAATAAAGAAGATGATGTCATTGTAGGTATAATCTCATGTCCTAAGAGATTGAGTAGCAATGAAGGAGGGACCAATGAACCAGAATTGAAGGTTTATAGTAGAAGGAACAAGAGTTGTGCTTAGGGGGAGGAAGATAAAGAAGATGATGGAAAGCGACAAGAACAGATACTTATACCACACTCATTGCCCACATATGTTCTAGATACCCATCAATCTTCTAATGATTCCTCATCATCACCGGATGTCCTAGATACCCATCAATCTCCTGACGATTCCTCGTCATCACAGATGGTAATGAATCTTTGTCCATTGCTATTCGTAAAGAATCTAGAGCTAATGCAGGAAAACCTCCAATTAGATATGGTTATAAATATGATATATCTAATTATGCCTCATATGAATCTGTCCCATCTACATACAAGACCTTTATTGTATCATTACAGTTAGTGCACATACCAAGAAATTGGTAAGAGGCTAAAAATGATCCAAAGTGGCTTGCATCAATGCATGACTCCTCATGCATTAGAGAAAAATAAGACATGGGAACTGACATTACTTCCAAGCGGAAAAAAGGTTGTTGGATGCAAATGGGTATTCACTGTTAAGCAAAATGCTGAAGGAAAGGTTGAAAGGTATAAAGCAAGATTGGTAGCAAAAGGCTACAGCCAGACGTATGGAATAGATTATGATGAGACATTTGCACCAGTTGCTAAAATGAGTACCATCAGAATACTTATATCATGTGCTGCCAACTTTGGATGGAAATTACATCAATTAGATGTAAAGAATGCATTTTTGCATGGAGACTTACAAGAAGAGGTATATATGGAGATTCCACCTGGATTTGATACAATGAAGACCACTGGGAAGGTATGTAAACTTAAGAAGTCTTTGTATGGATTCAAGCAATCACCAAGAGCTTGGTTTGACCGATTTCGACATGCAATAGTTAGAATGGGATATCAACAATACAATGGAGATCACACAGTTTTCTATCGACACTCAAATAGTCAAGTTGCTATCCTTGCAGTATATGTAGATGATATTATTATAACTGGAGATGATAGCGATGAGATATTGCGACTAAAACAAAGATTGAGCAAAGAATTTGAAGTGAAAGATTTGGGTGCACTTAAGTATTTTCTCGGTATTGAGATAGTCAGGTCTAGGACAGGCATAGTGCTTTTTTAGAGAAAATATCTATTGGATCTACTTACTGAAACAAGGATGTTGGGTTGTCGAACTGTTGCTACTCCAATTGAACCAAATCATAAGTTATGTGCTCAGTAAGGGGACCCAGTGGATAAAGAACAATACCAAAGAATTGTGGGACGACTTATCTACTTGTGTCACACACGACCGGACATAACATATGTGGTTAGTATTGTAAGTAGATATATACATGATCCTAGGATAGAACATTGGGAGACAGTTATGTGAATATTGAGATATTTAAAGAGTCGCCCGGGAAAAGGCCTTTGGTTCAAGTCTCAAGGTCATACTAAAGTTGAAGGATTTTGTGACTTTGATTGGGCTAGTTGTGTAGATGATAGAAGATCGACATCAGGTTATTGCGTGTTTGTTGGAGGTAATTTTGTATCTTGGAGAAGTAAGAAACAGGAGGTGGTCGCAAGATCAACGACAGAGGCAGAATACAGAGTTATGACTCAAGGCATATGTGAGATAATATGGATAATGAACTTATTGATGGAGTTATGTTTATTCAGGAAATAACCCATTAAGTTATGGTGTGATAATAAATCAGCGATCAGCATTGCTAACAATCCAGTTCAACATGATAGAACCAAACATATTGAAATTGATTGATTTTTCATCAAAGAGAAACTTGAGAGCAAGATCGTGAAGCTACACTACATGAAGACTGTCGAACAATCAGCAGATTGTTTAACTAAAGGATTAGGACCTAAAGAGTGGATTAATATTTGTAACAAGATGAGAATGATAGATATTTATCGTCCATCTTGAGGGAGAGTGTTGAAATAGTATAAGATATTTAAGGTAATTATAATATAATCTTGGATATTAATATTATATCATATATTCTATTTAAGGTAGTTAATAAATAAACATGTATATAATTTAGTTAGGGTTTGAAAAAAATAAGGAGGTTTCAATTTCTCATCCCCAATGCCTCTCTATCAATATATTCATTTTTTTTCTCGAATCCAGTTTTGTAACAGATGGCATCCCTGACTTGTGTTTCCACATGCGCTAATTAGTGAATAAGTTTATCGACGTCGAACCACTACATAACTTACGAACTCGACATTTACTCAAAATATCTCACACATAGGTTTTCAAAGTTATTAGTTTACTATCCATAAAATTTTCACGATAATAATTCTATCATTTAATCTTTAAACTTATCAGTTTCCATAATTCCCAGTTCTTATGTCAACCAAGTAACACACGCATAACATCATCACATGCTCAAGCTAGGTAGCATATGCATCGTCGTGTCCAGTTGGGAAGATAAGAAACAATTATTGGGGGAATGTTCTCGAAGCATGCAAAATATCTACGAAAGATATCATGCTAAAACATTCTATTGCGTAGAGGACAAGCAAATAAAAAAAATTACTAAGAGTGTATGACTTGTGGCCAAAAGAGTCTTTTTAATGTATGATAAGGTCAAATGGAAGACTCTCAGTTTGAGAGAAAGAATCTCTATAAGAAGCAGTAAATGAACAAAATTGTAACTTCAGGCCCTCGAAGGTATGGCTTTTAGATAAAAAAATTGCAACCAAGGATGATGTGAGTTGAATGGCCAAGCCTTGAGAAGGATAAGGTAATAAGATCATGTTATCATAATGACGATACAAGCTAAGTGTATACTATTCAGATGGATACGAGTACGCGAATTTCACCCAAATGAAAGTAATGATCAAGCTAAACGATCCCCATATGACTATGAGATAAGAAAAAATTTCCAAGGTAAAGATGATAAGTTTACAGAAGAAATGAGAGAGAAAAGTGTCACCTATTTAAGTGATATGTAATGAGTTTTGTGTACAAAACTATTTAAAGTAGGAGAATAGTTGTAACACACGTTCTCTCATTTTCTATTCGTTTAAATGTGGTGAATCACACACCGTTAGTCGCTCGATCAACACATAGAAGTGTTGACCAATAATAGTATAACATGTGTACTCGGTCAACGGTAAAAGTAACATCACCAACGACCGACCAATAGAAGAGCGACATATATTTTCAATCAACGATAAACTGAGTAGAAGTCTCGTTAAATCAATAAGTAGTTAACATGTGATAAGTATGTCAGGTCAGCAACCGAGTAAAATATTATTGGATATAAAGCCAAATCGGATTATTTTACTCAATTAACAACAACTAATATGTGGTACCCACGCATACAATTATTTAAATTAATCAATTAGGGATGGATACGTATAATAAATAAGTGTGTGAAAAAATATATCTAATTTATTTGAATTAACAAATTAGAAAATGAGAGAAATTAACCTATTTCTCAAGAGGTAAAAATCATTACTTCCTCTCTTAGCTTCACTTTATTCTCTCCTTAAGTTTACACTATACATTTAGTATTAGTCGTTTATTATCCAATCAAACAAATTATAAAAAATTGACCAAGTATATATATATATATATCATAATATATATAAATATTATAATATATATTAGTTTTTGTTATTATTATAAATATTATTATATAATTAAATTTCATTTATTTTCTAATTATAAAAATAATATATTTGTTATATATTATGTTTATATGAAAAAATGTGACAAATGAAATATATATGATGTGTGTATATATATATATATATATCTTATTATATATATTGTTATTATTATACCATATTTTATATAAACATTATTATAAATTTTAGATTAATTCATTTTATAATTTTATCAATTTCATTTTTGTATTATATAATTTGATATATAAAAATATATGTAATATATACTATAATTATATATATATATATATATTATTTTTCTTATAATTATTATACAATATTTATATAAATATTATTATAGAGTTAACATTTATTATTTTTTAGTTATTATATTCAATTATATTATATTATATAATAAATATGAAATATAAAATATGTATCATATATATATATATTTTATAACTATTATACAATATTTATGTATAAATATTATTATAAAAATAATATTTATTTATTTTATGATTATAAAAATAACTAATTTATACTTTTTATTACTTTTTTGCATTGATTTTATATTACTTCATTATAGGATGAAATTTGATAAATATAATTTGTCACATATAAAGTAATTATGTAGATATATTTATTTTACGTTTTATTTTTATTTTTTAATATTTTATTTTATTATATATAGTAAATGCTAATAATAATTTTTAATTTGATTATATATAAATAAAAAAACATAATATTATTTAATAATTTATTTAAATTAATTATAAAAAACGAAATTATTTATTTATATTTTTGAAGGGTGGGAAGGGATTCCTTCTGCACCCCTTCCACATAGCTTCAAACCCTACTGTCCAAATCTTCTAAACCCCTCAATGGAAACAGGAGTTCTGCGCTGCATTGAGACTTAGGGTTCGAAGACGAGTAGATTATTATTTTTTTGGCGGAAATGGTGCTTATCTCGAAAGACAAACGAACCATCAGCGGCAAGTTATCTCACTACAAGAGGATTTCTCGTCACGCAGATGATACTGATTCTGAAGCCAAAGGTCCTTCAGGTAAAACTGGGAAAATAGCAAGGAAGACTGGAGTTTCCAGTGAGAAGTTGAAAAACAGGGAAAAACATGGCCGAAGTGGTGTATCCGAGAAACGTTCAAAGTATTCAAGTTCTCACTTGACTCGGAAGCAAGACGAAAATGCGGAGGCTCTTCCTAAATCTTGGAAAAAGAGACAACAGACAAAGGAAAAAGCTGACGATGATTCTACCATGGAGGATGATAAGCCCAAGAGGCGAAAACGGGTGATTCGCATTGATCCGCACGACATCTCCAATAAGCGGCTGGATGATGGAATAGTTCATGGTTTGTCCATCTACTATCCACCTCGACATTGAACTAACTGGGGGCTTTGCTTAGTCTGTATAGTTTTAATAATTTGTAATGTGTTCCCCTGGTTGTTGTATGACAAATCTCCTACCTCATATTAGTATTTGATATTGCTGATCTTTTGGCATTCATGTCAATTCTCTGTTTTCTGTCCCGACTTCCTCGCCAGATCTCTGTTCTTGTACTTGTTGCATATATCTGCAAGCTTACGGTCCTCTCCTCCTTGGCATGCTTTCAGAGAAAACAAAGGAGGAGAAAAATGACTGGGAGGACAGTGTGGAAATATCAAAGAATGCTCAGTTCCGTGCAATACAGCCTAGCCCTTCTATCATTTCCTTTGTTGAGGATAATGTAACGTCTTTTTGAGCCTGCACTTGTCAATATTATCTCTATGGAATTTTCGGTAGTTGCAGTTCCCCCATTAATTTGTATTGTTATGTTGGCAGCTTCTAGGTCGAAGAAGAACTATTGAGCTCCGGAGGGCTGGATACAATACGGAGCTATCTGCCCCAATGGACAATATTCCCTTCTCTACAAATTCAGAAAGAGAACGGATTGAAGAAAGTGTATGCTTGTATATAATGCATGACTACCAAGAGACAATAGTCCATCTTTTGTCCAAGGGAATCATATAATGCACTTAATGTGTTTTGTGTTTATATGTATACTTTACTGATATTTTTAACTATTTAAACAGATATTCAGGAATAAATTAACCTTCTTTGCTGCTGCAAAGGTTTCATCATCAATCCCATCCCCTGAAGTCCCAGAGATTGCATTTGCAGGTGTAGATTTCTGGCAATGGTGCAATTATGGTTTTATCCTTGTTGGTTCTCATTCTCTGTCTTGGTTGTTCTATTAGTTTTTTACCATTCTGTCTAAGAATGGAAAATTTCTGTTTAAAAGTCACCACTTGCGTTCTCAATCCACCAAATTAATTTGTCATTTCATACTTATATTATCATAATTTATGGAGGTTGAATAACCTGGATTTGTGTAATGTTTCTTTCTGCCATAGGGAGGTCAAATGTGGGAAAGTCATCATTGCTGAACTCCCTTACAAGACAATGGGGTGTGGCCCGGACTTCAGATAAACCTGGACTTACTCAGGTGTTGCAACCTTTTCCTGAAATTAGGCTTTTGAACATATCTAAGATTTTATGTTAACAGTGATGTGTTTTCTGCAGACAATTAATTTCTTTAAACTAGGGCCAAAACTCGCTTTGGTGGATTTACCAGGATATGGGTTTGCTTATGCAAAAGAAGAAGTTAAGGATGCTTGGGAGGAACTTGTAAGTGTACATAAAATAATCTAATTTTTTGTAGTAGAGTTGCCTTATCTTTAAGTCCAATGACATCATCCATGAATTTCTGCTTCATTTTCTAATCATATTCATGTTTTTTATACTAGTAATGTAAGCTAAATTCCTGTCTGGATGATGCAGGGCTACTGCTTATAAATTGATTAAGTTTCTGGTTGATGCATCTCTTATTTATTTAGGTAAAGGAGTATGTCTCCTCAAGAGTTAATTTAAAACGAGTGTGCCTGCTAGTTGACACAAAATGGGGTATAAAGCCAAGGGATCATGAACTCATTAATTTAATGGAAAGGTGAGCCTTCACAACCCCATGTATGTTTTTGTTTTTCAATTTTGGGTACTTCAATTTGTGTAGGATGGCATTTAATATTACTATTACCTTCTCTTTTAACTTAATATGATGCTGCAAGGGAGTTCTCTTGAGAAGTTACTTGATGCTTTTGAGTAATTGGTTTTCAGATCTCAAACTAAATATCAAATCGTCTTGACCAAGACGGATCTTGTTTTTCCAATTGATGTGGCACGTCGGGCAATGCAGATTGAAGAGGTGAGATGTTCATAAATATGTATCTGTATGTAGGATTGTGATTTTCACCCCTATTTTATGTATGGGTGAAATTGGTTTATCTGGAAGGACCATTTTCTTTGGAGTGAAGTCAGCTAATACATTGGCATTGTGGGCATGCATGATCTTGCAGAATTTGAAGACAAACAAGTCTCTGGTGCAACCTGTGGTATGGAATAGAAATAGTGGTTCTTTTTTTGTTGTCTCTGTGGATTACAAGTAATGTTGTGATTTGTTTTCTACTTTTAGATGATGGCAAGTTCAAAATCAGGCGCCGGGATAAGAAGTTTAAGAACAGTTCTTGCAAAGATTGCTCGGTTTGCAAAAGTTTAAATTAAGGTGCGTTGACTTGGCATCAAGGCAAATTGTCAGTTGCTTGGCATTATATTGATTCATTGGATATCTATTTGAGTATATGTTTAGCTCTCTCTGCAGATATTTGCACGTAGAACAAGAATATTTCCCCTCTACAAGAGAAATCAGGCTTCCTTGTTACACCCTCGGATGTCAAGTAAGTTTGTAAGATAAAGATTTGAATGAGAGGTTTCTCGATGACTGAAGTTTGGAATGCATATTATGTAGGCCAAAAATCTCTGGAAAAAACTCTCAGCTGCAGCAATTTTTCTCTTCCTTTTTTTACTTTTCTCTCGCGAGATCTTTCTATCAGTGGGATGACTGTTGCTTTGCTTCATAAAATTAGGAATGTTCAATATGATAGTTCTGCAGTTTTATCGCTGAATTATTAGCAAGAAACAGCAAACTTCAGCTGTACATATACTGAACAATTTGAAATTGTGAGATCAAGCCAAGGTCTTGTAGCATTGCCAATACAGCCTATATATTTATGCTTCACAGCAGCAGCAGATTCTCCGAGCAGTTCACTCTTTTAGGATATATTTGGATTTTGGATTGAGGGGATTGGGGAGATTTGGAGGAGAACGTGGAATTAATAAAAAATTTTAAATATAGACAATTTAATTTAATTTATATTTATATATAATTCAATTTAATAATTTATTAACCAATAATTATATATTCTGTAATAAAATAAAATATTTATGATGAAACATATAATATATATATATAATTATATTATAATGATCTCATATAACATATTTTTATTATTATATTAAGTATAATACTAATATGAAAAATAATATATATAATTTTTTTTATAAATATTACTTTTATCAATAACGGTATAAAACATAATTGACCTATTATTATAATTATAAAATTGTTGAGCAAAAAAATTATAATTATAAAATAAATAATTTTTAATTGTATAATAATAAATATATACTATATTTATTTTTTATGTATCACATTTTTATAATATAAATCAAATTAGTTATTATTACAATTAGAAAATTAAATAATATATATGTTATATAATAATATTTATATATAAATATTTTGTAATTGTAATGAGAAAAATAATATATACATATATCAAAAACTATATTAAATATACATCAAATATATTTATTTTTATTATATAATATAATTAATATATAAATTTATTAAAATATAAAAAAATTACATTAAGAAAAAAAACAAAGAAAGAAAAAAATAAATATATAAAATTGTATTAAAATTATTTTAAAAGAAGGTATTAAAATATATAAAAGTTTATTAAAATAAACTGGAAAGGGTAAAAATTACATTTTTTTTGCTCAACGGGTAAAAATTACTTAAAATTGAAATTTTAGAAAACCATCATTAAAACGAATTGGATTGGAAAGGGGTGTTGAATGGGAAATGTAAATCCACATAAGATAAAAAATCGATCGTTCTAATTATAACTAATAGTAACAGTTATAAATTATTCTTGAAATAATCTTAATTAATTGAAAACTAAGAATGGTGAGAATTTTAATTGAAAATTAATTCAAATCTGTATGGAACCGATGTACAGTACAAAATACCTAATTTTTAGTATTTGCCATATAAATTATAAAATAAAAATTATTAAATTTAATTTGTAAATAATTGAACAACAAAATTTTATAAAAATACATTAGGTAAAATTTGTTGTCAATCATCCCAATACAACCAAAATCGATAGAATTGTTGATAACATTAAATTTGATTTTAAAATAATAATTTATAAATAAGAAAATAATTTTTTTTAGTTAAATTTGTAATGAATTTGACTAAAAAATTTCTAAAAAATAAATTAGTTAAATAACCAATGAAATTATAGGTGAACTCCAATAAATAACAAAAAAATTATTGTGCAATTTATTTTGTGAAAATTAGTTTGTTATAATATTAACATGAGAATGGTATCTTAAACACACATATCCACTCGAAAATGTACAGATATTCGATTAAAAACTTAATTTTTATCCGAAAGTAATGTAATTATCTAGCTTTAACACTCAAATATAAAATAATTAAAAACGAGTTTATATATGTCCAGTCTACCCCATTATGAAAATAGCATGACGTACAATTGTTCTCATGAGGTCATTATACGAGTCGACTCGCACAATTGTTCTCATGAGGTCACTATACGAGTCAACTGGCCATCAAAATTCTCTTTAAAAGTTAATTTACTTCATTTTTTATTGACATTTCTTACCTATTTCATAATTTTCGATTTATATCACTAAAATTGATGATTCTAGTATTGTTAGAACCACGTTAAAACTAATTTTTAAACCCCACATTTTCCTAATGTTGATGTACCCTACCAACGCGAGTTCTCAAATATAAATATTGTTCACTCGATCGAAAATAGAGCAATACCTTTCCGAGCTTACTTTTACCTTTCCAATAGCCAACCATGATCCATAATAATTACAGTTACTACTCTCAGTCCACTCTATCCAACATTACCGATCATTTGAGCTGAATGTAAGCTTTGTAACAGTGAAAATTCTTAAATGCTCTGGTGACATCCCTATTTTAATTTTTTTTCGTAAATCACATTTTTCATGAGACATATACCACCATTTAGGTTGGTTTCAAGAGGACACGAACGTGTAAAAAGGTTAAATTTCCAACTCTATCCACATCGATGATCGACTCACTCTCTCCAGTTAGTTCCTTTCATTTTTTTAAACTATGTTAATTTTATGGCAAAGGACCTATCACTACCAAAACGACATTGTTTCAACCGAGTTTGTCCAAAAAGTGATCGTGGTAACCTTAGGAATAAGATAAAAGACTTATAAATGATATTTGGAGAGTTTATGGATGTGTTTTAAGGGAAAAAAAGTTTGGGTACTAAAATGTAATTTTTAAAAAGTATGGGATCAAAATAAAAAAATTGAGAAATAGAGAACCAAATGAGAGTTAGTAGAAGTTTAGGTACCTGAAATGAAGTTTGAGAAAAATTAGGGAATCAAAGTGGTAACTTGAAAGAGTTTATGATCTAAATACAAATTTTAGAAAATTTAGGGGCAAAATGGTAAATATTGTAAAGTTTTTGCCAAAAAGAAAAATACTAATAGTTTGAGAACCCAAATGAAACTAGATGAAGTGAGAAGATGTGAAATAAAAATATGGAAAATTTTAGGGTTTTTAAAATTAATAAGTGGGAAGAGTAGGAACAATATTGTAGTTTTTAGAATATTTAAAAACTAAAATATAAAAGTTGGAAAAGTTAAGGATCTAACGAAATAATTGATATAATTTGATGAATTAGAATAATTATGGTAAAATAGCAAGAGAAAGTATAAAAATTTTGAATAAAAACGAAAATTGTCGTATAAATGGATTAGTCGACATGTGAATCGAGCGAACTAGATTCGATGGGCAAAACTACAATTTATGCAAAGTTACGAGCTGGTATTAATTTTACCACAAAAAACTAAATCTAACCACATCAATATTATTTGATTTATGTAGTGAAAATTATCACTCAAATATACAAGAAAATACGATTCTCGATATATTAAGAAAACTTACATAACAAACAAGTTTTAAATATAACAACGAGTGAAATTTACTAACGATGAGTATGATTGGATCGATCGATTCACTTTATGAAATCGTGGTATTGTACATGATGTGGTTTATAAAGTGTTTTTGAAATGTAGAGTAAAAATTAAATGGTTGCATGCATATGTAAATGAATAGTTGGGATTATTTATGTAAACCCTGTCCCTTAAAGATAAGGAAACCGATGGGAAAGAATCCGTCAATCTAAGTGAGAAAACCGAACCAATTCATAGACCCAATCATTAGAGAAAGGGAAAATCGAGAAATTTACAAATCCCGAGTGACCTAAAGAGTCATATAAATCATGGAAATAGACTTTGCGACAATTTGGAAGAGAAAACCAAACCGGTTCAGATGAACTGAATCTGAACCAGACTGAACCGGTTTGAACCAGATATTAAATTCATTTTTCTATGTAACTTAAAATATTCAAATTGGGGAATTAAAGCCACCATTGGATAGGGAATGAATTTAGAAAATTTTAATTTTAAAAAACTCGGTCAAATCGAGCCTGAACTAACTAGTTTAATCATTGAACCCGGTTCAGACCGATCCGATCCGGTTCAGAATAGTGTCGTCTTCTTCCTTCAGATGACAACACTGTTCACTCACCAGAAAAACTAACAGTGCCGATGAAGGTGAAAAGTCTCCGTTCATGGCATTTCATGCAATGAATGATAGCCACAAAGGTCCCAATCGGATAACCAGAGAGTTCCCGAGCTCCCTATATAAAGAGCTCCTTCCCATTCATCCTCCTCACACCTAAAAACTCCTCTCTCTCTCTCTCTCTACTGGTCCTTTTTTTGGTGAAGCTCAAACCACATCTCCGACTTGGACATTTTTCCGAGCCTTAGAAGGTGAGGTCATGTTCCTTATATTCGAGGAGAAGTCAACTACCCGACGGTAGTCTCCATTCGATCCGAGGATCGATGGAGAAGCGCCGGCATAATCAAATAGTGAAGCAGATCCGACAGACCAAAGCTCCCCCAATACTCCCACAACCCTAATATGACCGAATTAGAGCTGAAAGGTAAGCCAATTTGGCTCCCCTCTATAATTTTCGATTAGCATTAGAGAGAGAAACGATAAAAATTTACTGACCAAATTCTCACTCAATTTGACATGAATTATTGCAATTCTTGATCTTAGGAGAAACCTCAGAACGAGAGCTACCCACTCCAATCGAAAGCTCAAACCGTCGCACCTTCGATAGTAAACTTTCAAAGCATTCTATCTCTAAGTTCAGTTTTCCTGTAAAGCTCCGTTTGAGCTTAATTCAAACCCAAATTATGTGATTCAAAGCTCCATTGAATTGTATGGAAGTGTAGGAACCATATCTTCAATTGGATCAATTAACCCCGATTGAATGGTCAATTTGATGAAATTAAATTTAGCCAGTTTGAAAGGGGGAAAATTTTGGGGAAGTTTGGGAATTTCGTAAAATTGAGGGACCAAAATGAAATTTCCCAAAATTGAGGGTCAATTGGCCATGAAAAGGATGTTGGAGTACCAATTGGTAGATTTTTTAAAATAATTGGGGTAAAATTACCATTTTTGTAAAGTAGGGGCAAAATGGTAATTTTTTAAAAGTTGGAGACCAAATTAGAAATTTGGGAAACTTGAACCCCTTAAGTGATTTTAAGTAAATTATGGACTCAAAGTGAATTTTAGAAAGTTTCAGGATTCAATTTGGGCAAAAGTTAGCATTATGGACCTAAAGTCAAAGAAGAGAAATTTTAGGGACCTAAATGCAATTAACTAAAAAGTTTGGGCTTTTTGTTCATACGTGAGGAATTAAGGCTATCATGTCAAATATTAATAAACAAGAATGTACAAATTGTGTAGGAACACAAAGGACCGGAACGCCAACAAGGATAAACTCATGTGGAGGCAAAAAGCCGACTAAGAAGGAAAACACTTTGAATATTGGGTGAGTGGGTTATTTCACATCATATCTGGTTGGGATGATGAGCACATCGGAAATGAAAATCACTTCTATGTGGAATTTTGACATCACACCTAATTGGAGTAATGTGAGAACTATGCGGAAAAAACTAATTACCAGTTGTAAATAGATCATACCCGGTTGATATGATGGACTTCATGGAAGGAAGTAGAAAAACTGCTTATCGGTTGTAAGCAGAGATGTCATCACACCCAGTTGGTGTGATGGATGGAAAGTTTATTTTTTTTAGAAGTGTTCTCCCCTAATTATGTGGCAATGCTTAAAAATTTTGGGAGACTTTTTTGACAAAAGCTCGAGTAGCTCATATAGGGTAGATGCCTCAGTTTTGGAACTTGAAGGCTAAAATATTCGATTTTGAAAATCACGAATAGTGGGCCCAAGGCCAGTTGGCATGAGCAGGAACTTGTAAACAAACATGATGATTAAGCCATGAAAATTCTTAAAGAATGAATTTTATGATTTCGCCATGTTACCAAGATATGACTGACATACTCAATGGACTTGCGGCAGTGCGATAGGATCAGGTCGACAGACCGGTCTAGACAAACAGATGCATGTCGAGTTGAGGGTCGGGGTCATTGGACCAGTGGCACCAAAGATAAATGGCTTTGTGGAAAACTTTTGTTTGTACATGCACTTGACGTTTGGGACCATCAAGAGCCCAAGAGGAGTGGTGATGCGTCCTAGGGGCTACTAGATGACATGGTGGAGATAAGGGCAGTTTGTCGTGCCAGAAATTAGGGAAACTCGACGTACCTTCATGCGCATGAGATCGAGGTGAGGTCAGGATGAGGTCTCCATCCTCATATAGACACGAAGTATTTTGGGTTTGAGGGTAAGACATCAGAGACATTCACTCAGACTACGGGTAGATGGTAAAGACACTCTGATCCACAAGTGAATGCAGTCAGCATAACTACATCTAACGAATATGTGTGTACCCTTCCTGATGAAGGGTGTGATTTGTTTATGAAACACACCTAATATGGAAATGGGAAAAAAGTTATGAAAACCTTTGACAATCCTTGGAAAAAGAAATGGTAAAACCTTGGAATAAGATTTGAAAAATAAATTTTGAAAGAAAATGTCACCATTGGCAGGGTAAAGGTTTTGAAAACCGGAATTTGAGGAAAAACCAATTTTAAAGAAAATAAAAAGTTTGGCACACTCCAATTAAAGATGTTTTGGTTTACGAAAACTCTCTCTCCCAACACCCACTTAGTAAAAGATCTTTGAGAGCTCATATAAGAAGTGT
Organism: Trapa incisa; assembly: GCA_030064435.1. Lineage (NCBI taxonomy): Eukaryota > Viridiplantae > Streptophyta > Magnoliopsida > Myrtales > Lythraceae > Trapa > Trapa incisa. The sequence continues at coordinate 5,130,995 of CM057765.1, forward strand.
GAATCAGTAAAAGCATACCCACTAAATTAAATATTATTTTTAAAGGTGTGAGTAAGAACCAGGTGTGAGACCCGGTGTTTGAGAAAAATGCCAGTTTTTGAGAAATAGTGGGAAAATCATATGTTTTAACTTAAAGATCCTTGTGTGAATTGGGGAGAGGGCAGCTGAGGGTCAAACTCTCGATGTGTGTGTGCTATGCTTGTTGTGAGTGTGATTGAGTCAGGTTTATGCGATGAAACCCGAGCCCGAGGCTATTGGTTCGATTGCTTGAAAAGGGGATGCTGACTCATGTAAAGTCGCACTCCCGATGTTTGTGCATTCATCAAATCAAAAGGGGAGACTCTAGAAAGTTTTGGCCTTCTGTACTTTAAGCACATTTTTAGCATGAAAATTTGTGGAATGCATTCGGTATGAAAAGTGAGGGGGAGATAGCATGTGTTACAAAAGCTCCTGGTAACGTTGTACGAGCGGCACCGTTGCAATGATTGGCCATGAGTGCCATGATTATGACTTGAAGTCATGCATGTTTTATTGTTGTTATATATGCCCATGATTGTGAGAATGGGCATCGTCGGCACACTCGAACGGATAGTAATGACACCTAGGGTAAGATTGGAGGTAGAGTTAGGATGGTGTAAGTGATACTTCCAGCCCGGGTTCCATGTATACTTTTGTGCATGGCGGCATGGGACATCTAAGGTATATGTATACTCACGTGCTTGGTAGCATGGGACAATTGAAGTATACAGTATGATGGGTGAGGATACGCCATTAACATCCACATATGAGGTATGAATGTGAAATGAGGTCCATGAGTAGCCCAAGATATGTATTATTTGGAGGCCTGAGTAGCACGAGGTGCGAAGGCACTAAGCTGGAAAGACGGCACGTGTGAGGTGTTGAGTGATGGGGATGAGAGTTGTAGTGCCTCCCACACTCTAACTTTCGGTTTGGGATCGCACGAGAGGTGATCCATTCTGGGTGAATTTTTGGTTGTGTGTTTAGAGCCATGAGTACCCCTTTATTTTGTATTAATGCCTGAATTGCCAGGTCAAGGCGCGAGCTGTAAGTAGTCCAGTAGTACCACCTGAGCATATACCATGTTGTTGTTTAGGCATGAGTTGTCGGGTCGAGGCGCGGGCTATGAGTAACCCAGTAGTGTCGCCCAAGCATATGACATGCGCGTGTGTGGGGCTAAGTCCTAATGTTTGCCCTTAATGTGATAAAAGTAAAATGCTAAAAGTGGGAGACTGAGTACAACCTGACCGTAGCTTAGACTACGAGCTGGATGGCCTGAGGCGTGTGTTTCAAGGGTGTAAATAAACCACAAAACTCGTATAGGCAAATACAAGTGAAGTAAATAGTATATCATGATAGGTGATTTATAGGAAAGATATGGGTCATAAGCTATATTGAGGTGCGATGTTAGTGTCCCACTCAGTGAATTGTGAGCTCACCTCTCCCCCAAACTATTGTAGGTAAAAGGTAAGGAGATTAGGGGCAAAAGGGAGAAGACCTTCCCAAGCCACTGACAGTCTAAGGTAGCCTCCTACCCCACTCACGAAAGTTGTAGTTTAATACTTATCAATTGTTGTATTACCGGGTTCTTGTTAAACTACTTTTAGGGTGCCATTCTCTAATGAAAATTTTAAATTTATGTTGAAAATCAAATAGCATTTTCTATTCTGAGCCTTAGTCTTGACGATTTTACTTTGGTGAAAGATCCCATCACTGTAACATCGAGGGGATTGGCGAGCTGCACAGAACTCCCGAGCTGAAACGACCATCATGTGATATTTTTAGGCCACTAACAAGTCGGGACTTGACCACATAACTCAAGAAGACTACATAAGCATCCTTTTGACACTAAGATCACTCTATTTGGTGGTCGGGTGTGGGTGAATTTTGCAGTCTAGTGTGTCCGAGAATGTGTTTTCCGACATTGGGAGTAAAATTTAATGTGATGGGGGAAGAGATATGGCAATTAATTTCGTAGGTAGACCATTATGGAGGTTGTAAAGTCCATCATTGGCTTTATGGCATGAAATTTGGCTGAAAATTGGGTTGATTTGATCGAAATCCCTGAATGACGTGCTGCAGATTTTCTATCGAGAGAAGGGGAGGTCGCGAGGAAGTCAGGTCGGGTTCAATGACCCAACTCGACACCCCTTTTTCCTTCATTTTTTTATTTATTTTAAATTTCCAAATTACCTTTTTACCCTCTTCGGGTCCCCTCGATAATTTAACATGAAATCCTGATCCGGGACAGTAAAAAATTGGCTTTCACCCAAATATTAGTTTTTTGCTCAGAAAATTGATATGTAATTCAATTGGATCTCTATTCTCGGCTTGGTTTCCCATTCCTATTTTCAACCTCAATTTCTGATTTTGTTTAGCTTTCGATCATGTTTCGGGGTTCCATTTCTAGTTTAAGTTTTCATTCCTATTTTAGAATTACATTCCTAGGTTGATTCCAGTTTCCGGTCCAAATGAACCTTAATTTGGGTTCAGAAATTATGGTGTTACACACGTAGCCTTACACGTATTCATATATATAAGAACATATTGATATATACCTAGTACACATACTTACAAGTATTCATATATATCACAACATATTAATATATACCAAGTACACAACCTTACAGAGTATTCATATATATCACAACATATCGAATATACCAAAATGCACATATAAAGAACAATCATGTTTAATTCATAACTTTTTAGAGTTATGTCGTTATTCTGACCAACTCCAACACTTATGTCATTTAGGGACACCGTGCCCCCAATTCATGTAGTCATATCATGTGATTATCATTTTCAATATTTCTTGACCTTATTTTTCTACAATAGACAAGTAACGTATGTCATCTACTTATGTGATCATGTATCTATGTAGTTTTCCTAAAATTTTCATAATATTTTTTAAAGCATACACCAAAATCACCTAATTTAGTGGTCGGGTGAGGAAGAATTTGGACCTCGATCATTTGGGTGTCAAGAAGATTTCTCATAACATATTTTCCAAATTTGGATCCAAAATTCAATATGTTGAGAGAGAGTTAATATAATTAAACTTACTGAGAGACTGATAGGTTAGTTGTTAGTTTATCCCTACATTATTTTTTGGCATGCAATTTGATAAAAAAATGAATCAATTGCACACATTCTTCTGTGCAATCCACTCGAGCAAAAGGGGTCGTTGCAGTGGTTTCACGAGTCGGGTCGACCCGACTTAAATCGGGGCAACTTGAGTCCCTTTCTTCTTCTTTTATAATTAATTAAATTATCATTTTCCCTTCTTGAATTCCCTCAATAATTTAACTTGAAATTTTGATCGATCGAAAATCGATTTTTTTCCATAATCTTGATTTATTACTTGAGAAATTAATCTATATTCCAATTGGATCTCTATTCCTAGATAGTGTTCTTATTCTTATTTTTAACATCAATTTATGATCTGATTCGATTTTAAATCTCGATTTGATATTCAAATCTCATATAAGATTTTTATTATCAGTTCAAAATTGTATTACTGGTTCAAAATTAATTTTCAATCCAATTTGTCTTAAATTATGGTTTCAGAAGTTTTGATGTTACAAAAATTACATTAGTTGGAGCGTCCTTGTTGTCGATCAAAACTCGATCATATGATACAAAAATAGAGTAATAATAGGGGATGAAATATGATTAGCGGTCAAAGGGTTGTAAATGTAGCAAATGTAATTTCAATCTAATTTATGCTCGATCAAATACTCGATGATAAGTAATATCATGGGAGTAAGCTTAGATTTAATTTCGAGTCAAGTTGAGTCCAATTCCATGTTTTTTCCAAATACATAAAATTGGTCTTTTCAAAGTTGTTCCAAAGAAAATAGAATAGTTGGAGGGGAAAGAGGGAGAGAACGTCAATGTGTAAAGGAGTAGATGGCCTTCAATTACCAATAAAATGATAAATTATTAAAAATTGAAAGATAAATAATTATTTATAAAATTTATCCAAAATTGTAGTAATTATAATTTAGTATTTTAAAAAAATTAAGTTTAAATTATGCTAAAATTTTCATTTCATATCTTTTTAAAATTTTTTGATATTATAATAAAATTTTGGAAGAGAAAATGGATGGTTGGTAAATGAGATTTTTTTTATTAAAACTCTTTTCAAAATAACACTTGATATCATTATTCCTCTATTATTTATATTATATTTAACAATTTCTAATTTATTATAAATCTAACAAATTGAGTTTAAATAAAATAAAATTTCATATAAGTGCCCAAAACTTAAATATAATCTCATTAAATTTTTGATAAATTATGATATTTATTATGTAAATAATTATAAAATAACTCTAATCAGTATTTTTTTTGCTTGAAAAAAAAGTAACGACATTATACTATCTTTTGAATTTTTTTTTAATGTATAATGTTATAAACACTTTAACTTCCCCATAACTCAACTTATAGATATATTTTATAACATTCATATAATATAATTAAATTTGAGAGCTAAAATCAATATGTAATAAATTATCATTAAATTGGAATTCCCACTTAATGAACATATTATATTCTTACTAGATATTAGAACCCTTATTTCAAATTTTAATAAGCTTAATATTAAATTAATATAGTAAATAGTTATTTTGATAATATAACACATATTTTTAGTGAATGTTAGTTCAATCCTGCGTTAAAAAAAGTTGTAGCAGTAATAAGATGTATCAAGCTTTTTAGTAACTCTAAGATTGGACCTTTTGGTATCTACTTGATATTTGTTTTCTATTTTATACTTTTATCACTACACTTATTATTTGACGCGCTTAGTTCATTATATCATGTGCTCCAAAATCTTCCTATAATTTTATTTATCCTACTTTATTAAAAAAAAACTTACCCTAATAATTTTTTTTAATATTATGTAAAAATTCTATACATATCTTTACATTGTAAGGAACTTTGAATGTAATTATTATTTGTAACTATATCATATTATTTATTGTAATGTAAATGATTTGTAGACAATATAGCACATAACCTTCAAATTCTTTACTTTTACTACTAAATTATTTATTTCATTATACAATTTATCTCTAAATTTTGTATTAGAATGTATTGAATAGTTGGGGTACATGCATATAAGAAATATATCATAAAAATTGTTTATATAGTATATTTATAGTACTTTTCATTTACTTTAATTTTTTCCTAAAAATGAGATACTTGATAACTTATTCATTTTTTATAAAGTAACATATTTGACATACGACATACTTTCGGTTTGATTCATTTTCATATATAATATTTTTATAATAATTTAATATCACATACACTTTATATAAAATATTATTAATACAAAATTTTAATAAAATATATAAGAATAAATAATATTATAACAAGACAGAAAATAATATATAAATACTATTATAGTACAAAAAAATTTATAACTCAATAAGAATTGATTAATTCCTTCTAATTCCTAACCTTCCTTATTTTAATTTTATTTGTTTTATTATATATGTTAAATAAAATTATATATTAACAATATTTTATATAAATTTATATAATAAAAATATTATACATAAAATTATATATCATATATTATAATTTATCATACACATTTATATTATTTTTCTTAATTATACAATAAATATTAAATAATTTTCTAATTATAACAACGAATTATTTACATTATATAATATTATTATCGGATAAAAATGTAATAAATAAAAATAAATATTATGTATATATATTATATATATATTTTTATCACCATGGTACAATATTTATATATATAAATTATTATACAATCATCAATTACTTATTTTTTAATTGAAAATTTATATATTTATATTGTATTATACAATTATATGATAAAAATAATATATAAAATGTATATATAATATATATTATATTATCATTATAAAATTATTTTTTTTACTGTAATCAATTTTTAATAATTTAATTATATAAAATAAATATGATAATATAATTGATTAAATATAATATAGTTATAAGGTAATTATATACTTTTTATATAATATTATATTTATTATATATTAATATTTTTATTTGATCATATATTAAATACTTTTTAAAAATATTTTTTAATTGAATTATATATAGATAAATAAATAAATATTATATTATTTAATAAAATTATTTAATTTATTTTTTTGTATATTGAATTTAATTTTTTTTTGTACAATATTGAATTTAATTAAAAAAATATTATTTTTTAATTTTTATTAATTCACTTATCCCACGTAAATATAGTGTAGAGTTCCTACCTTTCTGTAATGCGCAGTCATCTCTTCCTTGCACACGAGAAAGGAGTCTCTCAACTTCATTGTCACCTACTTTCTCAACCGTAGGCATTATTTCAGCTCCTACGAACGCCTCTCAAGTTTAAGGTGCGTGTTATCTCTCCTGCTCTGCTCTAGAATCTAGATCTCAATCGGGACTCATTGGATTAAGTTAAAGAAGTTTTGTTCAACCACAATCAATATTGTTGAAGGAGAGGTGTTTTCCTTTAGGATTGGGTATATTTTCTTAGATATTCTATTTGATATATGATGGGGAAAAGGCTAATTTCTTACTGTTCTGGGATTTCTATGTGGTTTTATGGATAAAGTTTAAATGAATTTATTGGGGAAAGTGAAATGTGATTATTACCAGATGAGAGAACTTGATTTATGGTAGAAGTTGTTTAAGGACACCTACTTAATTGACTTTAATGTATCTGTATGGAACACCTTTCTTACACAGATTTTGAAACATCTGTTGGCTTCTATTAGGGTTTTATTTTGGACGTGAAAGAGATTTTATTAATTGACTAATATTGATGGTGTATTCTGGAGGAAAATCAAATAGTACAGGGATTGGGCTTCTGTCACAATCTAGATGTAGATTCGTTCTAATTAAATATTCTTTTGTTGTTTAGTGCCTTTAAGTAAAATGTAGAATGAGTTATGCATAAGGGTAGAAATAGATTAACTCCTTTGTGTGTTGAACCCTGTTGCAGGTTATATTCAGTTAGAGATGTGAAGAAATAACTAATAGGCTTGACCTGCTGAAAAATATAATTTATAAAGTTGATATAATATTCAATTTTGTTGGAGGGGAAAAATAATTGCTCTAAGTCATTATTGTTTGAAGTTGAAACTATGTAAACTGTACATTAAAAGTGTATGTTAATTGATAGTTTGGAATTTGATATGGAAAATTGAACTGCTGGTCAGATAAGAAAAGGAGAAGGAAGAACAATGCTTCACATCCAGAAGTGAAAGAAAGTGACCTTTCTGAGGTAATTCCACCGGTGGTAAAATCTGATGGGGCTACCATGGATGATTCTCTATCACTGATGGATAAAAATGACTCATTCCTCAATAGATCAACAGAAACGAGTAATAGAAAGATGAAGAAAGGAGAGAAAAAGCAGGAAGCAGAAGCGACTGGGCTCAATGACAGCACTATGTATGGAAATGCACCATCTTGTTTTCCGCATAACTCAGAAGTGAGTTCTTCAGCTGTTAATGACTCAAATGAACAACTAGAAAAAAGGAAAAGAGAGAAGCGCAAGAAGAAGGTTATGGAAGAGACTGAAGTATCTAACCTCAATAGTACCAATGTACATGGAGAAGGCCCAGATTCTGTTTTGCAAGAACTGAGCATAAATACTAAACCAAACTGTACATTTAAGAAGAAGAATAAGGAGATTAAGCAAGAGGAAGCAGCAATTGAAGAGCATAAGATCAATGACACTGCAGGAGCATATTCTACTGTTCAAGAGTTAAATGAAATGACTGATATGGTGAGTGGCAGATTGAATACTAAGAAGAGAAAGAATAAGAGGAAAAGGAAGCAAGAAGCATTAAATTTTAATGATAACCCCGCTACTTTGGAAGGACTAGGTGCTTCCTTGCAGGAATTTATTGTGAAGACCAAACCAATGGCTTGGTCAAATAATTCTGCTGTGACGAGAAGGAAGAAAAGGGGGAAGACTGTCAATGTTTGTGGAGATATTATCACCCATGATAAAGACCTGAACAGTTCTACAGAACTTGCTGCGATGAATGCTGAGTTTACAGTTATGTGTTCCTTGAATTATGATGTTCAAAGTGGTACACTTCAGGAGATAACTACAAGTTTAGAGGAATGTCAAGAACTAGCTAGCTTGGTGCAGGCTGCTCCAGAAGCTGCTTTTATAGAGGCTTCTTCCATATGTTTAGTTGAGAAGACTGGATTTACAAATTGCATGGAAGATCTGAAGCCATGTGATCAACACGATAGTACAATGAAAGTTGCTTATAAGGAAAAGAGTTCCACTTCGGATGCTGAAGCATATAAGAATATTGAAGATATAGTTTCTGAGGATGTTGTGAGTGAAACAATAAAAGTGAATGAGCCTCAGTTTGTTTTGAATAGTTTCGTAAATACTAGAGACCCCCAGATTTTGAGAAAGAACCTTCTTGTACTTGACCTGAATGGATTGTTGGTTGATGTCATTCCATATGCCCATGGTGGGCAAAAACCAGACATGGTATTATCTGGTAAACATGGTAAGTTGCACATAAAACTTGATAAGATAAGCATTCTTATCTTCTGTTGACTTTAAAAGCTTTTCACATGCTTTTGCAGTATTCAGAAGGCCTTTTGTTGATGATTTTCTAGAGTTCTGCTTTGAGAGATTTGCAGTAGCAGTTTGGTCTTCGAGAATGAAGTACCTTCTTGAATTATAATCCATAATTTCCCTTTGTTCCATGTTTTTGCATAATTATTTTAGAATTTGGAAGTTCTTTTTTGTTTTAAGTTTGATGAAATACTTTTTGTTGAAGTTTTTTTTTCGTATATGAATCTTACAACTGTTGTTCCTGCTGTTGATTTTACAGGAAAAACATTGATCCACTTGTCAATTTTCTTTTTGGTAATGCTAGAGAGAAATTGGTTTTTTGCTGGGTGAGTCAGAGGGTTTGACATATCTCATATAACCTGCCTTTTTTTGTTGTATTATGTCCACCCTGATGCAGAATACTAGTTTATGTGTTTGTCTGCTTAATCCTATGCTTGTAATGATTAAAAGTAAGCTCTTCTGATAAGATGTACTATCTTTGACTATCATTTCAGATAGGATATTTTCAGGATGAACTGTGATATCTATATTAGCTGTGTATTTCTTACCTATTCTTTGTCAATAAAATGTGCATATACAGAAGTCTTTAAATAAGATGTAGATAATAAACTCTTTCTATGTTGGTTATGTAGTAGGACTTGTATGGATTTGAAGTTAGTGAAGAATTAAAAATGTTACTGGTGAATAATGAATTATGCATTGCAATTGCAATAAAGTATCTCCTTAAAGAATCTTTTTTATGTACGACTTTATACTATTTTGTTTTGCATCATCTTCCTAAATAGAAGGATCCTTCCAATGGAGGATAATTATAGTGGAAAATGATTGACTGGTGGAAATGAGATGGCCCCTTTCTTCTTATTTTTGTTTTTTATATAGCTTCCTTTCAAGTTATAAAATGAAGTAAAATTTCAACTTTTTCCCCTTACAAATTCAGTCATGGTCAGCCAAAAGAAACTGAAGTATATTCACTCATGGCGATATTAGCAAGCTGGTGGATAAACATCAATCTTGGAATTCTTTGTAATGCAGAATCAGTGTCAATGTACACAGACAAATTTCAAGACTCTTGGGAATAGGAATAAGCCCTTGGTCTTGAAGGAACTCAGGAAAGTGTGGGAAAAGCTTGGACCAGATCTTCAATTTGACAAGGGGGAGTATGATGATTCAAATACTTTGCTCTTGGATGATTCACCATACAAAGCCATTTGCAATCCAGTAACTTGAATGCTTTTTGATTTGAAGAAATAAATATTTGGCACATTTTCAATGATTTCATTCTTATTTTGCCACGTCTTTTGTAGGAAAATACTGCAATATTTCCCAGTTCATACCGATACAATATGAGACAAGACAATTCATTAGGTGAGGAACCTAGAGAGCACTAGGAATATATTATCACTGTCTGATATTTTTTTCATGGCCATTTTCCATCTGAAATTTTGGATTTCTTTTATGCATTATAGTATGTGGGCAAATTGTTCATAGGCTGATCTAAAAAGCCATTATGTAGGTTTCAATATATTTCTTCCTTTATGCATAGAATTTGAAAAACTTTGGCTTGCTGCGGAATTGGATCCTTTTCTTTTTTTCATTTCACCCTCCCACATTGATGGAACATTTTTTTTGCTGCCATTGCATAAATGTCAACATGTCTCTGGTAAAATGGGTTAAAATTTCCTCTAAATGATGCTCAATTTCACAGTTTCTTATTTATCAGTATTGTTTTTCTCATTGTTCATCCAAAATTTCCATAACAGGACCTGAAGGAGATCTTAGAGTATACCTGGAAGGCTTATCTGCAACTGTGAACATCCCCGAGTACGTGAGACAGAAACCCTTTGGCCAAAGGGCGATCACCTCTTCAGACCCATCATGGTATTTTTATGGGAGGGTGTTCGACCATGTGCAGCATCGTAATCAGAGGCAGGCACAAAAAACACGTTGGGACCGTTAAACCTGTAGTAGTGTTAACTAGGAAGCTTTGACCACTGTCATCAAATGGTGTTGTGACGTTCCATTCTACATTCTTTCCATTTAGGTTTAAAAAAGACGGCTGTGATGTGTAAGAGAAATATTTTCAAGCATTCAAGACGGCCAGAAAATAAACACGGCTAGAAGATCGAATCTAGCCCTTTGATAGTGGATCTAAATTGGATAGTCACTAGGACTAGTACCACTTCTCCAAGATGTATGTTTCAATTTATCAAGTACCACTTCTCCAAGATGTATGTTTCAATTTATCAAGTACCACTTCTCCAAGATGTATGTTTCAATTTATCAAGATGCATGTATGTTCGACAAAATATCAAATTACAATTTTGATTAAAAGTTGGAGACCCAGCTGTAAGTGTTCCCACCTATGGGCATTCCAAAATAGTGGAGTAGATTGACCTAACCTGTCTTACATAACCCCACCTAGAGTTACTCTTTTTCTTAGCATATATATAACTCACAAGTGAATCCTATTAGTAGATTTTTTTTTTCCTTCCAACTCCACCCGGGGTTATAATATGTATAGAAACATGGGGTACCCTAGTTATACTACAATTATGGTATAGCTATAATTTAAATAAAACAATTAACATAATGTTTATCATAAATAAAAAATAAAATTCAATATTACTTTCCTAAAATACAAATTTTATACTATTTCAAAATAAATAACTTTTATAAAATTAGTTCATAAAGCAAAAATCACAAAATGTATAGTTAACTACTTTGTATCCCAATATATTTTATTTAATGAAATGATACATTAATATGTATGATATTTTTTAATAAAATTTGATTTTGCGCAACTCCGAATTTAATGTAAAAATATTGGTGGTTGAATGATAAGTTATTGGGCTGATTAAATGAATAGACTTTACGTTTAATATTTATGTACTCAATCTTCTTACCATTCAAATTTTTAAAAAAATCATAATAGATAAATATACTGATAATAAGAAAATATAATGGTAACACTTCATACAAATACATATATATGACCTGCAAAATATAACATACAAATACAAAATATTTGTAATGTAAGTAATTGAAAAATTTTCACTACTTATAAGTTATAACTTTTAAATAAAAATAAGTCTAAGCTATTATTGGTATATAATACCTTCTCAGATAATATCAGAGTCAGTGGGATCACACCTATATCGGACTCGATACTAGAAACTTAGCTCGTATTCTACCTGATTATAGAGAAAAAATACCTAACTCGAGACCATTGTTCCCACTCGTCTGATACCGCAAGAATAATATCCTGTCCGTAATCAGTTGTTGAGGGCGGATTTAAAATTGTACGTGGCAAGTGTATACATGTTGAGAGTCGGTGTTGAAAATATGGTAATACATTGGATAAAATATAGAAGTGATGTTGGTTTATAATATTGGAAAGGTTGCACTAATTACAAGGATTTGGCTAAATTTCATTAGATAAAATAGAGAAGTGTTGTGGGTTTATAATATTGGAAAAATTGTACTAATTATAAGAATTTGGCTAAATTTCATTTTTAAGTTACCCTAAAAACTCATTAAGATCTATGAGTTTATTTCACAATCATTACATATAATCAAAACTCTATCACACATCCCTAAAAGTTGGTTTAGAGGGAATGAGACTAGCTAGTACTCATCATCTTCAAATACGCGACCCTAATCTCCAAACCCCGCGATCTTGGCTTATTGAGAGCAATGATCAAACATCTCAAACTTTGACTCTCATGTAAGCGGTGAATATCATTCAACCTCACATGTAGGCGACCAATGAACATTTTCAAAATCTACTTCCATCATGACCAACTTTATAAACTATTTTCTCTCGAAATAAGGAAACGGAAAGGAGAACTAGAAAATTTAAAAGAAAAATCGGGGATCAAAGTGAACTAGAATTGGTAAATAAGAGATAAAATGAGAAATTGAAAAATCACTAGTATCCAATAAGTACCCAAAAGTTACGGAGAAAAACCATAAATGGAATAATAGGATGGGAAAATCGGACCGGTTTAGGGTGAACCGGATAGAAACAGACTGAATTGTGAAAAACTGGTTCAAAGATTGATTTTTCTAGGTGATTTAAAATTATCAAATTGAAAAATTGAAGTAATCACTAGATAGAAAATAAATTTAGAAAATTTTAGATTTTAGAAAACTGGTCAAATCGGGCCTAAACTAGTCAATTTTTTATTTCGGGTCACCGAAGCCGGTCCGATCAAACCGGTCAACGGACCATTTCCCAGGTCAGTGCCTAGTTAGTAGTCACAACCAATCAGTAAGCGACGCATGACAAAACGTGCCCAATCAGCCGCTTGGTCAGTGCTTCCCAATCAGAGTGTAACATGTGTCCTTTGTTAATGGTTAAAACAACGTCACCAATGACCGACCAATAGGAGAGCGACATGTGTCATCAGTCAATGGTCAACTAAGAAGAAGCCTTGCCAGCCAGGTTGGGCAATGAAGAACTGATACATGGCAAAGGTACCACATCAGAAGTCGATTAGGATGTTAGCAAAATAACTAACCAATCAGAGGTCGCCACGTGGCAGAGCTACGTTGGATTATTTCAGCCAATAAGGGCTGACACGTGGCACTAACGCAATATGTTAGGAGGGAAATCTGATTTATTTAAACCAACCAATCAGAATGTACCACGACAGTCAAACGACTAGTTGAGTCAGGTCGACGACCACGTTGGAATGAGCGACCAATGGAAGGTCGCCACGTGGTTGGTCAACGAGTCAAAGGGTGACTCGAACGCAAAGTGAAAAGTCGCGTCAACAAAACCAACCAATCACAGCATGCCACGTGGCAGCTCGCATGTGCGAAGTTCACACGCGTAGCACAAAGTCGTCTTCAACCTTGGGCAGATGACAAGATAAGGTCGACGGAGGGTGGTCGAGTCTCCAATGACTGAAAACTCCACCAGAACAATTGTGAATGGGTGAGTCTGAGGTCGATTCTTAGGCATACTGGTAGCACTATCAGTTGCTGAGCTCCCTATATAAAAAGCTACTCCCCATTCATACTTTTCATCTTGCAAATGCTTGAAGAAGACGAGGTACTCTATTTCTTGATGAGGTATGAACCAGAGCTCTCACGAGGGCCTTTTCTGCAACCATAGAAAGCATATTCGGGTTCTTTGGAACCGGGAAAAAGTTTTCTACCTCATTGTAACCTCCTTTCAGTCCGGTGATCACCGGAGAAGCAACGGAAAGCTCGTAGAGTATCGTAGCTCCGACGGTCCCAAAAAAGCATAATTTCTTGAGTTGAACTCTGGCCACCTCCAACCTCCAACGACCAGGCCAATCCTTCTGCAGCCCTCCTCGACTGACCCTCGACCCCTAAAACCTTCGAGGTAAGTCAATTCTACCTACACTCGTCAGAATCATGAATTATAGAGAGACAAAGTGTCGGAATTGTACTTATAAAATTCTCCATACTCATGGTGTCAATTAGAGCGATTCTTGATCCTAGAATGACCCTCCTGACTAGTACTAACTCTCCAAATTAAGAGCTCCATCAACCGCGTCCTGACTAGTAAGACTTCGAAGCTTCCTCTCTCTAAGAATAGCTTTCTGAAAAAATTCCATTTGAGCTTAATTCTATGCCAATTAGGGTGACTCAAAGCATGAAATGATTACGGGGAGGTAGGGAAGACGATTATCAATATGATAAGAATCAATTAATGAAGTTTGCATGGTAAATTTGATGAATCAAGGAATCAGTGGGCTAAAATACAATTTTGGTGAAAATTGGGCAATGTGGGAATATTTTAAAATTTTGGGGGTTTTGTGAAATTAGCCTCAATTGAGGGCCAATTGGGGATTATGGTGAAATTAAGGAGTTAATTGTAATTACAAATAATTTTTAAGAATTTAATTGCAATTATAAGTATTTATGTGGATTTATTTGTAATTTAATGGATTTTATAATGGGTTAAGTTGTAAATGAAAATGAACTAGGGATCCAAGTGAAAATATTAAGATAATTTAATAAATTATTCGTGATAATGTAGGTACTGAGATACTAGGACCTACGACCACGAGAAAGCCCCAAGACATTGGAAATTCGCTCAAGACGGGTGAGTCACGACATACAAATGAGTGGGAATTTCCAGAATCATATACGGCTTGGGTGATGAGAATGTTTTCAATTTGAAAACCGTTTTTCCAGAAATAGACTCTTACTGAATTTGCTTAAAATTTTTTGGAATTATTTTCGAGAAAAGATAGAGTTGTTCTAATGGACCCAAGGCTAATGAGCACATGATTAAGCTTGTAGACAAATAAATGAGTAATAAGCCTATGAAAAACTCATATAAATGGTAAATTGTGTGAGGTAACTACCGAGCCTAGGTCATGGTTGCCAAACTCATTGGGCTGGTAGTTACCGAGCCTAAGTCAGGTCGTTAAACTCGTTGGGTTGGTAGTTACCGAGCTGAAGTCGAGTCAGAAAGCTCGTGGGGGTTGGTAGCACCAAAGATAAAGGTCTTAACTAAAAATACTTGTGTTTGTGCATGCTGAGATACAGAACCATCGAGATACCTAGTATAGGGTAGTGCTGGTTCTAAGGACTGCTGGATATCATAGGGAGCATAAGATCTGAGGGGTGGGCGAGATGACCCAGGAAGTTAATAAGTTAGGAAGCTTAGATAGCTTCATGCACATTGAGATCGAGGAAGTAGGGAGAGAGGTCTTGTCCCACTATATAGGACATGGAGGCAATTAAGACTTGAGTGATAGGTGGTAAGACTCACTCAAACTAAGGGTAGAAGGTGTGACATTCTATTAGGGTGGTCGGTAAATGCACTCTGGACCACAAGTGGAGTAGTGAGGGACTCTTATATGAATATATAAAACATTTTGATGATAAATGACGATTGTTTGTGTGTTTAAACTTTTTAAGAAAAATGGAGGGAGATTAATAAAAGAAACCCAATAAAAAAAAATTTTGATACACCACTCACTTAATTTTAGAACCCACCCTTCCCTTAAACTCGTTTTGAGGGGGAATTTTCCCACTAAGAAGAGTGGAAGCTCGAAGGGCAAGGTAAGACATCCACTAGAAGGTAACTATAGGCTTTATAAATTTATTATGGAAAATATATGTACTTGTAAACTTTTACCTTTCTTGGACTATCTTGATAGAAATACTATTATGGCACAGGAGATGATAGCCGATTGATCACAGAATTCTGACCAAATTGGGATGGGGTATGACAACTTAAGTGGTATTAGAGTAAAGTTTTCCAAATAATTTTTTTCAAAAACCCTGAAATATAACAAACCATAAACCTTTTATAGGGAAATATGAATAAAAACACAAGTGAGTAGTACATCTGTAAACCCCACACATTTGAGTTAAGGAAAACCGGGAAAAGAATCGGTCAAACCGAATAAGAAAAACCAAATTGGTTTACATTTGGGAATAAGCAATATGAAAATTTACAACTTTCAGTTGATCTAAAGGATTTATTAAACATTGGAAAAGAAACTTAAGACAAACTAGAAAACAAAAACTAAATTAGTTCAGGTGAACTAGATTCTATAAGAACTTCAAAGTTAAGCGTACTTACTTGAGAGTAGTGTGAGGATGGGTGACCTCTTGGGAAGTGTGAATTTTTTTGTAACCCGAAATTTCGGTCAAAAATTTTTATGCGAACGTATGGCTTATCATAAATAGCCATCAATTAATATATATTTAATTATTAAAATCAATACCAATAATTTAATACCTAAATTAAATTATTAGAATTAATACAAATAATTTAATACCGAAATTAAAATACCAATAATTTATGGTAATATTAATACTAATAATAAATCTCGCCCATTTAATACACGGGTTTTACGACTATATAAAGAGGTCATCCCCATTTCATTCTCCTCACACCTGAACACTTCTCTCTCTCTCTACTGCTCCATTTCCGGTAAAGCTCGAACCAGAGCTTCGACTTGAACAAATGTCGGGCTCTTTAGAACCGGGGAGAAGACAACTATCTGATAGCAAACTCCAGTCCATCTGAGAATCGTTGAAGTAGCGCCGACATGATGGAATAGTGAAGCAACTCCGGCGGACCGAAGCTGCCCTATTTCGGCCAAGCTAAAATCGGCCATTTCAAGCCCTCCTCAGGCCAAACCAAGCCCTCCCAACACTTACTCAACCTTTCCACGGCCGAATTAGGACGGAAAGGTAAGCCAATTCGGCTCCCCTTTATAATTTTCGATCGGTGCTAGAGAGAGAGTCGACCGAATTTCAATGACAAAATTCTAATCCAATTCCGGATCAATTGATACAATACTTGATTTTAGGATGAACCTCAGGACAAGACCTATTTGCCCAGATCAAAAGCTCCCACTGTCGTGTCTTCACCGGTGAGTAATCAAAGCTTTCTCTCTCTACAATCTATTTTTCGGCAAAGCTCCGTTTGAGCTCGTTCCGACGTTAAAATCTGTGATTCAAAGTTTCTTAAAATCGTATGAACATACAGGAACTCAATTTCAACTCCAATTCTAATAATTAGAAGTGTTTGATCGGTTAATTTGATAAAATCAAATTCGGTAGTGTTGAAGAGTTGAAATTGGGGGAAATTTTGGGGATTTTCGAAATTCAAAGGGGCCAAAATACAATTTTATGAAATTGAGGGTCAATTGGGCATGAAAATAATGTTGAAGGACCAATTGAGGAAATTTTGGAAAATTTTGGGAAAAACTTACCATTTTTCTGAAAGAAGGGCAAAATGGTAATTTTGGAAAAATTGGGGAACCAAATTAGAAATTTGGAAAATTAAACCTCTTTTTGGTGAAATTGAATAAATTGAGGTCCCAAGATAAATTTTAAAAGTTACGGGACTCAATTTGAGGAAAAATCGACATTAGGGACTTAAAGTTAAAGAGAAATAACTTTAAGGACCTAATTGTAAATAACTAAAAGTTTGGGTTTTCTCATTCATTAATGAATGAAGGCTATTATGCCGAGTAATAATGAACAAGGTTGTTCATATCGTGTAGGAACGTTAAATACCGGGAACGCCAGCAAGGACAAGCTCGCGTGAATACAAAGAACCAGTCTAGTGGAATTCACGGCATTAATGGGTGAGTGGGTTATTCACATCATACCCAGTTGGGATGATGAGCACAGTTTAAAGTTAAAAACTAATTACCGGTTGTGAGTGGGTTTACTAACATCATACCCGGTTGGGATGATAAGCACAACTTAAAGATAAAAACCACTTACCGGTTGTGAGTGGAAATTTTATATCATACCTGGTAGGGGATGATAAGTAGCTCGATATAAAAACCCACTGTTTAGTGGTATTTTAATCATCACCACTTAGAGAAAGTGATGTGAAAATTATACGAAAAAAACTTCTTACCGGTTGTAAGTAGATCATACCCGGTTGGTATGATGAGACTTTCTCGAAGGAAGTTGAAAACCCATTCATCGGTTATGAACGGAGATGTCCTTATACCTGTTGGTATAATGGACAGTGAAAACCTATTTTGTCAGAAGTGTTCTTCCCTGACTGTGTGCCAATGCTTAAACTATTTGGGAGACCTTCTCAACAGGAGCTCGAATAGCTCTGATAGGCCAGGGGCCTCGGTTTTGGAACTTGGGGGCTAAATGCCCGATTTTGAAAATCTCGTACAGTGGGCCCAAGGCCAGTTGGCACGAGCAGGAGCTCGTAAACGAACATGATATATGTGCCATAAAACTTAATAAGTGAATTGTTTGGCCATGGTACCAAGATAGGATTGACATGCTCAGTCAACTAGCGGTAGTGCGACATGACAGGTCGACGGACTAGTCAAGACAAACAGCTACGGGTTGAGTTGAGAGTCGGGGCCGTTGGACTAGTGGAACCACAGATTACATGGCAATATAAGAAAACATTGTTTGTGCATGCACTGTGAGTACGGGATCATCAAGATGCCCATGAGGGGTAGTGATGCATCCTAAGGGCACTGGACGACCAGGTGGCTATAAGGGCGGTTCGTCGTTCCAGGTGTCTGTGCGAAATCTGGAGTAGCACGAAGCGCATGAGACCGGGGTGGGGACAAGATGAGGTCTCTGTCCTCATATGGACATGAAGAAGTGATTTCGGGATTGTGGGTAGGATGTCACGTACATCCACTCATTCCCAGGGTAGAAGTGGTCGTACTTCTATCCGGGTGGCAGGAAAAGTCGCTCCGAAGCCACTAGCGGGTTCAGTAGTGATACTGAATTGCGAATGTGTGTAACCTTCATGATGAAGGATGTGTGTTGGGTGATGACACACCGTGGTAACTAAGAAATAATGGAAAAATCCAAATTTTTAAATGATGGGATTTTTGAAAACAAAGGAGTCTGGCACACTCCATATAAATATTTTTCTTAAAAGTCAAAAGCTTTTAAAAACCCATTCATTGAGTAGTCGTACTCACCCCTCCCTTATATCCCTTTTAGGAAATCCCGAAAAGTCTCCCCTTAAAGACCGTCAACTAAGATGCTTGTAAGACAGGTATGTAAAGTTTTAAATTTCATACAGTTTTGATTATGTTATTCCAGGAAAAAGGTGCAAGTTAAAGGACGCCTTACTCTTTACGATTTACGATAAGGGGAAATCTTTTAATAAACCGGGAGAGTGGCGGGTTGATCACGGGGATCCAACCAAATCGGGTTGGGGCATGACAACTAGAGTGGTATCAGAGCCTGTTTACTCGAATGCATAATCAAGACTATAAAATATTGTAACTAATAGGATTTATCTTAAAATTTTCAGATGGCTCCTAGGAGAGGAACCAAGAAAACTAGGAATGGTTCTACTCAACACCTTATTTTCGTAGGAAGACAACCCTAGAAGCTTCTCAAATGCCTAAAGCAAGGTAGGAATCTCAAAAGAGCAAATGAGTAAGTATCCCAGAGAATGGTGACAGGACCTATTGAGGTCACAACTCTAAGTATAAAGGAAGCCAAGCGTGAAGCCATAAAATGGGGCATATAACCTTAAATAGGAGGATGCTTATCAAGAATCTCGTAGCTCTCTAGTTATTTGGTGACCATATTCTGTAATAGGGCCAAAATCTCTAACATACTGTACTACTCTATTAATGAAGTACTCCAAATTCCTAAAAACCCTGTCCCTCAAATGATGTGATCTTTAAGGAAGACTCCAAAAAGGAAAAAAAAAAACTCTCACGATATCCAGACTTAAGGACAAAGGAGCACTAAAAATAACAATTCACAAGAAAACACCAGGAGGAACCACTTATGTTCATGTAATTACAAGCATGAATGATAGGGACACTGCGTGGAGAAGTGTCCAACCCTACAAAGGACAGGAATCAAGTTAACCTAGAGGGGAATAGGACATGAAGTGAAAAACTGTCCCACATCGCCAGGAGTCAGGACAATATTTTCCAAGAATAAACACCCCACAACTATAGGAAATTCGAAAGGATACCATCCCAAGAAATGTGATTCCATTTGCAACCACAGATAAGAGGAAACTCTTCAAAATCTTAGCAAAGTGGAAAAAGGGGTAAAGGTAGGACATCAATAAAACCACAAATGGAACAAAGGATAGCTGAAGAGAATTCCCCCTTTAAGAAGAAAATCCAAACAATTTAGGAGCAAAGAAAGGAGTGCATCCACAAGAGAAGACAAGACGAACATTTGATGACAAACGGGACATATTGGGATTACAGGAATAAATCACCTTGGAAAAAGCAACTATGTCAAATAGGAAGTTCGGACCAACAGGACAAGAGAAAGCAAGTCGTTACAATAAGATAGTTACAGGGAACAAATGACACCTAAGGAAGACCAGGAAGTAGAAGGGACTACACCCTAAAAAGGTCAGTGAGATGGATGTTAAGGACAGGAGGACTCGAGAAATAGCTACTAAGAAACTTAGACCAAACAAATGGTGGAGGCAAAGCAGTTAACGAAGAAATACTCGGGAAAGCCATAATGTAAGTTCCGACAAAGAAGAGAGAGGTAGAAAGGTCAAATACTCGAGAAAAGAAGAATAAAAGAAATCCTTAAAAGGACCAAGGGCCAATTAACGACTAAACTCAAGCCACGAAAGGAATAGGCAAGCCTCTCCCACAATGATCCTGAAACAAGGAAGATTTGTACGCTCCCTAAAGAAATAGACAGGTACTGGGTACAAATAAGGATGCAAATAAAGCATAAAAGATATGCCTAAAAGATTTGAGGAGTACAGGTAAATAGGAGAAGACGACATCAAGGGATGTCATTTAAGGATAGGAATCCCCTAGAGCAAATGTAAGAAAAGAATGTCAGGGGAAAGGCAAAGAATCCTACCAAGGAAGGAAGCCCCATAAAGACATGTGTATCCCAATTAAGAGGAAATGGAACCAACCCTTATTTAGGAAATGTTTTCCAAGGAAGGAAGTATTGTAATGGTCCATTATGACCTTTTTGGAGAGAATAGGAGAACCATGTAGAAAGAGGAATACTAGTAAAGGCGGACAGCCAAAGATAATGAACAAAACTGGATGGAGTGAACCTTCCCAAGCAAAGTAATCGACACATAGATTGAAAGCAATTATTGTAGAATGAAGAATCATGAAGTGATTTATGAGAAAGTAAAAGAGGATTAAAGAAAAAGGAAGTCATTGAATAAGGGATGTCACTAAAGAAGAGAAAGGACATAAGAAGGGAAAAAAAATCCTCGTATGTCAATAATCATCAGGAAACCCAACAATTGGAATTGAAAGGACCCAATAAAAACGTTTGGAAAGGATGAGTAGGTAAGAGAAATCCATGCGGTTATTTGAGACATAACTTCAAATGCATGATGGATGAGAGGATAACGGTAAAAAGGATAGTTGAGGAATGCCATCAAAAGAAAAGAGGGATGAAGTTATATGATCCCTGAAAGGTCAAAAAAAAAAAGCTAAGAGAGACCCTCAAGGAGATGTTCTAGAAATCTAATAGACAAAGACAGGTTCTAGAAAATGCCATGCTGTAAGGGGTATGTAAGACCAACAATCCCGAGGAGAATATGACTCAAAGTTAGGAAGAGTTGGCTAATAAGCATGACAAGGTCGAATATAAAAATTTGGACTGAAGTTATAATAGACAACGAATGGAGGAAGGGTCAAAATGAGATAAAAAAAAGTGAGAATAAAGAAAACTGTGGCAACCAGTACGTAACGCCCGAAAGAACATTGAGCTAAAGGTTTCAACGACCAAGGGGTTAACTAGACATGGGAATGGTTAGGTATCTTGGAATTTCCAATCTTGAGTACAGAACCTCAAAGGGAAGAATGTGCTCTAAGCAAAGAAAGATATAAATCTAAGAATATACCCTGAAGTAAGGTATGTCTCGTTATGATAAACTCCATGGAGGGAGTAAATAATATAAAGGAAAATAAATTCCTTAAGTGAAGGATGTAAAAAGGACTAATTAAAAGAACAAGAGAAGACTTTGCATGTTAAGCAAACACCAAAGGGGCATCAAAGGAAATGATTGCTCATGCAAGGATGTTAACTAAGTTTTGGGGACAAAACTCCTAAAAGGAGGGGAGAGCTGTAAACCCCGCACATTTGAGTTAAGGAAAACAGGGAAAAGAACCGATTAAACCGAATAAGAAAAACCAAACCGGTTTACATTTGGGAATAAGCAATATGAAAATTTACAACTTTCAGTTGATCCAAAGGATATATTGAACATTGGAAAAGAAACTTAAGACAAACTAAAAAATAAAAACCAAATTAGTTCAGGTGAACTAGATTCTATAAGAACTTCAAAGTTAAGCATGCTTACTTGAGAGTAGTGTGAGGATGGGTGACCTCTTGGGAAGTGCGATTTTTTTTGTAACCCGAAATTTCAGTCAAAATTTTATGCGAACGTATGGCTTATCATAAATAGCCATCAATTAATATATATTTAATTATTGAAATTAATACCAATAATTTAATACCTAAATTAAATTATTAGAATTAATACAAATAATTTAATGCCAAAATTAAATTATTGGAATTAATACCAATAATTTATGGTAATATTAATACTAATAATAAATCTCGCCCATTTAATACACGGGTTTTACGACTATATAAAGAGGTCATCCCCATTTCATTCTCCTCACACCTGAACACTTCTCTCTCTCTCTACTGCTCCATTTCTGGTAAAGCTCGAACCAGAGCTTCGACTTGAACAAATGTCGGGCTCTTTAGAACCGGGGAGAAGACAACTATCTGATAGCAAACTCCAGTCCATCTGAGAATCATTGAAGTAGCGCCGACATGATGGAATAGTGAAGCAACTCCGGCGGACCGAAGCTGCCCTATTTCGGCCAAGCTAAAATCGGCCATTTCAAGCCCTCCTCAGGCCAAACCAAGCCCTCCCAACACTTACTCAACCTTTCCACGGCCGAATTAGGACGGAAAGGTAAGCCAATTCGGCTCCCCTTTATAATTTTCGATCGGTGCTAAAGAGAGAGTCGACCGAATTTCAATGACAAAATTCTAATCCAATTCCGGATCAATTGATACAATACTTGATTTTAGGATGAACCTCAGGACAAGACCTATCTGCCCAGATCAAAAGCTCGGACTGTCGTGTCTTCACCGGTGAGTAATTGAAGCTTTCTCTCTCTACAGTCTGTTTTTCGGTAAAGCTCCGTTTGAGCTCGTTCCGACGTTAAAATCTGCAATTCAAAGTTTTTAGAATCGTATGAACATATAGGAACTCAATTTCAACTCCAATTTCAATAATTAGAAGTGTTTGATCGGTTAATTTGATAAAATCAAATTCGGTAGTGTTGAAGAGTTGAAATTGGGGGAAAATTTGGAGATTTTCGAAATTCAAAGGGGCCAAAATACAATTTTATGAAATTGAGGGTCAATTGGGCATGAAAATAATGTTGGAGGACCAATTGAGGAAATTTTGGAAATTTTTGGGAAAAACTTACCATTTTTCTAAAAGAAGGGCAAAATGGTAATTTTAGAAAAATTGGGGAACCAAATTGGAAATTTGGAAAATTAAACCCTTTTTGGTGAAATTGAATAAATTGAGGTTCCACGATAAATTTTAAAAGTTACGGGACTCAATTTGAGGGAAAATCGATTTTAGGGACTTAAAGTTAAAGAGAAATAACTTTAGGGACCTAATTGCAAATAACTAAAAGTTTGGGTTTTCTCATTCATTAATGAATGAAGGCTGTTATGCCAAGTAATAAAGAACAAAGTTGTTCATATCGTGTAGGAACATTAAATACCGGGAACGCCAGCAAGGATAAGCTCGCGTGAATACAAAGAACCAGTCTAGTGGAATTCACGGCATTAACGGGTGAGTGGGTTATTCACATCATAACCACTTGGGATGATGAGCACAGTTTAAAGTTAAAAACCACTTACCAGTTGTGAGTGGGTTTACTAACATCATACCCGGTTGGGATGATAAGCACAACTTAAAGATAAAAACCACTTACCGGTTGTGAGTGGAAATTTTATATCATACCCGGTAGGGGATGATAAGTAGCTCGATATAAAAACCCACTGTTTAGTGGTATTTTAATCATCACCACTTAGAGAAAGTGATGTGAAAATTATATGAAAAAAACTTCTTACCGGTTGTAAGTAGATCATACCCGATTGGTATGATGAGACTTTCTCGAAGGAAGTTGAAAACCCGTTCATCAGTTATGAACGGAGATGTCCTTATACATGTTGGTATAATGGACAATGAAAACCTATTTTTTCATTTACGATTTACGATAAGGGGAAATCCTTTAATAAATCGAGAGAGTGGCAGGTTGATCACGGGGATCCGATCAAACCGGGTCGAGGTGTGACAACATCCCTTGGAAGAACCCCAAAAATATGAAGGGGGGTGCGATTGAGGAGTACATCACTTGAAGGAACTCCAAGAAGAGAACCCACAACATTTGGTGGAAGATGAGACCCCTCCACCCTAAAACCCAAGACTAACTCAGGCCCAAGAAGAAGCTGAGAGGAGCTTATAGGAAGCCTACACCAATTACGTAATGGTCTTCCATAAACTACAATTAGCGAAAATCGAGGACCGAAGTGAACTAGAATTTGCAAATAAGAGATAAAACAGGAAATTGAAAAATCCCTAGTAGTTAATAAGGAACCAAAGGTTATGAAGAAGAACCATGAATGGAATAGGATGGGAAAATCGGACCGGTTCAAGGTGAACCGAGACTGAACTGGATAGAATCAGATCGAATCGGATAGAACCGGTTCAAAGATTGATTTTTTTAGGTGACTTAAAAATGAAAAATTGAGAAACTAAAGTCACCACTAAGTAGAAAATTTTAGATTTTAAAAAACCGATCGAATCGCGTGTGGGGGGAAGGAAGATGTACTCGAGTGAGTGCAAGAAGAAAGTTAAACTAAATGAATGGGTAACTAGGAAAATGTCGTCAAATGATGCCATAACATTTTGGATGAGTCAAATACTCATAATGACATATTAAGGGAAAAGACTTCTGAAGGAGAGAAATGAAACGTATCAAGGAATCGAGTCCTAGAGATGTACATACTTCAACCAAGGAGGGGTGGATCCAATTACCAAAGGAATCGTATCTAGGACGAGTGGACATCTAGGATGGTATCCGTCCACCCCCAACTACAAAAAAAAAAAATTAAGATCGAATGATGGGGCATAGTGAGGAGTACACAAAATAAGACCACGATAACAAGGATTGCTTTGATAGAAAATTTCAGTTGGATAGCTCAAATACAACGAATGATTAAATATGGACAAATTTATAGACACAAGGTGCAAAGATAGCAAATAAATAAGTTTTAAAGAGCATTATGAAGGTAGAAACAAAATTTTAAAGATTTGGTAAAGGGAAATCGAATACTTCCAAAGGATACACTTGATCGATAATTAAGGATTGGGAAAAATCAGATTGAGAATTGAGTTAAACCAGAATTGAACCGACTTATACTGAAAAACTCTACTATTTTCTAAAATGTCTAAAAAAATGTAAAATGGATATTATTAGTCCTAAATAATAGTAAATTGATTGAGAAATTTTTAGAAAATTAAATTGATTTAAGAATTTAACAGTAAATCATTTAAAAAATAATTAAAATTGATCGAATCAAATGAAAAATTTACTCGACACACCGCACGTAGACCATGGCCATACGTGGCATCCCTTATCCTTACGAGAATTCAAAATTTTATCGGCTTTTCATCATTTGGTATAGACCTCTAATAAAAATTAATTATTTTAGTAATAAATGGTCTAATGAACACTAAGGAGATACTACTGGATTTTTCAAGGTTAATGGAGTTAACTCGTATTTTGATAAAATTTATACGAATGATTTTCTATATAGGTTTTTCAAACATACATATTTTAACTATTAAATTCGATCGTGTGGGTAATCTCACTAAAATTGATTTTTTGTGTTATTTTGGTGAGTTTTGTATATAAATTTTAATTGCACAATCGTTTATTTATTCGACATATCTCGATTATAAACTCAATGGGGGTAATAAGTAGAATTTTATAAATACTATTCGTATGTATTTTTAATTTTTTTTTTATATTTATGCTTATTTTTCTAAATTTTTAAAAAATTTTATTTTATTCTCTAAAATCTTCTTCTTTACATTTCAATCATGTATTTTTATAATCTTTTCATTTAGGTCCTTTAACTAGCCTTATTTCCAAAATAGGCCTTTCACTTTTCAAATTAGCAAAAAGATCGTTATGTTTATGGAAGATTTCATCGACCTCTCATGGAGTTTCTTCCAACGGTTGAGATGGTTCGGTGAGACGCAATTTTGATTCTCCATTAACTCCTTTTTGGCTGGCCACCCCAATATTAAACGAGTTGTCGCTCACATAATAAAACTCACACATACAAAAAAAAAAAAATAGCACACCCACCACTAGATGCCTCATCTAGCTTTGGTCAACTCCTTTCCGTGTAGCCAAAACATTGGTCAATATCTATTACTTCTATTTTACCCTTACCAACTATTTTGAATATATTTCTATTCTTTCGAATTGGCTACTCTTCCTCCTTTATACTCGAGTAGATCTATACTCGAGTAGATCATTAGTCGAGTTTCGGGGTACGAGTTCAACTCTAATACCATATTAGAAAATGTATTATGAACCAATAAATGATATCTATTTAAAATTTATTACTTATTAGTAGTAATATCTTAATTTTCTATATTATCCAACATTAGATCTTATTATAAGGTCGAATGAAAAGAAAAACTTTTCATGGCATGCTTACGTGTAAAAACTCACTTTACATGCTAGATTTACGCCATAGTGATAGAATGGAATGCAATGGCACATCCTAATAAGCTTTTGCATGCAGCTAATTTATCAGCAAAGTTGAAGGTATTGGTAAAGGGTGGAGTAAAGTCAACCCCAAATATTAGGCACAAAGCTAGGACAAGCACTTTGGTGGCTCATCTCCACTTGAGTTGTAGATCTTTTGATAGTTTATATATAAGTGGTAATTCCATTTTAACTTTAAAATAAAATAAGGTCACATGGTTTATAGGCTCACTCATTCTTGGGAACCTACTTATTTAAGCCAATACTTAACAAATGTAAAACCCTAAGTGATTAAATGAGATTCACACAAGATGAAAATAGAGTTTTGCCTAAGGGAGATGGGTATGCTAAAAATGCTTGCATAAGTTGACAATAATGAGATCCATGATAATAGGACCTTGTACAATAAAAATTGTAAGGCCGAATCCTACTACAATTACTATATGTTTATCATTTTTTTATTCAAGTGTTATATATTTTAAAAATGACCTTTTCATTCTAGAGTAATGTTTTTCAAAATTATTATTTTCCTTATATATGTTTGACGTATAGCATTTTGATTTATATATATATATATATATATATGTGAATTAACTATCACAAAAAATAAGCATAAGGAACTTGTATTCTAAAACTGAAATTATACAATAGCGTATTGATGATGCCATATGTTTATCAATGAACAAGTTCTATGTATTTTGTACAGAAAATAAGCACCCATCTATAAAAAAAATGAGAATAAAACCTATAAAAATAAAATAATGAGAAAGTGTTAACAACTCAAATAATTTGAGATAGATGATAGAGCAATCATAATTTTCATGACATTTGTCTGGTGTATTTTTGGTCCCGTAGGGTCCAGTAGAAGGGGGAGAAACAGCTTTTCTTCATCTCCCCCGCTACTGTATTTAGGTTTCAATGCTCTTTTTTCTTTTCCTTTCTGTGATTTGGTTTTTGCTTCTTTTCATCTTCTCTCTTTCTCTTCTTTCCCTTTTCTTGCTTTGCAAATATGGACGGTTTTAACGGTTAGTTCAAGGGCCCATCCCGAAGAACAAGAAACCTAAGCCTCGGTTTCAGGGACGACCCAGAAAGGAGAACCGGGTAAAGAAACCAACGTGAGGGATATAAATAAAAAAGAAAATAAAGGAACATACTTCTGGAAGGGACGTGCAGAAGACGAAGTGGTCTCTGTCTGTCCGGTTGTGGAAAGAAACTTGATGATGTCGTGGTCATTGATTATGATGGTGTCCCTGTGTGTGTGGGGGGAGTAGCTAGGGTTTTTCCTTTTTCTCCATGGAACACCCTTCCTTCTTCATCCCTTTTCCTTTGGTTCTCCTCTCCCCTTTTTCTTTTAATAGTTTCTTTGGTTTGCTTCTACCCATGATGATCCGGGTTGTCAGGATCGTCAGGCCAGAAGGATGAGTACTTCAACCATTCTTGTTCTTGTGGGTTTTGAATTGATGACTCCTGCCCGTGGAAAATCCATACAGAAATAGAAATCAGATTTCAATGAGATAAATTTTGCCCACTTCTCAGTTGTGTCAGAACCGAACAGGTGGTGCACTACCCGCCTGTGTTCTTTTCTATGATCATATACTATCCAGCAGCAAGGAATGATGGCATAAAGAGGAAAACAAGCATCCTTCTTGGACTAATACAACTATAGGAAAAAAAAAGACACTAAATAGTGGCAGAATACAAAGTTGATTATCTGAACTATAGACTAATTACAGAGTGCTTTTTTCTAACAGCTGAATAATTTGAATAACTCTGACGAAAAGATGCTTGCCGTACAACATGATCGATGGGCCTGTTTCTTATTTCAGAAGAAATTTGCTTGGCGTAAGAACAGCCACAGTCGTCCCAAGTTTTGGACACATGCTAATCTTGCTAAGGTCGAGGGACATGTGAATAATAAAGGTTAGGGATTGTACGGAAGGTGTTTTCACAAGAGGACCATGGATGAAGAAATTGCCTTGTTTGTCCCGTTAGGCACTATGTATTTCCAGTGTTATTTATGTTGAATAGCCATAAAATGCAAACCAATGCGCATTGATAAGCATGCCATTTATGACAAAGAAAATGCATGCTGACCCATCTTCCAAATAAATAATATTCTCAAAATATTTCAGTGAACCCTAGAAATGGTAAACTGTTTTCTACATAAATACCCAATATTTTTTGTGAAAAAATTTCTGAAAATTTTTAAAATTGCAAAGGGAAGAGTTCACTATAAAATTTAAGATAGAGACGTATATAATTCGATTTAAAAGAATAAAAAAATTATTAAAAAAACAGCTATATGTCAGATGGTCACAAATATCAAGAATTTCTTTCTCTGGGTCACGTTCAAACCTTAACCAAAGGAAAAAAGGAAAAGGCGAGGGATAGAGGGGTGAGAAAGGGGGTGGAAGCATCCATTTATTCTCTCTTTAGCATAAAATAACAATAAAACGTCATGTTGTTAGTGTTTCCTTCTTTCCTTCCTATCTTGTCCTCACATGTATTTGTTTGAATCTATATGTGCGTATCTGGGCTTGTTTAATTTCAAAATCACCTCTAAACGTGCCATGAGAGGCAACTATTAATAAATAAATAAATATAGGTAATGTATCTAAAAGAGCATATCATATGATCAAACTCACTTCTTTGATGCCGGAGGAAGAGCAACCCATTATTAATTCCTCCAAACCAGATCCACTCCGTCCTCCTATCCTGTGTTGCTGTTGCTGTTGCTATCATAAAAAGAGAGGAAATCAAATACCGAATAGAAATGCAAGAGAGAGATAGTTGATTCAGGATAGAAGTAGATGTAAAATTGGAAAACTGTAATGTGTTATGTAAATTAAGTCCTTGGAGAAGGGTTTTGCTGTTAATCCATACAGCAGAAGAAAAGTCACACTTAGTGTGTAATTGGGAAAAAAGTCACAAATAATATATATATATGAATTAATAATTAACTCACTAATGCTAGAGAATTAAGTTACCTGAAATTCACTTTGGAGCATCATCCGTGAGACTTGGTAAGGATCATGGTCGCCAATGATGACTGAGGCGTGGTGAAGGGGAGGCGTGGCCATAACGCCCGAGATGGAGTTTGAAGGCCGGCTGATATGGAACGCAGCATTGGCCGTGGAAACCACAATCCGGGGATGCGGTGTAAACGGCATTGGAGGTGGGGGGAGTGGCTGTTGGTGGCGGGGCACTTCTCTCTGGTACTGACCACTATCTAACATTCCCATCGACGAATGTGCGGGAACTACCGAGAGTTGGCCCATTCCTACCTATCATGACATTGAATGAGAAAATCAGCAGAATGTTGAGGAAATGAAGAACCCAAAGGAAGTGACATCAAATTCTCTTCATCGGATGTGATATCAAGGAGGATAAATTTTAAAGCGTGAAAAACCTGAAAACATTAATATAACATTTTTTTATTTATAATTAATTAGGAAATTTGAATTGAATCATGACAGTCGTCTTGGGTGTCTGATGTTCATGATATGCCTACAAAAAATGGCGCCTTTTCAATTTTTTTGGGATGTAAATAATGTAGTATTCAAAACAAGGTCGAATCATGGATGAGCAAACAAAAGTGAATGAGAAAACCCACCTTAAAGAGATTCAAAGGATTTGACCTTTTGATTCTCAAATAGGGCTCGACTCAAATAAGTCAAGTTTTACAGCAGTACGCTAGCTCTCAGTTCATGAACGGGTAGAATTTCAAACCAGAGTGGATTTCTTCGGAATTCATAATATAGGTCTTTCTAAGGCGAAGAGTTCACCAAGTACTTGGACTTGAGAGTTAGATGTACCTCATCAAAGTTCTTTCTGAACGGGATGAGCCCAAAAGTTCCCGACTTGAGTTGCTGAATACCCATGGTGGCTGAACTGAAACCAGAAATGCCTGCCGTTCTAGCAATGGCCTCGGAAATTCCGTGGCTCTGCGGGATCATCACCTCCTCATTAGAACCCAAGTAGCCCCTGTGACTCGTCGTGATGATGCTGGGATTTCCTCTCTTGCTAAACATGTTTTCATTATGATTATGAGCACCACTTGCTTCGGCCGCAGCGGTACGGTCTGACCAGTTACATTGCCTCGGTTGTGTCTGGTAGAATATCTTTGACACCACTAGTTCGCCCTCCTTTTCCTCCTCGAGGAGGCCTAGGTGGTACTGGTGCATGACCCAGCTGGTTTTCTCGGGTTTTCGGTTCTTCCCGAAGTTGGTGTAGAGGACGAGTATCTTCTTGCATCCTTTCTGCTTCCCACCGACCATGACGGGTCGGGTTTTCCCGGTCTTGTGCCACCTCGTCTCGCCTCCTTGGAGGTCGCATTCCGTCTGAATCTTCCTCCTCTTTCGTGTCCCAGTTGTGTAAGCCTTTGAGGGGCGGTGGAAGAAGTGTCTGCTTAATCCATCTCGAGTCACTCCTAAACAAGGAAAGAAACTTTGTGTAGCAAAATGGATAGGGGTAGGTTGATTTAGGTGCAACCAACAGGTGGAGAAAGTTGAAGCAAATCACAAGTGCAAAGTCATAACAAAACAGGGAAGGAAACATTCACAAGTTAAATCCTTCACTTGATGAAACGTTCAAATGACCTCTTAAGCCATGTCAAAAAAAATGTCGACTTGGAATAATTTCTAGAGTAATCATAAAAAGTAAAACCAAACACAAGTTGGGTAACGAGGAAGAAGAAGAAGAAGGTGAACAATTAATCATATCAACTACGGTGGGACCCGCGATTGGACACTTCCATCGAAGAGGATAGAGAGAGATAGAGACCTGGGAGTTTCTCTGGATGGGTGTAACAGATTCCGTCTTCCCCTTCGATGGTGGGGATGAACTCATCTATCAGAGGGTGAGATTTCAAGTCCTTGGCTTCAACTTTGGCTTCCAGGTGATCTATAAGCTCTTGGTCTGTAGGGTCAAACTTGACACCTGCTGGCAGACCTAACCAATCCTACAACCCCAAACCCTCATATTATCTGAATCATTATCGTCCAAAATATGGAACACAGAGAAGAAAAGAGAGAATGGCATTCACAAAGTAAGGAAAAACGAAAGGATGAATGTTTGCATTTTCTTCATCACTGGAGAAGCAAATTATACAATGGAGGAAAACATCAGTATGGGGGTGAGTTTAACATATCCTAATGATTGCTTGAGAATTAGAGAGAGATAGCGAATAGGTTTTCCTCACACTTACTGGCTTCACATCGAGCTTGCGGCCGCAACCGGGGCATAGCTTCGACACACACACTTGATGCTCCACTAGCTTCGCATCGATGATGTCAGAGGCGCCAACTAGGTCCGACCCCGAGCTGCTTCTCTTGCTAGGATTCATCTAAGCCTGCGCTTCTTAAGTAACAAAACCTGACGAATTAATCCTCGATCTTCATAATTAATCCTCTATTATCGTGTAGCCATTTGTTATTGGTGGGGATCTTCATCGCCGCATCTCCAATTGAATCGTTATCTAACATCTGTTGATTTGACCTTACACCGCACACTCCTGCTGAACTGAATCAAAAGTACGGCCGGTCAGCCAAAAAGGAAGAACTCTCGAGCTGAGTACAGAAATTAAGAAAACCTAGAGAGGGAACCCTACGTCTTTCAAAGGTGGAGAAATTTGAATGAAAGTATGAAACCAGAGGAGAAGAAACAAGAAAGGAAGAAGGGGGAGAGGCAAAAAGAAGCTATCATCGAGGAGGAGATTATGGGAAGAGAGAGAGGAGAAGGAAAACACCGAGAATCCAATCTCTACTTTAACTGAAACTT
This sequence comes from Trapa incisa, assembly GCA_030064435.1. Taxonomy (NCBI): domain Eukaryota; kingdom Viridiplantae; phylum Streptophyta; class Magnoliopsida; order Myrtales; family Lythraceae; genus Trapa; species Trapa incisa. The sequence continues at coordinate 5,163,704 of CM057765.1, forward strand.
CAAAGGGTTAAGAGGGAGAGAAAGAAGAGGAGGAAAAGGGAAAAGGGGTTTTGTGCATATGTATGAAAACATATACGGTTACAAACTACATACATACACGGCTCTGGCTAATGTAGGCCGGTGGAGCTGAGCAGCATGGACTTGCTTGAAGGAGGTTTATGTCTGTGTGTGAGAGAGAGAGAGGAGGACAAGGAAGACGAAGAGGAGGGGGCTTCACAACTAAAGCAAAAGCAAGAGAAACCGACCTTCACAGCTGTTCTAAAAGCACGTCAAAATCTGCTCTTTATATGTATTTTTTTTTCTTTTGATATTGTCATTAATTAATATAATTATTTATAAAAATAGAAAAAAACTGCTAAATTATCTCAAACTAAAACTAAAACTAAAAACAAAAGTATTGAGCAAAAAAGACTAAAAACAAATTCTAATTTAAGCAAATAACAGTAGTGTCAATGATGAAGAATATGGATAAACTAGCGCTAAGCTAAAAAAATATAGACTAGAAATAAAGTGATTTATTTTGCTAAGCAAATAAAGTAATTGGTAGTTAAGTTTTCCATGTATTCAAATAAAAAAGATATAAACACTATATTTTTTTATATTTTTTATAGTTAAATCCTATATTTTTAAAGTAATTGTTTAGTCATATATATTTAAGAAGTGTTCCTTTCAATTCTATATTTTTTTGCCAAATCAATTTATATCTTTAAAATAATTTTCTAAGCCATATTATTTTAAAAAATAAAATTTATGATATCATTTATTAGAACTTTTTTTATAATTAAAGATATCATTTTTATTAAATATATTAAATTAAAAAAATTATTTAAACATATAGAATTTTAAAATATATCATACTAAAAAATCACTTTTAAAGATATAAAATTAATGTGATAAAAATATAAAAATAAAAAAAATAATGTTATTTTCCCAATTAAGAATATCACTTTCAATGATGCTTTGGAGCCCACTCCGATCCACTCCGACCCAATCTTGGGCGCCTTGCGTTCGCGCCGCCCAGATTCGCCGTGCTCGGCCCATCTCTCACGTTTTTTCATTTATTTGTTTTTAAATTGCAAGCAGAGCAGGGCCTAGCCGAGGAAGGCCAGTGACAAACCACTGCTTCCTTCATTCACATCTTTTTTTTTAATATTCTTTTAATAATACATGTCAAAATTTTATTAGTCAATCATATTGTATTATCTTAAAAATAAATGTCAGTAGATCAAATATATGTAATTATGAATTCAAATGTATCATTTATGTCAAATGTATAGTATTACTACCGTCATTAAATTAAATTGATTTTGCATATAATAATGTGTAATGTAAGAACAAAAAAATATCATTTCCTGGCACAAAATCTCAAAGTATATATTTTTTTACAAAATCTTTAGAATATAATATTGTACAATATCTATTTTTTAATTTTATAAGTATACCCTTGCACTATTATATACTCGAGTGCTAATAATAATTTCCTTGTAACTTGGTAGAGAGAGGTGTAGGAAAGAGAGAAATTACTTGCTTATATGGCAAGGCAATTGAGCGGTGTACTTGATGGACGGCCTATCCACTCCATCTTTGCCAAGTATTCAAAATTATATAAAATCCCACATCCTCAAACTAGAAAAAATTATTTAAATGTATCTAACAACAACATTTACATGAGATTTTTGTTTATAAAAGCAACAATGAATCTCAATTGAGAAGTCTCTTCAACAAATGTGTCTAACAAGAAGTTGTCTCATTTTTGTTTTCCCAGTAGATTTAAGTACTTTCACATCACTTGAAAATTGTATTTCTAAACTACTCATCTTATAAAATCAATTATATAGCAAACAAACTATTACAAGATTTGGGTGTGAAATTCTTATTATGCATATAAGATATATAGAAATCTCAATTGGGGAAGAGGGGCTGAAAATTGCATGTGATAAAAGGTTTATATATTTCTTCCCCTTACTCGTTTGGATCTCCATCTGACCTAGTTGTACCTTAATTTAATCTAATTGGGTTCAATGTAGACCTAGTTAATGTATGAATTAGGCTTGGCAAAAAATCCTGAACCTGAGATTTGAACTTGGAGGTAGATTTTTTTGGGTCTAGTCAAATCCGGACTCGGGTTTGTGTCTCGGTATTGGACTCAAACCCTAGAGAATACTAGGGTCGTGCTGGTTGTACTCGAATGTCGGGATCGTCGGATGCGGGTTCACTATAATGGATCCGAACTTCGGGTCTAGATAGGGTCGGGTCTAGGTGGACCCGAACCTCCGTTTTATTTTATTTTTTGCTTTCAAACTACAAAGTGACATTGTTTTTAGTCCATAAGGTTAAATAAAACAGAAAAAATAAAACGAAATCATTTTGAGAAGGGTTTTGAGACGATGAGTAAGAAGATAATCTGACAACTGCGAGTAGCCTCAGTCCTAGAACCCCAACCCGAGCGGCGAGCCCGAACACCCCCGAGCCTCCGAGCTCGAGTACCCCAAGCCCCTAAGCCACAGAGCCCGAGCACCCCTCGCTCGAGTGCTCCCCGAGCCCTAAAACGACTAGCACCATGAGCCCTCGAACGATAAGCCTGCGCCTGAGCAGTCAAGCCCAATGAGCCCTCGCGAGTACTCTGGGCCTCAACCTCGACTATGAGCCCCTTGTTCGAAGTAATCTCGATTCCTGACTCTCGTACCAAAATCCAGAATGTAATGGTACTAGTACTGTGATACATTCCGGATCACAGTCTTGATTTGTTATGTCGAGACTACAATAGTAGTAACTATCATTCGTGACATCATGAGGCGTGATGGGTTGTTAATAGGTTTCAATCGAACGAACCAGATTAGGAGCATGATAATTTATTAATAATATAATGAGACCCATTAGTTTATGATTAATGAGCTCAGATGAGACACGATAATTTATAAAAAATAAGCTAAAATTTAATAATTTATAAAATATGAGTTAAGATTTAACTATTTATGAAAAATGAGTTAAAACCTAACTTTTTATAAAATATGTACTATTATCCGATTATTTATAAAAAATTGGTAGAGAACTGATTATTTACGGAAAAATGTGTTGAGATTTGATAATTTATAAAAAACGGACTTAGATCCGACCATTTATAAAAATAGGTTTAGTTTTAATAATTTATGAAAAATAAGCTAATATTCAATTATTTGTAAAAAATAGGATAAGATAAATTATTTATGAAAAACCGGATAAAATGAAATTATATGTGAAAAATAAGCTAAGTCTGCCTATTTATAAAATATGGATGAGAACTCACACTTTATTAAATGCATGCTAAAATTCAATAATTTATGGGATAGTAGCTATGATGATTTACAAAAAAAAATTTATAACTTAATTATTTATAAAATATAGGGTTCAACTCAATAAATTTTGAAAAATAAAACGAGAACTGATGATATATAAAATATAATTACATATCTGAAAAAATTTTAAAATACATACACAAACCTTGTTAGTTATGAAAATATGAAATAAAATTAGATTAGTTACGAAAAATGCACATAAAATTAATACTTTATGAATAAGAGTAGAGTTAAGAGATTTTTATAATAAGTTAAAAGAGTAATTGATTGAGTGCTTGTAATTGGTTAAATAACAAATTAATGTTTATTAACATATTCGCATTACTCGTTTTATTTGAGGTATTTGACCATGGGAGTAGGGTTTGGTCATTTTTTAATTCTTTGAGCACGGGTGTTGGGTGAGGTTATTTTGAAAGTTGCAAGAAAATGCATCTTATCACGCCACTTGGATCATGACTCGATAGAAGAAGTGGACAATGGCAAGTAAACCGTGTGTATCTTCGGACTATACACAATATAAGTAGGGGTCGTGTGTTCATTAATGGGCTTTAATTTATCATGGGCAGCTCAGAGTGAGGATTGCCTGAGGCCGAGGCCGAGGCCGAGTTCAACTTCTCTCTTTTCAAAGCAAATGTCTCTCGCCATGAACGTGGCGATACAGCATCTATGGTGTCCATGGCTCCGACAATTTTCGTTCTCCCACGTCGATAATTTCTCCTCTTCAGTCAACCATCCCGCATAAATCTACTGGCATATTGACCATTTCCATCCGTACATGAGGGTGATTTTTCTCTCTCTTCTCTCCTCTAAATTTTGCCGCACATTATGCAACAATTCCATCTTCTTCCTCCACTCTCTCGCTCCCAAGAACCATACCATTTTCTGGATTTTCTCTTCATCCACGAACAGAGCAAGAAACTGAAAAGCTTGAACTGGAGAGGTTTTTTTTCGTAAAAGATAACATCAGTGGCTGTAATAGCAGAGGGAGATATTGAGTTGTGCACGAAAAAATATCTATCTGGTACCCTCCTTTCTCCTCTGTGGGCGGGCGACTGATATTTTCGAGGGAAGCACATTGTGCAGGAGGAGGACGCACAAGAATTCAGGTCACCTGTGAGATGGAGAATTCGCCGCAGTCGAGCTCAAGCAAACCAACCCTCACCAGCGCCCCCTCCCTGATGGAGACGATGATGGGGCTCCTCAGGATTCGGGTCAAGCGAGGGGTCAACCTTGCGGTTCGCGATGTACACAGCAGCGACCCTTACGTTGTTGTCAAGCTGGGCGACCAGGTTCCTCCTCTTCCTCCTTCACAAACCAAGCTGACGGTTTCTCAACAAGAATATGAATCGTTGCCCTTTTGTTTATCTGAAACGGGATGCAGAAAATGAAGACACGAGTCGTAAAGAAGGACGTAAACCCTGAATGGAATGAAGATCTCACCCTCTCCGTTTCAGATGCCAGCCTGAAAGTGAAGCTGGTAAACCAACCATCACCCATTTCTTACTTTCCTGCAAAACATGCCTATTGCCTATTGCCTATTGCATTTCTACGATCTAAAATCAAATGCTACAGTCTTTAATTAATCTAATGACCCTGTCCCTCCAAATTGTTGGGTATTTGATATATTAAGAGTGCAATATGTTATAAAAACTCCAAAATATGCTGCTTTGTATTAATGGAGTGAAATGATTAAGTACTTGTGATCCGGAAGACGGTGTACGACCACGACATCTTCAGCAAGGACGACAATATGGGGGATGCGGAGTTCGAGATCCAGACATTCATAGATTCCCTGAAGATGAACCTGGATGAACTCCCAAGCGGGACCATCATAACGAGGATCCAGCCCTGCAGGAGCAACTGCCTGGCCGAGGAGAGCTGCGTCATGTGGAGCGGCGGAAGAGTCATTCAGGACATGTGCCTCAGGCTGAGGAATGTCGAGTGCGGCGAGGTCGAAATCGAGCTCCAGTGGATTGACCTCCCGGGTTCCAGGGGCCTGTATTAGGGCTTCTGATTTTTCTTCTTTTTCTTTTGTGATTAAGACCGCGTTGTGTATTAATAGGATCTGCAAATCGTCCCGTGCTGTCCCTACTCCCAGGTCTTCCTTCTAGCTTTTGGGAACACTGTGATTATGATTATGGTCTTCTTCTTCTACTACTTCTCCATGAAAAATAATCCATGAGACAGACAGATGTTGCTGCAGCCACATCTGACCCTCTCGGGGATTAGAAATACCATATTTCATGCTGATGTTATAAGTTATAATTATTTAATGAAAATTTGTGAGATATTATTTTAAAATTAAATATATATATATATATATATATACACACTCAACAAATTATAAAATAAAGTAATTAATCATAAAAATTATAAACATAAAAAAAGAAACATTATTCCCTATTGCTAAATCATATACTCACTATAAAAATACTAATGAAATATAATGAGAAAGACTTGATAAAAACTTTTATCCCTAATCAAATTTTGTTTAATTAATTTAAAATAGTAAAGGAAACATCTTACTCAAATACAACTTATCATTTTAGTATTATTAAAATATTAAATTTAAGGTATATAGATATTTATATTATACCTTAATTTATATATAAATATTTTATTTAACTTAAATTACATATATATTTTTATTATAAATTTAAATTAAATAAAAAGCATATTTTAAAATATTTTATTAAGTACAAATTATACATAATTAAAATTTATTTAATTAATTTGAAACAGTAAAGTAAACATATTATTAAAATACATTTTTTATTATCTTTTGTTATACAATTTTAGAAATAAATTATATAATTTTAGTATTATTAAAAAATCAAATTTAAAATAAGTATTTAATATTTTATTTAACTTAAATTACATATATTTTTATTAAAATTATTTTTTATCCAGTAAAATTATATAATATTTATTTTTTAATAAATATATAGTTTAAGTTAAATAAAATATTTATATATAAATTAAGATATTATACATATATATATATATGTATATATATATATATTTTAAATTGAACATTTTAATGGTAGTGAGATAATACAATTTACTTTCAAAATTCTTTTTTTGCAGTATATTCCAAAATTCTCTACAAACAATCAAATATCTATTTGGGTCTTAAGTTTATTTGATTCTTTAAATTTATAACATAGTTTTTTTTTATACAGACTTCTTCATTATATGACATTTCTATATAACAAATAATTAAACTTATGAAAAATGGTTTAATTAAAATAAAATTGACATAAAATAGTTTTTTTTGCTCTCCACACATAAAATGGTTCATTTTATCAATTTTGATGTTAAAATATAAATTTTTAGCACGCACAAATGTCTATATATCCAAATATTTTATGTAAAACTTTAATTTATCTAATAAAAATTTTACACTTTTAAATTTTCTCAAATAATATAATAAAATTTACAAGTTTATTCAAATGGGGTCATAAATTTTTTTCATATATCATATTCCTATTAAATTAAATTTAATAGTGAATGACTTTATTTGAATTATTATTCAAAAGTTACAATCTTATTAGATTTATTATCCAAACATTAACTCCTTATTTAACTTGAAAAATAAAATAAGTCTTTATTTGATATATTATAAATATTGCCACTTTTAAACCTCAATTAAGCAAAAAGAAAGAAGAAGAATTAATTATACAATACTTCTATCTTATCGTACAATATAAGAAAATATTGACTAAAATATTGCCGCTTGAATGAATAATTATCATTATTATAATTTAGAATAATACTTTATATGATAATACTTTATAAATGACTTTAAAAATATTGACTAAAATATTGCTGCTTGAATGAATAATTATCATTATTATAATTTAGAATAATACTTTATATGATAATATTTTATAAATAACTGAAAGTCGGTAAATGTATTTTTTAATGCTAAAAATATTAATTATATATGTTGAGTTTAAAACATTTGGTAAATGTGGAGCTAAAATATAATAAATTCCAAATAAGATATTAAATACTAAAACTTAATATTTGATTATTGTTAAAGTATAAAAATTTGACATTAATATAAGTAAACATTTAGTAGTTAAGAGATTATTTTGAAAGATTTAACTCTTAATATGTAGTTTGAAAGTGTTAACACTTAAATACCCAAATAATTAGCCATTTGGTAATCTTTTTTATATAATTATTTCATTCATAAAATAATATTTAACACATTTCGTGTAGAATCATATATGTTCATTAGTAAAAGTCAACTCAACATATTTTCAGTTTCAACTACCACACTACCTCTAAGCCAACTCATCATATATTCATTAATTTGTTATCCATATTAATCACTTCCATTTATTGCATGTGCTGTGGTTTATTATGTACAAGCTATATAAATTATCATACATATCGCTGTGGTTTAATACTCTTTCTTACTTTTATGGTATAGAGCATATCGCTTACCGGCTTCTTTCTCCTAGAAATTTGGCTCCTACATCGCATCATTTTTTATTTTTCAAGTATTTTCACAAACACATAATTTGTGTAGCACATTTTTTCCTTATTCAAACATTTTCTCAAACACATAACTATTTTGAACACTCAAAAGAAGCTTCTCAACCACCATCATTCTTCCCAATACACTTCCCCCCTACCAATCAAACTTGATAACACCAACTACTACCTTGTGGCGGAATAACATCAATAATATGCTACAAGCTTATTAACTGTATGGCTATGTCGATAGTAGCATACCTTAGCCAAAACCTACCTTGCTGGTGAAAGAAGAAGATGAGAAATTGAAGATTGTCAACCCATAATATGATATGTGGGTGGTCCAACATAAGTTCACATTGACTGCACTAATCGCATCTCTGTCTACATAAGTTAATTTGTAGATCATTGGTGTTCTCACATTAGCCGGAGCATGGAATAAGCTGTAGACTCTATATAGCTTCCAAACTCGTGCTCAAAAGGAAATTCTCGACCAATAATGGCCAAAGCTATAGAAGGCTTATCAACTCATGACCACCTATATCTCAACCCTAGCCACCAGCTTCACCCAAATCGGTCGCCCCAAACCTGACCACGAAATCAAAAATAAATTGTTTGATGGTCTTGACAGGGAATGGGAGGCACTCACCCTTGTTATGTCGCCGGTTCTGGAAGCCATGACTCTATACTCCTTGAAGGCATTGTTACTCACCCAAAATGCCTGTCGTGTTCAAAAGTATGGAATCAATTCAGGGTTTGCACCCCTATCTAGAATCATAGGAGCTACCAACATACCTCGGCCTCTCATAGCTGCTATAGCTGCCTGAAGCTCCCGCGGTCTCCTGTCAATGCATCTGATGCCTCCTTTTCGTTTTGCAAATCGACAATCGTAATAGAGGTTCTTCCTAAGCTCTCATCGACATATTACACCACATGGAGGTTCTGGTCGATGGAATGATAGAACCCCTAATGGGAGATTTTCAGCCCAACGACTTTAGTCTAATCCAATATTTGGGTGTCGTCCAGTAGGCTCCATTCGCTCTTCTGGAACTTGGGGCGCACAAGGCTTCCCTGGGAAAGAAAAAGGCAGTCCATCTAATAGGCCCGATTTACGGCCTTTCAGGCCTACATGCCAACTATATGGATTAATGGGCCACATGGCCATCCATTGTCCATCATACAAGCTCAAGCCTGTCACATCTCATGCTCATTCCTCTTACAATTCGGAGCCCACCCCCCATCAACTCGATTGATATGTTGATTTCAGTGATACCACACATATCACTAACACCTTATCTCACATGTCTATTTAGGATGATCCTACCCTTCCTGAGCATCTAATAATCGACGACGGGATAAGTTTACTAATTTTATCCTCTGGTTCTGCTTATTTTCACCCTCCACCTCATAAATTCCTTTTCAATCATATTTATTATGTTCCCTGAATTTTTTTTAAATCTTCTCTCTTTCTCTCAATTTACTCGAGATAACCCATGTTATTTTGAATTTTATTCTACATATTTTCTTATCAAATATCTCTTCTCTCATCAAGAGTTGTTGCGCGAGAGTCGTAAGAGCAGACTCTATTATATTCGCACAAGTCATACATCTTCTCCCATTTTTCCTACTACTTATGTCAGTCATGTTACATTTGTTTCTATTTGGCTTCAACATTTGGGACATCTTATTTTTCCCATTATTGGTCATATGCTTTCTAATCATCTCTCTATGAAAAATATATCTCTGTTACCATTATGTGAATCTTGTTCTTGTGGTAAAATTATTCAGCAACTATTTCCTCTCACCCATCATAAAAGTCCCACTCCACTTGAGCTAATTAATATTGATATATGGAGACCCACTCCATTCTCTCTCAAATGGGTCATACTTACTATGTAGACTTTCTTGATGATTAGAGTAAGTTTTTTTGGTTTTACGTTCTGAAGTACCGTTATAATATTATCTCTGTTTTTTGAGAATTTCATTTAAAAGTTGAAAATCAACTCAATTCCAAAATCAACTACTTACAATCTGATGGGGCCAAATAATTTATGTCCAAATCTTTACGGTAAGAATTGTAGGCTACATGAATCTCTCACCACATTTTATATCCTCATACGCCTCAACAAAATAGTTCTGCTAAACGTAAGCATCGCTACATAGTCGATATGGGTCTTACTCTCCTTAGTCATTCTCTTGCTCATGTTAAATACTAGGATTTTGCCTTTGAGATAGCTGTATACCTCATCAACCGTCTTCTTACTCGGTCTATTACGTTTTGTTCACCTATTCAAGTCCTCACACATACTCTTCCTCATTATAAATTTCTTCGTGTTTTTGGTTGTCTTTATTTTCCATACCTTAATCTTTATCTTTCCCATAAATTATAACCCCACTCTTCGCCTTGTATTTTTCTCAAATATCCCTCTAATTATGTAGGTTACAAAGTTCTTGATCCTCAAACTGGTCACTTTTTTATTTCTTGTATCGTACACTTTAATGAGTTTGTCTTCCCATTCTCTCATGACCCTCCACCCCGACTACCCCCGTCCAGCACTCCATCGCTACTCTCCCCATTCCCTCCCCTATCACAATGCCGCCATTAGATTCAAGTATGGTTCCTCTTTCTCCTTTGAGTATACATATGACTTCTTCACAGGCCTCTCCTACGGGTTCACCTACTCCTCCTCCGTCGGTTCCCCACAAGGTCACTCGCTCTCAGGATGGCTCTCTTCCTCCCCGACACTTTATGTAAACCCCGCACATTTGAGTTAAGGAAAAACTTGGAAAAGAACCGGTCAAACCGAATAAAAAAACAAAACCGATTTACATTTGGGAATAAGCAATATGAAAATTTACAACTTTCGGTTGATCCAAAAGATTTATTAAACATTGGAAAAAAAAACTTAAGACAAATTAGAAAACAAAAACCAAATGGTTTTAGGTGAACTAGTTTCCATAAGAACTTCAAAGTTAAGTGTGCTTACTTGAGAGTAGTGTGAGGATGGGTGACCTTCTGGGAAGTATGATTTTTGTAACCCGAAATTTCGGTCAAAAATTTTTATGCGAATGTACGCTTATCATAAATAGCCATCAATTAATATATATTTAATTATTGGAATTAATACAAATAATTTAATACCGAAATTAAATTATTGGAATTAATACGAAATTAAATTATTGGAATTAATACAGAAATTAAATTATTGGAATTAATACCAATAATTTATGGTAATATTAATAATAGTAATAAATCTCACCCATTTAATACACGGGTTTTACGACTATATAAAGAGGTTATCCCTATTTCATTCTCCTCACACCTGAACACTTCTCTCTCTCTCTACTGCTCCATTTCTCAGTAAAGCTCGAACCAGAGCTTCGACTTGAACAAAGGTCGGGCTCTTTAGAACTGGGGAGAAGACAGCTATCTGATAGCAAACTCCAGTCAATCCGAAAATCGTTGGAGAAGCGCCGACATGATGGAATAGTGAAGCAACTCCGGCGGACCGAAACTGCCCTATTTCGGCCAAGCTGGAATCAGCCATTTCAAGCCCTCCTCAGGCCAAACCAAGCCCTCCCAACACTTCCTCAGCCTTTCCACGGCCGAATTAGGACCGAAAGGTAAGCCAATTCAGCTCCACTTTAAAATTTTCGATCGGTGCTAGAGAGAGTTGACCGAATTTCAATGACGAAATTCTAATCCAATTTCGCATCAATTGATACAATACTTGATTTTAGGATGAACCTCAGGATGAGACCTATCTGCCCAGATCGAAAGCTTGGACTGTCGTGCCTTCACCGGTGAGTAATCGAAGCTTTCTCTCTCTACAGTCTGTTTTCCGGAAAATCTCCGTTTAAGCTCATTTCGATGTTAAAATCTGCGATTCAAAGTTTCTTAGAATCGTATGAACATACAGGAACTCAATTTCAACTCCAATTTCAATAATTAGAAGTGTTTGATCGGTTAATTTGATGAAATCAAATTCATAGTGTTGAAGAGTTGAAATTGGGGGAAAATTTGGGGATTTTCGAAATTCAAAGGGGCCAAAATACAATTTTATGAAATTGAGGGTCAATTGGGCATGAAAATAATGTTGGAGGACCAATTGAGGAATTTTGGAAATTTTGGGGAAAAACTTACCATTTTTGTGAAAGAAGGGCAAAATGGTAATTTTGGAAAAATTGGGGAACCAAATTGGAAATTTGAAAAAATTAAACCCTTTTTTGGTGAAATTGAATAAATTGAGGTCCCACAATAAATTTTAAAAGTTACGGGACTCAATTTGAGGAAAAACCGACATTATGAACTTAAAGTTAAAAAGAAATAACTAATTGCAAATAACTAAAAGTTTGGGTTTTCTCATTTATTAATGAATGAAGGCTGTTATGTCGAGTAATAATGAACAAGGTTGTTCATATCATGTAGGAACGTTAAATATCGGGAACGCCAGCAAGGACAAGCTCGCGTGAATACAAAGAACTACTTTAGTGGAATTCACGGCATTAACGAGTGAGTGGGTTTACTAATATCATACCCGGTTAGGGATGATAAGTGCCTCGATATAAAAACCCACTGTTTAGTGGTATTTTAATCATCACTACTTAGAGAAAGTGATGTGAAAGTTATGCGAAAAAAACTACTTATAGGTTGTAAGTAGATCATACCCGATTGGTAGGATGAGACTTCCTCGAAGGAAGTTGAAAACCCATTCATCGGTTATGAACGGAGACGTCCTTATACCGGTCGGTATGATGGACAGTAAAAACCTATTTTTGTCGGAAGTGCTCCCCCTGACTGTGTGCCAATGCTTAAACAATTTGGGAGACCTTCTCGACGGGAGCTCGAATAGCTCTAATAGGCCGGGGGCCTCGATTTTGGAACTTGGAGGCTAAATGCCCGATTTTGAAAATCTCGTACAGTGGGCCCAAGGCCAGTTGGCACGAGCAAGAGCTCGTAAATGAACATTATATATGTGACATAAAACTTAATAAGTGAATTGTTTGGCCATGGTACAAAGATAGGACCGACATGCTCAGTTAACTAGCGGCAGTGCGACATGATAGGTCGACGGACTAGTCAAGACAAACAGCTGCGGGTTGAGTTGAGAGTCGGGGCCGTTGGACTAGTGGCACCACAGATTACATGGCAATATAAGAAAACATTGTTTGTGCATGAGGGGTAGTGATGCGTCCTAAGGGCACGACCTGGTGGCTATAAGGGCAGTTCGTCGTTCCAGGTGTCTGTGCGAAATCTGGAGTAGCACAAAGTGCATGAGACCGGGGTGGGGACAGGATGAGGTCTCTGTCCTCATACGGATATGAAGAAGTGATTTCGGGATTGTGGGTAGGATGTCATGTACATCCACTCATTCCTAGGGTAGAAGTGGTCGTACTTCTATCCAGGTGGCAGGAAAAGTCTCTCCAAAGCCACTAGCGGGTTCAGTAGTGATACTAACTTGCGAATGTGTGTAACCTTCATGATGAAGGATGTGTGTTGGGTGATGACACACCGTGGTAACTAAGAAAAAATGGAAAAATTCAAATTTTTAAATGATGGGATTTTTTAAAACAAAGGAGTTTGGCACACTCCATATAAATATTTTTCTTAAAAGTCAAAAGCTTTTAAAAACCCATTCACTGAGTAGTCGTACTCACCCCCTCCCTTATATCCCTTTCAGGAAATCCCGGAAAGCCTCCTCTTAAAGACCGTCAACTAAGATGCTTGTAACAAAGGTATGTAAAGTTTTAAATTTCATACAGTTTTGATTATGCTATTCCAGGAAAAAGGTGCAAGTTAAAGGATGCCTTACTCTTTATGGTTTACGATAAGGGGAAACCCTTTAATAAACCGGGAGAGTGGTGGGTTGATCACGGGGATCCGACCAAACCGGGTCGGGGCGTGACACTTTACTATCAACCCCTCATTGTTCGTGGCACAGGAACCTCGCACCTTTGCTCAAGCTCGTCATGACAATCTTTGGATGGACACCATGAAAGCTGAACTCTCTACGTTTCTTGACAATCATACGTGTGATTTGGTTCCTGATCCTCCTGGTCATCGTTTTATTGGTTGCAAGTGGGTTTATAAGATTAAGGAAAATTACTCAACATAAGGCATGACTCGTTGCCAAAGGTTTCTTCCAACAACTAGGTCTGAATTATGATGCCACCTTCAGCCTAGTCATGAAGCCTATCACCATTCGGGTCATCCTCTCCATTGCGGTCTCTTCCAATTGTCTTATTCATTAATTAGACGTAAATAATGCTTTCCTGCATGGTCACCTTATCGAGGGAGTCTACATGTCTCAACCACCCGGGTTCTTTGACCCTGTTTATCCCATCATATGTATCGATTTCAACGGTCACTTTATGGACTCAAACAGGCTCTTCATGTTTGGTTCCTCCACCTTAGTTCCTTTCTTCAAACTTTGGATTTTTGTGGATTCATTGTTGATAGCTCTCTCTTCATTTATCACACTGTTCATTTTGTTATATTTCTGCTTGTCTATTTTGATGATCTTCTCATCACAGGCTCGCCCACTGCTCTTGTCAAGTCCGTTATTTGTGCTCTTTAGGCTGAATTTTCTATCAATGATTTGGGTCCACTACATTGCTTCCTCAACATTGATGTCAAGCACTCCAATCAAGGTATCCACTTTACTCAAACCAAATATATTCATGATCTTCTCTCTAAAGTTACCATGACTATCCGTCGATCCGTCTCAACTCCCATTAGCTCTGGCCCTGTATGTCTGCTCTTACGAGCACTTTACTCTCTGATCCAACCCAATATCGTCAGATTGTGGGTTCTCTTCAATATCTCACTCTTATGCGGCCTGATATCACTTATGATGTTCACCAAGCATGTCAGTTTATGCACCAACCCACGGATGCTCATTGGACTGTCATCAAGCGTACACTTCACTATCTCCAAGGTACTTTCCACATTGGCTTAACTTTTTGGCGTCACTCACATCATGATCTACATTATTTTTCTGATGCTGATTGGGCTGACAACCTCGATGATCGTCGCTCGATTAGTAGATTTGCCATTTTTGTTGGGTTGTAATCTGATCTCATGGAGCTCCCGTAAGCAACGCATTGTTGCTCGCTCTAGCACTGAGGCCAAATATAAAAGTATTGGCAATATTGCTATAGAGATTATCTGGCTCCACTCCCTACTTCACAAACTCCATCTACCTCTCTCTAGCCCTCCTATATTGTGGTGTGGCAATTTCTCAGTCATTTATCTCACAAATAACCCTTTTTTTCACACCCGCACCAAATATATTGAAATTGATTATCATTTTGTCCGTGAACAAGTTAGTAATGGGCATCTTCGTATTCATTTTATTGGTATTAATTATCAATTGGCTGAGATTCTGACCAAATGCTTGTCTACTTCTCGCTTATGCTTTTTACGGTCTAAGCTCAATATTCGAGATCTCCCCTTAAGCTTAGGTGGAGTAAAATCCAACTCAGCATATTTGACCACACCACCTTTAAGTTAACTCAGTATATCTGTAGAAATTTGTTATAGCAGTGATCACCTCCATTTATTGTATATTTTATCTATTGTGATTTACCATTTTATATATACAAGCGGTATAAATTATTATACAAATTAATAATAAATATATACAAAAATTACTCACTTTTTCTTCCTTTCTTTTAATTAAATAAATTGAAATACCTAAAGTTATTCATAAATTTGTGTGACTAGTGATTTACAAGTAAAAATGACGGATTCATAGCATTTAAGAAGTCTCATATTATATTATATTATATTATATTATATTATATATATATATATATCAAAAGTGTGTTGATATTTAAAGAGTGAACATTTGAGAAGTTATAATAAGTTTGGAATGAGCCATTGATGTTGTTGTTATGATAAGTATAATATATAAATGTAAGCCATAAATAATTCAAGAAAACTAAAAATATAAAGGGAAGAAAATCCAATTACTTTGGCGGATGAGTATAACCAAGAACTTGAAACCATTTGAGAAACCATGTGCGAAGGGGATGGACACACCTTTATTACTTAAAGGATTGGACATTACTCTTATAGATAAGAAATTATATATTTTCATGATAATGGTGTTGGAGTCAAGCATATGTTAAAAGTAAATTATTTGCATGTTCCAAATACTAAAAGTATTACGGTAATTAATGCTTCTCATTAATTAGTATAGAGATCACCGAAAAGGAAAAAAATTATAACGAGTAGTAAAACTAAGAATAGTACATTTGGAGTAACTCATATTATCTAAAATTTCAAGTGAAATATTCAAATAAAACATTTTAGTACTTTCTCTTAATCAGCAAGTGTATTACATTTTATAAAAGTTGTGATGAATAAATATATGCATTTTG
The DNA here is from genome assembly GCA_030064435.1 of Trapa incisa. Classification (NCBI taxonomy): domain Eukaryota; kingdom Viridiplantae; phylum Streptophyta; class Magnoliopsida; order Myrtales; family Lythraceae; genus Trapa; species Trapa incisa. Next base: position 5,179,909 of record CM057765.1, read on the forward strand.
GAATGTTACTACTGCACTTTAGAGTAAATGAATTGCAAGTCAGTATGGATGGAGGCAACGAAAAAGTAGGCAGAGTGGAGACCTAGTAGTTCGATGATTAGGAAACAAACTAAGTCTCCTTGAGGTGATATCACAATTCTTCCGACATTGACATGATTACGAGTTGTAAGGATTTACAATAATATTATAACATTGTGTTACGTCAAAATGGGAAAGTAAAATAATTGTATCATTAACTAAGATTAAATTGGGAAGTAAATCGGAATACAAATTTGGAATTAAATTTAAAATTAGAAATTAATATGGATGAGTACCGAATATCTCATAATAAATTTCGATCCGATCCCAAATCTCATTTCCTATATCGGATTAAACTCCGATTTCCAATTTAATTATACTAAAATCTTTAAATAAAAGTTAAGAACTTTTGATAATAATTTTGGAGCCTCCACCTTACCATTCCAATCGAAATGAGTGCCAAATTAACCATATAACACTACTTTACCTACTTCTAGTCTTTTATGGATTTAGGTAAATCTTTAACTATTTTTCAAGTCGATTTTTGATGACTTGTCACATATGTAACCTTGGTTTGATGTTAAACCAACTGAAAATATATGTAACTTCAACGAGACCAAGTATATTGGTTAGGACATTAGAAACCCAATATAATTTCTCCTTACCCACAATCGGCGATTTTGACCAAAACTTCGTACTTCCTTTGACAATAGTCATCTGTAGGGAGGAATTGTTAAATAGCAGCAAATACTCGCATCTCTCTTAAAAACACCAGTAAAACACTGATAAAAAAAAAGGACACGCTGACTCCCCTCACTTGACTTTTGATGAATTTCAATTTAGACCATACTTGAATTTAATTTTTATAGTAAATGTCTCATGCCATATCATCACGGTATTTCCATATTTCTGTCACAAATAACATTAATTAATAGTTTTTTTGCTCAATTAAAAATTAATTAATAATTTGGAGTAAAGCAAATAACAAACTTAAATATGCATAACTAAATGTGACTTCTCCTTAGTAGGAGTGTAGTATAGTGACATAATTTTGTCTGAAAATGAAGAGATTATAATAAAATTTGAATAAATATTATTTTTAAAATAGAATTAAAATATGAAAAAACAATCATATAAATATTTAAACTTTAAAATTATAAATTTAATATAAAAAGAATTTCTAAAATAACTTAAGTTTCTAATCCACGAACTATAAGCTTTAGTGCAAGAATGTGAAGTTAAAAGTATTTGCCAGCCCCTATCATTTTCTATAGCTGGCCCCAACTCTCCATAAGTGGAATAAGAAAAGGAGACAATATTAAAAAAGAAAAAAGCAACACCTGAACCTTCAGACCGAAAATCTTATGCTCACTCACATACTACATCGATAGAGAAGATGTCCCTACCTTCATCTTCTCCTTCGCCTTCTACCCTCATCCTCTTCTCCTTCCTCGTCATCCCCTCAGTCATTGCTTCAGCCTCAGCCTTGACGGCATCCATACAGAGCTTCCTCCTGAGTCACGGCCTGCCGGGAGGCCTCTTCCCGGAGAATGTTAAGTCATTCACTCTCGATCCGAACGGACTCCTGGAGGTCTTCCTTGACCGGCCCTGCCTGACCAAGTTCGAGAGCAAGGTCTACTTCGACAGTGTTGTGAGAGCCAACCTCACGTACGGGAGGCTGCAGGGCTTGGAGGGACTCTCCCAGGAGGAGCTATTTCTGTGGCTGCCCATCAAAGATATCATAGTCTACGACCCTTCATCGGGGCTGATCCTATTCGACATCGGGATCGCCCACAAACAGCTCTCTCTATCCCTCTTCGAGGACCCTCCTCCTTGTAAACCTCCAAGTAAAAAAATTTGACCTTAATTCTTACTTGCTTGAGATCCATGTCTTCACTGGTGCTGACTATGATACAGATGCCCTACTTTTTAAAAGTTTTTAGAATTATGTGATCCTCCTCCTGAGATTGGTTTTAAATTCCATTGTGTGATTTTGCAGGTGATAGTGTTGTCAAAGCAAAGAAGAAAGAACAGATGGTGAGTGCGGGACTAGAATCTCTGAGATGAAAATCAAATCTGGCAGCTTTCTTTCTGGATGGAGAATATGCTGGACGTTGCCATTTTTGGAGTTCTCTTTGTTTTCCCCTTTGAGGAGCTTTCTTTGGGAAGAATAAGAGAAACTTGTGTGAAATTTTGCCATTTGGTACTTAGGTGAGAAAAGGAGAAAGTGACCGTAGACATAAGGGATGTATTCTTGTCATCAACCTGAGAAAATACTAAGTAATTCGCCTTCTTCTCCTGTGGATTTCCGCACCACTCTCAAGGATTCTGAAGCTGCAATAATTTCAACGATAGTTATTTAACCAATTCAAGTTGTTTCCATTCATGGAATTACACTTTACGTCATGAAGTTTCAAAAGTATTGTTTAGGGGAGAGGAGAAGGGAGCAAAAGAAATAGAATCTTTGGTAAAGGAGAGTCTAAGATTGAGCAAAAGGAGATGTGAATGCTTGTTGTATCCAGCTGGTCTGGTCTGGGTCTGGTCTTCTGTACATTCTAATGGCCCTTTCCAGCCAGCGGCACCGGCACCGTCGGTGTCCAGCGGTCTGTCTTTGTTGATTAAATAAATAGACACCAGCTAATCAACTTTCCGTGGATCCCGGCGAGGACTCGTCGGTCTACTCAAACTAATCATCACTATTTTTATCTTGCCAAAGACTGTTGTCGCTTGAAAGCATGAGGATGAGAGTTTTGATTATTGTTATTGTAATGGGAACATTTTGTCCTGTCTGAATTGGACGTGGGATCATCCAATTATACTCAATTAACATATTTAATCTTGAATCTGATAAAGTATTATATCGTTATATTATATTGATTTTGAACAGACTTGAAAAAGCCCAATTGTTACAGTAAATCGACAAATCCTTGCCTTATTCTCCTACTGAAGAAGCCATAGCCATAGCGAAGATCAACGCATAATAAAACTAACAATCTAAAGTAAATATACAAAAATGAGCAGATAACCTTATTAGCAAGACGATGCTGGCTAGTCATCCAACCACCTATCTTACCCAATGGGCAGTTCTACACTTTTTTTGCATGTCCGGTGGCCACATAAATGAAGGGCTCCGATTAGCTCTTGCAGGAGTATCTCCACTCTCCACTTGAGAATACGAATACCATGAGAGATACTCCTCACATCAGCCTTTCTTTTTCCTCTTCTTCCTGAGCCGATGAAGTTAACTGTATGAATCTTGGGCATTTGATTCACTGGTCTTTCTTGTGACCCTTATGTACCAAAGAATGGCAGCTACAAAAGCCGTCACGAATCCTCCCAGGATCACGTCTCCACCGGCCGACCCAGATAGGCTATGATGCCTCTGGACCCTTCTGGTTTCCACCATTGTCGGGGCTTCTGCTTCTCCGGTTACTGTCCAATCTGGATTAGGAGTAGCTGGACTGAGAGATGGCGCCGGTGCTTCTTGATAAGAGATGCCAAATGCCCGAGACGCTGCCGTAAAAGTGCACATCTCCACCAACAGAACCATTGAAACGAGTAGGAGGAATCGATCGTCCATAGAGATGCTGACTATGTCCACTCCAAGGAGCACTGGAATCTCGATCTTCTAGGAAGAGAAGGTATTGGAAAAGTGATGATAGATAGGTGTAGTATATAAGAAAAGAAATAGAGGCCCTATAAATACAAGAGAACATTAAGGGAAACTTCGCACAACTTTTAATAATGGAGTGGGTGACTGACAGGTGTTGATGAGATGACAGTGTTGCCATTAGTATAGTATGAATGGAGAATGAAACTGTCAATGTGGAAAAATCATTTTTCCATGGAAAACCTTCATGGAATTCATTGCTGTAAATTTCTCAACATTATGAACAATGATTACTCATTAAAAGAATGTTGGTACCGACACAATAATTCATTTCCACAAATAAGAGGTCGTATGCTCATGCAATGAACTCCACAATTTCCTACACTGTTGTAGCTTTGGTGTTATTTTCAGCGTGCATATATTGTATATATACAGAAAATGCTGCTATAATTATTTATTTACTTACTTTTTTTCATAAATAATTTTGTCGTCAATTTAAAAAATATATATATAATCCTTTTAACGCGTGGTGTTTGGGAAAATGTTGGCGCACTGAAAGCTGTAGATGTCCTGTGTGTCGGCCATGGAAGTATTTTATTTAATAAATACGAAAAGCTTATCATCCGGGGATGGTTCCTTCCGGGGGAATATACATGCATGAGAAAAACTGGTCAAAGAATATATTTTCTAGGAATGCCATCGGGTCTCACATTCTGACATTGACGCCAAGCTGTAAGCCCATAGGTGAAAGTGTATTTTTTATGCTTTAAAAAACATAATTTAAAATATATATTTAGTATAGTTGAGAATATTATTTTACAATAAATAAAATCAATAGTTAATGTAAATTTTGTACTATTTATAATTTATAATTAAATATTAGTATTAATCATAATATAATATGTATATAATACCGAACCCTACCCCGAAAATTTGAATGGTAATAAATCTAAATATTAAAAAAATATAACTTGAGTAATTATTTTATTTTATACAAAATTAGAAAAATAATATTTAATCCAGTTTAAAAAAATTGTAAGTGAAATTTATAATCATATTAAATAATAAGAATATTATTTTAAATTTAATAAAAACTTGTTATTTATTTATAATATTGTAAATATTTTATTATTTATAAGTGTTAATATAATACTACCAGTATTAATAATCTATAAATCTCAAACTTCAGTACTTCTCATTTTCTGTGAAAACAAATTTTTAAATATGTAATGTAGGGACTATGGTACATTATAAAAAAAAACTAATACAAATCAAACATGTCATCAAACATTAATTTAATATCTTGTAAATGGTTGTAGTGTAACACATGTAAAAGAAATAGGCAAAATAATTTTGTGCTATCATAAAATAGATGGTGGTTTGAAAATAAGTAATAATCCCAACCTTTATAATAATATAGAAATGGGATGGGTAATGTGAAAGTTTATAATACGGGTAAAATCTCAATATTTATTAAATGGGTAATTCCCTATTTTTATGAAATAGTTAATAAACAAGGTTTATAAAATATTTAATACATAATATTTATAAATTAAATTAAATACAACTTTTAAAAATAAACTTAAAGTGTGTATTTAATAATAAGAGTAATAATTTGATATTTTTATAAACAAATAAAATTTGTGTGATATATTATAATATTTTGGGATAAATTAATAATGATATTAGTATTAATGTTAGTTATTTATTGTTTGATATTTATTTATTAGATAGTTTGGGATAAATATATTTGTGATTATAACGGGAAAGTATAATGATTTCAATTACAAATATCACATAATAATATTTGTGATTATAACCGGAAAGTATAATTGGTAATTTGGTATATGTATGTTAAAATTTATATAAACTATAAATAGTAATTGAAAAATTAAATTAATAAAAGAATGTCAAAATTTAATTTTCTAGTATATTATGGATGGCTAGAACTCAACATTCAAATATTCAAATAAAGATTAGTTCATGTGAAAGACCCTCATACACATCTATACTCTCACATTCTCTAATAATAAAATGAACAACATCTACTTATAACATATAATCATGTGTTTGGACATTATTGTTAATTTGTGCATTGAATACATTAATTTAATATTGGAGGATGGAAAATAACTATGGTACAAATACTAGTCACAACTTATAAGGATATTATGTTATATTATATGTGATAAGTGATAAGTGAGAATAATAAAATTCTATATGAATAAATTTAAATATAACATTAGATGGAAATGATAATAATTAGTGTATGTTGAGGAATATGAATTATTTAGTTAGTATAGAAAAAGAATTTCCACCAACATTATATGCATATTATATGCCAATTACTTATTAATGATATGATAGTAAATTTAGTGAAAAATTATAGTGCATAATTGAATTTTGAAAAATATTATACAATTATTTTGTTAACTTTTATAGATTGAAAATAAAAAAAATAAATTATAACTCTTTATTAGTCATTTTGAATTAGAACTATATGATACAATAAACAATGGGGCGATCGATTCTTAACCTTATTAAATGTCTAACATATTTTTAAGAAATATATAAGTAGAGAATTTTAAAGGAGATAATTATTTTTAAAAAAATTGAGAAAATGTATTCAATTTTAATGTTAGAAGATAGAAGAAAGTATTTATTCCCAAAATTGTGTTATAGTCTCATTTATAATTAAAAAAATTATTTTATAAAATTTAAAATTAATAGTTAATTTTAAAACTATTGTAATAATTATATCAATTATATAGTGATAGGTGTTCACTACTTAAAAATCGAAAGTATATAATGATTATTATGTCGATATTATTAATATATCACATCATAAAATATATAAGTAAGTTGAATATATTACTAATAATTATATTAAAACGAAACCTAAATAAATAATTAATATAGACAACAATCTTAATATTAAATTTGAGTGAAAAATGTAGGGGAGAATCCCTAAGTCAAGTTCCCTTATCAATCATTAAAGGTACGAGGGACTCAACCAATCCTGTTATGTCTACCTATTACTAGAAACAAAAGAAGGGCAAGAATTAGTAGAATTGGTTAAGATAACTCTAAGAACTCCAAAAGAAAAAAATTTTGAGTTGAAGTCAAAACAAAAGATTGTTGAGTTAGGTGGAACATCCACACTTGTGGGTGAGATGGATGATACTAATGTGAATTTACAATCAACAAGGTCACTTTAGGGCAAAAAATGTGAAGAGTTTTATGGGAAACTTTTGTGCTTCGGTTGCGATGAATACAACCACCATGAGACAATATACTCTCGGCGTACATACAACAAAGGATAAAAATAACTAATAATTGAACAGTATATAACAAACAAAGGAAATAGGTGCATACAATTGGGACAAACTCAAAGAGATGTCAATGAAAACTCTAGAAGTAGACACATTTGAGAAGCTATGGGGAAGCTATCTTGTTTTAATTTTGGAGTGGAGGAGAAATAAAAGAGGGAGTAATAGTTAATAACTCGAAATTTTTGTATCTTTTAACTCTATAAATGTATATATGAAAATTAAAAAAAAATGTGCATTATTTTGGAAGGTAAATATATAAAGGGAAAGAAGCAAGTGAAATAGAATGGAAAGTACAATATAGAAAGATTAAGTGAAGTATAGCTGATTAATAGCTCATTGGAATGCTAAGGAAATAGTATACACAATTAGGGTATTGTACGATAACCTCTTCCTAAATCATATGATTTCCTGGGAGAAAATTTTCGAGTTAAATCTAATCCCTTTTATTATTAAAAAATGGTTGGAAGATGCTTCATTATAAAAAATCAGGATGAGATGGCTTCTCATGTTCCTAACTTTGACCAACTAATTGTAATAGGTAAGTTATCTCGAGTTTCTCTCTAGCCTTTTTCAATTAACCATCGTTATTGTTCATTTCAAAGTTAAATTAAATTATTTAAATTTCAAAATGATTATAAAAATATAGAGAAGATTAAAATCAAATTATAAGTTTTTTGAGTGGGAATTAAAAAGAAGAAGTATGTAGGAGTTTGAGCATGAAAATTTGGAAAAAAAATTGGGGATTTTAAGGGCAATTTTGTAATTTATGAACAATGGGGTTTAAATGTAATAAAGAGAAGCTTAATAGTTAAAAGAAGAATTTTAGGGAATTTTATTAATTTAAAAGATATTTAAGGATTTTTTTAATTTATTATATATTTAATAGAAAATAGTATAAATTAATTATAATTAAAATACATGAGGATAATTAGTGGGAGATTATAAAGAGAGAAATTAATTAATATAAGTTAATGGAAGCTAATGAAGTAAGTTATAGGTTTTGATAGTTTTGCACATAATTTGGTGATTAAATAGTAAGTAATAGAAATAAATGGGAATAAAGGAAAATTGGTATCTAATAGAAATAATATAAGTTAAAGTAAATTACAATAAAAAGAATAAATAAAAAATTAGTCGTTCATAATTAGACATTTGAATAGCGATTAATAAATGTTTAATTAGAGGTAAATAGAAAATTAATAGAAATTTAAAATATTTAATGAAATTAATTACGATTAAAATTAAATGTTTTATTATGAATATTAAAATTAATAATAGTGAAATTTATTTATTAGGTGTTAAGAATGAATGTTGATTTATTTATAAATATTTGAATTAATTGTGGTAAATAAATAAGATTAAGAATAAATACTAGAAATAATGGTAATGTGGTAATTAAGAATAATAAAAGTTAAAATGAAATGAGTAGTTAAATATGCAAGGTTTATTAATAACTTTATGTTAATGAAATAAGGGTTTATAATTTAATTTTATTAAGATAATTGATATTTATTTATAAATCATAAAGGATATAGGTCTTTTTGCTCTTAGATAAAGGATATAGGTTATTAATGATAAATAGATATTAAAAAGAGGCATAGTGATATTAACTTTATGTTAATGAATAATATATATTATGAGTATAAATGGTTGTGAATAAAATTAATAATTAGATATATTTAAGCTATTTACTTGTAGTTAAGAGGAAGCCAATAAATTAAATATAAATAACTAAATAATTAATAAGAATAAGTGTAAGTCTAAGAAACCTATTTTAACTCATAAGCAATTAAATTTAGTTAAATTAAAGAGTTAAGTGTAAGTGATTATTAATCTATACAATAAATAATTTTCGAATAAAAGAGAATTATGGTTAAAAATGTGATTAATGCAAAATTTAAGGATTTAATCTTGAAAATATAAATTAAAGAGAAATAAAGATAAAATTCTCGATAAAAAGAATTTTAGATATTAGTAAACAATTTTGTAAAGGGGAGAGTGTATGAGCGATAATCTAAGTAGAAGTATAAAACAATTGAAGTATAAATAATCAAACAAGTACTAGTTACTTGAAAGTTGAGAAAATTTAATTAGTTTAGTTGGATTCTCAAAAACTCACGAAAAATAATGAATTATTAATTAAGTTGATATTTATCAATTTTATATTATTAGTATTTTTAGAAAATAAAAATTTAGACAAAAAATCTACAAAAAGAACTTTTCTCCATAATTTTAAAAGAAAATAATTTAGGGATGAAATCATACAAACAACATTTAATAAAAAGAACAGTTTGACTAAGTTTGAAAATTTCCGTCGAGATAAATTTATTTTTTGAAATGTTAGCGGGGCTAATTAGATAATAAGTTAACATATGAGAATTATTTTATAAACCTGAAATGGTAACAAAATTAAGTAGATATCAAGTTAATCTAATATTATTAAATTGATTATAAATAAATAGGGATGTATTAACATGATTTACAAATAAAAAAAAGTACAAAGTGAAATAATACAATTTTAGTAGAGTATGTTCTATGTGGGACTATATATGCTTTTTAGAATTAAGGAACCGTTAGTAAGGGGAGATGTGTTTTGAGTTTTAGTTGCTGAGATCTATAGTAAGGTATAACAGTTGGTCCAAAATTTTGCAACTGTATCATTTTAAGAAAAGCTAATAATATACAATAATGACCTATAATTGTATAGATAGTAATGTATCTCTACATAGTGAAAAGACATTGTATAAATAAAAGAATAACATGTTTATCAATCAGACTTTTTCAATATCATAAGATCGGTTGAAAATGTTTCATAAATATAAGAAAAAAACTTAAGAAAGATACAATCATTTATAATTTTGAGTAAATACTAGTAAATAAAATACCCAATTTCAACACTGAGTAAACTCATCCAATCCAACCCTCTCAGATATCACTCCACCCTCTCACATATCTTAGAGTCTCTAACACTCTAAAATATTTTAGAGTGAAAATCAAGATTTACGCCCATGGTAGAAAAATAACATCATCTACTACCTTGCATAATAATTGATTATCCATTCAGTTATGTATTTTATTGGTCATCCTTTTAAAATTTGTTATTATATTTAAATTGCGAGTTATGATGATGTGACGCCCATGCAGATAGGTGTAACAAAATTTTGATTCATCTAGGCTAGAAAGAACTCCACGCCAAAATCACAATGTCCAAATTTCATTTCACAGTAGGAGAAGCATAATTCTCCAAGTAAGACGAGCTGAGGACATGATTCAGAGCTGACGCCAGATATGTTTTACAAGGCAGTTTAAATCTGCAATAACACATCAGGCATTCCAGCATAGAGAGTGCAGAATAACAAACCAAAGCCAACATTTTGGAGACCAAAACCAGAGCACAGCCATTTCAGAGGAAGTAAGACGAGCTGAGGACAGATGCATGATCCTTACCCAGGTTACGCCCTCGGAGGCACTCTAATTCCATGATTTGAGAATGATCGACGAAAAGATTAACCTGCAGAAAAAATCACAGTTAACCAATACGGTTGTCAATAAAGTCAGGTACCTTCCAGTAGCTTTTAGTGGTGATATCAGTTGGAATTTGCTTACCTTGGGGCCATAGCATTTGATGAACCACTCAGATGTTTGAGCATCTGATGCCTCAAACATAGTCTTCTCCAGGCCAAGACGTCCGATTACTTTTGCAATAATGTCAGCCCTTACAGTGTCAGCATGTCTGCAGACATCATCAGCATCAATCATTATCATGTCTGCCCCTGCTTCTAAGCACCTTTCAGCCCTCCTTATCAGAAGATCTACATCTTCAACAAATTCTACATATGCAACAGAAGAGCCATAGATAAGAGACCAAGCATTAGTAATACCACAAGGTCGAATAGAGATAGTATACAGTTATTCAACAACCACTACATAAAACCATGAGCCTGGTCAATTTAAACAATTAAAAGAAAAGGACTAGATTTATAAAGCATCAGAAATGGTGTTTGCCTGTTTCATCTACTACCGCATAATTCTTTCCTATGAAAATCCTAGCAATAGCAGTGGAAAGATAGTAGAGTCTGTCCAATGATTACCAGAACTTCGAGGCTCTGGTATCACACATGCCCCATAGGCCCTGTCACCGCCTTTTGGAACTTCTGATTTGTTAAATTTAACTGTGAAATGTGGCTTTGCCCTTAGACCACCACTCTTAATCAGGTGAACGAATCTCAACAAAGTTTCTTCAGTGATCTCAAGAGACCCAACATTTAACTCAATTGTGTCAAACCCCAGTTCCTTGCAGTCCTGGAATGATTGAAGAAAAGAAAGATGAGTTCCGGCCAGAAAAAAAAAAGACTGGAGAAAAAAGTCATAAAAGAATATATTGCTCAATTCACCTCAACATACTCCCTGAATGATGAAGGCCCTTTCCTCAACAGATGCTCAGCCCAGTCTCCAGTGCTGACATACACATCATGGTCATGTGCAACAGAAGTCACCTCTTTGATAAAGGACTTTGGCATTAAGCTATGTGAACCACCCGAAAATTTCAATCCATCAACAAATTGTCCCATGGACTCAAATAGATCCTGCATATTACTCCAAATTATATAAGATTAAGGAAATCAGCTATTATACAGGAGCAATGAAATCCCTAATAATATGGCATGAATAGAGATTGAGTATTCAGTGCTCAGAAGGAAATCACATATAGGGAACAAGCACTCAAATGCACAAACAATCTATGCACTAGACAATCTTCGTAGGCATGAACTACTTCCCAACATGGAAGTAAGCAAAACTAAATGTGGAAATTAAATCAATCTTCTTGATCCAATTATTCATAGCTCATTCTTCAGAAAACTTCAATATTAGATAGCATTATTCAGATGAATTGGAACTGAGGTTGTTAAAACAAAGAAGAGGAAACACAATATTCAAAATATAGTTATAATCGCCAAATGAGAATCAGTTTTAGGCAATGTACTGTATTGAGATATCCGATAGATAAAAGTTCACTGATAAAAGTTCACTAAGTTATCTACATCATAATGATTGCCAGTAAAAGCTGTACAGAGACAGTAAATCTCTTTCTCTGCAGGTAGCCTTATTTATGTTTTGGCAACATAAACTATGAAACTAGATTGGAGACGTAACGGGTGAATCATTAGCACTAGTTGATTCGGTCGTTCAACACTCATCTGGCCAAGAATATTTCATTAAAACATATTCAGAACAGTGCGAACCGAACTGCTTGGCGAAGACCCAAGCAGCGGAACTATATACTTGAACACTAGCTACGACACTTTCGATTCATAGAAACAGCTGCCACCAGGAAAACATTCGTACGATCACGCACACCCTGAACCTAAACAACGCAAATGAAATTACGATCTCCAAAGAGATTGCATCAGAAGCTCAAATTTCTCTATACCGGCAAGTTGTCTTCTAGGTTCTTCCGCAACACATGCTATGAAATGGAGGGAACTAAACTCAAAATAAGAAAATAGGGCGCAATCCTACCACTAGGAGGCTCCGGTTAAAGAGGGAGTAATGAGGACCTCTGATCTCCGTCACGCCATACCGTCGGGGCTTCTCCGGCCGATCCTCGTCCTCCGCAAAGCTCTTCCACCGGTAGGCCGACATCTTCACCGCACCAACGAAGAGGATAAATACAGAGATTCAGCTCCGTAGCTTTCGTGCCCTCGTCGCATCAAACTTCCAAGCATGTTATTAGCTATAGGATGCATGAATCGTTTGGAGCTGCTTCTAGTTTAGTCTAGAGGGCATCCTCTAAAACGGATCCTATCAATTTACACGTGCCTACCCTTTTCTACTTCCACGTGGCATCATCCGTCTTTTTCACCAAAAATATGGGATATTAGCGAAAAAAGGTTAGAACTTTGAATATAGTCTCATCTTTGTCCTAAACTCTGTTTTTGACTTTGGCATTTACATAAAATATTTCTATAAAATAACATAAAAATTAAGTATGCATTTGCAAATAATTAGGTGATATTCACTCAGAATAGACTGTTTTACTATATTTTTGAATGGGTGGAATCTTTCCAATTTGAATTTAATTTCATGTCCTTATTAGGTGTTTTTTTTTTTGCTTAACCTTATTAGGTGTTTGAGAAGAATGGTTGGAGGCTAGTAAAACTTGTTGGGGGTTATATAGGTTAATAATCTTTGAGCTGAGTTTCATATATTTGAGGTACAAGTTTCAAATAAAAGTGGAAGATCTTTAAATGCTAGATTGTAAAGTTGAAGGGGTAAGATAATTCAATCTCTTTTAAGTTTGAACGATTATCATTCTTTTATTTTAATTATAGAAGATTAAGTTACACATTTAAGAGATTTCGAGAAAATAGACAAATAATTAATTATATGGAGCATGCTCAAATAATAGTAATTTATTAGAAAATTACAATAATTTACTACTGAAGTAAAAATTGGCAAGTTGATAAATCAATTAAACTCTAACATCACTCCTTATCATCTTAAGTTAATATTTAATAACAAATAGGGAAAGAGGTATACGACAAAAATTCAGGCCCATAAAGGATAACCTCAACTGCCCCTTGCAACACCACGAAGTAATTTTGATGTTGCATACATTTATGAAGGAGATGGGAATGTAGAAGTTCCCATTATCATTTGTTTTAAGTATATAGTCAAATTACAAGAGGATGACAAATAACATCTTTCTCTAAGTTGTTCCTAAAGATACGTCGCCTCAAATTATCAGAAGATATTGAAGATGCACATGTTTTAAAAAAAAAAAAAAGGTAATCTGTATAATAAGTAAAGATCGAATTCTAAAAAAGCGTTAAGTTATAATCCAAATTCTATATTAGACTGGTATAATAATTGCAATACTCTCGATAGTATAATAATGTACCCCATTATATTGATATAAAACTTTAAATATTAAAATAATTATAAATTTTATTAATAATTTAAATTTTTATAAATTAGATGGTAAAGATTACGAATAATTTAAATAAGTAACTAATTTAAATCTTATTAAATTGTATTTAACTATCTCACCTTTTTTAACTTATAATAGATTAATTCTCCTCTTCTAGCATCTCTTAAAATAGAATCTCCTAAAATATGTTAGGGAGATAGGTGATATGAAAGCGAGTATTAACAGAGTTAATTTCCATCTCTACTTAAAATATCTAATATAAAGATATTTTATTTTATCTTTCAAAATTAAGTACTAATTCTTCATTTCACAAATAAATATGTTTTTAAGAAAAAAACATTTTAAACACAAGTGCGATTATCAAGCATATTATCTTAATTCAAGGGCATTATTGCGCTACTCATCCGATCGTTTATCGTCGATATCGTATTATCAATCATTCAGGTACTATGATGGTATTTATCATACTTGTAAACCCTATTTCATATAAATAAAATAAATTAAAATGATAATTGAAAATTTTTGAAAAAAAATTGAGGTTCGGATTCAACTAGGATCACAGAGAACAACCAATATGAGAGTATGGGTGATCCAATGCAATATTTAAATTACCAAATATTAAGGATGATTGATCAAATTAAAAGTTAGAAATAAGAAATAGATCAAATTGGATTTAACCAGACTTAAACCGTAGGGAAGCGAGAATAACCAATTTATAAATTCATTTTTTGTGTGAATCCAAAAGGTCAAATTATTAAATTAAGGTCAATAACACATTGAAAATAAATTTAGAAAATTTTAGAAATTAGAAAATTGGTCTAATTGAGACCAAACTAGTCGAAAAATAATTTGGGTTAGTGGAAACCGGTTCGATTGAACCAGTAAATGATCAAACCGAGTCAACGTAACGCCATATTGATAGGCGCAACCAACTAGCGGACACCACATGAAAAGTACACTCAAATAGTTATAAAACAAGTGTGATTTATAAATTTGAAATTGAATTGAATTTTAGTTTCATAGCTAAATTTGAGAATTGACTTATTGAGTATGATAACTTTATTCTCATAGGTTGATGGGATCTAGGTTTATCTATGGAAGTTTAACAAAAAAAAAATGAGTTCCATCTTAGCATAGGTTGATGTCAAAGTTTCTATAACTATGGAGTGGATGGAACAAGGTTTGGACTAGGCTTCCAAGAGCTAACAGAAACGAGACTGTAATTTGGCCCACACTTATGGGGAAAACCTCCCTTCGGTTCCTTAAAGACCGGAGGTAGATGGGCTTCACATATTAAGCCTATTTTCTACTTTTTTTTTTAAGTTGTGGGGCTATTGAGTATATGGTTCCTTCATATTATGATACTCACCTCTTTTGTATTAATAAACTCTTTAGCCTAATAATTTGAGTTTAATTTTCTATTTATTTTATTTATGGGTCACTATTCTCCAAGTCATTTCTCTTAAATCTAACTTCTACAATCCCTTTATATATATATATATATATCTAAAATTTATTTAATAATATTTTAATTCCATAATTTTAAATAAGATATTTCGGTCATAATTAAATCATTGATTAACGATCAATGGATCCTTTGGGTACAACCCATGTCACTTTTTCAATTGTCTAAAATTTTTTGTTCGGATTGATTTTTAATCTAATTTGATTTTTAATTCTGTTTTAATTTTTCATTCCAAGTTCAACCCTAGTTTCAAGACCAATTGAGTCAAATTGAGTTTTCTAAAACTAGGGTGTTACAAATAGGGAGTGAGATGGTTGTTTTGGGAGCAAAATTATCAAATGGACACAATAGAGTATAGATAGGATTGAGTGATACAAGTGTGTGTCTTTAACTAATTTGGTGGGTTGAGATTTAAATCGGGTTGGATGTATCAGATTGAATAAAATGGTGTTGGTCCATTCTAGAAAGAATGAGTTGGGTGATATGGATTCAACCCATAAGCACAAATTCAATTTCTGATTGAATAAATTTTCTTATATTTAGTTTCTGATTGAATGTATTCAATTAATCCCTAAATTAAGAATACTCCTTTTGATCCAAAAAAAAATAAAAATAAATTATCATTTCATTTCCTTGCTAATTTAAATTTCTGATTAAAATTTTCGGGTTAAAAAAATACGATGTCACAATACACCTTTTGGGGGGATAAGATGGGGTTTTAGACCCTTGTGCCAGACAAAGGGGAAGGCACATGCAGTGTGCTTTGGTTAGTTTGGTCAATATGGTTTCTAGTGAATATTTCGACTATTTTGACCAATTTAGCCATTTCTTGATCGATTCATCTCCAATTTAACCGGTAACTATCCCAATTTATTTTTCTAAAAATTTATTGGTCAATTTTCTACCACCTAAGATCAAGAATTTTGATTTTTTCTATTTTTGAGACTCTTTGGAAAAAATAGTAAACTTTTCTGGTACAAGCCGATTCAACCTGCTTCTTAATCTTATGTTTCTTGACCATTGATTAATGATTAAGGGAGTCCTTCAAAAGCAACCCATGTCACTTTATCAATTATCTAAAATTTTCAGTTCGAACTAATTCTCAATCTAATTCGATTTTCAATTTTTATTTGATTTTCCATTACAAGTTCGACCCTAGCTTTTGGTCCAGTTGAATTAAATTGAGTTTTCTAAAACTAGGATGTTACAAATAGGGTGTGAGATGGTTGTTTTGAGAGCAAAGTTGAAATGGGCACAGTCAGAGTTTAGATAGGATTGTGTGATACAGATGTGTGCGCGAATTTAGTGGGTCAAGAACTAAATCAGATTGTGCTTGTTGAACTGAATAAAATAGTGTTGGTCCATTTTAAAAAGTATGGGCTGTGTGATTGGATTCAACCCATAAGCACAAATTTAGTTGAAAAAGGATTGTGCCCAAGAACTAGACCGATGTGAAGAATTAAAACTATGATTGGAGTGTGTTGTACGATTAAAATTCATAAGTTAATTTTAAGCAGAAGTACCAAATCGTCTTTGTGGAGCTCCGACCAAAGGTTGAAATTTAGGGAATCAAGAGATGTTCCATTAAACAATCCCGATAGTGGTGTCGATAATGGTGTTGAGGTAGATCATTGTTTGTTATTATTGAACCTATAAAATCAAGTATACATACCTGTATATTGGAGGGTCCCCACCAGCAGCTATCACCTGTCCTGCAACATGACACCAAAAAAATCTGTATAAATGTACACCAATTCAATGAATGGAGCAGGGTGGTTCAACTATCAAATACCTCTTATATCTCCGAATTTCTTCTTGCTTTTGCATTCATTCTGCATTCCTTTCATGGTATCAGAGCATTAACGCTTCCAAGCATTGCTTAAATTTCAAATTCAAGATCCTGAGGTATTTTCTTCTCCAATGCATTGTTGCATCTCTATCACATATATGACAATAAGAAGACTTAATGAGCTCCAGCAACTTCACAATTTCTCTTCTAGCATCACTATCTACCCTCCCCATCAAACTAGATTGTTCAAACTATTACCTCTGGAAGAACAACATAAGTCATCTCCTCAAAGCTTATAAACGTCTCAGCTATGCTGATGGATCCACACCTTCTCAAGCTCCATTCATTTCTCACAAGTCTACATATGGAAACGAGTTGCAACACCCCAATCCTGAATATGAATCATGGGTTATCCATGATTAATTCTGCCTCACTTCCATTCTTGCATCTCTTACCACTAAAGTTAATTTGCCGGTCATTTCAACAACCACCGCTGCTAAAGCGTGGCAATAGTTTGACACTCTTTTTAGTTCACAAGTTCAGGCGTTGTTAGACATTCTCGACCAATAATGGAGGGATCTGAAAAAACTCGATCACTCCATGTCCACCTATCTATCCTGCGTTAGCTCTCTTGCCACTAGTCTTGCCCAAATTGGATAACCCAAAACACTCAAGGAAATCAAGAATCGCATACTAGTTGGTTTAGGTTATGAGTGGGAATCTCTAACCTTGGGGCTATCGGCTACCTTGGATTCCATGAGCATCGATACAGTCAAATCTCTCCTTCTCGCCCATGAAGCCCGTCGGACCTTCCTACACGGCTTGACTACGCTCGGAGCTCCTCTATCCGATCTTCTAGAGGGCACCTACTCCCATCCTCCTATTGTGGCCGTCACCGTTCATCCCAAGGGCCTGTTCTCAACTTCTCTGCCTCTCTTCCTCTAGTGGATTCTAGGGAAAGAGCCATTGTCATTAGAAAATTGCCCCTAGGTTCACCGAGCATCAGGGGTGGCCCTTGCGTTTCACCTCTCCATATGGCTTTTATACCGGACGCCACAGGGCCTCATCTGCCCATTCTGTGGGCCGTGTCCATTGGCCTATCCCGCAAACTTCCTCTACACAGTTCAGCAATGTTGGGCCCTCTGTCGGATCCAAGCCCAAGCCTAACCTGCACAACAAATTTGGGTTGCCTTTGTCTTCACTATCCAGCCCAGTATATCAACTTTGTGGACACATCGATCATATTGCACCAACATGTACCAAATGGTCCAGCTATCAACTCTCTCATGCCTATACCATATCCGGGGATAACATTGCTCATCAACTTGACTAGTATATCGACTATGGTGCAACCAATCATATTACTAATAATTTATCCCAGTTATCTGTTCAGGATTCGCAACATTTCCGAAGCATATGCTAATTAGAGATGGAACATGTTTACCCATTCTCGCTTCCGGATCTACCTATCTCACTAACTCTCTTTATCACTTTATTCTAAAAATGTCTACTATGTCCCCACTATATCTCTAAATCTTTTATCAGTCTCTCAATTTATTATTGATAATTCCTGCTATTTTGAGTTTCACCCTTCTTATTTTCTTATTAAGGATCAACAAACACATTGGAAGCTACTTCGCGTGAGTTGTGAAGGTAGTCTATACTACTTGCCTTTGGGATCTTCATCTAGTTTACCTCAAACTTATGTTAGTCATTCTATTAGTAGCACAATGTGGCATCAACGTCTTGGGCACCCATCTTATCCTATCTTACATCATCTTTTATCTAAACTATTATCAATGAAATATGTTTATCCCTTATCTTTGTGCGAAGCTTGCTCCTGTGGCAAAATTACACAACACCCTTTTCCTTCAACTAATCATCTCAGCATTCAACCCCTCGAGCTAATTTATGTTGATATTTGGGGTCCTGCTCATGTTACCTCATACACAAGTCACACCTACTACATATATTTCTTGGATGATTTTAGTAGATATTCTTGGTTTTTTATTCTCAAGCGTCGATATGATGTTTTATCTGTAATTCGTGCCTTTCGTCTTCAAGTTGAAAACTTATTTAATTGTAAAATCAAGGCACTTCAAATTGATGGTATCAAGTAATTTCTCTCGACATCCTTTCAAACTGAACTTCAAACCAATGGAATTCTTCACTGGATTTCTTGCCCTCATATTCATCAACAAAATGGTTCAGCAGAACATAAACATCGTCACATCGTAGATATGAGACTCACTCTCCTTGCCCAATCTCATCTCCCGCCCAAGTTATGGAATTTTACATTTGAAACAGCCGTTTTTTCTTAACAATCGTCTTTCCTCTCGCACTCGTCTCTCTCCTTATCACTTACTTTTCAACCAACCTCATGATTACACCACTCTCTGTGTTTTTGGCTACCTTTGCTTTCCTTACCTTCGTCCATACCAACTCCACAAACTTCAACTACGATCCCGACCCTGTATTTTTCTCAAGTATCCCTCGTGTTATATTGGTTATCGTTGTTTCGATCTCTCCACGGGTTGCATTTTTCTCTCTCATACTGTTCATTTTCATGAATTTGTCTTCCCTTACGCAAGTCATCACACCTACTCTCCTGCTAAGAGCTCCCTACCCCCTCACCCTTCATTCCCTTTACATGTTCCTCTCCCCCTGGCAGCTGCTTCAGGTATGCATTCATCTACAGATACTGTTGATTTTTCATTATCTCCCATACTTGGAAACTCTTTGTCGAATAGGTCTTCCTCGCTTGTTTCATTAGCCCCCGACCCTTCTCTAGAAGCTCCACTGCTGAGACTGTCTCACATGGTTACTCGCTCTTAGGATGGTACTCTCCCTACTAGACAATTTACTATTAATTCATTAGCATTTCTTACTCTTATAGAACCATAGACGTTTGCCCAAGATTGTCGGTTCCCTTGTTGGCTTGCTGCTATGACCGAGGAATTTCCCGCAGTCAGTGAGAATCATACATGAGATTTGGTTCCACCTCCACCTGGTAAAAATATCGTGGGCTACAAATGGATTTTTAAGATCAAACAACACTCTGATGGATCTATTGCTTGATATAAAGCTCGTCTCGTGGCCAAGGGGTTTTCTCAACAACCTAGTCTAGACTATGTTGACACCTTTAATCCTGTTATCAAGTCTGTGACCATCCGTATCATACTATCCATTGCGGTCTCTTATGGCTAGGATATCTGCCAACTCGATATGAACAATGTGTTTCTTCATGCTTATCTTGATGAAGAGGTCTACATGGCTCAATCCCTAGTTTCGTCAATCATGCCACCCATCATCATGTCTGTCATTTACGTCGCTCTCTATATGGTCTCAAACAAACTCCTCGGGCATGTTTTCTACGCCTTAGCTCCTTTCTTATTTGAATGGGCTTCCAAGGTTCTACCGTTGACACCTCCATTTTTCTCTATCGTGCCAAGTATTTTATTATGTTTTTACTAGTCTATATTAATGATATTATTCTCACTGGCACTCCTAATGCCCTTATTGCCTCTGTTCTCTTAGCCCTTCGCTGCGAGTTCTCCATCAAAGATTTGGGGTTTATTCATAATTTTCTTGGCATTGAGGTTCATTGGTATACCAATGGTCTTTATCTCACCCAATAGAAATATATCTATGATCTTCTCTCCAAGGCTACTATGGATCATTGTCGTCCCATTTCCACCTCCGTCATTGTCGGACCTTGTCTCTCTCTCACTGATGGCCCTCCTCTCTCTGATCCAACCTCGTATCGCAAATTGGTCGGTTCCCTTCAATATCTTACTCTTACTTGTCCAGATATCACTTATACGGTTAACCAGGTCTGCCAATTCATGCATCAACCCACATCGGTTCATTGGAAAGGTGTCAAGCGGATTCTCCGCTATCTCCAGGGTACTCTTCATTATGTACTCTTTCTATGGCGTGACTCACTCGCTTGTCTTCATTGTTTCTCAGACGTTGATTGGGCTAGCAACCCCGATGATCCTCGTTCTGTTAGTGGATTCATTATATTTTTGGGTTGTAATCTTATATATTGGAGTTCTAAGAAACAACGCATCATTGCTTGCTCAAGTACTAAGGTCGAATACAAGAGTCTCGCCAATGCAACTACCAAAGTAATTTGGATTCAATCTATTCTCCAGGAACTGGGTCTCCCACTCTCCCAAAAGCCCACTCTCTAGTGTGATAATCTCTCAACCATATTTCTCATAGTCAATCCGATTTTTCATTCTCGTACCAAGAACATCGAGATCGATTATCACTTTGTTCGGGAGCATATTAGTCGTTGTCTGCTCCATGTTCGCTTTATTGACACTGATGATCAGCTCATTGACCTTCTCACCAGAAGATTATCATCTAAGTGTTTTAACATTTTACGGTCCAATCTCAATCTCCGTACCCTCCTATTGAGCTTACGGGGAAGTATTAAACCTATGAAATCAAGTATACATACATGTATATTAGAGGGTCCCCACCAGCAGCTGTGCAGCTGTCACTTGATCTATAAGATGACACCAAATGAATTTATGCCAACTATATGTTGTATAATATTCTATTGTAAATTTGTTCTATTATAATTTGTATTTACCTTACAAAAATTTGTATAAATGTACACCAATTCAATAAATGGATCATACATCTACAAATTTCTTTTTACTCTTACATTTATTTTGTATTACTTTCAGTTATATTTTTTTTCTCAATATCATATTCCTTTCATTTATATTCCTTTTTCACTTTAATATTCACTTTTACTTTGTATTCCTTTGAGTTATATTCCTTTTTTACTTTCATATTCCTTTCAATTATATTTTTTTTCACTTTCATATTTAACATTAGTAATTATAAGACGTCATGTAACACATGGTGTGGTTCAATGCAAAATAGAGCACCTTCCATTCTTCATCTATTCTACGGAGAAGTCAATCTTTTTATAAGTGTCACTCACCTTACCCAATTTGGACGTAGTTCATGGCGAGTGTCGAAATCGAAGTAAAAGCAACCATCATCTACTCTCCTTTAATACATTTCACCATTTTTTGGGTAGGCTTTTATTAGCTTATATATTGAAAATAAATATATTTTTCAGCTTTCCACCTAATTTGGTGGTAGTTTGAGCCTCGATAACTTATAAGTCTAATTCGATTGTTACGAAAGCTAAAATAGTTGAGTAAAAAATTATTTAGTGTCTGATGATTACATTACGCTATTTTTATATAAATAATAATTCAAAATATTTAATTTGAAATACACAATTAAAATAGTGTTATATAGTTGAATTATGGAAGTAGAGTTTGAAGAGATGGATGAACTCATCTTGTGCATGTACTAGCTTACAGAAGGCAAAGTCTAGAGAAAGAGGATGCAAGGTTTAAAGAAGTTGGGATGTTATAACAAAGTTTGGATGGATGTAAACTAGTAGAGAATGCATACTAGCCAATAAAATACTTGAACAACAATTCTTAGCATGCCTCAACTGTTAAAATATAGATGGAGAAAGTGCAAATCTTGAAGAAAGGCCTTGGTTGAGGAAGAGTCCTGCCCATGCCCACGTTGATAGCATTACTAAGATATTCAACTAGGATGAAATAATTCACACAGAGCCACAGCGTTACTTTTTTTTAAATGCTATAAATAACTAAGAAAAAATGAAGGCCCACGGCCTCCCAACGTCCTTTTTTTTCCGTCAACGTGGCATGATCGACGCGCCCTCATTTCAAAATTTCAATTTCCCTCTCTCTCTCTCTCTCACTCTTTCTCTCTCTCTGTCTGAACTGAAAACCCTTCTTCCAATTCTCCAATCTTCCGAGAAGCAATTCGTTCGATTGCCCAGCTCCACTTATACGGGCCCCGCTCACAGATTTATTTCGATTTACTTCCCTGAGATATCAGTTGTTGCAATTAGATCCGTTATTCAGGTCAGCTCAGCGATCTGCCAAAGAAAATATCCGCTGGGTTTCTCTTGTACTGGTCTTGCCTGTGATGGTTACCGGGAATCAGAACAAAGCTCCTCGTAGTCCGCCTGCTGTATGCCCTAATCTCTCTGTTTTTGTGATTTTCTTTTTGCTTGAGTTGAGAGTTCGTGTGAAAATGGATGAAGTAAATGAGATGAAATGGTGAATCAAGTTCTGTTTTGAATCTTTCTTGCAATCGGGATATTTTTGAAAGCCATGATTTACAAGGGCGAAATATCGATGTTCTTCTGAGGATTCTCATCTTTCTACATTCCAGGATTAGGAGAACATCTTTATTTAATGCCTCTCACTGACCTATATGTGCTGTTCTGCTTTTGGTTATTCAGAAGAGAAGGGGTACTGCCGTTGATGTTTCACTGGACAAACGTGGAAAGATTGGAGCTGGTCGAACAACTGGTCGACAGCCTCTTGTGGAGGCAAACCACAAGAAGGATGTATCGGGTACCAGTGATATGGAAGGTGCCAAGGCTTCGGAGAATGCTGGGGTAGTATTCGGAAAGGAAGAAGTAGAAGCCTTGTTGAATGAAGTGCTCAAGTTGAAGAAGCTTGACGCCAAGGTTCTCTTATCTACATTTAGGAAACTGTTTTCCTTCTATTTTGGTTTTCCTTTTGGGCTTCTAATTTGGTCGGATCATCCTGATTTTGCAGGGAAATATGCAGCTAATGGCTGATTACAGTAAGAGGCTGAAGCTTGGTCTGAAATGGTCTTTCCAGGAGCAGGAAAAACTGCAAACTGAGTTGGAATCATCTAGGAAGAAGTGCGTTGATACTGGTAAATTCTCCCGATCTGTTATTTTCAATTTTATGATCGTGGCTTCCCTAGGAAATGAGAGAAATTCCATAATGTAATAAATTTCAGATTGATACAATCTATAATGCCCAAGTGCTGTATTATGTATGGCTTGATTGGTTGTAAAATCAGCATTGTGTACATGCATTTCTAGTGTATGACAAAATTATACCTTTTCCTTTTCTACTGGAAATGTTTGTTAGAATCTAGGACCTTAGGTTCCATCTTTTACATGTTAATAAGGCAAATGAAAGCATATCCTTTAGAGCATTCTTTTAAATAAAAAAAAAATATTTGCTGAGTCCAGAGACTGAAATGGAGAGAAAGGTGTTGGATCTGAACTCATTCCTCCTAAATTTGAAGAATGAGAATGCAGCTTTGGATGAGAAACTTGCAAAAGAATCATCAGAGAAGCTGGTAAGCATGCTACTTGCCATGGTTTCAAGAATATAATAACTTCTAGAAGCTGCCAGGCTAATTTAATATAGATGATTATAGGATGCACTCAATCTTCATAGATTGGAGAAAGAAGCCAGGGTAGTTGCTGAAAGGTTTCAAGCATCTCTTTCAGAGGATCTTGAAAATATCAGAAATGAGAAATTAGCTGCTGATAAGCAGGTAATTTGGGCCTGCTTATTATATTTGATGGCTTTATATCGCGTATTTGATTTGAGTATATTTTAAAACATTTAATCATCTTGTGGTGTCTAACTTTATAGGATTGTGCAGGTTATCTCACTAAGTGAAACGTACAAGAGATTGCAAGAGTACAATACAAGCTTACAGCAGTACAATAGCAAACTACAAACAGATCTATCAGCAGTGAATGAGTCATTAACTAAGGTGGAGAAAGAAAAATTGACTGTTGTGGAAAATCTTAGCACATTAAGGGGTCATTATAACAGCTTACATGAACAGCTGATATCATCCAGAGTAAGTGTTTTCTTGAAATTATCCAACAGAAAGATGTGCTTTTTGCTCATAAAGAAAGATATAGGAGTTGAAACATACAATAGCATTCTTCTCTATGGATATGGTTGGATATAGGTTGTCTGACATATGCTATTAACGTAATAGGGTACTGGTTCTGTCTCCTTTGGTCCCAAAATGGAATGAAAATATTTATAATGAAATACACAGGCTTCTCTTGACGAAGCTGTAAATCAGAAGAAATCATTGGAGGATGAGGTAAAATGCCTTCGGGAGGAACTCCAGAAGGTACGAGAGGATAGGGATCGTCAAATCGTGCAAGTTCAAGGATTGACAGCTGACATACTTAGGCGTAAAGAAGTGACTGAGAAGTCCATCATAGATCTGGAAAACTTGGCTGCGAAATCACAAGCACTACAGGTTTGTTTGGAACACATCTCAATGAAGATGATGGCTATTTAAAATAGTTGTGACTTGCGTTGTCTCTTTTTTCAGGAAAGGTGTTCTTCCCAGGCAGAGCAAATATGTGTATTGCATCATCAGCTTGCTACTGCAAATGATAAATTAAAGGTGGAAATTTGGTTCGACATAACTTCTGCTCTAGAGTGCATTTTTTTTGTTAAGCTTTGAGATGCCCATATCTGTCTTAAAATAATATTTACCGTGTGAACAGATGACTGATCTCTCTGTCATAGAAAGTAAATCCAAACATGAAGAGTATGAGAAAACTATAAGTGAATTAAGAAGTAATTTAGCAGATATGGAGCAACAGCTTATCAATGGCGAAAAGTTAAGGAAGAAACTGCACAATACTATTCTGGTAATATATTTTTCTTAGTTATGAGCAATGCATAAAGTGCATATTAGATGGTTATTGAAGGTTGTTATTGCAGGAACTAAAAGGAAACATTCGAGTATTTTGCCGAGTGCGTCCATCATTACCGGATGATGGTGTTGCCAGTGAAGTCATTGTCTCTTATCCGACAGCTACTGAATCTCTTGGACGAGGCATTGATCTGATTCAAAGTGGTACTGACGTACATTGGATTCTGTTTTCGCATTTCATCTTGGCTTTACTTCTCTGTATAATTCAATATCAAGGTTGATGTTGTTTATAAAAGTTAGAATTCGACATATACAATACAATATTCAGTTTACTTTCGATTACTTGGATTTCAATTTCTAAAAGCATCTCGCACATGATATATGAATTTTTGCAGGACAAAAATACCCATTCACGTTTGACAAGGTATTCAATCATGAGGCTTCTCAGGAGGATGTGTTCTTGGAAATATCCCAGCTGGTTCAGAGCGCCCTTGATGGTTATAAGGTGATTTTCTTTCATATGTCTCGGTTTTCTTTGAACGAGCATATCTAGTCGAGAATTGTAATGGTCATGTCAAATTTATTAATGCCTTTTTCCATGGGTTGGTATGTGGCAGGTGTGCATTTTTGCTTATGGTCAAACAGGTTCAGGGAAAACCTATACTATGATGGGTAAACCTGATCGGAGGGGTTTGATACCTCGATCACTTGAACAAATATTTCAAACGAGTCAAGCTCTCACAGCTCAAGGTTGGAAGTATAAGTTGCAGGTTTGGTTTTATATGCCCTTGTTTCTTTCTTTATATGGCAGATAGTGTTTCACTATGTTTTGGAAATTAATATTTAACTATTACCATGGAGTAAAAAGAATTCTCATGACAAGTCCTCTCCCTGTTGCTAGTCACTCTCGGAAAGAAAATAAAAGGTCTTTGTAAAATTTCCTACTCAGATCCAAACTAAAGAAAACAGGGACGGGGTGGGGAATGGTGTGAGAATGGTCACTTTAAATGCAATTTTACCTAAATCTGCGAGAGGATAAGAAACAAACAAGAGTTAATTGTATCCCCTTCCTAGAATTTACCCCTTTTCCGATCAGTCTCCCAATCTCATAAGACCAGGTTTCTTTCATCTAGCTTCCCATGTTAACATTAAATTGATATTTGGAAAGACAATGGGTTCTAGTTCCATCCACCTTTGCAAAACTCAGATAACAGGCCCATTTAGATTAGGAGAAATTGTCTAAAAGATAATGAAATTTCAAATGTACAAGATTTTTATTAATTGTATAGAAAAAATGTGATCTTTCTTATTTACTTCACAAAATATACACCTGCACATATGGTTTAATTTTCTAAGGAGTGCACGTTTATATTTTCTGAATTAGATAGCACAGGTCATGCATTTCTCGGTGGTTAATAAATGTTATGTATATTTTAGGGAAATTTGAAAAACTATTCCTTTTTATATAGAATGTGCCCTTTATTAGATTATTATTTGGTGGATATTCCTACTTCAGTGATTTAGCCTTGTCAGTAGTAGTCACCTGAGAGATAAAAGAACTAGAAGGGAAGTGTCCTGTGAAGCAATGAAGTTTATGACATCTATGCAGCACTGCTATGGGGTTTCTTGGGTTATTCTCAACTGTAGGCAGATCAAATATCAATGGGGAGCTTCCCACCACTACATCTTCTCCTTAAAAACTAACAAATGCTGGGCCAAATATTACTTAAATTATGGTTGACACTGTGGGCTAAAAAACATAACCTGTATACATGGTACATCCTAACTTATCAGAAGGGTCCAAAAAGAAAAGTAATTAATGCAAAAGCACATTTGCATCTCTTCATCAATCAGTTTCATCAATCAGTTCTTCCAAGTACAGGGGCCTTTGCTTGGTTTCTATGGCCAAAGCATATTTTTTTAATCAAGTAGCTGACCTTGACGTGTAGCCCCACAAAAAGGAAGTAGCTTTAACCTGGCTTCCTCTGTAGCTACCGTGATTTAATGATATAAGCCAAAGTTAGGAACTACTGACCAACTTTGTTCTTGTTTTGTTGCCTGTGTAGGCTTCTATGTTGGAAATTTACAATGAGACAATTCGTGATTTGCTGCTTCCTAAAAGTTCAAATATGATGGACGTCGTTCGTAATGAAAGTGGGGTAGCAGGAAGACAGTATGCTATCAAGCACGACTCAGATGGTAATACGCATGTTTCTGACCTCACTTTAGTGGATGTCTGCAGTGTCAGAGAGATCTCCTCTCTGCTAGAGCAGGCATCTCAAAGCAGGTAAATACATCTTAGAAGAAATAACATTCAAACCTAGACATGGAGAATTTCCAATTGTCCATCTCCTCACTCGTGTCAAATTTAAGGATACCTTTCCCCTAGTGAATTTATTTTGTCAGGTTCAATTATTGTGTTTATCTTTTCAATGGCTCGTTTTACATGGAATTTCCTCATGCTAGATCTAGATTTTTTAACATAATCAGTATACTTGCATATTGATTTTATCTTGTATTTAGTAGAACTGCAAGAGTCTTACTATCGCATATGACGATACTAGGAGATCTATGAGTGATTAGTTGCAGAATATCACTGTCTAAAGGTCTGCTGTAATGCCTCTCTAAAGAAGGGTTCCACTTTTGCAAGGTCTGTTGGAAAGACACAAATGAACGAACAGTCGTCAAGAAGTCACTTCGTGTTTACTTTGAGAATTTTTGGTGTAAACGAGGTGCAAAATCTAAATTCTTTTTCAGGATCACTTTATCTTCCAAATTGTATCATTCTTCTAATTTGATTGCTTGCTGTTATTTTCTTTCTAGAGTACGGAGCAGCAAGTGCAAGGTGTTTTGAATCTAATAGATTTAGCTGGAAGTGAGCGCTTGTCGAGGAGTGGAGCCACTGGAGATCGGTTAAAGGAAACCCAGGTATACCATCGAACATTCAGTATTTCTGTTCTGACCTTTTGCAGATCGATACTTACATGCATGACCTTTGTTGTCGCATTTGCCATAACCAGTCGATCAATAAAAGCTTGTCGGCGCTGGCAGATGTAATCTTCGCGTTGGCCAAGAAGGAAGATCACGTACCATTCAGAAATTCAAAGCTTACTTACCTATTGCAGGTAATGCCCTTGTAACCCTGATGCATTGTAAATATATCACACTTGAACTTTCCAACCCTTTGTTATACTTACTGCCGGCCAACTTATGATTGAGCAATTGGATGAGATATATTTTCTGATATAGTTTGAAATATCAATTGGCAGCCTTGTCTAGGAGGAGACTCAAAGACGCTAATGTTCGTTAACATCTCCCCTGAGTCATCGTCCAGTGGTGAATCCTTGTGTTCACTTAGATTTGCAGCGAGGGTGAATGCTTGTGAGATAGGGATCCCGAGGCGGCAGACCGCCATGCGACCCCTGGACTCTCGCCTCAGCTACGGCTAACGAGTTTAATCAGAATGCCACTGTTTCATATCCAATTGTATTAGAGGTAAAAAGTGAATGCATGAATTGGACCAAATAAAAAAAAAAAAGGAACATGTATGAGAAGTTTTTCCCTCCATATTCTCTGAGTGGGTGGCAAGCCTTTGAGGTGGAATGTGTTTTAAGGTTTTTTGTATTGATATAACATGATATGGGTGTTATTGCTTGACACCCAGCACCTGATTTATCCTCATTTTAGGTCTATTTTCTTTTTCTAACTTTCATTTGCATCAAATGATTAAATGAATGATTATAACGGTATCTTTTTACTCACTTAATCTGTTTTTTTTTTTTTCCTTTCTTTTTCATGTAATCAGTTGGAGACCATTTTACCATCCAAGGATGGTAGATTAGTTTAGCTGATAAGGTTTTTTTTTAATTACAACAAATTAAAAGAGAAATTTAAAGTTTTTTTTATGATAATGACCTAAAGAATGAAAATCTTACTAATTTCAGTAAATAAGGTTCACCTCTAGAAGAGTTGATTTATATATATATTGTGGGAGGATTTGAAATAATTTGAAAGTGCTTATATTATATGAATGCCATAATTTGTGTGCAGTACATTTACAGGTGGACCAATTTTTAACATGTGACTTTTTATAGTAAGCTTGTCAAAATTATAGAAAAGACTGGAGTGCAAAATAAAATTGTTCCATTCTGAATCAGACATGTTACTTAATTCGATCATGTTGCATGAACTTTAATGGTGCGTGTAGTACACGCAATAAAATGGTGACGTAAATAGACACTTAATAGTTCAAAGATCTTTCTTCACCATTTTTGTGGAGAACTTCTAATTCAATTAAACAAACAATAAAAAAATATTGCTTTTGGAAATATAGACAAATGTTTAATAATAAGTCAATTATTTAAATGAATCAAATGTTTATAAATTTAAAACTTTATTTGTAAAAATTGATAATTAGAATAATAATTTAAAATTAGATATTTTTACTCTATATTTAGCTATAACACGAGCTAATTTTTTAGTTTTAAATCGGGTAGGGTGCAAGTAAACTCACTCTAATACCATATAATAAAGTATTATTTATCAATAAGATATCAAATCCATTTTTACTTAAAAGTTATAATTTATAAATTTAAAATATTTATTTATTTTATTAAATATAATATTATATTCTCACCGTAGGTATAATGTCAAATATTAACCTTTATTTTATCAACTATTTACAAGATTAATACTTGTTGGATAAGTTTATTATTCGAACAAATACTTTTCCATAGTGATAAGTATATAATTGTTACTATGCTTTTCGAAGCTACTTCTTCTGATTACTTCTAAATAGTATTATTTGGGTTCCTATTTTTCTTAAATTGTACTTTTACCCATAAACATTACGATAATAATATTTTAGTTCCCCAACTCTCTTCTCCTTTAAAACACCCCATAAACTTCTCAAAAATACTTTATAAGTCCCTTATTTTATTCTCGATGTCCCCATTTTCACTTTCTGGTTAGTATCGGCCAGAACAATATTATTTTGACTATGATTAGGCCTTCGCCAAAAAACTAACACAGTTCGAAAAAATGACGGGAACTCACAAAAGATGGTGAATCGGTCGTAGGCATGAGTGAGGTTGGAAAGTTGAACCCTTGCTTGTTCTTAGCATCTTTAACCACCCGAATTGGTGGTCTGAGTTACCAAAAAATACAATTTATAGAGAACATTCAGAACAAGGTAGTTGCCGAAGATTTCAAGAATTTTCATAGTTGCGAGTCTTACCTTCAGCTTGAATGGTCGGTGGTGTTGGCTAGAGTGAACTGAGAGGAGTCTCCATAATTATTTTGGGTCGTGGTTGGCGGTCGAAAAGTTGGGTAAGGTCGAAAAGGGACGGCTCTATTTTTGGCCAAGTGAGCAAGGTTATTATTTGTTTACACTAGAGTCAGTAGATAGCACGTTGGTGTTGGGAAGAGATGCTTACGTGCAGTTTTAATATCACTAGAATCACCAAGTTTAGTGATCTGAATCGAAAGATATCAATTGTGGAAGCAAAGTCACGAGAAAACTTAGCAACTTCACTTTCAAAAAGAATTTCGACCATCGGTAATCAAGGAAAGGGTCTTATATAGGGAGCTCGGGGACCAAGTATCTATCACCACGTATTCATTGATGGTAGGATTGGACCCCATAGTTCTCACTTTCCATTTAATTTTATTCGAGGGTAGGATGCCAAAAATCTGTGAAATCGGGTCATTATGCAGGTTTTCAGGTTGGATCAGGGTTGTAAGTCGGGTGGAGATGACAAACACTATGCGCACCCTACATACACACCAGCTAGTTCGCACTTTAGCGATTTAATTTTTGGTGAATAGATCGGTTAAATTTGGTCAGTTCATCTTTAATTCGACACGTTATTGTACCAATTTATTTTTCTAAATATTTCTTGTTCAATTACCTACAAATTGGAATAAAAAACTTACATTTTCTAACTTATATATCCCATTATTATCCAATTTATTTTTCTAAAAATTTATTGTTCAATTTCATATTAATGAGATTTAAGAATTTTATTTTTTTTTTCAATTTATATAACCACTTCTAAAAATTATGGGTTTTGTAACTTAAGTTGGTTTATCTTGATTCGAATCAATTTTTAATTGTAATTCTTCTAATCATTTATTTCTAATTATGGAGATCTTTTATAGTAATTTCATGAACTTGCTTGTCTCTATTTAATTTTGTGTGCTCTATTCAATTTCGTTTCCGATTAAATTGGGCTTAAATTCTAATTTTATTGTTACACATATATTACCCCGTAATTTTTCAAAATTAAAATTTTAACAATCGTACCTATTTTGCTCTACGTTGACAAATCCATTTTAACTTAACACTTTTCTATCATTTCATTATACATGTCAATTTTACCCCTACAGTGCTCAATATCTTTAAACTTATGCCCTTAAAACTCTAAATGCATATTACATTCTATATCACTCCACCTTTTTGTTTCTTTTTGTTGTGCTATAGTATTAAAATCTGCGACAACAACCTAGGCTGAATTTTGTTCATTTGCTGATGGGATTCCCACTGGTGTGTGATGCTCAAACATTGATTGTTCCGAATTTTCTCCATCTTTCCTCATCCTATAATTGAGGGGTTTGAAATTATTTGGAGTGGTGTAAAAATTATTAATTTAATAATGAAGGAATTATATTATTTATTAATTAAATTACTTTAATACTCTTATTTATTATTTATATTATTTATTTATTTTTATTATTATATATTTTAAATAAATTTATATATTAATAATATTTTATATAAAATTATATAATACAAATATTATAAATAAAACATTATTGTATAAAATATTTTTAATATAATTTAATTATATATAATAACTAATAAATTATTTAATTTAATTAAAATAATAAATCTATATTTTTAATTAATAATTATCCAATTCACTTGCATTACTTCCATAATATAAATTATTAAAAAATTTTAACACACAAATCCATCCATTAACTTACACTCCCAATACTATCTAACGCTTCAACTTCAAATACTCCTAACCCCTCCGTACAAACATTCCATTTCACACTTTACCTCCGAATATTCGAACCCCTGATATAAACATAGCCTCAAACATATAGAACAGCACTAGGCCTTCAAAAACTACTGCAACACTCCCCTTCCTTTCACCCTTCTAATCTCTTATTACACGCAGCATCTTGGGGGAAAACCTCGGTTTTCTCGCACAAGTAAAAACTACGCAACATATTTCTTAACACAGAGATTTGAATCCCATGTACACTCCGGAAACATAATCGTTCCAAAGATTAATTGCTCCGAAACCAGTCATCAGGACAGTGCTAAGAGCCATCACTGTACTGACCGAGAATACGATGAGAGAGGCCCTCCCGAATTCCTGTATTGCCCGTTGAACAACCACGATCCCGATGACGGAGCCACAGAAGCAAATAAAGGAGAAAATGAGGGCAATCTCCGTTTGGTCCATTCCCAGCAGCAGATACTGAAGAGCCGACATTGTGGATGAGAAGAAGACCATGAATGAACACGTCGCCGCTGTCACCTACAAGAAAAAAAAAAAAGACAAATTACCAAAAAGAAGCCAATTTATTTATAGATATTAATAATTAAATAAAAATATTTAAACTAAATAAAATGGTTAATCAACCTCTGGAGCAATCCCAACATGGAGAAGAAGTGGGCTTATCATCATACCGCCGCCTATCCCGAAAACTCCACCGAGAACTCCAGCCGACAGTGCCATTATCGGGAATAGAAGCTTGTTTGGTGATCCAGCAATGCTCAGGCGCGATGTTTCCTTCAAAATAAGAAGGGCGAATATCCAATAACGTAAAATTTGCCACTATTGAGTCTATTGAACATTTTTTTACAGGGACTAAACCTGTTGGACGAGGTCTTCATATTGGGGGCTTTCTTTCCGGAGGAGGATCCATGCAGTGAACGCCATAGCTAGAGGAATCTGTAAGGATGATATGATCCAATATCCAGGGCCACAGGGCTGGATAAAGCCAATACTCTGCACTTGATTTTGATGATCACAGGAGAGGTTAGTATGACCGCTGACAGAAAGCATGGGATCCGCTGACAGATGAAGTCTCTTTGGTTTGAGAACATCACTTAGCTCAAGACAAGGATTCATAACAAGAATATCCAGAAGGTGGGCTTATCAATATAGTTAGTCAAATGATGCAGACAAGTTGACCAGACACATAGTGGTTAGGATGAGAATCGAAGTGGAATTACCTGTCCAGTCCGGTTCCCTTGAAGAAGATAGACAGTGAAGAATGAGAACCACACAAGGACTAATATCCCAAGCTTCATCCATGGGAACCCAACTTGACAATTGTTTTCACTGACAATGAGTGGCACTTTGGCGATTCCTATCTGCTCGTCTCCATCTCTGGCTTCCCAGTTTTCATAGTCCTCAACGAGCTTTGCTTCCTCCGATTCGAACGTCCAGCAGTTAATCCCATTCCTGCAAGTCTTGAAGGTGCACCAAGCCAGGAAGACCGCGAAGAGCCCAGTGATGAGCCACTCTGGGAAGACACGGTTGCAGATCACCCCGACGCTGACTCCAAGCAGCATAGTGGGCTCTGATAGAAGCGTAATGTCGTAGTCGATAAGGCATTTGGCCCCGAACTTGGGGCTCTTCACAAAGAGGTAGTTGCAGATGACGTTTGCAACGGAGCCTCCGGTGACCATGAAAGCGGAGAAGCTTGAGGCTGTCTTGAGGTCCAGGCGTGCAACTATGGTCAGAATTGGGATGAATAGCCCTCCTCCCCCAATCCCACCTGGAAAACAATATACTTCCGTAAAAGACAAAATTGAGCAAAATAATTTACAGAAGCTTCCCATTGATGAGAAGAACTACTACCTGCGCTCGATATGGAAGCAGCTATGAAGCATAGGGCTCCTGAAAATATAATCGGGGAAGACAACCTTAGATGGGTATAGTGGAAATGACTGCGGTTACTGTCTCTAAAAGTGAAAGTGAGGTCTCTGTCTCTGCCACTCTGTTCAGCAAGGGAGATGCTGAAGAAGACGAGGATGAAGAATCGGAGTAACCAAGAAGATTTCATCATCTGCTTGGTAAGAAAATAAAGAAGTGTTTGTGCGATGATAAGTCTCCGTTTTGGGTGAATTGCGAGAGAATCAACTCTGGAGGAGGAATGAATGTTTTTATATAGACGAGGAGGGGGGAGGAGGAGGAGGAGTGGGAGGGCAGCGTGGAGCAGTCAGAAGAGGATGTTTTCCTGTCTGTGTTTGGAGGGCATTAATGAGGAAACCAACAAAAAGTAAGGGCAACCAAATAAATAATAGCTAATATAATCCACATGACAAATGGAATATGGGTGGCCAGCTAATGCCATGTGTCACTCTATCATCTTAGTTGGGATGAGAGAGTACGTGACTATTGCTATTTTTTTGCACTAAAAAATAAATTGTATTAATCATGCATATGACTTAATTTTCACTATACATTTGATAGTCATTAAAAATAAGTCAATTATACCTCGACCCACTCGATAATCATGCAAATGTGTAGTAGAGATACCTTGCTTATAAGAAAGAGAAAATGAAAATAGAGATTATTTATACATGATCTTAAAATAAATGAAGTGAGGATGAAAAGCATGATAGCCAAGTAAGATGCACAAATGATAACAAAACAAAAGTTTGTAGTTATGGTATTTTTTTTGCACAATTTGTAGTTATGATATGGTTGATATAAATAAAGAGTATTCTCAACCAAAAATATGAAAGATGAGCAATCTATAGAGATTTGATGAAGAAGTTGAAAGAGAGATTGAAGAGGTAAGCCGTGGATGTAGTATATTGATGATATAAACAAAAAATTCAAAAGAAAATTTTCATAATTTTATGGGTAAGTGGGAGTGAGCAAGAATAGTTAAGTCCGTATATACAATGTCATAATTATTTTGTTCAGTAAAATCATTTTATTGAGTATGCGTGCATTATATAAGATGATAATTACTGCTAGACTAAAACTCAAATTGAAATTGTAAGTGGAGAAATTATTTGACACTATCCATCAGATTGAAGTGCCTTTATTTTATGGTAAAAAAAGATTTTGACGTGTAAATAGAAGGCTTGAAATTTTTTGAAAATGTTAGTGCATATTTAATGATAAGATTCACTAGTGTGAGATTTTATAGGTATAAGAACTAAATATTGTACGTACTAATTGAAGTAAAGCAAAAAATTCATGCAATATAAGAGTACAAGAAAATTGAGAAAATTTATGACTTGCAAAATGGAAATGTAGAGAGACCATTCATTAAAGGAAATTGACATAATAATATTTAATTAACAACATTATTAGTGATACAATGACCAAGTTTTGATGGCACAAAAAACTAGAAAAAATAGAAATAGTCTAAGCGTGTATAGAGATGACTCATTAATAGACAATTTACAAGTGGTACAATTTATTTTTAAGAATTTTTTAAATACTCTTCTAATGATTTTAGATATGTGAAATTTAAATTTAATTGTACTCAAAATTAATATTGAATTAGAAATAAAAACCTTGAATAGAAACCCAAAACTAAGTTTTAAAATTGAATTATATTGTAAATTGAGGTTTAACTTATAATGGAAACTCAAACCATTAATATAGATCCAATCGAATTATTAATCAATTTACTTAGTAATAATTCAAGATTTTTTGGAAAAGTCAATTTGTAATAGTTAGGATCCAAGAAGAGAAAAAAAATGTAATTTAAAGAAGAAGATGACGAAAGAAAGAAAGAGAGAGAGAAGGGGAATCGAGTTAATGAATCCAAGTCAGATTCGACTTGAATACCATTGGATGAGTTTGAGCTAACAATCCAATACTTGGGTGTGGTCCAGTTCGTTCCATTTGCTTTTTTGGAAATTGGGCCACACAAGACCTACTCGAGAAACAAAAAGACAGTACATTTAATGTATACATTAAAAGGCCCACCTTACATCATTCTAGGCCTATATATCAACTGCGTGGATTAATGGGTCACATAGTAACCCATTGTCCATCTTCTTATAATAGCTCACCCCCATCAAATTGATTGGTATGTTGATTCTAGTATTACCACACATATCACTAACACCTTGACTCACATGTCTATTCAAAATGATCTAACCCTTCCTGAGTATCTAATGATCGGCGACGGGATATGATTACCCATGGTTTGCTTATCTTCACTTTACACCTCATAAATTTTTTCTCAATTATATTTATTATGTTCCCTATATTTCTTTAAATCTTCTCTCTCTCTCAATTTACTTAGGATAACCAATGTTATTTTAAATTTTATTCTACATATTTTTTTATAAAAGATGTATTCTCTCATTAGGAGTTGATATGCGAGAGTCGTAAGTGCATACTCTACTATTTTTGCACAAATCTTACATCTTTTCCCATTTTTCCTAGTGCTTATGTGAGTTATGTTGCGTCTACTTCTATTTGGCATCAACCTTTAGGACATCTTGCTTTTCTCATTGTTAGTCATATGCTTCCTAATCATTTTTCTATAAAAAAATATATTTACGTTGTTATTCTGTGAAGTTTGTTATTGTGGTAAAATTATTTAGCAATAATTTTCTCTCACTCATCATAAGAGTTTCGCTGCACTCGAGCTTATTCATACCGATATACGGGGATTCTCTCCCATTCTCTCTCACACCGACCATACCAACTATGTACACTTTCTTGATGATTACAATAAGTTTTCCTTGTTTTATGTAATAAAGTATCGTTATCACATTATCTCTGTTTTTTTAGCATTTTGTTTACAAGTTAAAAATTACCTCAATTCCAAAATCAAATACTTATAATCTGATGGGATTAAAGAATTTTTGTTCAAATATTTCCAATCAGAACTGTGGGCTACATGAATCTCTCACTGTATTTCATGTCCTCATACGCCTTAACAAAATAGTTATGTTGAATATAAGCATTGTCACATAGTCGATATGGGCCTTACTCTCCTAAGTCATTCTCATGCTCCTATTAAATACTGGGATTTTACTTTTGAGACGGTTGTATACCTTATCAACCGTCTTCCTACTCGGTCTCTTTGGTTTCGTTCTCCTATTGAGGTACTCACCCATACTCTTACTCATTATAAATCTCTTCATATTTTTTGTTTTCTTTATTTTCCATACTTTCGTCCTTATCTTTCCCACAAATTACAACCTCGCTCTTCTTCTTACATTTTTCTTGGATATCCCTTTAATTATTTAGGTTACCGAGTTCTTGATCCTCGAACTAGTCACATTTTTATTTATCGTACTATCCACTTTAATGAATATGTCTTCCCCTTCTCTCATGATCCTCCACCCATCCATGACCTCGCCCAGCACTTCATCGCTACTCTCTCGATTCACTCCCCTGTCTCAGCGCCGCTCTTGGACATAGGTATAATTTCTCCTTCTTTTTTAAGTATACATGAAACATCTTCACATGCCTCTTCTGTAGGTTCGCCTCCTCCTCCTTTGCTGGTTCCCCGCATGATCACTTGCTATCAGGATGGTTTTCTCCCTCCCCAACGATTTACTATCAACCCCTCTTTGTT
Source organism: Trapa incisa (assembly GCA_030064435.1). Taxonomy (NCBI): domain Eukaryota; kingdom Viridiplantae; phylum Streptophyta; class Magnoliopsida; order Myrtales; family Lythraceae; genus Trapa; species Trapa incisa. The sequence goes on from CM057765.1 coordinate 5,218,174, forward strand.
TGTGGCGCAGACACCTCGCACCTTTGCTCAATCTCGTCATCACCCTCTTTGGATGGACGCCATTACAACTAAACTCTTTGCACTTCTTCATAATCATACGTGAGATTTGGTTCCTGCCCCTCCTAATCATCCAATTATTGATTGCAAGTGGGTTTACAAACTTAAGGAAATATCCTTATGGTACCATTGCTCGATATAAGGCTCGCCTCGTTGCCAAAAGTTTCTCCTAGTAACCAAGTCTGGATTATGATGCCACCTTCAGCCTAGTCATCATTTGGGTCATCCTCTCCACTACGGTCTCTTCTAATTGGCATATCCGTCAATTAGACATAAATAATATTTTCTTGCGTGGTCACCTTACCAAGTAATTTTACATGTCTCAACCACTCGGGTTCTCTGACCCCGTTTATCCTCATCATGTGTGTTGCCTTCGACAGTCACTCTATGCACTCAAACAAGCCCCCCACGCTTAGTTTCCCCACCTCAGCTCCTTCCTTCAAACTTTGGGTTTTTGTGGCCCCATTGCTTATAGTTCTCTCTTCATTTACTACACTGCTTGTTCGGTTATGGTTTTGCTTGTCTATGTTGACGATCTCCTCATCACGGGCTTGCCTAATGCTCATATCGAGTCTATTATTTATGCTTTTTAGTCTGAATTTTCCATCAAGGATTTGGGTTCGCTACACTGCTTACTCGGCATTGAAGTCAAACACTTCTCTAATGTATCCACCTTACCCAAAATAAATATATTTATAATCTTCTTTTTAAAGTTACCATGACTATCTGTCGGCCAGTCTCTACTCCCATTAACTCTAGCCCTCGTATGTCTGTTTTTACAGGAATTTCTGATCCAATCCAATATCGTCAAATTGTGGGTTATTTTTAATATCTTACTCTTACTCGGCCTGATATCACTTATATGGTTCACTAAGTTTATCAGTTTATGCATCAACCTAGAGATGTTAATTGGACTACCGTCAAGCGTATCATCCGCTATCTCCAATATATTGCCCATATTGGCCTAACCTTTTGACGTAACTCACCTAATTATCTGTAATATTTTTTTGATACCATTTTTCTAGTTTATAATCTAATATCGTATAGTTTCCGTAAGCAACACTATGTTGCTCGCTCTATTATTAAAGTTAAATATAAAAACATTAAAAATACTAATATAGAAATTATTTGGCTCCAATACAGAACTTTATATACCTCTACCTGACTATCTTATATTATGGTGTGATAATTTATCAGCTATTTATGTTTTTCGTTTTATTGGTATATATATATTCTTAATTAGCTGATATTCTAAGCAAATCTCAATATAATTCTGGCTTGTAATTTATATAGTACAATATCAATATCCGACATATTTATTGAGTTTATAAATAGTAAAAACTAAAATATGTTGTAATAATTATCAGTAATAATCATCTAAATTTTATATTTTGTCTGTTATATTTTATTATTTTATATACTAAAATAGTATAAATTACTTATAAATGATAAATAAAAAGTATTAAATAAATTATCTACTTATTCTACCTTTTCCTTTTTTCTCAACTTTTACTTGAACATCCGACACTCGGATTTCCTAGTGCCGTGACTGTCACCATCTTGCTGTCTATAGAGGAATAGAGATCGTATCAGTGAGTGGCCTGAATTTTGAAAAGTGGCCAGGGAAGCGAATGTTTGTTTTGCTGGAGATACTCATAGTTGGAGTAAGGAGTAGAGGCAATTGGATGGATAATGAGCTATAAAATGTAATTCTCTCTCCATATTCCCTTCGAGCAATCGGAAAGCCACGAGATGTTTCCTCGTCAGCATACGTCGAAATCCAATACCCTCACCACCGGCAGGATAATGACATCTTTCCTTTACAAAATGCAAAAAGAAAAAGAAAAAGAAGAAGAAAAGGGAAAAGGATAATGACATCTTTCAGTGCATTCCGTCATCTTGGATAGGAGACATATGTTATGTCGGATTGTTTTACTTCTAGTGATTAAAAAAACTCTGAGTGCAAGTTATTAAAATACAAAATAAGAGATAAATTGTCTATAAACATATATAAATTTTACTATTTTTTTTCATTTTAACATAAAATTTTTCAGTTGACCCATTTAGTAAACTTCTACTTTTTCATTCAAGTTAGTACAAAATTATTTTTTTATAAAAAAATTAAATATATTAACAACTTTTTATAATTTAAATATTATACACATCATATAAATGATGCCATGTAATTATTATATTCATTAATTGAAGTCTTACATCACTATAATAAAATTTTTAATTTGATTAAATTCTTCAAAAATTATAAAATTGTGTAAAAAATTATCCAAATTAGAAAACATAATAAGGACACATAATTCACGCATAATTATATTAGTTAATATTTAAATAAGTTTAATTAACATTATTATTAAATTAAAAAAAATAATTAGCAATGGCCGCCGCATAAACTACCCCTTCCTAACATAGGGATTAACTTGCTAATATGTGTTACCTTAAGGATATAATTGCAATATCAATGAACAGAGCCATTAATTTCAGTAATTAAGGATATTAGACATGTAAGTGGATAGGATAAATTCAATGAATACTTCTTTATTGTATAAGGGTCGCATAAAACTACTAACTTACCCGGGCAATCTTTTTCTCCCGTAGATATTTAATAAGATAATCTTGGTTTAAAAAAATTAGTCCAAGTTGTCACAAGATGTGCATATAATATTAGAAGCTTAGATATATACATGGATATAGATTCAGTCGCATCAGAGAAGAAAAATAAAACATAAACAGGACAAAGGCGGTTGACCCATGAATAGAGACATCTTATCTTCTGTATAAACCACCCACCCACCATTTTCTTAAGGCAATTTGCGGGACAAAATCATGAATAACTTGAAAGGTTATGTACAACAAGCCTCTTGATTGTTGCCTTTTCACCAATCTTCAGAGCCGAAAGATTCATCGATACGCATGTGGGATTTGCTCTTTCATGTGGAATTTTAAATAAAAAATTTACAATACCTTGCGACTTTATTCAAGTTTAAATCTATTTAATTTTAACAAATAAGTTATACACAATTCCCACCCTTCAAATCCCTCTATTCAAACTTTTTTTTTGGTTCTATCCTTCTCTATTCAAACTAGTGCAAGGGCATTTGGATAATTACCCCCATGCATTTTACAGAGGGGGGCTAAATATGCCACATAACTAGCATGTATCCGAAGATTAGAAAGATACTGAAACTTTCCGATCCAAATGGAAATGAGCCACATTCAAGAAATGGCATGTCTATCATACTGCACCACTTTTGTGTACAAAAAATGAAAGAGGTTTAATCTATACCCGTCTCACTTGTAGGATTGAGGGAGGAATAACTGCTGGAGGGCTCGATGCAAAATGCTCCCAAGAAGTTGAGGTTTCAAATCCTGCTAGCTAATGCCTTGATGAATCCACAACTATCACGGCAGTTACATTATAATTATTATTACCGCTGAGGAATGATGGTGAAAAATTCATTTTCTAAAAGATTATAATACCTTCCATAAACTAATCAGGTTCTTTTTAGAACAAACAATTCTAGAGATTTAAAGAAACCAGACAACCATCAAGCGGAAATACCAAGACTTTGGCAACATGAATTTAAATGCCTACATATTTTGAAGTGTTTGTTGTTTGTACCTCAACATTTTAGGGCCGGAACTGTGAAGCAATTTGTCTTCTCCATCGCCCTATTGGCACCTGTACAACCCCAGGGTAGAAAAGAGATTCTAATATCGCCAAATAAAATTTCAAAAATGCTACTAGCAAGCACACATTTCTTCTTGCTCCTATTGAATCCACTTTAAAGAAATCAATGGGTTCAGTAATTAGTGGCCATAGTCTTTTGTATGATAGATTAAATCTGTGCAAAACAAAAACAGAAGAAACAAATCCTTACAGCGGGGAAACCACCAAAATCACCAGGCTCTTTGATGTCCTTGATAACACAGCTATTAGCTGCCAAACGAACCTGCATTGAAGCATACTATTAGTTCATACTATGTAGTTCCCATCACAGATCTGCAATATCAAACAGCAAAAACATGTTATCCTTGACTTTATAGTTCTGAGAGATTTTTCAAACCATATGTTTATCCACCAGTTTTTAGGTTGGTACCATTCTGAAGATACAAAACAGAAAAGTGACTATGTTCAACTGGCTGGTAGTTGTACACCATAGGCCAACTACTGTATGTTCATTCTAATTGATCATCAAATTCTGCCCAAGGTTTGTGGTGTTTATACTGCAAATTATCTTTTATGCTAATCTACAAAACCACTTGGGCAACAAATTGATTCCATGAACCCTAAGTGGCAATTCCAATATCAAGTCAACCTTTTATAAATATACCTTTGAGACAATCAACACATGATCACGAACAGCAGCCCTCCCTCCTAGAGTTACAAAATCTCCAATACTGAAATCACAGAGAAAAGTAATAATTTACAAGTGATGAAGTGGGGTGCAACATAGTGATAAGCAAAGAGAAAGTAAAGGTAGAAAAACAGATATTTGCACTATAAAAAATTAAGTAGAATCAGAAATATATTTAATACAAACATCCAGTGTCCACAATCAAACTTACGTTGCTGAACCAGCAATTCCAACTTGCCCACATAGCATGCAACTCTTCCCGATAACGACATTATGACCAATCTGAAAGAATGAGCAACATATTAATTGAAAATACTAGCAGTAGTATTCGCCAAAACAGGAGATAGAGGAAGTATCCTGACCTGAACCAAGTTATCAATCTTTGTTGAATCACCTATTGCTGTGTCTCTCCAACTGCACAATTGACAAGGTCTCCTTGAATGAAATCATCTTAAATCGTGCATATTATTGCTAGTAAATGATAATCAATAAATTTTATCAAAACTAATCTTACCTCCCCCTATCTATGCATGTGTTTGCACCAATCTCTACATGATCTCCAATTACCGCATTCAGTAACTGTACAGCAGATTAAACAGAAATGCCCAATAATAAGTTCAGAGTTGTAACTCAGAATGTTGGAGAAGTTCTCTTGTCCTTAGGCAAGTAAATCATCACTTACTTGAGGTTTCTTTATCATGATTCCATGTTCATCCACATAAAAGCCAAATCCTTTCAGCCAAACAAACAACATATTAATGATCATTAACCAGTTTCCGTAGACAAAGAAGAATATGAGATCCAAAGATAGAGTGACTAGAACCACAAGAATCATTGCTCATAAGATAAGCGTCAATTGTAGTCACACATGGAACATGCTCAGTTACCATTTCTCAAGAAATTCACATTTTTAAGATATCAAAGTGAGAAAGTTACAATTCATACAATGAGTATCTGGTGCAAATCTGATTTCTTACAAGACAGATGATTTCTTACAAGACAGATATATATGCATCACATGTAATCTCTCATGGACTGCAAGGAAAAGAAAAAAAAATGCACTAGTCTCACCATCTTGACCAATGCACGCCCCGCTATGGACTACACACGATTCGCCAATTGTGCAATTACTTAATGAAACATTATACCTGAAAAGTACATTTTCATTTCATCAAAAGACATTCATTTCAAGCCTGAAAAATATAAGATGATCAAATATCAAGTTTTTGATCCTCAAAGTGAAAATTATTACCCGATCTTTGTAGACCGACCAATAGTAACTGAAGGGCCCACAATAGTTCCTGACCCCACTAGAACATCCTCACCAATCATAGCTTTTGAGTGAACAATGGCACCGACCTCGATCTGTGCTGTTGAGTTGACGCGAGCCAGTGCATGTACCATGCCCCCTCCATGGTGCCATTTCTGAAACTCTTGATGATTCATTTTAGCATCTCCCCCTGATCTCTCAATATAGAGCCGTTAATGAGAGACGAGGCATACAAAAAACCACAAAGTTATCCAGAAAATCGTATCCTTTGCCGGTCCATAACTATGGCGGACTTTTCTGTTTCTGATATTTGGCATACACTCACTAGTAGGAATCAAGATTACAGTGCAAAAGGTTGAATTCCGTGTTCCCAACCATAATAACCATGGGTCCAAATAATTCATTAAATACAAATAAGTTCTTACTGGCATTTCCACAAACAACCGAGTTGCATAAAAATCAATGCAGTTCATTCTCCCATACCTGGCCCAATTTCCTCGTAGGCACCCATGGAGAAATTATGCAGTCTGCCCATCTGCATTCGACATTCGAAATTGAATCTTCCTTCTCGAGCGCTCTCAAGTAGGAGGCGTATAGAAGAGCCAAGCGGTTGAAGCTTTCTGAGATAAAGGGTCATCATGGGCAAAGGTGACAGTGAAGAATGGGTTTAACCTGATACAATATCTACAAAGGGTGCCAGAGGAATGGTAGATAGGTCTTCCTTTTTCTGTCTGCATATGCAAGAGATGTGTAATGGGTAGTCTAATACTTTTTTTTGCCACGGTTCACAGTCTTAAGTTTTTTTTTTTTTGCCTAATTTCAGTCTTCTTCTACATCCCTCATAATCTCAATTATAAAGTGCTTAAAGGTCACTATTTTCGAAATACTAATTTTATCCACCTTGACTGTGAAAGAGTTTGTGTGGTGGCAAAGGGATCTTGGAAGAGGCACTATTATGGTTAACATGATATGGTGTTAAAGTAGGAGTGTGGGAAGATTGATGGATATGGTCGATTTCTACCAAAAAAACTTGTATTACAGCCAAATCATCCCGGTCAAAGACATCTCCAAGTTTACTCAACAAAAGTACCCATACTAGGAAACTACAACCACTAAATGGAGGACTTATCTTGGGAGTCACAAAATCTCGATAATCACTCCATGCATAGAAGATAGACTGATATGGCTCGAATAAGTCAGGTCAAGTAATAACTTAAGCTCGCATATACATCTGTCAAAAAAAAAAGAGTAAGACAAGTCACACATGTGCATCCACCTCCAATGTTCCCTATAGAGATGTAGAATCAATATGGAGCTTTATAGGACCTCCAAAGACCAGGAACTTCATGTGAGGTGCCTCTTCCAATGCTTCAGTAAGAACAATCTCAGACAAAAGTTTAGTCCATCTCCTCATTGTCATATATGTCACCAGATATAAACAATTGAGCATATACTTTTTACTTATTCTTATACATGCTAATATGATTTGAATTATTTACTCTTATGAGGAGGATAATGATAATTTTACTAGATAATTTGTATTACTTTTACTAGGAGAATAATGATAATTTTATTAGGTAATTTATCTTTACTAATAGGAAAATGATACTTTTACTGACTTACAATACATTCTCACCCACACTCATATAAAATATTCGAAGATTCGAAGAGTGAACTACCCGATTATAAAATAAAATTATTCAACTCGAGACTATAATAGTCTCACTTATCCGATATACTCAAGTTCTTAAAACTATCAACTGAGGCTATATGGAGAGAAGTATGCTTAAAGATAGATTCCAAGGTATTAATAATATCAGCCATGTGACCCACTTTGGTAATTTTCAACATGCAAGACGGGTACTGGTAGTACCTAATTTATGAGTGAAAATTTCTATTTTATGCAAAAAAATATCATTAAACCTAAAAGTGATCTTAGAAATAGCCCAATCAGTATTCATGTGAAAATTCAGAATCAAATGTAGATAAGAGTTGGCAGTCATTGAATCAGAGTTGGATATCAAAGATCCAAGTCATAAAGTAGATCTAAAGCTTTGAGTAACATCATTTGTCACACTTTTGATTATTTAACATCTTGAATTCCTTAATGGTTGAGATAAATAGAGAGGTTTATTCTGGAAAAAAAGAACTGCATAGTTTCATATCAGATACAACTACAAATCAAATGATCAAAAAATATAACTACACCAGGAAAAAAGATTTTGCAATTATGCTGTACAAGTATAATTAATATATGATAATGACAGAAACTCAGTTCCCCAACCCCCATGTAATTGAATGGTTCCTACCTTATAAATGCAACTGCATCATTCTTAATCCGAACCAACATCTATGCCGCTCTGCTTCAAGAATTCCTTTGCCTCAGAAATGTCCTGCAAAAGCAAGCCAAAAGACAAACAAAACAAATCTTGCATGTAAGAAAGATAACTCCTTCCGTTCTTGTATCTACCCAATAGGTGTCAAATGTCAAGTTCTGAATAGGGCATGCTATTAAACGAATTCCATCAGAACAGGAATCATCATAATCAGTCATTATGTAGTTACAGCACACAGATCTATCCTGACACAAGATGGACCCATGGAATCAATCAAAGTGCATGCAGTAAATAGTTCATAGGTGATTATGCCCAATTAAATTCATCATCCACTGGTTTATTTATGCAGATTCTACTTCTGCATGATGTCGTCTCACTATCTGGCATCGTTCAGCAATTGATTATCAATACAGCATTTTACCTCAATATAAAACTCTTAATAACTTCCTAAATTCTTAATCACAGAGAGAAATGAAAATGATCTGTCATTGTCCACCAACTGATTATAAATACAACATTTTACCTCAATATGAAACTCTTAATAACTTACATGATGCTAAATTACAGAGAAAAATCAAATGATGAGCGACTCAAGTTCGACATCTAACTGTGGAAGATAAATAGTCAAAATCCAAAGCCAGGACCAACTCATTTGAATGACACAACATCAATAAAAGCACCAGGCTTGCATTGTAGGGTGTCAACATAATGAGCCCCACACTATAAGATGTCTTCTTCTAGATAAGTTATACTCATGAACTTTTAAGCAATTCTTATAAAAGCTAGATGTGACATGATGCCATCATGTCATCTATCGGACATACTAATGGATGATGTACAGTAATAGAAAGCAATTCCAATCACCCCTCCGCAAAGAACACTGAATCACTGAAAAGGCAAAACAACAAGTGCAGAACAGAAAATCTTATGGTTTTTCAAGCCTATAATAGACAACACAAACAAATAAGGCATGCCACTCTTTAGCTGCACCTTACTCCAGGTAGGCAAAAATCAACTAGAGAAGTGCTCAACATTTCTCAGACATGGTAAATATGTTCTACCTCACTGTGGTGGAAAGGTGTGATTGCATCGATCAAAAGAAGAATTGTCATTACTTTACCTTAATAGAATTATGCATCCTAAGTTATAGCAAGATGTATGATCACATTATAAAGCTTACTATAAAATGCTCTTCTTCATAGGAGAGGACATCTTTTCAGTCTTGTAAGACATATTGCATATGCCAAAAGCCGGAAAAGAAAAGAGAGAGAGAGAACATGAAGTACTTGCTGCAATAGTAATGCTTCTTTGGGACAAGTAGGAAATCGCATCAGACCGATTCCAACCATTAGAAGACCATAACATCCAAGTGCAACAATGAAGTATATAGGCTGCTGTCAGATAGAACAGAATCAGGATCATAAAATGTTGCTTTGCACTTACAACAAAAAATGTTCGGAAGGCAATCAAAATATAGAAGATAGGATTGGTTCTCACCAACCAAATATGACTACGGGGAACCAAGGACATCTGCAGGAGACCAGTCCATAGAGCAGAGATAGTCACCAGCAATGTGATAATCTTAACTATATGCTTCATTAGATCCCGAAACTACCTGGGCAACACAATTCCTAAAAGTAAAACGTAGAAGGTAAAAGAAAGCTCAATTTCATAATCATAAAATTCAAGAAAGATCAATGGTCAAGTTTAAATGGATCGCTTATACAAAAAATAGTCAAATTCAATACCAAAAACATAAAGTCAGCGCCGCAATCTGGATCAAACACAACCCTTTGAACATGTCTGTCAACAGTAGGAATAGGAATGGAAGGAAATCATAACACTAAACCGGATGCATCACAAAAAAAATAGCCATGAGCCCATAATATGCAAGATTTACTGCTCACAGGTACCGGAATAAATTACCGCATATAAAAAAATACAAACTTTAATCAGATGACAGAGCTAACTCATCAGGGAAGAAACTGCAAATTCACTGACCTCTTCAAGGAAATTAGCACCCCTTTTCACTTCCGGCAAGCAATAACACGGCAGCTGCTAAAGAATCGGTGGGATGAGAGGAGGCAGGAAGAAAGCAGGGTTTAGAAGCAATTTTAGGATAGGAGAAATCTATATAAAATAGAGTGTGTATTTTTCGAGCTTATTGACAAAAGTCATAAAAACTCTCATATCTGCTTTAGAGTTGCTAATAACCTACATAATATCATTCCTAACACTCCAAATTTAAGACCAACCAATTTAGTTAGGTTTTTAGTTAAGGTTATAAGGGAAAATGACATTAAGTGCGCCCATATTGTTTTCACACATTTGATTTGCCTGTTTCCCTTGTCGTGTATTTATTCACATCTATCTAAATTTATTTAATCGTTGCTGATAGTGTAATTGTGTACACCGAGGCGTGACATTAATGTGGCTTATTGACCGACATTGACTTCGCTGATGGGTTGGATCACCATTCATTGATTTGATCGGATTGTATTCCCATGAGTGGATTTTTAGTCGGCTCATATATGTTTTGACCAATTTTTTAATTTTTTTTATTTTAAAAAATACTTACTTATATTTTATACTCAAAATTACTATATTTTCTCGTACAGTTTATTTTAAAATTTTAAAACTCTATGGAGTGTTATTGAGTTTTATAACACTGTCATTTCAAAAAATAAAATACAAATCAATAGAACTAAAAACTGAGTTAAAATAGAAATGAAAAAATTGAATTAGGATTTAAAATTAAATTGAATTGAAAATTATATATCAATTAAAGAACAGATAAAAAATATTCAATAAAAACACCTAAATAAGTAAATTAATAAGATTTTTCTCCACTTAACAATTTGTGTAATTTATCCACTATTCTTAACCTTTTTTATAAATTAATATACGGCCTCCTATTATTTTAGTAAATTCTTAAATTAGGTATAAATTTCAGTTTCAGATCTAAGTGAGTAATCACTACTCGAGATCCATAAAAGTGGCGGATTAATCACGAAGTTCCGACCAAACCGGATTGAGGTATAACAAAGAAAATGTAACACATTTAAAAATAACCAACTAGAGTGTAACACGTGTTACGGTCAAATGCTGACCAACCACGTGCAATCAATAGGAGGTTGTCACGTGTTCGGTCAGCGAATAAAAGGCTGATTAGGTTACTGAGTAGTAAACCACATTGATAAAACCAACCAATCATTAAGCGCCACATGGCATGCCCACATGTGAGGGAGAAGGGGGTTAGTCTCCGGCGACTAAGGAAAAGCTCCGATATAACTGCTGGCAGCTAAGTCCGGGGTTGAGTCCTACGACACCCGAGGACCAACGAAGGACCTAAATAGTGAGAATGCTCTTAAGTACTCGAACATGTAATACTAAAATCTCAAAAATCGAATCGGGTTGGGATTTATTTACTAGAAGGAACGAAAAAGGGATAATATGTAATTTTTAGGCTAAATATTTAAATAAATAAAATTAAAAAAAGGAAATTAAATCGGTTGGACCGACCTCCTTCTTCTTCCTCATGTGTCCATCATTTCCTTCTTATCCATATTATCATATTTTTGGTGTCTAATGTAGTCAAGAAATATTCAATGAAAACATCGATCTTTGATAAATTTTCATGCAAATAAGGGCATGGGAAAGTCACCAACTATCCTAAATGATTCATATAAATATTTAATAAACGATTGAAATTCTCTTTAAAAGTTGGAATCAAACTTAGGCACCCTATTTTGTTACAACTTAGTTTTATAAGTTTTTAGAAATGAATAAATAATGATAATAAGATATAGAGAAAGTTAAGTACATATTTAATTATTAGGGACTAAAATGTAAAAAATTAAGAAATTAAGAAATAATATAAGAAAATATGGATAAAATACTACCATATACTTTGAATTAGTTATAATGAGATGATTGGTGTTATATATTTTTATTTGCTCAACAAATTACTATTTTATTAATCTATTAAATTTGATATAAATGGTAAGAATATGAAAAATGAAATAATTCTATTATTCTTAATAATATGACATTATCGGGTATAACAGTATTCAAAATGTTTGAGTCTCGATTCTTTCTATATAAACATGTTAATTTGCACATAAGTTGCTTAATTGTTTAAGTAGTGTCACTTAACACTTTAAAAACCTCATATAATGTAGCGATTCATCAATATAAGGGCATACAATCCATAAACTTTCTGTTCCTACTTCTAAAGTATAGTACATAATATGCGAGAGTTAAATTCAAGTATTATTTTAGGCTAAGCTTATTTTTTTGCAAGTTTTAATCCTTCCAATACGACTCGTGCCTCGGCTTCCAAAGCGACGCCATGTTTATTCCTAACTATGATTCTTGTTTTTACATTTCTTGTAAATGGATCAAATAAACCATCCACATTAATCTTCACCGTACCACTTAGGCCCGCTTCCATACTCCCTCCTCATATCTAGTGCAACTTTTATCCTTATTGATTACTGCATATTTTTCAATCGAACCCATGATGTTACCGATCAATTTCTCAACTTGTGGTGCTCGCCTTAGGAATATAGTTCTATTCCGTCCCTTCCATATTGCCTAGTAAGTTATGATAAATCTGCACTTCATTGCTTTTCTCTCATCTTTTCTTTGTTTTAGATTACATAACCAATATTCAATCCATTCAATTAAGGACAAATTAGCAAATTTTTTCGTTCTTACCCCACACATTGCAAACCACACTAATTTAGTCCATGTGCATTTAACTAATAAATGATGTATAATTTCGACTTGGCCACATATGAGACATGCATTAGAAAATATAGATTTTCTAAAAAATAAGTTGTTATGAAGGCAAAACATTTAACATTCTGCTCCATAGAAAGTTGCTTCTCTTAGGAATGCAATCTATATGTCAAAATTTTGTCCACATTTTTTTTTTACTTATAACTAATAAGGAAGAATGAGCTGATATGGACTCACCATATTTCTGATATAATATGAAAGTATAGGCAAACCTTACCCTTCCGTTCCTAAGGCAATATTAATTTGTCTTTACAGGTAGGAGAAATGAGAGCGATAGTTGTAATAACTTCATTTTCCTCTATTACAAAGTATTTTTCAATACTATATAATTGTCATATACTTGTATTTCTATCAATAAGGTATTTACTCGGGTTTGGTTAACTTTCTCGTAATTTGTTTGATACTGCAAATATCCATTGGAGAGGATAGTAATTCAGTTGTTCTTAACCTAACCTAATTAGTATTATATGTTGAGTATATATGCAATTGAACCATAACATCAAGTACTTAACAAGATAACACTATCTCAAATAAGGAGAGGTAGATTAATGTCTTACTTAAATGTTGTAAAATAAATGATGAGATCTTGTGAAATAAATTTGTATCTTTTTTAAAAGAGTTTTGCAAAAAGGAAAATAACTCCTATTATTATTCAATTTTTAAAAATTATTTTAATGATATGAGTGATAATTCAACCACTCAATTAATATGGTCAATTAGATCTATTTGAAACATTTTCTTGAATGAAATTTTGAACGAAAAAAAATTATAAGCATGGTGATAACCCAACATTTTACTTGATGAACTCTACGGGACGATTTTTTATTAATTGATGTGAAGTGAATGCTAGAAAATGAGTTGAATCTTTTATCTACATATTGCATACTTGATTGTATATGTGAAAAATATTTGATAACCATAGTGCCCCTAATTATGTACTGGGAGAGGTCATACCAATTGATGATGGATCACTCACGAGTAGTTAAGTTATTATAATTATTTTTCAAAATGAGTAAGTTATTTTAGAAATATTTTGTGAATATAAGCCATTCAAATTAAAAAAAATCCTTAAATTCTAAGACATTTATTAATAGTTTTTAGAAATATTTTTTGAAAAGAGAAATATTTTTTAAAAAGAGAAATATTTTTTAAAAATATTTATGGGTGCATAAAATGTAAAAACTTAAAATATGTTTAAATGAGTGAATATGTTTTAATTTGAGTGAGATTGAAATCGAGTGTATGAGAACTCGATATCAGTATAGTAGTATAACTTATCCCTTAAATATTTTATAGAGAATAGAAAACTAGTAAACTGAATTCAATAGTGAGATATAGTGTCGATTAAATAAATTATTTTGAAATATAATTGTGATTTTAAAATTTATTTGTGAAAGTTTTTAAAATTGATTTTTAAGTCCCATATATAGGTGTATATAGTGTGATCTTCATTGCAGTATTAATAGGGGTGCAACATCATGCATGACCTTTAGAGTGTAGGTCCATTGAGACCTCAAGAAAGTGGATAAGGAGAAGTACAAGGATGCATTTAAGCAACCAAACAAATTTGTGACATAGTATGAGAAGTATGAAAATATGTGATTCCCTTGAACCATCAAACAAAATTGAAGGGAGACTTTTATGTTGAACCTGAAGCTAAGCATCTATTCATTATTTGCGTTCATGGGTTTAATGGAATGCACCTAAAAACAAGAAATATTTGACAACTCTTCTTGTGTTTGAGGGAGCATCAATTTTGTGTTTGAAAGAGAGCATCAATTTTCCATTAAGGAAGGTGTTGTGAAGTCCTAGTTCAATCACCAGACAGGCATCGATCACAGTTGCAGTGAAATCCAAAGCCTTGGGATAATAGAGCTTGTCGAACATCACAACCCAAACTAGCATCGATGTAGCAGATCTTGAGTTCCTCACCTGTGGAACATAACAATACTAGGTTAAAATGACATTCGTTTATGGAAGTTATCCCTTCTTTTAGGATATTATAATAACAAATTCGACAATTGAAAGACCACTTCTCTGAACTAGTCTCTGTAGTAACCTCACCACAAAAGATCTTAAAAGTTTTTTTTTTTTTTTCAAATATACTGCCTTCTCTCAATATTGACATCTAGTTACCGTCATAAAATCTCCTATTTTTAAAAAACAAAATCTCCATGGCCAAGAGAAGAGAATGGTCAAATCCGAAAAGAAAGTCCATTAAGAAGTGTCAGGTGGTCCACTTTTTTGGATGCTATAACCACTTGATAGGAGATGCACTACAATTGTGGCCAAAGGTAGCTCAAGCTAATAACCTGGTTCAATATCACGAAGGGCCTTCATTCTTGCAGATGCATCTTCTAACCATATAATATGGGCATTAGGATCTGTCAATGATAAAAACAATTTATTGTGCTTTTTATAGCAGGAAACAGAGGAACCCCACACATATGAAATAATTCCCTACCCTATAAAGGGCATAATCATGGATTTTGTGGTAAAAAATTTCAAAGTTTTTGCTTCTCGAAGTAGACAAAGCAATTTTAGAGATAAGGTCTTTGTTCAATTCTAGTAACTCAATAACTCAGATGATGAAAATGCGTATATGTGGAAACTTACATGCAACTATTATTCTTTATTCATGGGTTAGGAATCTTACCGCAGTCATGGTTGTAGAACGAAGGAAGCATGTAAACAGCGTTTCCAACAGCAGCTTCAGATTCAACAGATGCCGCTGCTAATGAAAGAAGATCTTCATATAGTCCTCCAGCCAATTCTATGCGAAACGCATTTATGCGAATTCTTGCCAACAAGCCCACATACCACTGCTTGGTTAGGACTAAATGTCAAGGTCAATCAGCCTAAGAAAATCCTAAAGGCTATAGCATGGTAAAGACTCGAATTTACAGTGAGTTTTCACATGTAGTCAAGGATACAAGACATCTGCTCAGATCTTATATCAGCCTCTTTGAAGCCATTCCTCAGTAAGTGATACCCTTTTTCCATCTGTAGATTGTAAGACAAGTCCAAAATGGCCAAATAATAATTATACATCAAAATATAGTGTTCCAATAGTCAATTGTAAATGGGTTGTAATACATGTGTTACTACACATGTATTACAACCCAGAGATTCACCTCTGAAATCATCCCGGAAGATAGAGGAGCTGGTTGAAGTATGTCAAGATAGTTGGCAGCTACGTCTCCCGCTAAAACCATACAAGCAAATCGCTTGACCAGGAGAGGGTACTTCAAACCCTGCAGACTTCACAGGATGACAAAGGTTTGTAAAATCTATGAAAGTTTATTCAAGCTTGCCTTGCAACTTGGATGAAACAAAAAGGAAAAAAAAGGCAATTGTAAGCAAGCTCAACTTGGTGACCAAAGCAAAGCTGAATTCATTGTAAGAAATAGCAAACGATTACCGGACTGCATTTATGACAAATCAGAGGGTCAGAATAAATATGGCAGGAGGAGTTTTATATATATGGACGGGTTGAATAAAATGCCAGAGCCAACTGGTAAATAAGATTCGGGCAAAAACACAGAACTTAAATAAGACCAACAGACGGGAGGAATTCAAGATCAACAAATAATACATAAAGAGATTTTCCCACATATCACTGAGATTCCATGAATGAATAGCGAACCAGAGATCACTGGGTGAAGATGAATAAGGTAACCAAAGATTTCCATACCGGCAATATTCGTCATGCGCTGACCAATCTGCTGAGGACTCCACTTGACGAAAAGCCTAAGGAAAAACATGAACATAAACGAGGCAAGCATGGATTATTCATCTGCATCCAAGGATATCGCATCCGGAGGCAAAGCTTCAAACAGGTCGCGCGTTCATTACTAACTGACTTACAAATCATCATCAACAATGAGAAAGATGGACAAAAATTAAAACAAAACTACTAAGACTCGGCAGATTAAAGCACCGAAAATTCACCTTAGACAGATCCTTGCACTTATCGCTGCAGTAAGAGACCGTCTGAGAAGCTCGGAGCTCAGCTCCGGCGTCGGAAAGCCTCCTCAGGCAAAAGTAGCAGACGGAATGTACTGTTGCGAGGGACGGATAGCAGACGACGGGACTGGCGGTGTGGATGAGGTCGCCGGAAGTGATTCTTCGAGAGGCGAAAATGCCTCGGCCGGCTGAGGCGGTCAGGCCAACCTGTATGGGAGGCGGACCGGGCCGACCCGCATTATCAACTGCCTCCAAGGACCTTGAACCAGAAGCAGCGATGGATATTGGGTAGGAGAGACGGAGCAGTGCTCCACTCTGATTGATAGTCTGGCGGAGTCTCGAGAGGAAGGCGACACGACGCGCTAAGGGAAGCATTTCGGCGGAAGGGCGAAAGTGCGTCTGGCCAAATGGCCGCAGTGCGTCCGTAAGTTTTTTTAAATAAAAAAAATAAAATAGTTTGATACTTCATCCGATTTTATTGATAATATATTTATTCATCAGAATATATAATAGTTCATCATTTTATTAATTTTTAGTTCATAGGACAATTTTTTATTTATAATTTTATCCTAATATAATTATAAAATAATTTGAATGGTTGGTTCATATTTTATTATAAATATTAAATCAATATTATTTTTTGTATTGACAAAAAGATCAAAACCATACTTCCCATAAATAATAAATAAATTATATAATTACAAGTCTAAAAGTATATATTTCATGATGAATAGTAATAAAAAAATCGATTATTATTTTATTATAATCGTTCTTGGCCCAAAAAACTTCTCGCTAATACCCGTATGGTTTGACCGTACTTTACGGGTCACGACCGGTCCGATCTAAATAGAGTTCGGATCTTTAGGCTTCTCAAGTTACCGTCGTCAGTTACTTTCTTCCTCTTCTCCTCGTAGGCTTTCCCGCCGGGCGGCCGGAGAGGATTCTCTTCATTAGGGTTATTTCTCACCAGTCGGCGCAGTGTGGTGTTATCCAACCTAGAAACTTGGAGATCGGATTGTTAGGACCAAGTACTGCTCAGCTCCGTCTATGGCTTATGTGTACATACCGGTGCATAATTCCCAGGAGGAAGTGAGGGTGGCCCTGGACCAGCTCCCGCGCGACGCCACCGACATACTCGACATCCTTAAGGCCGAGCAAGCCCCCCTCGATCTCTGGCTTACCATCGCGGTACTTCCTATGATTTTTAATTTTCACTCTAGCCGAATCGTTAGTTCCATATTGAAGAGGTGACAATGACTTCGTTCACTAGAGTTGGTTGTAGTCGTAGTACGATTCGATTGGCCATGGTTTACATTCTCTTGATATTGGGAACCTTTGCATTGGGCTGTTCTTTTGTGAGTTCAATCTGTCTGTAGTTTTAGTACCATCAGGTTGTCACTCTTCTTAGCAGAACTTGCTTCTTGTTCTATCCAATTATCAATGACGCGTAAGTCCAGTTGTTATCACACCCTGTATCTAGTCAGTTTATACAAAGCTCCGGCCTTTTTTTTTAAGTTGTTCCAATCTTATTTATTTTAAAGAAAGTTGATTTATGCCTGAGTTGTTGATTGAGGTTTAATTCATCCTTTGTTTTTTCTTTCATCTTCAAAATTTTCAGAATTCTTTTGCTATTATGACTTATGAGTGGTCTATTCACACTGCAAACACGAAAATGTTTAATTCATCCTTTGTTTTTCTTTCAACTTCAAAATTGTCAGAATTCTTTTGCTATTATGACTTATGAGTGGTCTATTCACACTGCAAACATGAAAATGCAGAGGGAGTACTTCAAGCAAGGAAAGGTAGATCAGTTCAGGCAGATTTTGGAGGAAGGTTCAAGTCCAGGTTTGTCCATGCTTCACAGCTTTTTCACTGATGCTTCTCCCCCCACATAATCATCTTCTGGTAAAATTATTCAATAGTTATAAAATGATTTCTTTGGATATTTTGAACTGCATTAACGCTTTCATGGTAATTGATGCTTGAAACTTGTGGGGCATAATTAAAACAACTGATGGTAATTGACATTTCTTTTTCAGAAATTGATGAATATTATGCCGATGTGAGATATGAACGGATTGCGATCCTAAATGCTTTGGGTGCCTACTATAGCTACCTTGGAAAAATTGAGACCAAACAGAGAGAAAAAGAGGAACACTTCATTTTGGCAACACAATACTACAACAAGGCTTCAAGGATTGACATGCATGAACCTTCTACATGGGTTGGAAAAGGTGATAATCTCTAGCATTCACCACCATGTTCTATAATATGTTTAATATGGTTAATGCTTTCATTCTATACCCTCTGTACAATGACGTGTTTTTTGCTTGAGAAGATTTTATCAATTCATACAACTCTAAATTCATTACTTAAAACACATGATTTTTGTGAAAGTAGACCATTTTCTCGACTTTTGAAGATTTAGGAATAGTTAGGATGGAAAACCTGGACTGCTAGTTGTTTCTTGCAATGCATGTCTGTATATCTATTATTTGACAGAAATATTCAGTATTTTTTCTTCTGTATTCCTTGTACAGGCCAGCTATTACTTGCAAAAGGTGAAGTTGAACAGGCATTTGCTGCCTTCAAAATTGTATTAGATGGGGACTGGGATAATGTTCCCGCTCTTCTTGGTCAGGTATGGATTACATTTATTAAGCAGTTCGATTAACACTCATTATATAAATGAAGCCCGAGTTCTTGGAGATACTCGGGATCATTAAAGATGGTATTGACAATCTTAACCATCAGATAACGTTAAATAATTTCTCTTTTCAACACAGGGCGCAGATAAATAATGGGTCTTTTTAATTGAACATCACTTGTAACCCTTATTTTGATCAGAGATTCTTCCATGCACTCTTTTCCAAATGTTTGTGTGGACTAGATGTTGAAGAATCTAAAATGTTCATGTGGAATCATAAATTCAGGCTTGTGTTGAGTTTAACAGAGGGCGCTACTTAGATTCACTAGAGTTATATAAGGTATGTTACCTTCATCTTTTCTTTGACCAGTTAAGATAAGATTCTGCTCTAGCTTGTTGAACATCTTACCTTCATTGATAACATCATCTGGGGAGATTTGAGCTTTTAAGAGTTATAATATGTTGGTTTCCTGAAAACATGATGCATGAAATAATCACAGAGAGCTTTGAGAGTCCATCCTGAATGCCCTGCTGCTGTTAGACTGGGGATAGGACTCTGCCGATACAAACTTGGTCAACTTGAAAAAGCTCGGCTAGCATTTCAGAGGGTTCTACAGGCAAGTTTACTTGGTTTCTTCTCTGGTTTTGCATTTCATAATATAGGAATTTTGTCTGCATTAAGATGTTTTGATAGCTTACCTTCTGTTTAATGTACAGTTGGACTCAGAAAACATTGAGGCACTTGTTGCACTTGCTGTTATGGACATGCATGCAAATGAGGGTAGTCACATCTTCCATTATAGCCTATAAGATTGTTGTTTTTTTCAGGCCAAAATTTTCTCTATTCGTTTTTATCAATCAGTGAGAGGGTCTCTCTCTCAATCTAACATGTTGTCTTATTACCATGTCTTTCAGCCTTTGGTATCAGGAAAGGTATTGAGAAGATGCACAGGGCCTTTGAGATATACCCTTACAGTGCAATGGCATTAAATTATCTGGCTAATCATTTCTTTTTCACTGGGCAACATTTTCTTGTTGAGCAACTCACGGAAACTGCCCTTGCCGTGACCAATCACGGGCCAACAAAATCGCATTCATACTACAATTTAGCGAGATCTTATCACAGTAAGGTATGACTGCTGCATCGATGATATGCAATTTGGATTTGTACAGATAGCAGGACTTTGCTTTCTCCTTTCAAAGAGTCCAACTCTTGCAACTGTTTATTTTGTTATTGACATTGTTTTATTTTTTTAACCTGTTATTTTCTCTCTGTAGGGGGATTATGAAAAGGCTGGGCTATATTATATGGCATCTGTTAAGGAGATCAATAAGCCCCATGAATTTGTTTTCCCATACTATGGTTGGTAGTTCAATGTACTTTCTTATTCACTTTTTCATTCATGATCTGTTTTACTGTATGAATTGGTGTTATTTTTCTGTTTGGTATTTTTATCAGTTTATTGTCTGAATATAATTTTCTGTTGTTTCTTTATCATTATTGTAATTATTGTACAATTAGATACTGTTTCATGTGCCATTCTTCTGCTCAGCTGCTTCTCCTGTATTTTCTCTTATCAATAGGTCTTGGTCAAGTGCAGCTAAAGTTAGGAGATTTGAGAAGTTCATTATCCAACTTCGAGAAAGTTTTGGAAGTCTACCCTGATAATTGTGAAACTTTAAAGGCAAGCTTGAGGATATTATTGCTCTTGGCTGCCAACAATTTACATCTTCAAGTTTTATTACAAGAATATATATTCAGACCTCTTTTCATTGTTAGGTTCTTGGGCACATATATGTGCAGCTTGGGCAATATGAAAAAGGCCAGGAGTTTATGAGGAAGGCAATAAAAGTTGATCCCCGTGATGCTCAAGTATTTATCATGTCTTATGATTGTTAATGCCTATTTTCATGGCTTGTGTATCCATAGATACATCTGTAGGGTTGCTATGATTGTTTATTTCCATTGAAAGTGAAAATTCCAGGGCATGATTTTCTAGATTTGAGGCTACTAAAATTGTCATATACCAGAGACTAAGCATTTTCCAAGAAGGCATTGGGGCTTATCCAAATTTGAGCTGGGTTAACCTATTTAATGTTTAAAGCTGCCTCAATATTAGAACCCTAGCATAATATTTACTTGGACAGGAAATTAGTAAAGGTAATGAAGTTCAAGCATATGTAGATATTGTCATTGGCTTTTGTTTCCATGTGATACTGAGAGTATTTCAACCTTTCCTTTTGTATTTGCATTTCTTTAAGATATTTAGAAAGGAAATGCGTGTCCACGAGTGGATTTGGAATATCTACTTTGTTCATATTGAAGTATTTATTGTTTGAGCTTGCTGGTATATTTGTAGTTATAGTTGTCACTTTCTCCTTTCCTATACTAAAATCAACAGGCTTTCTTGGATCTCGGGGAGTTATTGATATCATCGGACCCAACAGCCGCATTAGATGCCTTTAAGACAGTAAGATGTTCATATTTGTTTCCCTTTTAATAATATGCCTTTGTTGAAGAATAAAGAATAGCATTCTATGTTAGATGGATGCTTGCAATATTTCACCAGGATGATGATGATGATGGTGATAATGATAATTAAGGTGCTTCCAAGATATACTATATATGTTAATAGTTTCACATGTAAATTTCTCGGGGGATAATTCTTGTACTCTTAACTTATTACAATATTGTGTAGTGATACAAACTTTTTATTGGCAGCATGTTAATTTTGCAACTTCACTTGGATAATTCTTAGTTCAACTATCTTTGAGTTTGTTGATATCTCAAGACACATAATTTAGACTCATGTTTTCCTATAGGCACATAGCTTGCTGAAGAAAGGAGGCCAGGAAGTGCCAGTGGATATGCTAAACAACATTGGAGTTATCCACTTTGAAAGGGGAGAATTTGAGGTGTGATCAACAATATTTTATTTCTGGAGGTTCTGTTGCATCACATTGAAAATATGTGGCAAGTCCACTTAATGGACTTAGATATATTCATATTCTATTTTGCATGTCCTAAAATTGCTTGCATATCATTATGGATATTCCACAGCCACTCATGTAAAATACATCATTCTTAAATCAGCTAGCAGAACAAAGTCTTAAGGAAGCTGTTGGTGAAGGAGTATGGATATCTTTTATTGAAGGGAAGATCAAGCCTAAGGCTATTGATGCTGCTGAATCAGTACATCTATATAGGGATGTGAGGATATTCACTGAGCTCGAAGAGGATAATGTTCCACTGGAATTACCTTGGAATAAAGTTACAGCACTTTTTAATCTTGCAAGATTATTGGAACAGATTCATAAGACCGAACCTGCAAGTTTGCTTTATCGTTTAATTGTTTATAAGGTAAGTTAGGATACAGGATCTGCATTTATAGTTACATCCATTGGCGAGAATTTCATATATGCTCCATGCTATTCTAACTTGTGTTTTCTTAATGTTTTACATTTTCATGTAGATAATTTGTTCAATTATATGTATTTTGATAATGTGGTAGATTAATTTTATGTTAGGGCTGCATCTATTTCCTTTCCTATAAAATGATCTTTCTCAGGAAAAAGTAATTATCAGGAACACATGTTTCACAAGATCAAGTTTGCTTTAACAAAGAAGTGATTGTTCTCCTAGGAAAATATCTGTCCAAGGATTTTTCCTGGGCTTAGATCTACAACTGTCAACCTTTCTAAGACTTGGTCTGGTGCTTGGTGACCTTGCCAATGCTTGGGCCAATCATCAGCATTGTTGCTGGTGCTTGGGCTAGACAGCATTAATCTTGTAAGGGCCTCAGCCCTGCAGTCGGCAGGGCAGCCTCACCAGGAATGTCCAAGGATAGGTCCCTACAATCTTTTCTAGGTTCAGGTCAGCACTGATGAAAGTTGTTTTTTGAGTTTTGGGGGTCAGCCCAAGTGTCGTCCACCTTCTCTTGACTGGGTTTGTGGCTTCTAGTTGAGCTACAAGGCTTTGTTGGCAAAAGTGGTATTGTTACTAAATTATGCAGAAACAAGAACCTGTTTCTTTTTACCTGACTGTGTGCGATATATATTCTCTAAGTTGTATACCATAATTCAAGTTTTTTGAACAATGTTTGTTGACTTTTCACTTTTCCAGCACCCTATTGTTGAAATTTACAGGAAGCATTTTATCAGAACAATTAGGCTGTTTATCTTTTCTCTCTATAATAGATGTCAACTAATTATTCTTCTAAGGCGAACGTCTAATCTGTTTGATTTGATACCCTTATTTATTTAAAGCATGGAGCTTGTTGTAATGTGCTCTATTTTGTCCTTTTTTTCCTTCCAAGTAATCAATACTTCTATAAAAATAATCGCGATCAACACTTAACTTTTTTATTCTGCCTCTTTCAGTACCCAGATTATGTAGATGCCTATCTGAGGCTTGCTGCCATTGCCAAGGCTCAGAATAACATTCAATTGAGCATTGAATTGGTGATTTCCTCTTTTATGACTTATTCTCTGAAATGTCTTGTACATGTATCCCATATGTTATGATACCCCTAACTTCTACTCTACAGGTTAATGATGCTCTGAAGGTGAATAATAAGTGTGTGAATGCATTGTCTATGCTTGGAGACCTTGAACTTAAAAATGATGACTGGGTCAAGGCAAAAGAAACCTTCCGTGCTGCTGAAGCAACTGATGACAAAGATTCTTATTCAACTCTTTCCTTGGTAGTCTCTTCATTATAATGCAATTTCTAGGAGATTTTATAAAAAATAAATTTGGTTTCATATATACATTATGTTATGACAAACTGGCATTTTTATGCACTGTCTGGGATTGTTAAGGGAAACTGGAATTATTTTGCTGCAATGCGCAATGAGAGAAAATACCCAAAGTTGGAGGCTACCCATCTGGAGAAAGCAAAGGAGCTATATACAAAAGTACGACATGTCCTTTTTTCCTCATATACAATTTATTCTGTAGCTGGGATGAGAATTTATGTACCTCTTTCTCTGTTGAGCATTTGATCCACTAGCAACAGGCCCCAACTGGTTCTCTGAGCCTTATGACTTCAGAGTGACATTGTCTTTTCTATCTTTATTTATTCTTGTTTTTGTTGTTTATGGCTTCTTATTATGAACACTTTTCTCATTTCAACATTTTTTTGCAGGTTCTGGTTCAGCATAATTCTAATTTATATGGTGCCAATGGTGCTGGAGTAGTCTTAGCTGAGAAAGGACAATTTGATATTTCCAGAGACATTTTCACCCAGGCATGATATGAACAAATTTTTTTATGGAGGAGCCTTAAGAAACACTTGACATTTTATTTGATAATTTTTTTAGGTTCAAGAAGCTGCTAGTGGAAGCATTTTCATTCAGATGCCTGATGTGTGGATCAATTTGGCACATGTTTACTTTGCTCAGGGGAACTTCTCCTTAGCTGTGAAAATGGTAAGTTAATATAGTTTGACAATTTCAATATACTTCCTTTTCCAAAATAAGAAAAGCCCTGTAAAGCAAGGTGAAAGATACTGCTATCATGTAATATGGGAAAACCTGTTTTTGAAAATGGAATGATTTTTATCTCTATTGGGAAATGGGTTCCGTTCAAATGATCCAAGCAGCCTAATTTG
The DNA here is from genome assembly GCA_030064435.1 of Trapa incisa. NCBI lineage: Eukaryota > Viridiplantae > Streptophyta > Magnoliopsida > Myrtales > Lythraceae > Trapa > Trapa incisa. The sequence goes on from CM057765.1 coordinate 5,243,234, forward strand.
GATGCCATCAAGGTAACAGTATTTAACAGTCTTGCAGTTGGAAAGCATAAAATTAACTATTAGGGTTTGCTTTGTTGTTGGAAACTTCAAAATGAATTGAAAGGAAGATGAAAGTTGACTATTTTATCCATATGCATTGAATAAATAAAATAAAGTAAAAATGATACATTCTATCAAATTCTCCTGTAGAACATTCTATTAATATGTAAAAATGGCTGCTAAGCCACATAATTTTTCAGAATGGCTATGATACTATTGTAAGTTCTCTGAAGACCTTATACCTTTGAATAAAGGGGTATGCAGTGTCCTCTAAAACATTGATAAGGGTCTTAAAATCCCAAGAACTGTGCATGTTCTATTCAACAAATGGTGTCTCAGTGTCTTGAAATGGAGATGTTAATGAAATTTATCTGAGAAAAGTCTGTGCTGCTCCAACTGGTAATTTGTTGGCAATATTGCAGCTTCACTCTGAGAGCATTGCCTGAATGCAAATTCAATATTTCTATGTTACTTCTGCTGATGTACATAGAGATAAGCTTTGAACTGATCATAATTGTTCTCATGCAGTATCAAAATTGTTTGCGGAAGTTTTACTATAACACAGATTCTCATATACACCTGTACCTAGCCCGTACACATTATGAAGCTGAACAGTGGCAAGAATGCAAGAAGACGCTGCTCAGAGCCATCCACTTGTCACCTTCGAATTACGTACTAAGATTTGATGCTGGCGTGACAATGCAGAAGTACTCAACTTCAATATTACAAAAGGAAAAGGCCAAGAGAACTGCTGATGAGGTTACTTGAGGACCTAATTAAATTCTTGCAATTTCTATTTTGATTTGATGATTCATGTTGCATTTTATATCATGTTGGATTATAAATTTGTGAGAATTCATGAAATATGCATGCTAGTGCTTTCATTGACACTACAGTATTGAAATCTAAACTTGATTTGCTAGTCAAGTAATGGTATTGGAATAGGATCTTGTATGCTACTAATAAACCTCAAAACCGTGGAATTTTCTGGGAACCTTTGTGAAATGTTTAAAGAATAAATCAAGTTTAATTGGTTTCTTGGAGATACAATTTTTATTCTTGATTTTGAGAAAGAATTTAGAATGAGACAAGAGGAGCTTGTGCATGTATCAACAGATAAATAAATAGTAAATGGATAAATTACAAAAAAGCTTAATGAGCCAATGGCTAAGTAGATGCACAAAGAGCTATTAAGTTTTCCAGTTTATAACACCATATTTGCTATTGTAATTAGTAGATTCTATGAAAAATGTATGGCAGTGTACTTTGGTTGATGGAGACTACATGGACAGGTGCGATCAGCAGTTGCAGAGCTTAAGAATGCTATCCAGATATTTAGCCAATTGTCTGCTGCAGCCAATCTTCACTTTCATGGATTCGATGAAAAGAAAATTGCGACACACCTTGAGTATTGTAAGCACTTGCTGGATGCTGCAAGAATTCACTGTGAAGATGCCCAGCGTGAAGAAGAGCAGGTTCGACAGAGGCAAGAACTAGCTCGTCAAGTAGCTCTGGCTGAGGATGCTAGGAGAAAAGCCGAGGAACAGAGAAAGAGACAGGTGTGATTATAGATGGCTTATTGCATATTAGACGTTTAATTACAAGGTTTACTACTACTGTATGTTGTTTCTTGAACAGTTGGAGAAGAGGAAGCTCGATGATGAGTTGAAGCGTGTGGAGCAGCAAGAGGAGCATTTCAAGCGTGTCAAGGTAGGAACTTGAGAGGGAGTTAGCATTTCTTGAAAAACATTATCAATATCAAAAAATTCCCTCTATCAGGTGGTTTTTAGCTGCTAAACTCCTCCTGAGGAACAGTACCAGAAAAGATCATTACAAGCTAGAATTCTACATATGTTCTGCCTAAATTTGAAATTCTTTTGCCTATTCTTTATATTCAGGAGCAATGGAAGAGGAATGGACCTAAACGAAGGGAAAGGTCTGATATTGATGAAGACGGTGGGTACAATGAGAAGAGGAGGAGAGGTGGGAAGAGGAGAAAGGCCTCTAAGTCGCGGTATGAGGTGGAGGAAACTGGCAATGACCTGGTGGATGATCAAGAATATCTTGAAGATGAGGATGCTAACGTGAATTACAGGGAGTTTGCAGCTAATGAAACACAGGAGCAGGATGGTGTTACTGAAGAAAACGCGCAGGATCTTCTTGCTGCTGCTGGTCTTGAAGATTCTGATGTTGATGAGGTAATTATAATTCCAGTTAGATATTAATAAGTAATCTGCTGGCATCACTTATTTTGTTTGTGCTAATTAGGTGAAATCTGGTTTTTCTAAATGTTGCAATGCTAGTCTCAACTTGTGCATTTGTAAATGATTAGGTTATAAGTACAAAATGGGAGATGGAAATGTGGGAAGGAAAAGAGGGAAAGAACCACCTGAAAGTGGAAATTGATTAAGAAAATCAAAATCTACAAAAATGAACGCTATTTACTCTGCATCTGGTTCTCAAGTCACTCTTTGTTCACTTAATTTACTCTCCTTTGTCATCTAAACGTCCCTTTTAAGCACCAGACTTGTTAATTTGGGCAATTAATTTTCATTGCCGTACAGGTAGAAGCACCTCTTATGCATGAATAGAAATAGCTTCTATGCAAAAAAAAGAACATAAGCTCATCCTACATATCTATGATTTCTTTCCCTTTGCTCCCTTGTGTTGAAGCATCTATAAATTTTTTACAGGCCTTCATGCTAAGTATTTTGCCTTTTCTTGTTATAGCCATCAAGTACTGCAAAACGGAGGCCTAATTGGTCTGAATCTGATGATGATGTGGGGGAACAACAGCCTGAGAGCAGCCTAGTTAGAGAGAATCCTGCTGAGCGTCACGAGAGCGACGGAGAATTGAAAGAGAATGCTGAGAGGCCTTATGGAGATGATGATATGGACGAGGAAGAGTAGGATCCTGAGCATGGCTAAAAAACTTCACTGTTTCATGGTTCAAAAGGTGGTGAATACAGCATGCAGCAGGTAGGGTTGATAGAAGTATGGTTCAGTTCACTGTCATGAACTGCTTAATCGGCCCGGTTTGACATTGGCAGTATATTGTATGGCCTTAAATTATAATTACTTGACCTATTGTGAGCCTCACTATTTTGAGTCAGTTCAATGGCTCGGTTAACTTCACTCAGTCTTTGTTGAAAACTTTGAGACAAGAAAAGAAGTAAACGCCTGTGCTCTCTCCCTCTCTTCCATTTTCGGCCTTTCCCCTTTTCCATTCTCAAATAGGATTTAAATCTCACTTTCCTGGGTGCCATTTTACAATTGGATGAATTTTTCCTCATCAATCCTACACTTTCCTGACCTAAGACCAAATGAAATAGAACAGTAATACAAGGGTACGGAGGGGACTATGAGCAAATCAGTTTCACCAGACCCTCATGCGACAGGACAGCGATAGGCGCTTTGGGATGGGAACACTGACTCATTGCATCGGATGAAGGGTCAGAAATCCAGCAAGTGAGTAGCAGTCAAAAGTCCGTTCAAAACAACTGACGAGATCGTTTGAACACTCGGAATTCTTATCACACATAGCATCATCATCTTCCACGACATATATGCATTACTCGTGCCAGAACGGCAAAATTTATAGCATTACAAAAGAAAATGCTGTAGCCACCACTCCATCTATACATACAAATCAACCATGTATGTGGATTCAATCTTTGGTTCTGATAATAGTGACGGTGCCTCTTCCCTGTGTGTGGATTCTTGTGAGCGCCACCACTGCCTTGCCGGAGAGACCAGGGCCATTGGGGGACTGGCAAGTCGGCCGGCAGGCAAAATTGCCAACTGGGTGGTGCATTGGCCTGGTCGGTGGCATCAGGATCCTCTTGTTGATGTCATTTAGCGTTATATCTCCTTCACTACCTCCTGGCTTCACCAATGCAAATGGATATACCAGTCTCTTTATCACCCTTTTCTTTCTCACTTTATCTCCACTGAATTCTACCGTGCAAAAAGGACCCAGGAAATAATTTCAGATACAATTATCGAATAAGTTCATTATACTGAAATTATGTGCAGTTACCGGGGGAACGTGAAACGCTGTCGAGGGAGAAGACGGAGACTTTGTGGGAAGAATTTGATTCTGTGCAGCTGGTCTTCGTTGGATCTTTCAACAAGGACGAGCAGTCGTGGATTTCACAGAGCCCCGACGAAATTGTCCATTCCTTTGGTGTCTGAACCTGAGAGAAAGCATCAGCGTACGTCCCATTCCTCGAGTCTGTACACCTAAAGCATGTGTTAGGTGTTCTCCAAAATTTTATATCAAGCATGGAATATCATCAAAATAATGGGTCAAGGAGAGAGTTGACAGTGCCATCAATCATGCTATACTTCAAATAATGTAAACGCAAATAAATAGTTCAACCCTGCAGGGCCCATGCCTGCACCCACCAGATGACAATCCGCCATTGATGCTGGTGCTGCTGCTTGTTATGTTATGGGCCGTACAATTGAAATCCTCCAGCGGGTCCCAACTCCACCTTCCGCTTGAATTCCGGTAGGTCTGCAAACACCACGATAATTGACATAATAGGGTTGTCAGCCACTCTCTCCCACGATCAACGCCGAACCACCACCAACCACTACCCTCTTCCCTAGATGCCTACTGCATGTATATTACATATCTCCTGTAGAAATAATGCCCTAGTAGAATAGAGTTCACTGTGCTCAACAAGCTGGAAACTTAAAGAAAAACAATGAATCTGATCTTGAAAATGTATGACGTTGATACATTGGCCTTGCTGTCACAGCAAAACCCCAATTTTTTTCTTGGAAAATAAAGAGAAGGGTGGACATGATCATCTGCAGCTACACAGTTCTTCAATAAACTACTAATTAGTATCAGTTCATCTTCCAATGTAGATTTCTTCCTGCTTCTATTCATTGGTGCGAGAGAAAAGTGACCGTGAAACCATTTATAATATCTAGTTAACAGAAAGTAAGCTCGAGAAATCTGCATTATGTTTACCTGGACAGCATGATCTTCCCAAGGGTCGCAGATGATTGATCGCCTTCTTTTCGACCTATCTCCATATTCAACAAGCGCATCTTCGAGATACCCAGTAGAGAGATCACTGGTGATGGAGGAATCATATCTCATCACTGAGAAGTAAGGGGGTGTGGTGGTAGATGTGCCGTTCTCCATGACTGAGAGGCATATCAAGTTTGTCCCCAATTAAGGCCTGTAATATATAGAACAATGGAAGTAGGGCATTGCAATATAACTCAATAATACGGGGGGACTGTGTCTGTGTGTGCGAGTGTATGGACAAAAACAGGGAAAGGAGAAAGTGGAAAAAAGATGAAAGTGGAGACTACCTATGCTTAAAGAAAAATGTCTGCGTTGAAAACTCCAAGTTGTTGAAGATCCCAACCTAGGGAAGAGGAAGAAAAGCAAGGAGGGCAGTATAGGGAGTGAATTTGAAGACCATAATCAACCACACACATCACTTATTGTGAGACCCAACATACAGCACATCATAAGTAAGAGGGTAAAAAGGGTTCTTAATTAAATTTGTATCATTTCCATTTCAAATCACTGATTAAGTTATTCTTTATTATAACATTTAGATGATTATAATAAAAGTTATATGTCTTTTTTTTTATTTGAAATTTAACCTTTATATATTTCAAAATAACATTTGAATTGTAATATTAGTTATGGCATATATGGTCATTATTTGTTAACCTTGATGTTATTGAATTACGTCTTAATGGATCATATCAATGATGCTAAAAGTGAGTCTTTTAAATTAAGATTTGAATATATTACAAAATTAAATATGTAGAAGTAATTTATTTTATAATATTTTTACATGTAATATTTTCAATTTTTGAGTAATGAATGTCATGTTTGAATTGTTCTCCCTTGGGCCAAAACTTTTGAATCTAATGAAATTTGCCCTTCCACTTCAAAGTTTGGTCTCTATTATTATGGTCAAATGAGGACTAGAGGAGAAAGATGATGAACTCACAAGATATAAGAAAACTTGTAGGCAAAGTGTGGAAAATAGTTACATTTATATGATGGGTTATATATGACACAACAATTATAAGTTAGTTGTAGATGAATCTACGAGGTTGGTAGTTGTCTTAACAAAGAAGGAGATTGAACCTTGAGCTTGGAATACATCAAGTTGATATAAGTATCTGTAAAAATCATTAGTGAAGAGATTGATGATTGATCGTCTATTCTAATAAAATGGAATGAGTTGATACACAAAATAAAATAATAGTCAATTTCAAAATATTTTGTACATGCATAAAAGATAGGATTAGTAGGAAAGTAAATGGTAGAGATTATAGTACAAAAGTATTAGGGTCTAAAACCTAGCTCTATAAATAAAATTGTAGTCAGATAAATTCAGCCAGAAGAATTATTAAAAATTTAATATTAAACTTTAGTATTGAGTGAAGCTCGTTAGTATTAGAGTGAGAGATTTGTGTTATTTATTTGAGATTTATGATATGGTATTTGAACACAAAAATATAGTAAAATTCACTCCTAGAAATCGGGAAGAAATTTATGAGAGTCATGCATATACAATTACCATGGTGAAAGGTTCCTAGTAGATAGTATAAGATGTATTTAACAAAATTTTAATAAGTAGAAGTAGGATATTGCGAGAATTGACCGATGTTAAACTGCATAATAGAAATTCAATCAAATGAAGGTAAAATATGAAAAATGGAGGATATTTGGTGGTGGAGGTGTCTTTATAGTCATGACATCTTATATAATAATTCCATGAATAAACTTTGGGTTGTGCTAACCCAACCCCTTTAGAGTTGTTAGACTTCGATTTTGATGTCCTAAAAATTATGTGGAGTCTATCAATAATTTATAAAAAATATATGATGAAGAGTAGAGAGTACATTATTTAAAATATAGCATATAGATCGCGCCAAATAGTAAGATTCGAGTTCGAAAAAAAGTAGCAAGTAATTCGGAATCTATACACGCGTACTATCACTCCTTCTTCGAGCCTTCGCTTACTATTTGGCACGGTTCACTTCCAGTCTCCGCTTGCTATTTTGCTCGGTGTGGCTTTTTCGCCTCCGTTTGCTCAAGATAAAAGATCCTGCTTGCTCAAGATAAAAAAATCCTTCAAGAGATACGTATCAACCATAAAATATATCATAAAGGTAAAAGTGTTGTAAATAAAAAGATACATATCAACCATATAATAATTAAGTATATGTGAATTAAAAATAAAATGAAACAAAATTTAGGCGTGTAGAATTTATTTGACTATAGAGATTGTCCAAAGCAATGGTTGATGAAGCATGAATGTTCAAATATGTAACCTTTTCATTAATATAATAAGACATTTTCATTAATATAATAATAAAAATAGGCATTCTTAACCTCCACTAATTATCCATTAGAAAAATTGTAAGAGATAATACGAGTAAATGCTAACATATTTAAAGAAATGTTGAAAACGATGATACTTATTTTTATGGGAAATATTTAAAAATGATGTGAACTTTGTAGCAATTAATCAATATATCAAACCTTTGCTTAATTTCATACCTCCACTAAACATCAATGATTTTTTATCACGAGAGGATGACCAATATCCTACGTATAATTATTCATTAGGGTTTGATGCATTACCGTAACCCAACAAAAATAATTATAAGCTTTGAAATTTATGAGTTCTTGAAGAGCAAGACAAACTAACCTAACAAAAATGATTATAAGTTTTGAAATTTATGAGTTCTTGAAGAGAAAGACAAACATCAAATACAATCGGAGTATGAGAAATAATTAAGATGTGTGGATGAAGAGAGTCATCTTAATAATATGTGACCATGCTTAGCCGGTATATATGAATTGATCTCAATAGTAGTAAGGACCTAAAGGAGGTGAGATCTCCACCAACATATGAGGGTAAAAGGGAATAGAGATTCATTAAAAAAATGAATTATATGACAAATGAAGATACGGTTCATGTGAGTATCAAGACAACATTTTACAAGATTTTTAAATGAATATAAATGAAAGGATGAAAATGAAATTTAAGTATATGGTACTGTAGTATTGAAGATATGAAAAACATTAATAACTAAACCATGAAGAAAGTGATACTCAAATGACTTTTTAGTGGGGAAGTTGAAAATATAGAATGCACGAAAAAATTTAATTAATAAGAAAAATGACAGTTTTAAAAATAAAGTTAAAAAATTTCATGATAATACGAGGATAGACAATGATAATTAATCCGCCTAAAGTTTGGATTAAAGATCAAATGAGAGAATTATTTTGTATAATCAAATTTAATACCTTTGAATTTATGTATGAGAGATTTTTAATATATAAATAAAAAGCTAATAAAATTTTGATAAGATCAGTATGCAATTTCATGACAAAATATAAAAAATGTTTATTATTGTCATTAAATATAACATGTATGATATTTGTTAGGAGTAAATTTAAAAATGTTGTTATGAATTAATTGACGTAGAGATGTGTTTTTGTGTAGTGTGAGAGTGAAAGAAAATGGAAAAAAATGTTGCCCAAGGGATGAGATTCACAAAAGGAAAGCGTAGAAGTATGATGCATTAATGGAAATGGTGATAATATGATTCACAATAGGGGTCTCAAGATGGCAAAGGCTTATGACACAAAGAGCTCCATAAAATAATAATGACTAAAGCATTAGGTGAGATAAATGAGTGAAATCAATTTACAAGTACTAGTCTTTCCTTATTCATCTCCCGAAGAAACTCCTAATAGATGTGAAGATTCTTAATAATAAAATAAGTAGAGTAAAATTTAAAATAAAAAAAAAATTGTCTTCTAATTTTAAAATATAAAGTAGATTTATGAAAAATATTAAGAATATAATTGATATTGTTTAATTAAAATGTATGGTGGGAGTGTAAATAATAGAGGAATTATCAAAATAATGGCTAAAACTGAGTTATTATTATTAAATTTTTTAATATAGATTGGTAATTATAGAATAAAATATTAAAAAAATCATAGTAATATGATGTCCTGTACTAAGTTATATACATAATCTAAATTATGAATAATAATCTTATTCTTAAAAGCTAAATAAGTCTAAAAGATTTAGAAATTATTTGAGAAGTCAAAAAACTTGGAAATCGAACGAAGTGTGAACATAATTCACATATAAGGTTGAATTAGTCCGAACAAAATATGAAGAAAGAGGAGCAACTCGAGCAAACAATCCACTATAGAGGAGAATAAAATGAGTTAAAGTTGGATAAATTAGAGTTGTAATGAGAAAGTAGTAGAAGGACATGCTCAATGTAGGTGAAATCAGGGTGGTATTGAAAATCAGGGTGTTATAATGATGGGATATGATGGCAAGGGAAATAACTAGGCTAGAAACAATAATGATGAGAACTAAAGGAGATACTCCAATAAGGCTTGATAAGAGAGTAATTGACCATATGAGGTGAGAAATCTTGTGCATATGCTTAGCTTCCTATGGGAGGATAAGTGATTTGAAAGTGTCCATACCCTTGAGTTGACGATGATGGCAAAGGTGCAACTGAAGGACTCTCATTCCTCGTTAAGTCATCAATGATCTAATATTTGATATCAAAGTTTGATTAGTTGCAATCAAGTTGGGAGAATTTGGTGGGAGCCACTTCAGCCAAGTGACCATGGGTTTCTCTTCTTTATAAATATATATACTAGGTCTTTTTATGCCCAAATTTATGAGTTGAAGAGGGTTTAGAGTTTGTTGTTCCATGTTTTTTAATGGTAGTGCTAATTACAACAATCTATAGGTTTACTTTGGCTATCATGAAGATGAGAATGTCATTGAGATAAAATTATTTGTAGGTGCTCCATACCTCATGATCAGGATTGAAGAAGAGGACATATTGATTACCCTCTTTAGTGGTAGAATGGAGATTTGGGCGTAGTTTGAGAGTTTATATACATTCAAAATATAGAGCATATTGTTATGCTAGAGGAAGAAATTTGAACTAGGAGACTTGATGGGGAGTGTAGATGTAATACATAAATTTCAAAAAAGGGAAAATTTGATTAAATGAATTGGAAATCAATGTTAAATTGATAATTTGGATTCAATCGGAATAGTAATCAAAATGGATCAGAAAAAACCTATTTGAGTTGAGGTTCGAGATATAATGAAAATAATGTTCAATAAATCTTAGAGGATCTCCAATATTGGAAATTAAGGATCGAGAAATATACAAATGAGAATTTGATTAAAATTGGATCGAATCGAACTATATTAAGAATGAAATAATTTTTCTAATCATAGAGAAGGATAAAAAATGTAATTTTTAGCTCTAAATTCAAGTAAATAAGATGAAAAAGTTTTAAAAAATTTAATTGAGTCAAGAACTGGTCGAACTGTGTGCGAACCAACTAAAAAAATAATAAAATTGGTTGAACCAATAAAAATAATTCGCTAAAAACTAGTCCAACATAGTGTCGAACCAGATAACGGTTAGACAGGAGGAGAAATGTGTGCACACACATCATCTCCATCCAACTTGACAACCCGGATCCGACACTGTTACTTGATTCAATTGAATTTTTCAGTCGAAAACTCGACTTTTTGCCCCTAAGTAAAATTAATGCAAAGCCGACATAGACCCTTATTGTAACTGTATTAGGCAATGGATCAGTGGTCCATCGACCCACGAAACTCCCTATATAAGTCATGTCTGCCCCTTCGCTGATGCTTCACTTGAATTCCCTGTACAACCCAACTCTCTCTATTTTTTAGAGAGGTTCTACTAGAAAGCATAACTCTTAATTTCAACCACAAAACTTAGTGATTCCAGTGAATTGAGTCAGCTTTTATCCTCCACCCTTGTTCGGTACCGACGACTTCTCTACTAGTGTTAACATGATACAATAATGAACATGCTTCAACTCCCCAAAACAAACCCCCCATCTTCTAAGGCCAATTCTAGCATCCCAAAGATCAAACTCGACCAAAACATAATTTCACAGACTCATCTTTACTCCCTCTAGGAAATCCCATGGGTCACCCGAGTCAAAAGTAAGCTTTGTGGTCGTACTCTATTGTGAAAGCTCTAGCATTCGTTTGATTTGAACTAAGCTCGATAAAAGTTAAATTATAGGGGACTCCGACCTCTATTTGAGGTGAAACTAAAGCCAGATACGCACAAATAAGTTATCTTTCAAATCCCACTATAGTTGTTGGTCGAGTCGTCATCTCTAGTGAGTTTTCGTTGTTTTACTATTATGCCAATTTTTTAACAGCTATGTCAATTTTTCAACGGCTTTAAAATTGGGCTAAAAATACGAGTTAAACCAAACCAAAAAAAACTGCAAGGACATGTGAGATGTATTTAAGAGCATAATATGATTAATTCATGATTTTTTAGATAAATTTTAGTACGATATAGAGTTTGGGGATCAAAATAAAATTTTGGTAAAGTTAGGGACTTATTTGTAAATAAAAAATTTTGAATTACTCAAGAAAAACTAGGAAATCACGGGAAAGATTTGAAAAGTTTAGAGTTCCAAATTAAGAAATTTAAAATTATAATGAATTAAGTGAAAATTTGAAAAAAATTTAAGGATAAAATGGTGAATATTTAAAAGTTGGAGCCATAAAATTAATTTTTAGAAACTTAAAAACCTAAATGAGAGTTTAATTACACGAAAAATATTTGAAAAATTAAGAAACCAAATGAAAAACTTATAAAATTTAAGAGTAAAAAGATAATTTTATAAGTGTAATGACTAAATGATAATTTTAGTAAAATAAAATGGTCCTAATTATAATTTTTAAAGTAGTATATAATAAGTTTAAAGGATTTTATAAGTGGAATGAATTTAAGGTGGACGGGGAAAATAGTTTTTCTGCTAACAGGAGAAAAATGGTTCAATAATACATAAAGGAAGTGAACTAATTATTAAGGAAGAAATCGTAATTTTGTAGAATTGCGATAGTACATGAGATATATCATTTTACATTGAATTTAGGTAACCGTGAAAGATAAAACTAAGTGTATATATATATATATATGTATATATGCATGTGTTATATGTAGGACTGTATTGGTACGGAATGAATTAGAAATCCACGAAAAAAACAAGTAATTAATAAAATTGTTAATAAATTTATTGACAAGAATTCCGACCAACAATTGCATTTAATGGCTTTATAAATTCCTATGTGTTTGTTTTAAATATGTTATAGAAAATTTAGAAAATTATGTAAAATTTTTATAAATTAAAAAAATGGACTAACATCTAATTACTTAAAAATAGTTTTAGAATCCATTATTTTTAAAAATTTTGACTAAGGTTGAAAAGTTAATTAATGCACAAGATTTAGAAAAATGGGATTAAAATGCAATGTTATAAAAAATGGGATATAACCACAATTTAAACTTAATTTTTAAAAAAAAAAAGCAATAACCCTTGATTTAAACAAATGTCCTAAACGGATTAGATTCCTAAAATCTTGATGGTGTAGGTAAAATAATAACTAATTGACCATCCTATTATATATAGGGTACCATATATTATATGTTTTGAATCATCATTAATTATCTCAAATTAAGTTTTATTTCTTAAATTTATCATATATATATATATATAAGCTGTTCAAAAGGGAGGAAAGGGAAAGTAATGCATTATAATGGCGAGGCCATTTTGGAAGAAGCAGTCAGTCAACAACAGGAAGGGAGAAAAGGCAATTGGGATAGGGGAGTGGGGCCACCCAATCACCCCTTTGGCTAACTTTATCGATTTCTAGGGGGAGGGTAGGGAGTAAGTGAGGTGGGGGGACTAAATCATTGTAAGGTTAATGGTATGATGATGTCTTGTGTTGTGACAATATTTTATATGAAACAAAAGCTAAAAGCAAAAGCAAAAGAAAAGACATGCACAGGGGACAATTCAAATTTCAGCTTTTCCTTTTTGCCTTCTTCCATCAGATTACGGTCACCCAACGTTTCCTCTGGTGGATCAACTTTTCTTTTCTGGCCCCCCCTCTCTCTCTCTCTGGTAGGTCAACTTTTGTTTTTCCAAACTAAACCAATGTCTCTATCATCCAGTCACCAGAAATCAATGTCTATCAAATGTAGTTGAAATCGGGAGGAGGAAGATGATGATAGGTGGGGCCTCGACAGTCAAAACATAGATGAAAGGTGCATGTGTTACATGGTTCTGCCCCCGATCGAAATTCCAATATATTCCCAATTTTAATTATTTAATAAAAAATTCAAATCTCTTCAGCGCACCCAACCCTCCTGCAGAGGTAGAGGTGTCGAACCATGGCTGACCCCAACTGGGCAAGCCCATTGGGTTTGTAGGAAGGGCTGATTTGATGGATTTCCGGAATGGGAGGTTCAACCCTTTACCCACTATGCTATTGGCCTTTGAATCAATATTTTTTTGTATATATTTTAAAATTTATTATTATTAAATAATATTGTGTTGAGAAGTGATAATATATATAATATTTTTATATTTGACCTAATATCTAATTTTATTCTTCTCTAATGTGCAATATAATATGTTTTTCTTTAATTTTATTCTCTCTCTAACCGAAAATCACCTATTATAATGGAGTTTAAATACATTACCACGAGCTCTTAAAACCTGAAGGCAACTTCTCCACCGACTGAGTAAAACCCGGGCAGGCATTTTAGGACTAGATCGGCAAGAACAATTGGCTAGCACAGTAAATAGAAATACGTGTTAATTTTAAAACACAAGCTATTTTTATTAAAGTGTGATTCAACCAAGTACTCGAAACATGATTATTAATATCATAAATGAACAGGAAATTGGCTGTAATAAGAAAAATAAATTAGAAAAACCTTTTATGCCTGTTATACGCACCTATTTCTATAGGGATGTTGATATGGTTGGAAAGTGGTGACGTACAATTAGTTAGTTATCTTAATTTGGTATAAATTTTTTTTTTATAAAATTATCTTTAAAATACTGAAATAAATTAAAGTATTTTGTAAGTGTGGAAGAGTGCGTGCAGGGACACACTCATGTAAATTTAAAATAATAATATATTGTATCTAATATATAATTATATTACCAACACAAATTAAACATTAATAAATTCGTTACATGCAATTCATTTTTAACATATGTATATAAAACAAATATTATTTGTACACAAGTATAAGTGTCTAGTTAGGTATAATATAAATAATAAAAAAATGATTATAGGTAAAAAATGGGAAATTAATTGCATGTTTTCATTTACTATGAGCTATAATTTATAGAGGTAAAAAAATATTATATATAACTATAATCTATACAATTAATAAATGTAAAACTAATATTATGTAGAATTATAATATGTATAATTAATAAATATAAAAGTAATATTATACACCGTTGTAATCTTCACAATTAATATAATTTATCCTATATTAATAGGATTGATGATTTATTAATATAGCAATTGTCATGTATCCTAAAAACTACTAGTTGACGTCTCTCTTAGTTAATGGTTGTGCTTTTATTCCCTGCTGCGAAAATTGAGCTTGGATATAAGCAAATAAAAGTGAGTCGAATAGAAACCCTTAGTAAGGAGATATGCTAGTTAAACATAGGTATAAATAAAGTGAAGCTAAAGATTATGGTGGTTGAATTATTCGAAAGTGATAATCGATTTAATTTACTTGGTAAGTGTATCAAAAATATGATTGATAGTTAGATATATGACATATAGATTATCACACTAAAATAATGTGAACAAGGGATAAAAAGACGGAGCTCGTGAAGAAAAGACTGTAATCATATAAGCTCAGTAGTAGCATTGCTAATACTATTATATTTATTTCAGTGCTGGAGTAGGTAATGATACATTGCGTTTTCGAGCACCAAGATATCAAGTTAAGATTAAGAAAAATAACAAATATATTAGTAGAGCAACGATTGTCAAGATTACTAGTACAATCGATATTCGAATAATAGTGAAGCACAATGGGTGAGTGGCGATAGAGAGTGAGACCAAGAGAGAAAGTACCACAAAAATAGCACAAAATGCATTTGATAGTTGACTAATGAGAATCGATGGGATGATGCATAAACTGATAGACCTGATTGAGAGCATAAGTAATGTTATGTTGGGTGAGAGTGAGATATTGGAGAAACCCCACGATGCAGTAATATTGAGTGAGACCAATAAGAGCGGAGGGAGGAGGTTTGAGGGTGACAAGTATAGTGATGGGCTTGAAATTGCTCATAGCCTCCTCAAAGAAAAGGTCGTGAATATATTTGCTATACATTAGGTGAAGACCTTGAGAACTAGGAGTAACTTCAATGTCAAGAAGGTAATGGAGAGATCTCAAATTCTTGATGAAGAATTATGCATGAAGAGCCTAGATGATGGTTGTAAGAGAGCATGATGAGAGCCCGTAAGGATCAGATCATCCACATATAAGAGTAGGAAGATAACAAATCTAGATCCATGATATATAAAAATAGAACTATCAGATATAGAGGTAAAAAAAGCTCAATTATTATTGGAGGAAGGCACTCAGACATAAAAACTAGGCATGCCGGCTTGTTTTAGGTTGTAGAGGGAGCGGTGAAGATTAAAGACATAATTAGGAAAGCGAGAATCAATAAAGCTCGATGATTGAGTCATGTAAGCTTCCTTAGTGATGTGACCATGCAAAAAGACATTATTGACATCGAGTTGTTGAATGTTCCAGTTGTAAAAGACAACGTTGAGAATTATTTACATCAACTTAATGATTGGCTGAAGGTTTCATCATAATCAAGACATGGTTATTGAGAGAAGAGTTGAGCAACAAGACGAGTCTTGTATGAACAATAAAGTCATCATGTTACTTTTTAACCTTGTAGACCCACTTGGAACCAATCAAGGGACAACCAGAAAGCACTCAAACAAGGTCCCAAGTATGATTAAGCTGAAGAGTGGAGAGTTCAACAAGCATAGCATCTATCCAATGCAAGTGTTGACAAGCTTGAGTAAATGTGTGAGGGGTGTGGGAAGCTGTCAAAAAAAGAGATGGAGTAATAGTTAAGCGACGAAGAGGTAAAGACCCATAATGAGAACAAGTAATCATGTGTGGGGGAGGTGCATAAACTACAAGTAAAGAGTTATCATCGTGAAGTGCAGAGTGGGTGGGGGAGTCCTGTAGAGAAGATGTTTCATTGGTAGATAAAGGAGAGGAATGGACCATACTTGAGCTCGAGGGAGGAGCCGAGACAGGGGAAGGAACTAGTAAGGAGGGAGAGGAGTGCACAACATGAGCATGTGAAATTGTAGTGTCGTTGAGAAAAAGAAAAATGGATTCATGAAAAATGATTGTATGATAGATAAAAACGTGCCCAGTACGAGGATTAAAGACACGATATCCAAGGAAATTGGAAGGATAGTCGAGAAAAATGCAAGGAAGAGAGTGGGGTTGAAGTTTTTTTTGGAGAAATAGGGCGTAGATAAGGAAAACAAAAAATATGAATATATTTATAGTTGAGGGATTGACCAATGAGTACCTAGAGAAGGAAACAATAGTGAAGGGATTTAGTGAGAAGATGGTTGATGAGTTTAATAACTCTTTCAAATGTAAAATCCCAAAACTTGGTTGGAACGTAAGAGTGATATTAGAGTGAGACCCATGTCAACAATGTGATAGTGTTTGTGTTCAGCATATCCGTTTTGCTACGGTGTGTGAGGACAAGAGAGACAGTGAAGGATTCCTGCTGATTGAAGCTCGATTTGAAAGGATTGAGATAAAAATTCCTTTACACCATCATATTGTAAATATTTAATTTTATATTTAAGTAAGTTTTCAGCTTAGAGATGAAAGGCATGAAAATAAATAAAATATTAGAACAATGTTTAATAATAAAAAATTATAAGTACTTACTGCAATCATCAAGGAAGTGAACATAATAGGTATGTCATGTGTGAGATATGATGTGAAACCCGTCCTCTTGGACAAAGTAAACTAGGAAAGGAAACCGAAAATTTTCAAGAGTAAATCGAGAACCTAAGTGAACCGAAATTATTAAAGAATGGTTAAAACGGAAATTTGGAAAATACCAAGTAACTAAGAAATCATAAAAATCATGGAGAAGAACCATAAAGGGGATTGAATGTGAAAACTGGACCGGTTCAATGTGAACCAAACTTCAACTGGATCAAACCAAATTAAACTATGAAAAACCGGTTTAATAATTTATTTTCTAGTTGGCTTAAAAATGTCAATTTGGAAAAATGAGGTCACCATTAGATAGAAAATTAATTTAGATAAATTTAGAAATTTTTAATTTTTGGAAAACCGGTCGAATCGGTACAGAACCAGTCGATTTACGATTTCGGGTCACCAAACCCGGTCGAACTAGACCGATCAACGGACCGTGGCCAGGTTAGCACCCAATCAGCAAGTGTGACCAATGACGGGGCATCACGTGGCGAGTCTTCACGTGTGAAGCTCGCACACATGGAACAATGTTATTTCCTTTCTTAAAATGACAACATTGTTCATGGAAGGATTCCACCTTCCATTTCTGGCGAGGGAATATTCCCTCCAATTATGGCATTTTCTGATGAGGATAAACTTGACAATATGGAAACCGTTAGAGTCGAGAGTCCCCGAGCTCCCTATATATTGAGCTCCCCTTCATTCGTACTCCTCACACCTCAAACATCTAAAGAAGAAGAAGTGCTCAGTTTCCCAACGAAAGTCGAAATAGAGCTCCAACTTGGGTACTTCTTTCCACTCATAAGGCAAATTTGGGTCCTACAGACTCCAGAAGAAGTCAGCTACCTAATGGTGCCCTTCATTCGACCTGAGGACCATTGGAGAAGCGCCAACTGGTCCAAACAATGAAGCTGCTCCATAAGACCCAGAGTTGCCCTATTCTACCTAGTCCAAATTCGGCCATCCCCAATCTCCTATGGCCAAACCAAGCCCTCCTCAAGTCTCTCCAGCCTGCACTCGACCTCCCGAAGTAATCGTGTAAGTCTATTCGATCCTCCCTTATCAGAATAACTTAATTATAGAGAGAGAAAGTGTCTGAATTTCACTAACCAAATTCCCATTGCTCAAAACACTAATTGTAGTGGCTCTTGATCCTTGAATGACCCCGTGGATGAAAGCTTTCATCCCAAATCAAGAGCTCTAACTGCCACAACTTTGTCGGTAAGTTCTTGAAGCTTTCTCTCTCTACATTCAATTTTCTAGCGAATCTCCGTTTAAACTCATTTCGAACCCAAAAACAAAATTTGAAAGCTTGGTCGGTCAGATTGTATGGACGTGAAGAAACCGATTAGCACTATAAAAAGGAACAATTAACCCCATTTGAAATGCCAATTTGATGAAATCAAATTCGAATATAGAGAAAGGGTGAAATTGGGGAAGATTTGGGGAAAATTTGGGGATTTCGAAAATTGAGGAACCTTTGTACAATTTTTCTAAATTTGAAGGTCAATTGGCAAAGTAGATGAACATGGAGGGCCAATTGGTCATTTTTAGAAAAATTGGGGCAAATTGGTTATTTTTGGGAAAGTTGGGGCAAATTGATAATTTTGGAAAGTTAAGGGACTAATTGAAAATTTTTTGGAAAAATTATCCCAATTGGTGATTTTTAAAAATTAAGGACTCAAGAATGATATTGGAAATCTTAGGGATTTAATTGAAATTAATTAAGAATTAGGGATATAAAGTAAAAAATTATGAACTTTTGGGACCTAATTTCAATAAGACAAAAATTGGGGGCCTAATTGCAAATACAAGGAAATAGGAGGCCTTTCATGCTGAACCTTTACTTATGAGAATACTCAAACCGTGTAAGGACAAATTAGACAAGAAAGTGAGCAAGGGAACACGACCAGTGGGGATGAATATGTCATAATTTTCAAATGAGTGGGAATTTCTAACATCATACCCGGTTGGGGTGATGAGCACCTTTTCTAAATTAAGAGCCACCGTGAGTGAGACCTTTCAAACATCATACCTAGTTGGGATGATGAGTACTTTTCAAAATTAATAATCCACTATGAGTGGAATTTTCGGCATCATACTCGGTTAGGGTAGTGAATGCCCTCTTTAAACTTGAAAACTATTTTCCAAAAAAGATCTCCCCTAACAGCATGAAGTTGCTTAAAAATTACCCTTATTTCCGATATCACTCATTCGTTGAGGTGTGGAACTCACACTCTTCCCTTTTTCCCCTTTGAGAAAGAAAGTTTTCAACCTTGCTGAGAAGAACCACATGCTAGATCAATAACTGAGGTACAATGTGTATGGATTATTTCTGTTGAAATAGTTTTCATAATATTATTTTAAGAAAACCATGAAGAATTATGATACGCCTAACTCTTCGATAATTCAAAGTAGATTATCCTTCTATACCGAGAAGAGTGACAGGTTGATCACGGGGTTCCAACTAAACCGGGTTAAAGTGTAACATCCTTAGTCATTTGTTTATACTGTCTATGTACTCTAATGGATTACCCAACCTACTAATTCTTAAAAGCCTTCCATTTTTATTTTTATTATAATTACTTACATTGTTGTACTTTAATGAATAACACTTTCTCTTTTATACCTTATTTGTATGATATATCTTTATTTGATAGTTTAAATCGAATCCTTCAAAATTAGTTAACCCTATTATGTCACACCCTGACCCGGTTTGGTTGAATCTCCGTGATCAACCCGCCACTCTTCCAGTTTATTAAAGGGTTTCCCCTTATT
Organism: Trapa incisa; assembly: GCA_030064435.1. Taxonomy (NCBI): domain Eukaryota; kingdom Viridiplantae; phylum Streptophyta; class Magnoliopsida; order Myrtales; family Lythraceae; genus Trapa; species Trapa incisa. The sequence continues at coordinate 5,262,992 of CM057765.1, forward strand.
ATAGACCGTAAAAAGTAACGTGTCCTTTAAACCTGCACTTTTTTTAGGAATAACATAAACAAAACTGTATAAGAATTTAGATTTATCATACCTGTATCACAGGCGTCTTAGTTGATGGTCTTGAAGGGTAGGCTTTTACAGTATTTCCTGAAAAGGGATATAGGGGAGTGGTGAGTACAACTACTCAATGGGTTTTTCAAAAGTTTTGACTTTTAAGAAAAATATTTATCATTGGAGTGTGCCAGACTCCTTTCTTTCAAAAATCCCTTGATTAAAAAATTTCAATTTTTCCACCATTTCATATTTAACCACAGTGTGTCATCACCCAACATACATTCTTCATTATGAAGGTTACACACATTCGCAGGTCAGCATGATCACTAAACCCACTAGTGGCTTCAGAGTGACTTTACCGGCCACCCGGATAAAAGCACGACCACTTCTACCCTAGGAATGAGTGGATGTACGCGACATCCGACCCTCAATCCCAGAATTGGTTCTTCGTGTCCATATGAGGACAGAGACCTCATCTCGTCCCCACCCCGGTCTCATGCGCTTGGTGCTACTCCAAATTTCGCACAGACACCTGGAACGACGAACTATCCTTATACTCACTAGGTCGTCCAAGGCCCTTAGGATGCATCACTACCCCTAATGGGCGTCTTGATGATCTCGTACTCATAGTGCATGCAAAAACAAAGTTTTCTTAAATTTTCATATAATATGTGGTGCCATTTGTCCCAACGGCCCCGACTCTCAACTCAATCTGCAGTTGTTTGTCTTGATTGGTCCGTCGACCTATCATGTCGCACTACCGCTAGTTGACTGAGCATGTCGATCCTATCTTGGTACCATGGCCAAACAATTCACTTATTAAATTTTATGGTACATATATCATATTCATTTACAAGCTCTTGCTTATGCCAACTAGCCTTGGGCCCACTGTACGAGATTTTCAAAATCGGGCATGTAAACCTCGCACATTTGAGTTAAGGAAAACCGGGAAAAGAACCGATCAAACCGAATAAGAAAATAAAACTGGTTTACATTTGGGAATAAGCAATATGAAAATTTACAACTTTCGATTGATCCAAAAGATTTATTAAATATTGGAAAAGAAAATTAAGGCAAACTAGAAAACAAAAAAAACCAAATTGGTTTAGGTGAACTAGATTTCATAAGAACTTCAAAGTTAAGCGTGCTTACTTAAGAGTAGTGTGAGGATGGGTAACCTATTGGGAAGTATGATTTTTTATAACTCAAAATTTCGGTCAAAATTTTTTATGCGAAGGTACGGCTTATCATAAATAGTCGTCAATTAATATATATTTAATTATTGGAATTAATACAAATAATTTAATACCGAAATTAAATTATTGGAGTTAATACCGAAGTTAAATTATTGGAATTAATACCAATAATTTATGACAATATTAATACTAGTAATAAATCTCGCCCATTTAATACACGGGTTTTACGATTATTATAAATAGTCGTCAATTAATATATATTTAATTATTAAAATTAATACTAATAATTTAATACCTAAATTAAATTATTGGAATTAATACAAATAATTTAACACCGAAATAAAATTATTGGAATTAATACCAATAATTTATGACAATATTAATACTAGTAATAAATCTCGCCCATTTAATACACGGGTTTTACAACTATATAAAGAGGTCATCCCCATTTCATTCTCCTCACACCTAAACACTTCTCTCTCTCTACTGCTCCATTTCCCGGTAAAGCTCGAACCAGAGCTTCGACTTGAACAAAGGTCAGGCTCTTTAGAACCGAGGAGAAGACAACTATCTTATAGCAAACTCCAGTCAATCCGAGAATTGTTGGAGAAGCGCCGACATGATGGAATAGTGAAGCAACTCCAGCAGACCGAAGCTGCCCTATTTCGGCCAAGCTGAAATTAGCCATTTCAAGCCCTTCTCAGGCCAAATCAAGCCCTCCCAACACTTCCTCAGCCTTTCCACGGCCGAATTAGGACCGAAAGGTAAGCCAATTCGACTCCCCTTTATAATTTTCGATCGGTGCTAGGGAGAGAGTCGACCGAATTTCAATGACAAAATTCCAATACAATTCCGCATCAATTGATACAATACTTGATTTTAGGATGAACCTCAGGACGAGACCTATCTGCACAGATTGAAAGCTCGGACTGTCGTGCCTTCACCAGTGAGTAATCAAAGCTTTCTCTCTCTACAGTCTGTTTTCCGGCAAAGCTCCGTTTGAGCTCGTTCCGACGTTAAAATCTGCGATTCAAAGTTTCTTAGAATCATATGAACATACATGAACTCAATTTCAACTCCAATTTCAATAATTAGAAGTGTTTGATCGGTTAATTTGATGAAATCAAATTCGGTAGTGTTGAAGAGTTGAAATTGAGGGGAAATTTGGGGATTTTCGAAATTCAAAGGGGTTAAAATACAATTTTATGAAATTGAGGGTCAATGGGCATGAAAATAATGTTGGAGGACCAATTGAGGAATTTTGGAAATTTTGGGGAAAAAAACTTACCATTTTTGTGAAAGAAGGGCAAAATGGTAATTTTGGAAAAATTGGGGAACCAAATTGGAAATTTGGAAAATTAAACCCCTTTTTGGTGAAATTGAATAAATTGAGGTCCCACGATAAATTTTAAAAGTTACGGGACTCAATTTAAGGAAAAACTGACATTAGGGACTTAAAGTTAAAGAGAAATAACTTTAGGGACCTAATTGCAAATAACTAAAAGTTTGGGTTTTCTCATTAATTAATGAATGAAGGCTATTATGCCGAGTAATAATAAACAAGGTTATTCATATCGTATAGGAACGTTAAATACCGGGAACGCCAGCAAGGACAAGGTCGCGTGAATACAAAGAACCAGTCTAGTGGAATTCACGGCATTAACGGGTGAGTGGGTTATTCACATCATACCCAGTTGGGATGATAAACACAGTTTAAAGTTAAAAACCACTTACCGGTTGTGAGTGGGTTATTCACATCATACCCAGTTGGGATGATGAGCACAGTTTAAAGTTAAAAACCACTTACCGGTTGTGAGTGGGTTTACTAACATCATACCCGGTTGGGGATGATAAGTGTCTCGGTATAAAAACTCACTATTTAGTGGTATTTTAATAATCACTACTTAGAGAAAGTGATGTGAAAGTTATGCGAAAAAAACTACTTACGGGTTGTAAGTAGATCATACCCGGTTGGTATGATGAGACTTCCTCGAAGGAAGTTGAAAACTCGTTCATCGGTTATGAAGGGAGATGTCCTTATACCGGTCGGTATGATGGACAGTAAAAACCTATTTTTGTCGGAAGTGCTCTCCCCTAACTGTGTGCCAATGCTTAAACAATTTGGGAGACCTTCTCGACGGGAGCTCGAATAGCTCTTATAGGTCGAGGGCCTCGATTTTGGAACTTGAGGGCTAGAATGCCCAGTTTTTTTGAAAATCTCGTACAGTGGGCCCAAGGCCAGTTGGCACGAGCAAGAGCTCATAAATGAACATGATATATGTGCCATAAAACTTAATAAGTGAATTGTTTGGCCATGGTACTAAGATAGGACCGACATACTCAGTCAAGTAGCAGCAGTGCGACATGACAGGTCGACGGACTAGTCAAGACAAACAGCTGCGTGTTGAGTTGAGAGTCGGGGCCGTTGGACTAATGGCACCACAAATTACATGACAATATAAGAAAACATTGTTTGTGCATGCACTGTGAGTACGGGATCATCAAGACGCTCATGAGGGGCAGTGATGCGTCCTAAGGGCACTGGACGACCTGGTGGCTATAAGGGCAGTTCGTCGTTCCAGGTGTCTGTGCGAAATCTGGAGTAGCACGAAGCACATGAGACCGGGGTGGGGACAGGATGAGGTCTCTATCCTCATACAGACATGAAGAAGTGATTTCGGGAATGTGGGTAGGATGTCACGTACATCCACTCATTCCCAGGGTAGAAGTGGTCGTACTTCTATCCGGGTGGTAGGAAAAGTCGCTCCGAAGCCACTAGCGGGTTCAGTAGTGATACTGACTTGCGAATGTGTGTAACCTTCATGATGAAGGATGTGTGTTGGGTGATGACACACCATGGTAACTAAGAAATAATGGAAAAATCCAAATTTTTAAATGATGGGATTTTTTAAAACAAAGGAGTCCGGCACACTCCATATAAATATTTTTCTTAAAAGTCAAAAGCTTTTAAAAACCCATTCACTAAGTAGTCGTACTCACCCCCTCCCTTATATCCCTTTCAGGAAATCCCGAAAAGCCTCCCCTTAAATACCGTCAACTAAGATGCCTGTAAGAAAGGTATGTAAAGTTTTAAATTTCATACAGTTTTTATTATGCTATTCCAGGAAAAAGGTGCAAGTTAAAGGACGTCTTACTCTTTACGGTTTATAATAAGGGGAAACCCTTTAATAAATCGAGAGAGTGGCGGGTTGATCACGGGGATCCGACCAAACTGGGTCGGGGCGTGACAGGGCATTTAGCCCCCAAGTTCCAAAACCGAGGCCCCTGGCCTATTAGAGCTATTCGAGCTCTCGTCAAGAAAGTCTCCCAAATTATTTAAGCATTGGCACACCTTCAGGAGAGAGCACTTCTGAAAAAACGTATGTTTTCTCTATCCATTATACCGCTCGGGTATGAGGACACCTCCGTTCGTAACTGATGAACGGATTTTCAACTTCCTTCGAGTAAGTCAAATCATACCAACCGGGTATGATCTACTTACAACCGGTAATTAGTTTTTCCGTATGATTTTCACATCACTTCCTTTAAGTTGTAATGTTTAAAATACCACTAAATAGTGGGTTTTCATAATGAGGTACTTATCATCCCCAACCGTGTATGATATAAAATTCCCACTCACCCGACAGTATAGTGAAATTCCACTTAGTCGGGTTCCGTCCTTAGCAAGCTGGACCTCGACTAGCGTTCCCGATGTCGTATTCTCCTACACGAAATGAACATAATTGTTCATTATTATTTGGCCCTCATTCGTTCCAAATGAATGAGAAAACCCAATTATATATATATATATATATATATATTTGTAATTAGGTTCTTAAAGTTATTTTTCTTTAAATTTAAGTCCCTATTGCCGAGTTTTTCCTAAATTTGGGTCCCGAAAATTTTAAAATTTATCTTAGAACCTCAAATTATTTAATTTCGCACAAAGGGGTTTAATTTCCCAAATTTCCAATTTGGTCCCCCAACTTTTCCAAAATTACCATTTTGCCCTTCCTTTACAAAAATGTTAAGTTTTGCCCCAAATATTCAAAAATTCCTCAATTGATCCTCCAACATTATTTTCATGCCAAATTGACCCTCAATTTCATAAAATTGCATTTTGGTCCTTTGAATCTTGAAAATCCCCAATTTTCCCCCAATTTCAACTCTTCAACACTATTGAATTTGATTTCATCAAATTGACCAATCAAACACCTCTAATTTTTTAAATTAGAGTTGAAATTGAGTTCCTGCATGTTCATACGATTCTAAGAAATTTTGAATCGCAGATTTTAACGCTGGAACGAGCTCAAACAGAGTTTCGCTGGAAAACGGACTGTAGAGAGAGAAAGCCTCGATTTCTCACCAGTGAGGGACGACAGTCCGAGCTTTCGATCTGGGCAGATGGCTCTCATTTTAAGGTTTATCCTAGAATTAAGAATTGTATCAATTGATGCCGAATTGAGTTAGAATTTCATTATTAAAATTATGTTGTTTCTCTCTCTAGCATCGGCCGAAAATTGGAGAGTGGAGCCGAATTGGCTTACCTTTCAGTCCTAATTCAGCCGTGGGAGGGCTGAGAAAGTGTTGGGCAGGCTTGGTTTAGCCTGAGTAGAGCTCGAAATGGCCAATTTTAACTCGGCCGAAACAAGGCAGCTTCGGTCCATCGAAGCTGCTTCACTGTTCCATCATGTCGGTGTTTCTCTAGTGATTCTCGGATTGACTGGAGTTTGCTATCAGATAGCTGACTTCTCCCTGGTTCTAAAGAGCCCGACCTCTCCTTTCAAGGTTAAGAAAAATGTTCAAGTCGAAGCTCTGGTTTAAGCTTCACCGAGAAATGGAGCAGTAGAGAGAGAAAGAAGTGTTCGAGAGTGAGGAGAATGAATGGGGATGACCTCTTAGGTGTAAAACCGTGTATTAAATGGGAGAGATTTATTACTAGTATTAATATTACCATAAATTATTGGTATTAATTCCAATAATTTAATTTAGGTATTAACTTATTAATATTAATTACAACAATAGGTCACCCATCCTCACACTACTCTCCGGCAAACACGCTTAACTTCAAAGTTCTTATGGATTCTCGTTCACCTAAACCAATTTGGTTTTTCTCTTCTAATTTGTTTTAAGTTTATTTTCTAAGGTTTAATGAACCCTTTAAATCACCCGGAAGTTCTGAATTTCTAAATTGCTTATTCCCAAATGATTGGATTTGTAAATCGGCTCGATTTTCTTACTCGGTTTGACTGATTCTTTTCTTGGTTTTCCTTAATTCAAAAGTGCAGGGTTTACATATTACATTATGTCTCATTCGATTTGTCCAAAAAATCAGGCTTGATCCGATAAATTTCATATTTGATTAATTAATCGAATATGCTCACTTGATTTTCCAAATTAATAAAACTCTTTTAGATGCATATACAATTGAAGTTTCAATTCTCAGATCTCCTTCCCTTTTTTAATTTAGTTCATCTTACATTTTTTATTTTGAGTTGTTATATCTTAATCTTTCAAAAATTCAGGTGCTATAACTTCTCCACTCCCTTTAGAAATTTTGTACACAAAACTGTAAAAAATTAGAGCTCCAACTTCCACACGCCTTTGCACTTCTTCTTAATTTATTTATTAAATTTTAAAATGTTAGTAATGCTCCCTCTTTCCAATCTTATTCGTTTTTCTTACTAGTCTAATATGTATACTTCATCATTCTTATTGTTTTCATACACTTAAATTTGTCCTCCTCGGGTTCTCTTATGAAAGTCCTATTGTACTTGTCCTTATCGTCATTAACTCTCTTTCTTTTGGGGTTATGTCCAACCTTACTTTCCATCGCATGGCCTAGACAATCAATTTAGTATAATCCTTTACATGTGATTATATTCTTTTTATTATCTTAAGCAAGTATCATTGGGGTAGGATTATCTTAGCACTTGAGCCAAAAGTTTCATTTCTAGGATATTCACTGGTAATCCAATTCTAGTGTGAGTGTGCTAACTTCTCTTAACCCCTTCATCATGTGAATCCTTTCAATGCTCCCCCTTTCAGTATATATGTAATCATTTCAGTCTTCTAGGTTGATTAGAGAGATACTTATTTCAATGTCTTATACTCCTTTAATGTTTTTCATAGTTAGCAACTATTTTTTTGCATTTTGTAATTCCACTATCATTTATAATACTTTCAGGGGCTTAATTACCCTTTTGTGGTGGGTATCATGATCATCCTTAGTCTACACTACCTCTCATACTTCCTTTTTGTATTCCTAACACGTGGAAATATTTTTCCATTTAACTATAATTATTTTTCACATCCTTTTTAATATTCGATATAATAATTATGAGTGTGTCGATTTGTCAAGTACTAATTATTTTATCTGATTTCTTGACCAACCTTATTTGTCAATACTTGATATCATAATTTTAATTATTTATAATTTCCTTTTTCTTATCTTCTTCATATTTAGTGTCTCTCAAACTAACATTTAATTCCACTGTTCCCGTATTTCAAAAAGTCCATCCCATAATTTTGTCCTAAAGTTTTGTTTACAATTCATTACCCGTTGGTGGGAATTTTCTTTTATTCTTTGAGGGTTATTCATATTTTTTACTCTTTCTCTATGATGATTTACTTTTCCTATAATTTATCATTTCTCATATTATTGAAATTGTGTTTGTATGAGATCTAAGAGATTGTGTTTGTACGTGATTCAACTAGACCTCTTTCAATGCTTGATGGTTATTAATATTCTCATTTAGAACAAAATAATTAATACCCTATTAATTACTTAAGATTATCATTTAGAACAAAATAACCAATATCCTATTAGTTATGTAATATTATTCATTTGTAGTGTTTTTTGATCTTCTCAACATATACCTACTTGTGTAAAGATTTACATATGAATTTTTCTGATTATTATTGTCATACATTTTTTTCTTGTATGAATTTTATCTCATATAAGGGTTTTATGTAGTATTTTCATACTTGCCCCATCATTATATTAGGTCCATTTAAACTAGAGGTCACCAATTAATTATTCATTGATATTCGTATTAGGATAATGTTCCCTTAATTATTATCTCAAATCCTTCTTCGTCCTTTCCTTTTAAATTCACCAACCAAATTTATTTATAATTACAATTTATTTTTTATCGGAATTTCTTAATTGTAATCACTCTTCATACTTTTATCTCCGATTAAATAAATTTTATAGTACAATTCCAACTTCTAGTTTATACGTCTTTCGAAAATCCAAATTAATTTCTAGTTTAAGGTTCGAGAGGGTATATGAGGACTTAGTGTTACACCATCCGTCACTTTTGGTCAACTTTTCATTCATGCACCTGATTCTATAGTGTGCTCATACGTACATTCATGCATTTTAATTAGTTTCTACGTGTTTTGACCGATTTGACTTCAACTGATTCTTAACTCATTTTCACTAGTTCCTAATCGATTTGACCAAATTTCTAAGTTATTTGGTCGATTTTGTGATTTCATTTTCCAAACTTTTTTTTTCACTTGGATTAAAATTATCTTTTTTCCCATTTTAAGTCGCACTCGAAAAATTATTTTTTATTTTAATTTGATCTTATTTAAATTCGCATTTCCATTCCTAATTCTTATTTTCTAATCAAATATCATTTAGGTGAGTACTATTGGCATAGGATTTAGTAGAAGCTATTTGGACTAATTTTCTAAATTACTAGTTTTTCAATTTAATTTAATTTTTAATTTTAATTTTAATTTCAATTTCAATAAAAAAAATTTATTTAATTTCAATTTTCATTCTAATTTAATTTAATTTACTTAAAAAAATGTAAAATTAATAAGTGAAGTAGCAAAACCATTTGCTGAAATGAGGGTTTTTGAGATCCATTCTTATTTTTTACGTTGAGTTCTTATCACGTTAAAATATTCCATTACTAGTTTTTTATTGTGTCCTTATCACATTGAAGTGTCACATTACTAACCAAAAGGATTCGCACATGTCTCCCACATCTCCCGTAACTTGTTTCACAGCTACAATCTTTTATCGACCACACACTTGCGATACACACTAGATACATTTCCAGTTACACATACACTTAGTTGGTATCTAGAATCAAACATCAATAAGATTTTCTGACTTAGTATGCCCACTTTTTTCATATTACTAACACACATACACTATAGGGAACTGTAGTTGCATTTGGAGTCTCTCATCTTTCTCAATCTTGTTTTTTTTATTGTTTCCATTAGGAAAATTAGCAGTGAGTAATATTTCTTAACTAATTCTTTTACCATTTGGAAAAGCAATTTAGGGCTAGTTGAACCACTTATACATTTTGTGGGATCCATTTTTCAAGACCACGAGTCCCTTTTCTCCTGATATTTCTTGAGGTGGGTTTCTTCCCGGGATGGGAGCTTGCTGGATTTGATTCATTTGACCTCCTACAATTTAATTGAGATAACGTGACGTTATATTCGTTGGATGGATTCAATCATATTGTATGGGACCAAATCTGAGCTCCTAATGGCTTCATACTGATCTTCTGGAAGCTCCACCATGTATTTTGTGTAGACTCTCGGTGCACAACCCTCCGAAGAGTCGGGCTCTCCACGGGCATATTAGCTTGTATTAAGTGGAAGTTGTTCCTACATGGCCTCAGCTGATCCGGGGATCAAACAATCTCCCACGGACTGTTCCCTACTATGTTCTAGGGCAGATGATGGCTCAAACTGCATCCAATTGTCATGGTCTATCTCTGTCCCTGCACTCTCCTTTTCATGTTGCACCACCCAATTCCTTGTTCTGTGGATGGATTTCCTCCAAGCTAACTCCCCCTATTCAGCACTGCAGATTGAACTCGAGCAGTTGCAGCCCACATCCAAGGCCCCAACAGACCTTCCTCAACCCCTTCTATCTTGCAGGTTCGCTGGGTATGGCCGAGACAACCACACTTGTAACACATGGCAGCTAGCCTTTCCTACTTGAAGTGCAATCCACACCCCTACAGCTAAAGGGGTAGTGTTAATATTTACTAACACTCTCAAGAAGACCCCACTACTTTTCTCTTCCGGAGGATCACCCACCTTTAATACCTCCCTGCAATCTGCACTTTTAACTAATTCATGGCAAATCCATGAATCTATAACCATATAAGCCAATTAGAAAGATCAATCTCAGCTAGTCTATGCTCCCCACTTCACTCCTTCAAAAATAGACAATGCCCTTCAATCGTCCAATGAGGGTTTTGGAGAATTTCTATTGCCTTGAAACGATTGCAGATCTCAAATACAAACATATTCTCCCCCAGGTCCTTAACCTTCACTTCGCCCTTGTTGCTCCACGCTTAATTTCCGACAAGACAACACAACTCCAATCACCACTACCTTATTCCTAGGAAATTAGGGCAGTGTCCAAATCAATTCCAACAGAACCCATGCTCGATGAAGGTCAGGATGGACGGGGCACCTGATGAGCTACCTCCATCTTGGCACCCATAATTACACACTTAGCTGCAGGGAAAGATGAACAGAATGCGAAATCAAAATAAGAATGTAACAATCACGGGAGGAAAAGGCTACTTATCTGAAGGAAGACGTGATTGTCCTGTCCCTCTGCTGACACAGAGGGGCTACCACAATTGCCTGCTTGACCATGTAATAAGATTGCACCAAAATTAGAATCCTGTCCAGCTCTGTCAACATCATATTTCAATCAATCATATTAGTTGTAATACATAAATGGAATTTCAAGCGAACCATCTGCCTTTGTCCCACTTCACAAGAATATACAACATCATTTAATGAAGAATCATTCCCGTAATTCATTCAACATTTCTGACTAGCTTTGAAAGAATCGGAATAAACCAAAGATACAGATCATACACATGGGATAGGAACCAACATACAGGTTGCCCCTAGCAGATCGTGTGTACTATTTGGCTAATAGAGTTACAACAACCATTGCCCTCAAAAGGGTGCCTTCTCCCAGTGGATATTCATATGCACAGTACACATGTCAAGAGCCTACACAATCCACATTATATGTTGCATCGATCGTACCCAGAAAACCATGATACTGGGGTCTCAAATTTCAACAAGGTGTCTTGACCTTCATTGTCATAGAAATCTTTAAATTCATCCCTCCACTGCTCATCGTTGGCAGTCTCCGCTCTCTCAGAGTCATACTTGGCAAGGCTCGTATTTTCTTCATGGTAAGAAGGCAGGAGAACGTCATTGGATGAGTGAGGTTCCACAGCGAATCGGGTGTGGGTGTTGATCATCATGTCTTCGTGTTTCCGTTTCAGAGCATCCATCTCCTTGTGAATTTTTTGAGTTTCTCGCTCGGCTGCTGTGGCTCGCTTCTGAAGAACCAGTGAGGGAAATTGTCCATTTTATTAATCAAATAACAAAAAAATCACCACCAAATCAGGTGTCAATTTGAAGAGAAATACATGAGTTAGATCTTTTCTCACTTGAGCTGCAGCCACAGCCTCTTCTGCATCTTTAAGCCGTGCTAGCAATTCTCCTGCAGCTTGAACTGCTTCAGCTGTGTCCTGCAATTGAGTTTTAAGGGCTCTGTTCTCACTTCTTAGGTGTTCTCTCTCCCTCTCTCTCTGAACTTTTAGAGCTGAAATTTCTGCCGAAAGGGAATTTATAAATCTAGACTCGGCACCCCTTACTCCAGCCTTGGCAGCAGCCTTCTTAACATCCTCTATTCCATCCTGTATCTTCCTGTGGCGTGCAAGCAACTGCATATGTTTCTCCTCCAGATCAGCATATTGCTCAAGCATTCGCGCATGGCCTTCCATTGCTAACCGCATTGCTTCATTCAGATCTTCAGCACATTTCTTCTCAGCGTCTAATTCCTGCTTCAGCTTTTCAGCTAATAACCTGCTTTTTTGAAGTTCTGACTTTAGCTCATCAGTAAGTGTAATCCACTTGCTCTCTGCCTCAATCCACCGCAATCTATCCTGTTCAAGCTTCTTATCTGTACTTTCCTCTGACTCTGGAATTGTAGTCATAGATGATTCAGGTTCACATGAATATTTCAGCCGGAGCACTTCATTATTCTTCTGAACTGTTTTGGTTGAAGCATCTACATAAAGTTGAAGCTGGTATCTCAAGTCTTGAATCTCTTCCAACAGCACCTCTCGCTCTCCCAATTCAAAGAAATTTCTATATTGTTCTAGCTCATCTTCATGCCTTTTTAGCTCAACCTTTGCCATTAGAAGTTCAGGATGATTCTCGTATTTATCCTTCAGAATCTGCACGAGATGAGAACACACAAATTTTACCATGTGAAAAGTCATTATGTTTTAAAGCTTTAGTTTATCATGAATTGAAGTAGAACATTTTTTTAAAATATAACGGAGAAGGAAAGTACATTATATTCTTGAGCTAGAGATGCAAACGATTCATGCATTAACTCTTCCGGAGATAATACACCATCCATAAGACCCTCGAGACGTAGTATTTTGTCCTCCCTTGTCTGAGCTATTATAGCATTGCATTCTCTTTCGTGTTTATATTGTTGAACCTGCAAAGAGATTTATGCAAAAGTTAATAAAGAGCTTTAAGCACTGAATTCAGACTTTTCATTAATATCAAAATAAACTGACCAAACGATTCAGTTGCATGATCTCAGAAGCTTGCTTAGAACAGAATTCTTCAAGTGCTATTTCTCTCCGAAAGGACCCAGCAAGAACCTTTTCGACAGCCTATTTTAATAGGAAAAGGAAAAAGCACTGGAACATGTTAATATAAATATAAATATTTTACCTAACACATTCATAAGCTCTAGAGAAAACATATTGTTGTGGCTCACTTTGGGTACTAGTTTTGTTTTATCCTCCGCTGCATCAATGGGCACAAGCTGCATGTTTGAATTATCATTGTCATTGCTGGCCACTGTATTCACATTATTCATGCAATTTGAACACAGTAGAGCTTTGGGAGATTCTCTTAGTGTCAGACTATCTGGAAAAGATGCCTGAACTCCAACATCAACTTTGATGATTGGAAATATTACTTTCAAATCTTCTATTCTATTTGAAAACCTGAATGCTGACTGCCTCAATGCAGAACTCTTTCTAAGACCATCTATTATTTCAAGACCTCGATGGAGGCTAGCTGCTAGGTTTTCTCTGAACTCTGGCTCATGAGTATGTTCTGATGTTCCATCTTCCATATTGACATCTGAATCCACCAGACATTGTGTGCTACGGATCATACTTTCTGATTTGCCCCTAAGATTTCCCTTGTTCTCCTCAAAGGCAGATAATCGCTGGGTTGCTTCAGCACATAGGCTCTCAATAGCATCTTCATCTACTTCCATCTCCTCATCGCCATCATCATCAACTCGAGATAGTGCCATTGGATGGCGAAGGCTCAGTTTGAGGATGCTCATACTTCTTCGAATATCTTGCCCTGTCAAATGACATCCATTTGACTCACTTAGGGTGTTTCCATTTTCCTTCATCCGGAGCAGTTCATCCTGCAAATCTTATCAGGGTAAATATTTTCATCCAAATTCTGGATATCATACTTGAATTTAGGATGTAGAAAATCTGTGGGAGTATGTGCCTTCAATTGGCGTATGACTCCTCGCAAGTATTTGACATCCTCCTGCACTTCTTCATTGACAACTGCCTTGTTTTTTATGGCCTTTGCACGTTGTGCAAATCTCAGGGTACTGAATGTCTCGCTCTTACAGCTGCGGTATTTGTAAATATGAATATATTTCTAAGTAAAAAACAAAAAAAAACTGTCTTCAAAAATTTTATACGCATAATCACCTTTGAGCAGGAGATATAGCACACACCATTGCTAATTTTGCATTTCCACCAAGAGATTCCTGCAATAAAAATGTCAACTTGGAATCTCTATATGGAACATGCCTTTGCTTCCCAGTTTGAGAAACTTCAGCAAGAATGTTTATCAAGTTCCTGCACAATTATTTTTTTTCCAAATAGACGATATCAATAATGAGATTGTAATTCTGTTTCACTCACATCCAAAGAGACCCCACTAATGATGCGATTATTTTGAGAATGACACTTTCAAGCACTCATTCATATAATTTGGTCATACAAATATCTCATGGAAATTGTAAGTATAATTTTTCTCGAATAATGAAATTTGCAACTTTTTTAATTATGAAAAATTATTACCATAATTTCCATGACCTTGCAATGATATCATTGAATCTGAAATTAAAGATGCTAGACATAATTCATCTCCTCGCATGTATATGATACATTTACACACTTCAATATACTCAGTCATCCACCATTGAACATCCAATGCAGATATCATCCACTCTCATGACAAAGTATAATGGGTATAAGGTACAATGAAATACACCTTGACTACAATTTACTCATCCGACACACCATGTCAAATTTATAATTGTAGAATAATGGGTTCTAACAAGTAACTAGTTTGTATCAAAGGCATAAATGAACATGCAGAGATATCACTACTCTACACCATAATTGCAGCATGCGCCAATAAAACTTCAACAGTGAATAATAGCACATTTCAAAACTCTATTCATGAATTTTCATTAATGGCTATTTACTTCAAAACAAAACAACTTCTACTTATCCCTAGGATGACCAGATAACAACTATCAACTTACAAATACTATTAATTATGTCAATTAAATTTTTAGGTATCAATTTCTATTCGTGTTATCACTTTTTTTCAAGGAAAGGAAACTGTGCAACTCATAACAACAATAAGCTTGTAACAGTGGAAAAATGATACATCCAAAAGTGGCTCAAACAAAAAAGTTTGAGCAAATTAATATGGAAAAAACAATCAAAGATAACAACTGAGGAACTTTGTCATATTACATATATATCAGCATAGAAATTCTTTTTTCTTTGCAGTTCACACTTTTCACTCAGAAAAATATATTTTGATTGTATTCAAGCAGCATCCTCAGACCAATTATTTTCCAGAACATCAACTCAGTCAGAAAAAAAACTATAGTAGTATTATGAAAAGGATGATACCCCAACTGTGATAGAGAACGATTGATATTCCCAGCTTCCTTTAGCCTTTCTCCTGCGGCGCCAGTTAACTTCTGTCTCTCGGAACCCGCCAAATCAACCAGGTTGATTCTACTTGTCTTGTATGTACTTAGACCATCTGCCATGCTCTGAAAACTCCCCAAAAAACCAATTACAAACAGTTCAAGCAATAAATTGGTTGAGCTACCTTTCTTTTGAAAGATTCGACCATGAGATGCCTCATATGACATCTCCACATATCTTGATGGCAGGGATACCCACATAATCTTAAATTCCATTATGTTGTACGAATGATCAATCAATCATCATACAACAATTAAAGAATCATCTTGGGTGGGTCAAGTTGCAATTGTATGCAGCAAGTTATCACCCAATTTAAAATGAATATCCACAATATAATTGCAATTAATCAAATTTTTAAGCTGTAAATGAGATGTTATTTACATGTAATATTAGCTCAATAACTGCCTGAGCTGACACAGTATGCCAGTCGATTCAGTAGTCAGGGAGCAATTAAGCAATATACATGTGATTGTTAAGCAAAGCTTAAATATATTTTCCAACTAGAATATGAGGAAACCCAAATTAATATATTTCTGTAAAAAATGTACACCCAACCCATAAGACAAATTCTGCTCATCATTTTTACCTTGCATCTTGATTCAATAATACAAGTGAAAACACTATGTGAACGAGAACTTTCTGCATTTATACTAGTAGCACCAGTCCTCCTGTTTAACAATCCCTGCATCAAACAACCATACATAACAGGAAATTATTAGTATGCTTGAAATTTGAGGAAGGATATGGCGATTATTGATCATATTTTGAAAAGAAAAATAACTTATGCATAAATCTCAAACTTTCATATACCTGCATCAAATAGCACCTCAGTTTAGGAAATAATTCCAAAACTGATCAATCTAGTTCTCATTCTAAAAGATGGGAAAATCATTAAATGACTTAAAGAAGAAATTCCTAAAACATAATATAGTTTGAAAATTCCAACTCCTTTTACTGGTGTCGAGGAATAGGATCCTGGTTCAGAGAGTTAAGGGAAAGAATCATCTCATACAAGAGAACTTATACAACTCACATGCAAACTTAAACTTTTGAACTCTAATAAGCCCAGCAGAAAGGCCTTCATCAATTTTCACTTCAACATACAGTATCTTAAATTTACACTATGTTTGGATGGAGGGGTTTGGAGAGGTTAATAAATCACTCAGACAATTATTGGAGGGGTTCAAGAGCCCCTCCAAACCCCCTTGGTTACACTAAAAAGTATTCCCTCCACTTTTGAGGGTCTTGGAGGGATTGTAAAATTTTTTTAATTAAAATAATATTAAATAACAGTAATACCCTTAGCTTCTTCTTATATATATAGAACATAAAACATCATTTTCTTTTCTTCTTCCTAGATTATGTTATTATCAATTTATATGTTATTTTTGTTACTGTTAAAATATATGTAATGTAAGTATATATGTATATATAATAATTATAAAAATAACACAATTATCATTCATTTATTTTATGATTAAAATAACAATTCATTTATGTTATAAAATTTTATCACGACAAAATCCAGAGTAACACAAAATCTTTTGTATATATATACCATACATAAAAATGTACCATATGCATATGATATAATTTTATTACATATATATTATTATTATAAAATATTTATATTTAAACATTATAATATCATTTATTAATATACAAAATAATTTGTAGTAATATAATTAAATTCATTTATATATAGATGAATGGATATAAAATTATTTTAAAAACTAGTTAATTCAATTAGTAAGGGCATAACGGTATATATACATTGTTAGTGACTTCCCCGGTGAATATGGAGGTGTTTAGTAACCTCTCAACATAATAAGAGTATTATGTTAAGAGAGATGTCAAGAATTTGATCATACAACTTAATACCTAAAACAAAAGTATCATGGATTTTCTTAAAATATAAAAATTACTATTTTTTTTGTATCAAGACAAAAGAGTTATCAATAAATACTCAGGTGTCCCATGAAAACCTCTTTTCCTAGAACCATAATATTTGATAATAACATCTCAGAGTTATTCCATTTATTAAAAACAAATAAATAGAAATAAATTTTACCAAAAATATTTTCTTACCAGATAACCAAGTTGGCATCTTAGATAATATAAGGAAGTTTCATGACAAGGCACCGCATGCATGTGCACAGCAAAATCTCAATTTATAACACAACAACAATGAAGTCATAAACCATAACATGACCTAATTAAAATAGAATTATAGAGGAAACAAAATAAGTTCCAACCTTTAACAAGATCTGTTGCACATCTTTCATGGTAGAGACACTTTCTTCGGTCAGGTTCTCAACATAAACACCTGATTTGGTGTCCTCTCTTATCTTTAAAATAAAAGAAAAAATGTTTAGATTTGTCCAAACATATTAAAAGGATAGAAAGATAAGAGGATAAATTCTTTTTACTTGAAGGTTCCTCTGACTTGGATCCAAAAGATCAGTTATTTGCTCATTGTATATCTACAAATGTAAAGTTTTTGTTAGACAGTGTAGAGGAGCAGTTGATCAAATCCAATGTGAAATTGCATGACAATGATAATAATTATTGTTATTATCGTAACCTCAAGAAATGAACAACGACATTGGTAATTTAGCTGTTTCCCAGCATGCTTCAGTTGTTCCTAAAAATAGAAATGGAAAAAAGGAAGAGACAACAAGTTATAAATACATTGAAAGGGATATAAGTGTGCAGTAAGGTCTGTTTCTTGTTTACATCATGGTAACTGATAATTTGCAGAACTTGCAAACCATGGACTGAATTTTACCTCATCTATTCTGTTGAAGAGACGCTCAAGAATGCGCGGAGTCAAACCTAGTTGTTCAGTAGATAACATATCTTCTGATAAAGCATGTGCTGGACCCCACATAGTGTATGTTTTCCCACTTCCAGTCTTCAGGGAAATTTTGCATATTAAATGTAGTGACCTATAGATTAAATTAAGTACATGTAACAGCTAGTATGATAAAATACCTGGCCATAAGCAAAAATGGAACTGTTGAAACCTGCCAAGCAGTTTTCAACAAGAGGGCCGCCTACAAGCTCAAATATGTCAAACTGCATATCAAAAACAGATAAAATGTTTAAATTCAATCATTTTTGCATCTCAATCTTGGATAATGAAATTCTCTCGCAAAGAAAGGGTACCTGTGATGCCCCTGCATCAGCCACAGCATCAAAAGTGAAGGTCTGACCACTAATTAGCAAAGAATCAGAAGATGTCTTTTGCACTGTCATTTCTCCATCTTCCTCATCTTGGTTTTGTGGTCTCATTCGTACAATAACCTGATGAAAGTTACAGAAATATGTTGCATTGTGAAAATGATGGTACAATGCATACAAATTTTCTCTAAGGATTCACCTTGAACAAATTAAACATTCTGATTCATATGGAAATGAGTTATTGCAAGGAAGGTTGCTCCACTGGAACAAACCATACATGTTAAAGCAACAATCGCCAACAATGCCATGCATCATTTATTAAATAGATTGATTTTTTAGTGGGCACAAAACAACAAATAGAATCCAATCTATTAGTTTGTATTGTAAAATAAGCTATGCTAAAATAGAAACTGTAAAATTTTCCTAAAAAACCTATGATATGAAAGTCGACTAAAAAATTTCTTATCTCCATTCTGGCTAATACAAAAGCAAAAAGTGTTTTAAAATATATGTTCCTCTTCTAAAGATGATTTGAAATAGTACAACATGCTCAAATTTCTCCAGGCTTTCATATTAGTCATACGGCATGTTCTGGATAACTATTTTAATTTTATCTTTATGCATCTCATACTCTTTAGTATTTTCAGCTCATATTCAATTTTCACTTCTCCCTATCATTCTGGTTATCTAGTCAATGGAATTATACTGAAATCATCTTCTCAAGCCCTTGTTTTCTGGAAAAAGACATTCATTGAAGAACCATATCTTCAATCTCCGATTTCAGCCCAACACACTACTGCTAGAAAAGGTTCTGGCCTTTGTCCCAGTGTAATTTTGTAACATATAATATATACCGGGATAGGATAGAATTCTCAAGGGACTTCTCCATTCTATCCATATCTAAGTAAAGATCCAGAACAAGATTGGAATGCATGCAGCAATATCTACAATTTTACCAATACTATATCATCTGCTGATCTGCGTCACTCCTTTCAAAATTCCCGATTCAACTAAATTCCAGATGAAATGTTTTTTTTTGCTTCTTTGCCTCAGAAATCAATACAGAGTGCATTACTTTCCCAAAGTAAAACAATTTGCAACAGTTGAATGGAATCCATTTCCAGGAAATAAATATATGTTTTTCAAGCAAGCAAATGAATGGAAATCGGTCGATGAAATAGCTGCTTCTAGGCTGAAGGACTATGCATGGCGATAGAAAGGTGTTTTGTTCATCGAAACGGGGAAAATGAGGATTTCAAAACAAATCGATGTACCTTGACGCCAGAGTCAGCGGCTCCGGCGACTGCATTTTCATTAGCCTCGACAAAAAATTTTCTCTTCAGAGGATTAGAGGAAGGTGGCCTTGGAGGAAGCGGACATCTCTGCTTGGCCTTCGCCGGAGACGCGCTCCTGTCGGAGGCCAAGGAGTTCGGATCTGTAGGCGGAGTATTCTCCTTGGACCGACAGTGTTTCTTGGACCCCTTCGGCAGCATGAAGTGCTTCATCATCGATCTTACTGCAAGAACCACCAAGAGAGGAGGATGATGGAAAGCTCGCACAGTTAGGGTTTCGAAAAACAGAGTGCAGAGAGAGAGAGTGTGATGTAGCCGTTTGAATAATTTGAATTTGGAGAGGGAGAGACTAATTGTCCAGCTATTCCTATTTTTTTATTTTCATAAATTTCAGTTTTTGAAATAATTTATTAATGTTCGAACAAAAAAAGAAATAATTTATTAATGGGGAGAGAGAACGCCAGCATTTTCATTGCCTGTGTAAAAAATCTTGTGGGTCTACCTACTACCTTGATGATGAAGAGTAGTTATAATAGTAAGAAGGGATAATCATATATAAGAGTCGTGAGAAAGTGATTTGGCGAGGTAATAAATTAGTACCAACAAAAAAAAAAAGTAGATATAACACTAAATAATCTTTATTTTGTAAACTCACTTAGTTGAATTTGTATATTAAATAATACCCAAGAATTTGAATTAATTTTGCCATTAGTTGTATTATTTTAATATTTTCATGTTATTAAGTGAAAAAAATGCCCATTAATGAATCATAAAATGAAATCATTTACTACTCACTCGGTCAATTTTCTGCTAAATAATCAAATTAATAAATTTACTAAAATAATATAAATAAAATAGGCTAAAAATATATTTATATATAATTTCATACATTGGGTAAGTTCATTTGATCCTAATAATTTAAACTGGGCTGATCGGCCCATGCCCGAATTGACCGTTAAAGTTAAAATAATATTGGGTTAGATTTATATTGGGTTTTAATATATATGATTGGACGAATTGTCGGGTTTCGCTCAAAGGAAATAAATTATTATTTTAATATTTTTTATAATATTATATTTTACACTAGTTTATTTTTATTAAATATAATTATTTTAAATTGTATTTTAAAATAAATCATTTTAATCCATAACTTCAAAAACCGTCGGTCCAAAAAGTTTTTGCTTTTCTATGCCGTGCCCAAACCGGACCGAATTTTGCCTCTTCTTTTGGTCCGGTTTAGGGAAATTGGTAGTATCGAGTAGTCTGCGCTGGATTCTGGAAGCCTCTGGGCCCTCCTCTTTTCCCCATATCATCTCATCTCCCTAACCTCTTCCTTTCCGTCTTTGTACTGCTGCTTCATGCACCAGGTGATTACTTAGGGTTATGTGATTTGTTGTTTCTGGCATTATCTGTCTGTTTGTAATGATTTACAATTTTCTGTCTGACTGTTCTTTTTTCTTATTCTACTCTTTTTTGTCGAATGTGATGTGCCACTGTTGTTGTGAAATAGTTTCCAGGGCTCCTAAGAAACTCCCCTATTTGCCGGAGGCAACCGCCTGCTAAATTCTTCCTGTTGATGAGATTGGATGTTGCCGTCTTTTATGTTTCGGATTATTGGAAATGGGGCATCTGCCGTCTACATTTCTCAAATGTCCATAATGGTTTATTTGAAATTGATTTTGACTGTAGTACAGCAATGCATATAGGTCAAATGATACTGTACGAGCTTCCTTACTGGTCGGACACATTAGCGTTTCTTCTATCTCAGATAAACATCTATGTAGATTCTGTGGCTCGATGCAAGCCTTTTGATCTAAGTAAACCAATCATTTCCAGAAGTAGCAGCTGTACTCGCCTCTGGATTGGTTCCATTTTTGGTTTCCCCCTAATCCTTTGATGATTAGCAACCAGTGAAGATGGTTATAATCATTCTGTTAGTCTGCTCACTGTACTTTTTTGTACTTCCGGTTCATTTATGTACCCTTATGTCTCTGTTAATTCTTGGATTTGCAGCCTGAAGACCCAGTTGTAAACTAGGTGACCTAGAACCATGGCGAAACACCACCCCGACTTGATTATGTGCAGGAAGCAGCCGGGGATTGCCATCGGACGGCTCTGTGAGAAGTGTGATGGGAAATGTGTTATATGTGACTCCTATGTTCGTCCGTGCACTCTTGTCCGCATCTGCGATGAATGCAATTATGGGTCATTTCAGGGTCGATGCGTCATTTGTGGAGGGGTGGGGATCTCTGATGCTTACTACTGCAAGGAGTGTACGCAGCAGGAGAAGGACCGAGATGGTTGCCCAAAGATTGTTAACCTAGGAAGCGCAAAGACGGATCTTTTCTATGAACGGAAGAAATATGGTTTCAAGAAGAGATGATCAAACTGACTTAGGCCCAAAGATTGTTAACCTAGGAAGCGCAAAGACGGATCTTTTCTATGAACGGAAGAAATATGGTTTCAAGAAGAGATGATCAAACTGACTTAGATGTAAGTTCCTTAACCGCTTTTGCTAGAATTGGCTTGTGGGCTTCCAAAATGTGTCAGAGAATCAATCTTGTTTGTGGCATTTGTCAGTCTCTCAATCCCTCATATATCCTTTTTCACTTAATGAAATCTAATGTCCATATGGTAATGAAGATGATTATGTATGTATATACCATTGTGATATTGATACTTGTTGGCTGTAAGCCAAATCTAATATTCCATTGAAGGTCCGCTATTATTTTCAAGAAGCAGGACTATTGTTAGTACGACATTTTAATTAAATGGTCATACATCCAAAAAGTTAGACTTTGATATGAAACTTAAAAAAAATAATGCATTCATTAAATTTTAACCAATGATATCAATATTTACTAATATGATATATTTGAATCACATCTTAAATTAATATTAATTATTCATGTGATGTAATATAATAAAAATATTAAAAATAAAATAAGAAGTCTAAAAACAACGAGAAGAAAATAATATATTATTTAATTTTGTATCTTATGATATAATAATTTTTTTCCTAATATAAGTTCCAACTTTAATTATTTTTATAATTAAATTATATAAAATATTTTTTTTAAATAACCAATGATTTAAAGTATATGATGTGAAGAACATCTTAAACCTAATCATTGAGCTTTATAGACTATCTTCCCTACAATACTCATTTTAAGTAACAAAGGTAGAAATGGGATATAATGAATATAAAAGGGTTGTATTACTTAAAAAAAATACATATTTAATCCAATACTTAGTCCTACTATTTTTTATTTAACTTGTTTTTTATATTTTAAATAAATATTCTTTATTGTAATATGTTTTTATTTGAGCTTTTAAGTGATATTAGAATTAAGTATTTTAAAATTGATTAAAAATTAAAAATATACTTAAAAAATAAAATACCAGTAAAATAATGCTTCTATTGTAATAAGAATTAAATCTACCACCTTAGGGTGCAGTATCTTACAAAATATATCACAATTAAATATCAAATTAAGAATATTAAAAAGTTAAAAAGAGTGAAAAGTCTACACAAAACAAATCAACAATAAAGTCTATAAAGTTAATTGTACTAAGAAATTAGTACAAAATTTTTATTGAGAAATTAGAAAACCTTCTTAGTAAAAGAATTATCCTTACCTTGGACAAAAAGAAAACACTAGTAAATGATTCTTAAAAAGGAAGCTAAAGAAAATAAGGATAGATGAGAGCGCTCAACTAAACTCTTACCCTGAAACAATTTTGTAAATAGAATATAAGTAGAAGGAAGTTTCTTATAAAAAGGAAAGAGATATACGAAAGAAATAAGAAAGGAAACTTTTACAAGTAATGGGTAATATGTATAATGCATAAAAATATGTTTTATAAAGATAAAAAAATATATATGTTTTAGAAAGATAAAAAGGACAAAGAACAGAGCTAATAAAGAAATATTAAGAATTTAGATTGGAATATCCAAAATCTAAGCCAGAACAAGAAAGATTGGTTTATGAGCCCGAACTCGAAAAAAATTGAGAATAGTAACCAAAAGAAGACAATTCAATATATACAATACTTAAAGAGTAACCATAAAAATTAGAGTGGATCGTTAGACCTAACAAACTAATAATAAGATGACAAAGAAGTCACCTAAAAAAGATAAATGAACACAAAAAAGACTCCAATGAGTGAAAAAGACATTTTCTAAGATAAATGATACCTCGAGGGGATACCAAAGGAAAAGATAGACACATTTAGTCAAGATAAAAAAATCTCTATTATAAGTAACTCAAATTAAAGAATGGGATAAGTATAAGAAATAATATAATGAGGTTCAAGGATATAAAAGTTTTTAGTATAAGTAATGACTTATAATAAAATAAGTTAAAAAGAATAATTGTGAAATGGTACAAACAAATACACTAAACCAAAAAGTGTAAGTACTAAAAAGTGTAAGTATTTAGAGAATGGAAACCCCTAAATGAAAATATTCTGATCAAATATGTGATAAAAAGTATGACCGACAATTGGTAGAAACACAATAAAAGTATGTCATAAAACAAGTTGAAATATAGCCGAGAAAACTTGATAAATATGTAAAAAATGACCGATAAGTAAATTGACAAGAATTAAACACCCAAACCAATTAAATGAAATACTTGATATGAGGATATCAAGAATACTTTTATTGGCTAAGAAAGTATCAAATAAATTTTCTAAGGAAATGAACGACTCTAGCTTGCTAGAGGGGTATACGGGCAGTTGAAGTGGAACTCACATACAATTAAAAGAGCAAACAAATTAAAGAACAAACTTACTAAGAAGTTTGAATATAATTACGGATGGAATTACAAATAGTCATAAGGGTCATGACACCTAAGGTTCAAAGGTCGAAAACTCTAAGAGGGAGAAGTTGGTAGCTTCGTGAAGGCATCACTATAACAAGTGTGTAAAATACCATAATGATACTTAAGCAAAGCCAAGAGAATATAGAATAACCTAATGTGACCAAGAAGGTTTTGGTTGCAATCATTAAAATTTAAGCAAAGCCAAGAGAATATAGAATAACCTAATGTGACCAAGAAAGTTTTGGTTGCAATCATTAAAACTTGGGAAAGTCATTCAATACGAACATGGTAAGCACACTATCATAAAAATGGATTAGTAAGAGGAAATTTAATATGGACCATAGATGTCATCAAGAAACAATGAGAACAAAGGAAAAGAGGATATACATCTGTCATTAAAGCTAAGAAAGGACAACTATAACTGAAGGTAAAATGCCTGGACCAAATTCTTGAATGATAAAAAGATCTCAAAACCACCAAGATACATAGGAGGTTAGTTGGTGAGTATTCAATATATTTTAATATTGTGAGGAAACACAAGCATGATAGTAGTAAAACTATGATTGGTCACATGTCAAAGTGGTAAACATAAATATCAAACCTAAGAGGGCTAGGAATGGCATTATGATATGATGAAAACTCAAAGTGAGTTAGGGAAGGAAATGTAAACCACTAATATGATTGATTTAAACCCTAAGAAACACCTAAACTTAGTATACAATGTTAGTCTCACAAAAGAAGTTTCATTGAAAAATTCTAACCCTAAATGACATATGGCTGGGATACGTAAAATCTCTCCAAAGTAAGTTGTGTAAGAGAAATGTATATGATACCATAAATAAATTTATCACTTATGGCACAAAGGATAACCTCGAGAAAAGATAAACCTTTTCTAGCACAATTAAGATGGGAAATAAGTATCCTATAGTAATATATTAATGAGATGGAAAAACAAATCATGGGAAAGAGTTTAGAGAAGAAAAAAGATCAAATCATGAAGAAAATTTTGAAACCTCGGCATTGGACCCTGATCTTCAATAATAACATCAATGACACATTATGATACAAGTCTCAAGACCTACATATATGAAGTTCACCCAGAATGAAAAGCAAAATTTAAGGAAATTTGTCGACCCTATGGAAGGTGGTGTGAATTGGTACTCAAGAGTAGTCGAGTAAGAGTACCAAATAAACATCATAATAAGAAATACCAAGGAGAAGGAGGAAAGTTGGGAATTTAATCAAGAATGACTGAGTAAGAAACAAATGCTCAAAGAGCACATGGGCAATGATCACAATAACAAAGAGACTATGCAACGTAACAAGGTCTGACGTGATAATCTCTATCGATGGATATTTGGTTAGATAATTGGAAGAGGCCTCCCATGGACAAATACTCAAGATGTCCAAAATATAGGAGAATCACTTTGGGTGGACAATTCAAGTGAACTCATTGAAAGAATGATTGTTCTTTGGAAAAGAACGGTTACGACCGTGTGGAATAGAAATCCTAAGAAAATGTCAAAATTATATGAATGGCATAGTATGCCTCTAAGAAAGTATGGCATAAAAAAGACACAAATTCTTACACAAGTAACCACCGAAGAGGGTATATTGGATCAATAAGGGACATGAAATTTGGATATTCATTAATACAAGATGTTATACAGGCAATTGACTCAAATGTTAAAATATAGATAGTGGACTATCCATTATTAATAGATATGGTTAATGAGCAGTGTAACCATAAGTCGGTAATTGAGTGTATGGAGAATAATGACTATGAAAAATAGAAACCACTTTATAATAGTTGAGGATAAAACTTCTAAAAAAAGTGGAGTAGTTGTAATACTGTATTTTAAAAACTCAAAAATTTTAATCAAGAATTTAAAACGAGAAGAAAATAAATCAAGAAGGGAATTGATTTTTTGTGGAATTAGAAATGATGGTATAATTAATTTGAGATCAGAAGAAGCGTCTCTTCAAAAATTGGATTAAAATAATACTAAGAGGCTCGAAGGAAAGCTATGAGAATAGACATGTTATGGATAAATAATTAAATATATATATATATATATATATATATTAAATAAGAAGAGAATGCATATTGGAGTATTATGTACATATCAGCCCATAGTCAAATGACTCATAAAAATCCATAGTAAAATCCTAATAAACAACTAATGTCAACCCACTCAGGATGGGTTGACCATTTCAGTCAAAGGGCAAATGTCCTCCCTAGATTGAAGCAAAACTTGGATAGTGTTAATTAATTTTTTTCAAGGGGGAGTAGGTTAGAAATCACACAAATTTAGGTCAATTTTATGGGCTCTGGGTCGAATCCATACATTAAGTCGGGTGAAGAAGAAGAGCACGCACGTCATGAGTGCGCGCGGCTGCACCTAACATACACATCGATCGGTTCACACTATATCAAACCAATTTCTAGCTAATAAATCAGTCGGTGTGTCGATTTTGGTAATTTCTTGGTCGATTTGCCTCAAATTCAACTTGTTCTTGGTCCAATTTATTTTTTAAAAATTCATTGTTCAATTCACTGCAAATTGAACTCAAGAACATCTATTTTATGATTTTTCCAACCCGTTCTAAAAATCGAGGGATTTTACTGCTTTAAGCTAGTTTGATCAGTTTTGGCTATCTTTTGGTTTGTTCACCCCCAATTCAATCGTTTCTTGGCCCAATTTTATTTTTATAAAAATTTCTTGTTCACTTTCCTACAAATTAGGCTCAAGAATTTCTATTTCCAAACTTATATGACTCCTTATAAAAAATCAAGGTTTTATGCCCAAACCGGTTCGATCTCGCTTCAAACCAATTTATAATCAGACTTTTCCTGATCCTTGATTTCCCATCAATGGGGTTCTTGGAGGGTAATTCATGTAGTTTTCAATTTCCTAGATTTATGATCTAAACTGATTTCCAATCCAATTTGATTCCAAATCTCGTTTTTGGGTTTTCATTCCTGATTTCACATCAATTTTTGGTTCAATTGGGTTTAAATCCTGATTTCGGAAATTCTAGTGTTACATATGTGTCTGCACTTGTTCACCGCACATACAATAATCAAGTATGTTCCCAAACAAAAATAAGTTACATGGTCTCACCATGTCCCGAATATTGAACACACGCACAATTGAGTATATGAGGTATGTGAGATGTGTGCCCGTACTCACTTTGTACTATAAAAGTTCGTACACTCATATAGGACGTCGAGCATGTGCTCTCAAACGTCTGTAAACTAAGAATTCCCCGTCATCCATGCAACAAATATACTTATACCATGGCATTTCCCATCATTCACACTCAGAGGTATACATGGACCATCACTCGTTCTCAAGTGACTTGGAAGTTATAACATTCCCCTTATACACCGCTTCTCATCTACCCTATGTGTCAACACAACCTCTTCATATGTGTCCTATCAATACCTCATCACATAACATGCATAATTATATACATCAAACAATTAGCTTGTAACACAATCACATCATATAAATCGAGCTCACAACTTGACATACAATCATATCATATACATTAATCACAAAGCTTGGCATACAATCATACTATATACATCAAGCACACAACTTAACACACAATCAAAACATGACATTAATACTATACTTTTCATAAAATATCATTCCGCGTAGTTTTACACTAACCTTTTGTAATACTTTTTTTAAACCATGCACATATTCACGAAATTCATGGAAAACTGCAAAGTACATCGACCATTCCAATCGAACTCACCATCAATAAGTTTACTCATTGTTTTAACCAAAACTTATTCATCCCAGTAGATTTTCAATTGTGTCGGGAAGCGTGATTCCCATAAGATAGCGCGTTAAGCTACTCTACATAAATCAAATAATATCACTAGGGTTAGATTTGGTTTACCTTGTTACTTCTTATATTATCGTAATTTTTTAAAATTACAATTTTGCCCTTAAAGCGTGGCTCCATCAATTTATGCACGACAAACATGTTTACACTATCATGTACTTGATATTATCCAATTAATAAAATTTCTCAAAACTTATCAAAATAATCTTATGTCCTCATGCTCCGAAAATCACAATAATCTTCTTCTATTTACAAAGTTTACATTTTGCCACTCTTTAAACAAACTTACCATTTTGCCACTCTTTAAAGAAAAATTACAAATTTGTTTTATTTTGTAATGACCATTTTGTTCACCATTCATCTAAAAATTATTATTTTATTCTACAATGTGGAACAATTACTATTTTGTCCATTTTAAAGTAAAAATTATCATTTTACCATTTATTTACAAAATATTATGATTTTACCCCTAAACTTCTAAAAACCACATTTGATATCTACCTTTGTTCCGAAATTATCTATCTATTCCTTAGATTTTTATTAGGAACTATTTCCATAAGTTTTTTCACTTTTGTAAATTAACCCATAACTTTTCAAACTTGGTATTTTATTTCCCAAACTTTAAAAATCATCCCAATCAACTTCAAATTTCATAACTCCCTTCCAAATACTTCCAATAATCTCTTAAAAACTCGTGAGAGTAGTTGGGGGTCTTACCCCGATCAAATATAGTTGTTTTACAAAATTGGACAAACATAGGAATTGAAATAATTCTCATAAATTATCATCGAAGATGGCTGGAGTTGAGGCGTTTTGTTACCAATGTCCAGATAACTCATTTTATGGTGATGGTCAACTAAGTGATCGTTGGAGCTGGGTGAATTTTGGTCTCAAACTACCATAACCGTAAGTTATAGAACATATTCGTCGAAGGAAATTGACTCGTGGCGACCGAAAATCGCAGTCAACCAAAACTAGTAGGAGATATATGTGAGAAAATAGATTTTTTTGACATGGGTACCTGTTCAGATATAACTGAATTTGACCCCAAAAGTGCGAAAAAAAAATAACATTTTGTGCAATACTTTTTTTACCATTTTTTGTGTTGGAGTTCGACATATAATCCAAAAAGAGTGTGTTAGTGATATTTTAAAATAAAAATTACTCTACAATATTGAAAAAAAGTAAATAACATGTTTTTTCGACTTTCAATAATAAATTTGCTGTATTGAGAACATAAAAACTCAATTACTATTTTATATTGTAATTGAGTTTATCACTAAATTTAATTGCTTGTAATTTGAAAGGGTGGGGAAAAAAAGAAAGGCTAACATTTTCCAATTTGTCTATAGGAAAATACTACTCATATTTTATCTAAAATTGAAAGATTGATAGATAAAAATATTAGTAAAATAAAAATTAGAGAAATGAATCAATAATTATAATATCTTCTTATACACTAAATTAATTAAACATTTCACTTCCTACCTCTTATATTTGCGGGTGGCAGATCACAAAACCGACCGGAGGAGGGAAAAATATATAAAACGAAAAAGAAGAGAGAGAATTAGAGGCTGGAGAGATCTGCAAAACTTCACCTCACCCCCGCCTCCTCAGCCGGAGATCGGCCATCTCCCTCCAATTTTAGGTTTCTTTTATCCAATTCCAAATTCAGCTCTTCTTGCAATCCGAAATACGCACGTTCATTAAGACTCCCCACAAATCGAATCGGCCACTGCAACATTTTCCTATTCTTTATCAAGCGGATTCGATCCGGACTGTTTTTTGCTCGCTACTTGAAGTTCTCCAACACTTGGGTTTTGGATTTTGGACAGGAGGGCATATTTTATGTCGAGCAACGCTTATCATCGTGAATTTGGATTTTCAATCTATTGGCGGCGTGTAGCAATCCTTCATTGGAAATGAGAAATCGGCCAATTGTTTGACTGGGCTTGAGATAGAGAATTCTGGAGTTTCTGCATGGCTTCTGCTCAGGTGCTGCCCAATTCTCGCAAGCAAGAACATTTGGCAGCTGGCAAACGTCGGGTATGAAATTTTATTTGCAATTATCGAATATGAATATTTAAATCCGACAACACTTCTCTGTTTAGGTTTTACATATTGCATGAGAATTTGTTCACGCAGTCTGTATATGTTATTTGTTTCTGGGCAGATAAATGGTCTCTCCAGGCTGTATGTTGAGCTAATTGAAGAATTGATTGTTACTGTATTATGCAGAAGAGTTTCTCGGTTGTAGGTCATACCGGCTTGTGTGTCAAGAAATTTTTTGTAATTCATCGCACAGTCAATGCGGATCATTTGTTACTTGAGCTGAGGAACAACTTGGCTGTTTGGAAAAAAATTCTTCTTTTCGCTGTCATTTTCATAGCTTTCTTACTGCTTCTGGCTTGTTGAATGTTGATTTACAATTTGCACCGTTCACAATAGAGATAAAAAGAGTTAAACATCAGAATGACTTAGAAAAAATTGTTCATCAGCTTACTTACTTCCTGAGAAAAATGATTTATCTAGTCATGGACTCTTCTATGGTAAAGAAATTTACTGGATGAAACTGGTTACTTTATCGTCTTTTGTGTGTCTATCTCATGGTCATATTGATAGGAAAGATATACGAAACATAATCCTGTTTTTTAAAAGTTTTCTCCATCTGTACTGAATACAAGAATATGGGAATCTAGACATGCTATGGAGAGCGCAGCTCCATATATGCATAAGCTGGTTGATTTACTGATGATTTGGAGAGTGGAATTTTCTTTCCTTCTTGTTCTTCCATGTACTTCAACCATGATAGTTTTGGGCTGGGCTGGATGCAACCCACACATGGACAATTCAGTTGTCAATTGAAATTCCTAAAAGAACACATCCTTTAATTCTTGGACGATTCCCATACTATAGGTGCATTGTGTCTTAAAATGACTATTTTTCAAAGTAATGAATTTCTCGTTTGGTCTGGTATATCTGTCAAACTGTGCATCTCAATTGGAAAGAGTTATCCTCAGATTAATGACACAACTAGATAATGTAGGTGATGAGCTGGCTGACCAAAACATAATTGATATTCTTCTGTGATGGAAAAATGCTTAATAATGATGCATTTAATCTCTTGTTTCCTATTTGGAATATATCAAGGACCATGATTGTTTCCAGGTTCAGTTTGTCTGTAATCATCCACATGATTATGCACATAAAAGTAGCACATAAAATGTTAAACATAAGTATCATTAGATTCTATTATCAGGGAGTTCACTGGCCCTGTACTTGGAGAAATTTTATTTCTGTGTAGAGCTGAAAATATGAATTCATCATTTTAGTACTCTCTTGTAACTAATTAATGAGATAAGTCTTCTCCTTTGGTTCATAAAGTAAGTGCTGCACATATAAAGACGCTTCCAAAGTTTCATCTGATAGAATAATGAAAATTATGAAACTGTCTTTTTTGTTATTTAAATTAAGGAATTCCTTTCCCCCTTAGATTCTACTTGTTGTTGCCTAGAAAAATGAATACCTGATTCTTGAATAGTATTTTTTTTTTAAATGGCTTGTCTGTGCTCTAGTAACATGAATTGAAAGGCTTTGCCAGGCCATTCCCATTGGTTTTAGGTGGACCACATTTCCTGGGAAAGGAATGGGACATCAATTGTTGAGTATTCCTTCTTTTCCTTTTCATTCCTTATACTTCTTTATAATGTAAATTGAATTGACCACTGAGAGTCATTTAGGTTTATTCCTGTGGCGTGCACATAATAATAATAATAATATTAATATTAATAATTAAAACAGCTGACATGATAGAAATGACATTTCATGATATAACCTGCATTTATTGTTGTTTTCATTATCTAGAAAGCTACTCGCCCTCATTTCTGAATAAACATTTTCTTTATATTTTAATTTCAGTTGGAAGAATTCCGTAAGAAAAAAGCTGCAGACCGTGCCAAGAAATCTAGTTCAAGCAATGGCGACAATGTTACCCCAAGTGAAAAACAGCCACCAGATTCTCAACTTAAAATAGCTTCACCTTCTGATGGAGCTAGCCAACAACCTTCTGTTTCTGAAGTAAATGATGGAGCTAGTCGACAACCTTCTGTTTCTGAAATAAATGATGGAGCATTTGACAATTCCCAAAGGAGTGAACAAGATCCACAATTCCTCATAAATGATACCACTGATACGTACTCTGGTTCTTCATCTAGATCCAAGGACAAAGACTTCAACAAGAGTTATGAAGTCTCAAGTTTCAATGGCCTGGGAGATCACAGCTTCAACTATGAGACTGCAGAAATGAAAAGTGACTCTGCAATTCCTAGAGGATCTTATGGTTTAATACCTGTTCATGATTTCAAGGGCAATGAGGAAACCCTAGGTAAACAAAATAGCAGCAATTCAAGAGATTTCTTACTCATGGATCAAGGGTCATCTCTTACTTCAGTTGCAAGCTATGTCAACTCCAAAAGATTTCCCAGTTTTTCTCTGCAAACAAAAAATGGTAATGTGTCAATACCTCCTTTGGGTAATAGAAACTTATCTTTCAAGTATGATAAATTTTTTCTCGAAGATTGATATTTGTCTTTCATAAAGACAGACAAGGATGCTAGATAGAATAATAGTTTTCAATCTGCATTACTAGTAGAGTTTAAAAGTTTCTTCTTATTCTTTTGATATATGCTTAAGAAAAAGCAGTTTTTATTGTTTCACAAAAAAAATGATGAAGCTCATGAGCAGCCTATTGTATTCCATGTGAATAGGAAAAGGCTTAGGAAAACATGAACTGAAGAAAAAATTATCCTTTCCAAAACAGACCTTGATTTCTATTTATATTACATACACTGTTAATCATGAAGATAAACTGAGACTAAATATATTCTTTACCTTGACAGAAGCCTTCCAGCAGAGTGACATAAAAGGATTTGGTCCAGATAATGGTCAGGCAATGATTGATGTGGCAATATCTGATGTTCCTGAGGTACCTAACATAGATGAAAAAAAACTTGCTAGCTCATCTAGTGGGTTGCTTAAGGAACAAACTTTTGCACCATATGCACCACCACAATATTCACCAACAGATCACACTACTCTATATCACCAAAATATTGAAGCACAGCCACGGAGGTTACGTCCATCTTTCCTTGATTCACTCAATGTGTCCAAAGGTTCTTCTGTTGTATTGCCTAATAATCACGTTGAATCAAGGGAATCAATCTCAGGAAATGAGATTAAGATCCACTATGATTCTCAAGGCCAAACAGCTATTGACACTTCATACATGGACAGCATAGCTACTTCAGCAACAGCTGTAAATAATGGAAAATACTTCCCCGATGCTGGTGAACATGATGTTGGAAAAAAGTCTGACTTTTATCTGCCAAAGAGAGATGAAGATTTTTCCACCTTGGAACAGGTACTCAATGTGTCAACTTATTGTAGTTTTTTTCTTATGTGGATACTTTCACCATGAACATGGCCATTTTTAAGTCAGTTTTGCAAAAATTTTACCTGATATGTGATGGTCCTTTCTCTGTGATCAGTCTTATATTTTGTTATTGATGGATTGTCTTCTTGATTTTCAAGGTTATTCAGAATACAGTAACCTTTTGAAGATATATTAATATTTTGTACTAATGAAATATGCTATCTTTTCTTTCTAAAAGTATCATTCTAACATGTTAGTCAGATTTGCAGTTTCAGGTGATATGATATTGTTGCACGTAACAGGAGAATGAGTAGTGGCAATGGTTATATAAAATCAGTAAAAATCTAATTTTCTGTCCCAAATGAAAGGGGCATGCCCTTAGCAGAATAGAATTATTGAGCATTTTGGTCAAATGATACATCTGTCTAAAAGTACTGTTTTCATTTGAGATGCTGAGTAGGTGTTTTTCCTCCCACGGTAACCTCCTTGAAGCAGTGGTTGCTCAGCTTAATTAACTACTGAAGTACTGGTCTGGAAATTGATTATAGTGGAAGGCCCTCTTCCTCATTCTTTGCATTTTGATGCCTTTGAATGGAAGGAATAGGCATGGAACTTAAAGTGGAACTGAAGTTTGTTTTGCACAGAAATGCTTCAACAGAGAAAGCTTTTAAATGGAAAGTATATGCTTATAAAATAAGATTGGAGATCATTGGCCTGTTCACCCTTTCTGTGTTGCTCTCCTCCATGTCTTAAGCTCTAAGACGATGTTAAACCTTGAACTGGACTTTTTAAGGTGCACAATTATGCAATATATTTTTTTGGGATTAGCTTAGAAGAAAGTTCAATATATTTAAGGTGCACAATTATGCAATATAGGCATGGAACTGGACTTTTTAAGGTGCGAATAAGATATTTTTTTGGGATTAGCTTAGAAGAAAGTTCAATGAATCATTCACGTATCAATGTGGTGAATACAATATATATTTACATAACCCTTTTAAATTCAATGTTCCCATTTCTTCTATGTATGTGCAGCACATTGAAGATCTAACACAGGAAAAATTTTCCTTGAAACGAGCTCTTGACGCATCTAGAGCTTTAGCAGAGTCTCTAGCTTCTGAAAATTCATCTCTAACAGATAGCTATAACCAGCAGGTTTGATCTTTGACCTTATCAAATATTCTTGCTCTGTGTCCATTGTCGATTGGCCTCTGATTAATATTTTCATTTTCTACGCTTTCTTATTTTCCATATAGTTTTCTTTTCTATTCCAATTTCTTGAATGCTTTACTTTTGAAGAGATGTCAAACTCTTTCATCTCACTAGTTTTTGTTTGAAAGTAATTTTTCATGACTTAACGAGTGCTAATAAGAACTTATATGTACTACCTACTGGTTTCACCAAAATGCTATTGTCAATTTGGCTAAATTTGAGATTTATTTCAAAATGTTAACTCCATTTCACATTTCTAATGGTAAAATAAGTTGATTTACTTGCACCTAAAATCTCTTTCATCAGATTGTAATAACCTGGGGATACATTTTATTTTTTTAATAGTTGTGAGAGTGATATGCATTTCTTCGGTGTATAATTGGCATGTGCTGATGACATAGCAGCCTGATTATATATTGCCTATAGATTTTACATTTTTATGAAATGTAGAAAACAAACATTTTTGAGCTTATTTATTAAGGGTTATTTTCCTAAAAGGTACAAACTTTTTCAATTGACTTGTTTAGCACCGAACTTTTGATTGTGTCCCATTTGGCACAACATTCAATTTTTTTATTAGATTCTTACAGCTCTGTTTGTTTGACTTGTTTAATTGGATAGTATGATACCATGCTGATGATGTATCATTCTTATCTCTTTTAATTGCTGTAATTTATGACATAATTTAAAGATTTCCGAAGAATTTTACTGAATTAGGAATTTTTTCTTTGGGGCACATGACTCTAATTAGTGAAGGTGGTAATTCCATAAATAACTATATTTTTACTTTTTGATGAAAATTTGATTTTTTTCAAATGGGTCAAAACTAAAAGTTAAATGATAACCGGGTCAACCAAAACAGTTGGTTCCAAAAAGATGAAAATGAGCAAAAAATGTGCCTTTTTAGGTAAGTTACCCTATTATTAGTTTCTCAGTACCCTATTTCCTTTATATGCATTTCTGTTCAAGCTTAAACCTAGTTGAAGTTTCTGAATATATTCTTATCTTTTGGGATATAAAAGGTGTTATGTGCACAAATTTGACAGTGCATATTTCTTGCTAAAGAAAGTCAGGAAACATAGATGAATAATTAAATGAAAGGTGAACATGTCATCGAGGCATTTACTAATAATAGTAACATATCTTTCTTTCTATTTGGCTATTGTTATATATATGCTTTACTTTCTGCTAATGTTGTTTTGATGTTCCAGCGAAGTGCTGTCAATCAGCTAAAAGCTGATTTGGAAAATTTACAGGAGCAGCTCAGCAGACAATTGGTTAGTGCTACAAATATTTTATAGGTCTCTTTATATCTTTATGGTTTTATTTTGCTTCAGCTTGACTAGTTTCTGGGAACCAGTTATCACTTGATCTTTTCTGTTTGATATGCTTGTTTTGCTTTATTTGAAAATGCTTTGAGACCATGTTTGTATAAACATTTAAAAATTTTATTGCTGGTGCAATGAGATTTCTAGGGAGGAAATTAAGGATGGTAGGAAGAGGAATATATTAATCAATCTACTATTCTTTAAGTTTTTCCTATTATAAATTTAAATTATTTGAAATACCCACTTATACCCCTAAAAAAGGGAAAGGTTATTTTAACTAAATATGTTTTAAACTGCACTAATACTAGACACTTATTTCAATTGAGGAGAATAAAAATAAAATTGTCTTAAAATACATTTTAGAGAGACAAGAAGTGGACATTCATCCTTAACCTTCCTTCTTTTTATCTTGCTGGCACCCTTCTTATATTTTTAAAGGCTACTACAGAATATGGTATTGATTTCTTTATAATACCCTGAAATTTTCTGGTGGGTAATGCCTGAATGGATGCTCTAATATGTCCTGTTTTTTAATCCGCTCATGTCAGGAATTAGTAGTTTGTTATATCAAACATCAATGGTTGTTTTATTACTACATGTACTAGAATTCATTTGATCAAATATAACAAGTATGATAAATTGTCTTGGCATGGTGCTCTGAGATAGAGTCACTATTCTTTGTTACTGTTGGTGCATTTCTCAATGACATGCCAAGTGCTTTCCTTCTTAGCTATACCTCGTTCTCTAATGTCCTTGAATCTGTTTACAGGCGGAGTTAGAGTCCTTCAAACATGAATATACTAATGCTCAACTAGAATGTAATGCAGCAGATGAACGTGCTAAGCTACTAGCTTCTGAAGTTATTGGCTTGGAGGAGAAGGTATAGAGCTTGGTTTCTGTTAAACATCTATATCTCTCCTTCTTCCTCAGAGAAATGAAAGGAGAAAAGGGATTGTGATAACCTCTTAAATAATATTAACTTTCTAATTTGACTTTTGTATCCTTCCAAACATGCAATATGACAATGACCTGGAAATGACATAATGCAGTTTTTATATATTTTGTGAGTTCACTATCTGCCGATTGAGTGCTTATTTTTCTCTTTGGTGTCTAGTATGCATTTTATACCTATAGACCTCTTTATACTCATCCTTTCCAGATGTTAGGAATTGTGGTTTGATATTTAAATATTAACATAGTGACATGTATAACTAGTTATAACCGGGTTAACGAAGAAAATTTAATTAAATAGACAAAAAAGGGTAATACATCATATGCAAGAAGCAAACTATTGCTTTTCCAATTGACTTCAAAATAGTAGGGGATACGCTTCTGGTTTTTTTTAATTGGAGGAAAATTAGTTTTACTTTATTATTTCTCTTGTTCTTTGCTTTGTTGCTATGAGTTGCAATTGATTTTCTATGTCATTTATAATTGTATTGTCCTAATAACTATTTTCTTTTATGATTTTACTCTTCATGAACAATTTATAAATTGTGCAGGCTCTCAAGCTAAGATCCAGCGAGCTAAAGCTGGAGAGGCAATTGAACAATTCCCATTCTGAAATTGCTTCATTCAAGTATGTCCTATTTGATGTTCCTTCTTTATAGAAATCTGTTCTACCTGCAAGAATAATGTAAATGATCTATGCATGTACACTATCTAGTTATTGCTATTCAGTAGTTCCCTTTTTTGCTCAAGGTTCAGTAGTTCCCTTCCTATTTGCCTTTTCTCATAATAAGGAAAAGCACTTAGAGAACAATGGCATTATTTGTACGTTGCACATAAATATTTCCCATGTCAAAAGTTTGCAGAAACAATTCTTTTTAACACGATGCAGGTTAGAAAACCGGCAATGGTTTTGGATTTAGGGACTGGGAGATGGTGTATTCAATTTTATCTTGGATTAGCATTCCTGGGAAGTGTAAAAATATGAAGAAAAGAGGAGGAAACTATATTATAGGATTTATTATATTTCCTTAATCCTATGGATTGCTGAGATATGGGGAGACACAATACATATAATCAAAGGATTGTATCCCTAAAAACACCTTGTAGGAGGCCTTTATACTAATTGTTTATTGGAGTATGTTGTCCCCTCTTCCATTTTCCTCTTCCATTTCCACAGATGGGTCTGGACTTTATGGACCTTCTTGGTGCTAAATTAATTAATAAATTTTCTATTGGATACTCAATAGTATACTAGTACATGCATTAATTTTGAAAACTAATAAAACGAGTAATATGAAAATGTTGCCAAATGTTTTCTTGATATAATTTTAAAAAAAAAAGTGTATGACCTGCCTAACATGAACCACTAAACTAGTAGAGAGTAACTGCAACTGTCACCAACTGAAGCTACTTAAAAACTTAGTGTTTGCACCTTATGAAGTATATAAGCCATAGCAGTTCGCCTCTTCATGCAGGCAAGGCTTTATTTGCTATGATTACATGTTATCTAATTTGAATTGCTTGATAATCTATCTATTTTCCTTTGAGTAATTTGGACACTTCCACCTTGACATTTCAGGAAGAAAGTGTCTGTCCTTGAAAGAGAACGTATAGATCTACAGTCAACGATCAGTGCTCTCCAAGAAGGTAGCATTTATTAGTACTTAGATCAAGCTTCAATCTCTACTATGGTGAATACAGCCATGTTGTCTATATAAAGAGTGAGAAATGTTTGGTGGATATCATATCGAAAAGAAGAAAGCAACTGAAACTAGACCGATATAAGAAAGCTGGGCAAGATCCAATTTCAATATTGCATTCCATGAATGTATTTCCGTCTGTTGTTACCTATGTAAAATTATGCTGCTATGAAACCTGTCCTCAATCTCTTCTTTACATCAATAGATAATTTGAGGTAATAGACATAAATAAAGAAAATAAAAATCTGCATTCGGAATCCAAACAATTAATGCAGGAACTCAATATTGCTTTGTTCCACTGGAGTTTTATCCATCTTTCTTCCATTCCTTTGCAATTAAATCTTGGTCATATTCCTTTTGTAAGCTGTTTCATCTTACCTTACTTTCATATCCTTGTGTTCTTTGTCAGTTTTCTTTGAAATTTATTTAATCTATAGGTTGAGGTACAGGAAGAATCAAGGAAAGGATTCAGAACATCAAATTAAACATTACAGCAGAAACATCTGAATGAACCTGTAAATTAGTTTAAACATTGTGAAACATTTTACTTTTTGATTCGTGCTAGCAATTTAAATGAGACCAAGAATTTCAAATCAATAGTAATCTAAGAAACAAGTTTACCAAGTTTGACCCATAATGATTAGTTTGGTGCATGGAGTATACAGTTATATTACAGGCTATCACAGTAAGAAGCAATTCTATCACCTTAAACTGCATTCTTTTGGTGATTCATGCAGAAAAGAAATTGCTGCAGTCAAAATTCCGAAAAAATTCAGGTGGGAATTCTATTGAAACCATTAAGAAAAACATGTCTACATCAACAGATGACCTTGGTAAGGATAATTTCTAGTACCTAAGTTTATGGAATTTTTCTTTCAATAGAAAGATTCAATACTATTGGCCTTCCAGTGATATTGTCTATGAACTTTCTTCTGTATTGGGTTAATAAGGTGTTGTCTAGTTGCTCCTTTCCAGATTTATAAATCACCTCGATACCATTCCACTTGCTACTTATAATTTTGTGCACTTCCTTCTAAATCATTGTTTAATTGACAATTTCCCTAAGAATTGGAGATTGGCCATTATGTTGATTGGTATAAATAATTATTGGTTACTTTTCTCTGAGTATGGGTTGACTTTTCTTTCTAATCTTGTTAGAAACAGATTCTATCCACACATCTACCCAGCAGATCGAACATTCTCTCTCTATCAGTGGAAATGGTTCCTCCACTTCAGTGTTATTACCTGATGTTTTCCAGTCAAATCCAGAAGCTTCATTCACCTATATTCCTCCTGAGCAAACAAGAATGATAGAGAGCATCAGTACAATAATATCTGAGGTAGTATCTTTCAGTTATTTTCTTTTCTGGTCAAGATCTGTTAATTTTCAGCTATGTATGTTCTTTTGCTTTTAATCAAAGGAACAGCAATTGACATGTGATTGTTGCTGCAGTTAGCATTGGAGAAAGAGGAGTTAGTAAAATCGTTGGCATCTGTTGCATCTGATAATTCTAAATTGAAGGTATATTAAGTTATCTCTATTTGTCCAGGCATTAGTTTTGATTTTGAATTTCATTGAATATTTCTCAAAACAGTACCAAGCGATGCACAATTGTAAATTGGGTGATTGCATGTTTTTTTCCTTCGGGTGAGGATTAGTTTGTATTGACGATGGATAGGTTGGTTGATCGACAACAATGTACTTTGATAGGATGGACTTGTTGATATGGCTGGTATGTAAATCAGGTTTGATTAGGTTAAATAGGTGAAACATTGAAGTGAATCAACTGACTGTTCTGGTGAACAAACTTGCTGGTCAAATCCACTTCTGAAACCTAAGGTTTTTGCTTTCCATTTTATTTTAAACTGTGGAATGGACTTAATTTCTTGAGAGGATTACAGAGTATTTAGGTACATGGTTAAATCTCTTCTTGAAGGTTGATGTCTAAATAGTGAAATGCCTGCTTAATTCTAGCTGCACAGTTTTTGTTTGATATATGGTGATTTAGTAACTATGCTTTTGCATGAATGAAGGATTTGAACATGGAACTGTCTCGAAAACTCGAAGCCCAAACACAGAGGTTGGAACTATTGACTGCCCAAAGTATGGCCAGTGATGTTATGCCAACCAAACATCCAAATCCCCCTGCAACCATTGTTGATGCTGCTTATGCAGATGAGGGTGATGAGGTACATTTTATGCTGCATTTCTAATTTGTCATAATAACAATGCTTAAATTGCTTGCTTTGTGCACATGGGACTTGTGAGTCTTCTAGGAGTGCAAGTAATTTATACTCTTTCCTGATTGTGTTCTCAAATAACTTTTTT
Organism: Trapa incisa; assembly: GCA_030064435.1. NCBI lineage: Eukaryota > Viridiplantae > Streptophyta > Magnoliopsida > Myrtales > Lythraceae > Trapa > Trapa incisa. Next base: position 5,304,448 of record CM057765.1, read on the forward strand.
GGCATGCTATTTTATTGGATGCATTAGGATGTATATGATTAAACAAGAAATCGCACCCTACATTTTTATCACTTCCATTATATAATACTGGAGTGCAAGGATGGTTCTTCACTGTTCTATGAATTTTTCAGTAGCATCCATGTACTGTAATGTTTCTGTCCTTGCAGGTGGTGGAAAGGGTCTTGGGTTGGATAATGAAATTCTTCCCTGGAGGGCCCTCGAGACGAAGAACCAGCAAGCTGCTGTGATTTCCTCAAAGGAATTAAGGAAGGTGCTGCTTGTGATCTGTAAATGTCTTCAAATCAATATTGTAGTCCATTCTTTATCCATATGCTGAAACCCTGAAAGAGGAAAGAGGTAATTCTTTTCCATGTTATTATACGCTTTTGGTGTACCAGCCTGTTCTTTTGACAGAGGAAGGGGAAAGAGATATTATGGGATTTTTTTTTTGTCTACGGGTATAGGAGGGCAGAAGGGAGGCTACTTTGTAGGATGCATAAATAGTATGCTTTATGGTCAACATGAATAGAATTTGGATGAGATGCAATCTATGAGAAAACCTTGATATTCCATCAACGATTCGCAATAGACATTCCTTTTTGTAGTGGTTGATATCTGTAGTTTTTTTAATCGTTTTAGTGGGGAAAATCCATTTTGACATCTATTACCTTGTAAGCAGAAAACTAACCTCTTATCCTCAATATCCTCAATATTTACAGCTTCAGTGGATTGGGTCTATACCATATAGTCACTATCTATTTGATAAACATATGCAGATTTAGGGACAATTATTTCATTATTAGTCCATTACTACACAATCTATCTAATATTATTAGATATACTATCAAGTAACTACTTACCCGTATATGATTATGTGACATATGTCACTAGTCATCGGTCAAATTGAAGAAATTTCACCTAATCGAGAATTGACCAATGAGTGTCTACCGTGTCCTTAGTAAGCGATCAACCGTAGGAAAATTTCAACCGTAGGAAAATTTCCATCATTTAGATTGAAATGACTAATGAGAGGGCGAAGCTTGGAAAGTGCCATGTTAGTAGCCAACTAGTATGAACCTGAATAATCAGCTAAACCTGAATAATCAGCTAATTGACATGTAAAAAGTCACGTTAGATAATTACAACCAACCAAAAGAGAACATGGAGTAATGACGGTGAAATTATAAATAAAGTAAATATAGGGATTACATGATAAATAATTGAAATTTATTTGCCAATAAAATAAAATTAAAATTTTTTATGTAAATTAAAAAAAATACATATTGATATAAGTGTAAATTTTACAATTTAATTCTGCATAACTATATATGTACAAACACCTTCACTTAGGTACGCAAGATCGACCATAAAACTTCATAAATCCATTCGGGACAAATAATGCACGAACCCTGTGTGAGTGAGATTTCTAGTATTAAGCTCGGTTGAGGTGATTAACGTTAAATATAAGTTAAAACCTATTTTTCGGAAATATTCTCACTTGATCATGTGAAATTGCTCAAAATGACTTTTGAGAGATATTTTCGTTAAAAGTATGAGGCATGAATCCTATAGATCATTCATGAGATTATAATGTTCCAATGGGCCCAAACCACGATTTTTTAAAGAGAATAGTGCCTAAGGCCACATTTTAAAAACTCGGACAGTTAGCTCAATGCCAATGGAAATGAGTCTAATCTCATAAATAAATTTATGATTTATGGGCCTGATAAAAGTTATCATAAATGGATAATGTGTGTTTAAGTTACTAAGCTAATGTTGAGTTGTAAACCGTTGAGCTAGTAGTATAAAAATAAAAGTTTTAACAAAAATACTATTATTTGTGATTGAAATTGTACGAAACCATGAGACTTCCGGTATGAGTTAGTGATTGTTCTATGGGTTATTGGAGAGTATGGTTGGGGCAAGGGAAGATATCGTTAGTCCAGTATGTAACGGAGCTCTCGGAGTCCCATGCGCAAATTGACCTAACGAAGAAAAAAGGCATTGTCCATATATAGCGGACAAATTCATCGAAAAAGTATGGAGGTTGGGTAATGATGTTCACATAAAACTAATGGTCGAGGTTGTAGTCCTGCACCAATGTGGTAGAGATTGTAGTCTCCCACCAAGATGATCAATAAAGCCACTTCGAACCACAAGTAGGACAGTCAAGATGTCTACTCTACAAATTATTGATCAATTTTATGATAAAAGTGGTGTTTGATTATTTGTTTAATACAAACTCATAAAAAGTGATGTGAACCTAATGATATATGAACCATCTCCTTTGGAACCTTACATAAATTAAAAGTATTGCTTTAATACTTACTGAGTTGGCAAACTCACTCACTCTCCTAAATTCAATATAGGGAATCTTTGAGCCATCAAGAGAACGGATATCATGACTACTCAACCAATGTACAAAGAAAAGGTTATGATTTATTGAGTTAATTTTATGTTGAAAAACGCTTATGTTTCAAGTCTTTCTCTTGTCTGGACTGTAAAACTCATCCAATTAGACCAAAGGAAACTAGAAAAAGAATCGGTATAGGTTTATATATAAAGAATCGATCCGTTTAATGAACGAAAAATAGCTAACGTGGGAAATTGGGAAATCCCAAGTGATCAAAATTTCACAAAAACTTTGAGGAACTGGGAAGTGGAATTGAAGAGAAAACGAATCGGTTTGGGGTGAACCAGACCGAACTGACATGAACCATAATGAATCGGTTCACAAATTTCTTTTTCTAAGTGGCTTAAAAATGTCAAATTAGAAAATTGAGACCACCATTAGATAGAAAATGAATTTAAAAATTTTTAAATTTGAGAAATCGGTCGAATCGACCATGTTTTGAAATTCAAACAACAAACCTGGTCGGACCAGACCGGTCAACGGCCACCTGGTTCCATGCTAGCTGCCACATAGGCATGGTCAGCCAATGGGAGGTTGCCACATGTCCGATCAATGGACAGTTGGTGCCACGTCAGCATGCCACACAGATACGAGCAACCAATGAGAGGCTGTTATGTGTCCGGTCAACGAGTCAACGATTGATGCGACGCCCGAGTTGGCATTCCAATAAAAAAAACTGACCAATCACAGCTCGCCACGTGGCATGACCGCCATGTCATTGTCTTCAACCTTTAGACGTTAACAAAGAAGAGAGAGAGAAAGGGAGTCGCCAGAAAAGCTGGAGTCTCCGGCGACTCGAAAAATGCTCCAGTTAGGTCTTCGATAGTCGAGTCTTACGTCGGCCGGTAGCCTGAGCAGTTGTCGACCTCTCTATATAAAGAGCAACCCCTCATTCATTCTTAGCATCCCACAATCGAGCGAAGAAGAAGGTGAAGGATGATTTGAGGGACTTTTGTGAAATTTTCAAAAATTGGAGGGCTAAATGACAATTTCACGAAATTGATGGTGTTTTCATGAAATTCATCCCAATTGAGGGTCAATTGGGCAAATTGGACGACCAAACTGTAATTTTTGGAAAATTAAGGACTTAATGGTAAAATTGGTAAATTAAGGGCAAATTAGTGAAATTAAAGGAGTTAAGGTCCCAAAAAAATAATTGGGAACCTAGGGGACCCAACAGAGATTAAAGAGAAATTAGGGACCCAAGTACAATTTAAGCAAAGTACGGAACCTTGGGTACAGAAATGAGAAAGTATGGAACCCATTTGTCACCACATCCTAATCCCAACACTCGCACCCTGTAAGACCGGATTTGTCATGCCTCGAACTGGTTTGGTCGGATCCCCGTGAACAACCTGCCACTCTCCCGGTTTATTAAATGGTTTCCCCTTATTATAATCCGTAAAGAGTAAGGTGTCCTTTAAACCTGCACCATTTCCTGGAATAGCATAATCAAAACTGCATGAAATTTTAAACTTTACATACCTGTCTTACAGGCATCTTAGTTGATGGTCTTTCAAGGTAGGCTTTCCGAAATTTCCTGAAAGTGATATAAGGGAGGGGGTGAGTACGACTACTCAGTGAATGGGTTTTCAAAGGTCTACTTTTAACTTTTAAGAAAAATATTTATATGAAGTGTGTCAGACTCCTTTCTTTAAAAAAAAATCCCTTCATTTAAAATTTTGGGTTTTTCCATTATTTCTTAGTTACCGGTGTGTCATCACCCAACACACATCCTTTATCATGAAGGTTACACACATTCGCAAGTCAGTATCACTACTGAACCCGCTAGTGGCTTCGGAACGACTTTTCCTGCCACCCAGATAGAAGTACAACCACTTCTACCTTGGGAATGAGTGGATGCACATGACATCCGACTCACAATCCCGAATCACTTCTCCGTGTCCGTATGAGGACAGAGACCTCATCTTGTCCCCACCTCGGTCTCATGCACTTGGTGCTACTCCAGATTTCGCACAGACACCTGGAACGACGAACTGCCCTTATAGCCACCAGGTCGTCTAGTGCCCTTAGGTCGCATCACTACCACTTATGGGCGTCTTGATGATCTCGTACTCACAGTGCATGCACAAAAAATATTTTCTTATATTACCATGTAATCTGTGGTGCCACTAGTCCAACGGCCTCGACTCTCAACTCAACCCGCAGCTGTTTGTCTTGACTAGTCCGTCGACTTGTCATGTCGCACTGCCGCTAGTTGACTAAGCATGTCGATCCTATCTTGGTACCATGGCCAAACAATTCACTTATTAAGTTTTATGGCACATATATCATGTTCGTTTACGAGCTCCTGCTCGTGCCAACTGGCCTTGGGCCCACTGTACGAGATTTTCAAAATCGGGCATTTAGCCCCCAAGTTTCAAAACCGAGGCCCCTGGCCTATCAAAGCTATTTGAGCTCCCGTCGAGAAGGTCTCCCAAATAGTTTAAGCATTGGCACACAATCAGGGGAGAACACTTCCGACAAAATAGGTTTTCACTGTCCATTATACCAACCGGTATAAGGACATCTCTGTTCATAATCGATGAACGGGTTTTCAACTTCTTGCAAGGAAGTCTCATCATACCAACCAGGTATGATCTACTTACAACCGGTAAATAGTTTTTTTCGCATAATTTTCACATCACTTTCTCTAAGTGGTGATGATTAAAATACCACTAAACAGTAGGTTTTTATACCGAGGTACTTATCATCCCTTACCGGGTATGATATAAAATTTCCACTCACCACCGGTAAGTGGTTTTTATCTTTAAGTTGTGCTCATCATCCCAACCGGGTATGATGTTAGTAAACCCACTCACCCGTTAATGCCGTAAATTCCACTAGACCGGTTCTTTGTATTCACGCGAGCTTGTCCTTGTTGGCGTTCCCGGTACTTCGTGTTCCTACACGATATGAACAACCTTGTTCATTATTACTCGGCATAACAGCCTTCATTCATTTCCAATTAATGAGAAAACTCAAACTTTTAGTTATTTGCAATTAGGTCCCTAAAGTTATTTCTCTTTAACTTTAAGTCCCTAATTTCAGTTTTTCATCAAATTGAGTCCCGTAACTTTTAAAATTTATCCTAGAATCTCAATTTATTCAATTTCACCAAAAAGGGGTTTAATTTTCCAAATTTCCAATTTGGTCCCCTAATTTTTCCAAAATTACCATTTTGCCCTTCTTTTACAAAAATGGTAAGTTTTGCCCCAAAAATTCCAAAATTCCTCAATTGGTCCTCCAACATTATTTTCATGCCCAATTGGCCCTCAATTTCATAAAATTGTATTTTAGCCCTTTGAATTTCAAAAATCCCCAAAATTTTCCCCCAATTTCAACTCTTCAACACTACCGAATTTGATTTTATCAAATTGATCGATCAAACACCTCTAATTATTGAAATTGAAGTTGAAATTAAGTTCCTACATGTTCATACGATTCTAAGAAACTTTGAATCGCAGATTTTATCGCCGGAACGAGCTTAAACGGAGCTTCGCTGGAAAATAGACTATAGAGAGAGAAAGCTTCGATTACTCACCAGTGAAGGCACGACAGTCCGAGCTTTCGATCTGGGCAGATAGGTCTCGTCCTGAGGTTCACCCTAGAATCAAGAATTACATCAATTGATGCAGAATTGGATTAGAATTTCGTCATTGAAATTCGGTCGACTCTCTCTCTAGCACCGATCGAAAATTGTAAAGGGGAGCCGAATTGGCTTACCTTTCGGTCCTAATTCGGCCGTGGAAAGGCTGAGGAAGTGTTGGGAGGGCTTGGTTTGGCCTGAGGAGGGCTTGAAATGGCCAATTTCAGCTTGGCCGAAATAGGGCAGCTTTGGTTCCCCGGAGTTGTTTCACTATTCCATTATGTCGGCGCTTCTCCAACGATTCTCAGATTGACTGGAGTTTGCTATCAGATAGCTATCTTCTCCTCGATTATAAAGAGCCCGACCTTTGTTCAAGTCGAAGCTCTGGTTCGAGCTTTACCAGGAAATGGAGCAGTAGAGAGAGAGAAGTGTCAAGGTATGAGGAGAATGAAATGGGGATGACCTCTTTATATAGGCGTAAAACCCGTGTATTAAATGGGTGAGATTTATTGCTAGTATTAATATTGTCATAAATTATTAGTATTAATTCTAATAATTAAATATATATTAATTTATGGTTATTTATGTAAGTCGTTCGCATAAAATTTTTTTACCGAAATTTCGGGTTACAAAAAAAATTATACTTTCCAAGAGGTCACCCATCGTCACACTACTCTCAAGCAAGCACGCTTAACTTTGAAGTTCTTATGGAATCTAGTTCACCTGAACCAATTTGATTTTTGTTTTCTAATTTGTCTTAAGTTTCTTTTCTAAGGTTTAATGAACCCTTTGGATCACCCGAAAGTTGTAAATTTCCATATTGCTTATTCCTAAATGTAAATCAGCTTGGTTTTCTTATTCGGTTTGACAGGTTCTTTTCCCGGTTTTCCTTAACTCAAATGTGCGGGGTTTACAGGATTACTCGAGCGTCAGCCTTAGAAGCACACCGAGGAGAGAAAATTCCGCCGGCACGACCCCGCCAAAATCACCAGGTGAGTGGGAACCACTATGACGTCCATTCCGGTTAGAATGACGGTTTAAGCTTTAAAAAACTGTTTTATCGGAATTAGCCTCCCCTGACTGGGTGACTCTGCTTAAAACATTTGGGAGCTAATTCCGTGCTTAGGCTTGAGATGCCAATGGGACCAAGGCTGGTGGATGTGGGCATGGATCCCGTTCAAAATAGACATGTGATACATGAGGCTAAAAGACAAGCAAAGTTGTTGAGCTTCTTGGGCCGAACCGTTGCTCTGCCAAAGCCAAGTCGTCGAACTTGTTGGGCTAGTACGTGTGGTTAGGCCGAAGCCAAGCTGATAGACCGTTGTGCGAGAGAGCCAAAGATAATGGCTATAACTTAAAAAGCTTATTGATTGTGTATGCACCGTGATGTTCGGGCCATCAGGACACCTGGCATGTGGTAGTGATGGGATCCAAGGACTACTGGATGACCTAGGGAGCACAAGGGCGGTATCGTTGTTCAGTAGGTCGTGAAGTCGATGAACTTACTACACACGGAGACTGAGGCAGTAGGGGGAATGAAGTCTCGTCCTATTAAGCGGACAAGATGGAGAAATTTGAGTTTGTGGTCGGACTACTGATATCTGCACAAACTCCGGGTAGAGACAGTATCTCTCTATAAAGGTGGACGCTAAAGGTGCTCCGATCCACAAGTGGTGCGGTTGTGTACCGTTATGCGAATTTGTGATCCCTCCTACAATAGGAGGGCGGTTGTTGATCTTGTCATTATGTGAAATAACGAAAATGAATTAAATTTAAGAAAGATAAGATGAATTAAAGTAAACTGTTATAGTAGTTCCCCTCACTGAGTATTGTACTCACCCACTCCATCAACCCCTTTACAGGACATCACCTCGAAAGGAAGTTCCGAACGCACTCAGCCCTCAAGGTATGCTTCCTACCCCAAACTTAAGTAAGGGTTCGAACGTGGACATGCCTTCACCTTTCTTGCCTCATTCAAGTAGATATACCTAAATGATATAGGGAAGGGTGGCATGTTGATCACGGACTCCGACCAGACTGGGTTGGGGTGTGACATGGACTATCATGATAAATAATATTATTTTAATACAAAGAGGGGTGGCAAGTTATTCATAGGTTTCGATCATCCAAACCGGGTTGGGGGTGTGATAATGGTACCTTGGGAATGCAGTTGCGCAAACACACATATCCTCATAGCCCCAAGTCTCATGTGTGAGGAAATGGGGATAGACATGTTTTGGGACATGCTTGTGTTGTGAATATGATTGTGTGAGGTTGTTTGATGTAACATGATATGAATAAACATGACTAATCCATGCTTTCCTTGTGGATATAATCTTTGCCAAGTTACTTGCATGCTTGTATAAATAGTAAGTTGTTTAAGAATGACGAATATGACTATTTATTATATGAAGTAAAATTAAGGATATTTTACAAGCGTAAGATTCTAGAGAATTTGATATGTGATTAGACATATAAAACTCTCATATATATATATATATATATATATAATAGAAACTATCTACATGTACGATATTTTGGGTAGAGAATTGAGATCGCACTATGAAGTGGCTCGACATCGACAAGCCTACTCACCGAGTCGTAAGCTAAACCCCTCCAAAAATATTTTTTAGGTAACACACAAAACTCGTGAAGCGATGAGCACTTCACATTATAGACTTGAGTTATAAATCTCAAGAGCTCAACATGAAAGTTTTAAATTTTATTAATGTTGTTATTCCCTATGAATTTCTAATTTACTTTTAGTGAAATCAAGATTTCTCTAGCGAGCCTAAGAGCTCAGAAAGACACACCTGCATAAGAGGAAGGGACACCACTCCAATGCAGTGGTCATGGAGGAGTTAACGGAGCTTGGTGGATTTTGTCGGGCAACCAATGGGTCAAGGTCGAGTATTTACAAGGGGAATGCAAAACCAAAATGAAGGGGAAAAGAGTAATCTTATCTAAAGCTTATGTCGCATGTCACCAATCGCCATCAGTAGAGACATTGAGGATCTTCGATCATGCAGATGGAGAAGACAATGTGGAATGAGCTGAGAGCTTTAGAAGCTAAAATGAACACAAGATAGTCGACCCCGAAAAATGAAAGGCAAGAGTTGGGAAGGGGGTAGATTTTGTAAAGTATGATACTGCCCCCAAAGTATCGGCTAAATGTTTAAGGGGAGGGGAGTAAAAGACTAAAGCGCCCCGACCCATTGGCAAATTACAAGCGAACCTTGAGCCATATTTGGAGGGTGGGTAATAATGAGATTAAAGGTGCGTTTGGGAGCAATGAAATTACGTGAGACAAATTACAAGAATACCCTTTATCTAGGAATTTGATTAAACATTATATAATTGACCCCACAAACCTCCAAGCACATGAATTCAGTCTAGAAGGGACCAAACATACATGATAGAAGTACGAAGACTTAGAATCCATTCGAGAGAAATATGTTTTCGGATAACGACAAATGAGATTTCTAGTATCGAGTCTAATTGGACTGATGATACGATATTACTCACATATTTAATAATTTGAATAATTAAAATATTTTTGTAATATATTTCCATTTGATTGCTTGAACCCCACTAAAATTATTTTGGAGAAATATATTTTCTATATGAGCATGAATCATGTTTATTATCATGATATGTATATATATACATTTCTCCGACATAAGAAATGGGCCAAGCCCATGGTCGAGTGAATATGGATTTGAGTTGGAATTTGTGAAATGAGCCCAATGGAAGACAATGGGAACGAGCTCAATCTCGCAAACAACTTATCATTTATAAGCCTGATAAAAATATTATAAATTGATGATGTGTGTTTAAACTATTGAGTTGAATTTGGATTGTTGCTCGTTGGGCTGATAGTACAAAGAGAAAGTTCTTATATAAAAATGTTATTGTTTATTATTGATATTGTTTGAGACCATAAGATGTCTAACATGGGGTAGTAATGGTACTAAGAACTGCCGATAGCAATGTTGGAACAAGTGAAGCTAACGCTAGTCCAATAAGTTATAGAGCTCTAGAAGTCTCATGCACAATAGACTTGACAAGGGGGAAAGTCGTGTCCCTCTAATAGCAGAAAAATTCATCGAAAATATTTGGGGTTGGGCAATGGTACTCACAAACTAATGGTAGAGGTTATAGCCTCACACCAATGTGGTAGAGATAGCCTCTTACCAAGGTAGTCAGTAAAGGTGCTCCGTACCATAAATGGAACAGACCAGAAGTCCGTTCTGTGAATTTTTTATTTTTCCATGAGTGAAAAATTGTGTGTGATGCTTGTCGAATATAAGGTCTATTTATTAAATTTTTTGTGAGAAGGTATTGTAGAACAATAAGGGGTCGAGTCTATATCTAATTAAAAGTCATGATTTGTAAGTAGTATAACATTTTTTACCTTATAAACCTACAACATTTCTCTATTTTATTTAATTGGTATCATATTCTTAACACAGAGGGCAATGTGGATGCACTTGCCACATGCAATTTTAAACCCGCACTCAACAACTATCTACTATACGAGTATTATTCTTCCGGTCTCAGATGAGTGACACCAACGATCTCGAGTTAGTTTTTTTTCCAAATTTTAATTCAATATTTTTTTGGAAATAACTTGAGATAATTTATTTTGAGTCTTACAATCTATCAGAATTACAATGATTAGCTGTCCATTGTTGTAAAATCGAGAGAATGTGGTGGGATATCTCTAGGTCCAGTAAACCCTGCTCTTTTAGGATGAGAAAACCGAGGAAAGAACTGGTTGACCCGGGTGAGAAAACCGAACCGGTTCACAAACCCCAACCGATAGAGAAAGTGTAAACTAAGAAATTTATCAATCTCGGGTGACCTAAAGAGTCACAAAAGTCATGAGAAAGGATATTAGGATGAATTGGAGGTGAAAACCAAACCGGTTCAGGTGAATCGGACCTGAACCAGTTTAAAACACTATTGAACCGATTTCTAAATTCATTTTTCTAGATAGCTTAGAAAAATTAAATTGGAGAATTGAGGCCACCATTTGATAGATAATGAATTTATATAAATTTTTAAATTTTTAATTTTGAAAAACTCGGTCGAATCTAGCCTAAACTGGCTGATTTAAACATTGAACCTGGTTTGGATTGGTATGGTCCGGTTCAGAACAGTATCGTCTTCTTCCTTCACATGACAACACTATTCCTTCACTGACAAATCAAGCCCTCCCAACACTTCCACAACCCTTCTACAACTGAATTAGAGCGGAAAGGTAAGCCAATTTGGCTCATATCTGTAATTTTTTATTAGTGCTAGAGAGAGAACCCGCAGAACTTCACTGACAAAATTCTCCCTCAATTCGGCATCAATTGATGCAATTTTTGATCCTAGGAGGAACCTTAGTACAAGAGCTATCTGCCCAAATCGAAATCTTGGACTGTCGTGCCCCCGATGGTAAGCTTTCGAAGCTTTCTCTCTCTAAGTTTAGTTTTGCGGCGAAGATCCGTTTGAGCTCGTTCCGACGTCAAATCGTGCGATTTAAAATGTAATTGAATCGTATGAAGATGTAGGAATTCCAATCTAAATACAATTTCAATAATTAAACTCATTTGATTGATTAATTTGATAAAATTAAATTCGGCTGAGTTGGAATGTTGAAATTAGGGGGAAAATTGGGGAAAATATGGGGATTTCAGAAATTTGAGGGACTAAAGTATAATTTCATAAAATTGAGGGCCAATTAGACATAATAAAGATGTTGAAGGACCAATTGGTCAATTTTTGGAATTTTTTTGGGTGAAATTTACCGTTTTTTTTATTAAGTAGGGGCAAAATGGCAATTTTGGAAAAGTTGGGGACCAAATTGGAAATTTGGAAAACTTGAACCCTTTTTTGTGATTTTGAATAAATTGAGGTTCTAAGGTGAAATTTAGAAGTTTTGGGACTCAATTTAGGGGAAAATCGGCATTAGGGACCTAAAGTTAAAAAAAGAACTTTAGGGACCTAATTGCAATAAATTGAAAAGTTTGAGTATTTTATTCATTCGTGGTGAATGAAGGCTAATAGGACAAATAATAATGAATAAAGATGTTCATATCGTGTAGGATTACGAAGTACTGAGAACGCCAGTAAGTACAACCTCTTGTGGAGACAAAGAGCCAAATAAGAGGAATTCACTACACGATCGGGTGAGTGGGATTTTATATCATACCCAGTTGGGATGATAAGCAACTCGGAAATGAAAACCCACTACTAAGTGGTATTTTAACCATCACACCTGAGAGGAGTGATGTGGAAATTATGGGTAAAAACTACTTATCGATTATAAGTGGATCATACCTAATTGGTCTGATGAAACTTCCTAGAAGGAAGTAGAAAACTTGCTTATCAGTTATAAGCAGAGATATTCTCATACCTGATTGGTGTGATGGACGACTAAAAGTTTATTTTTGTCGGAAGTGCTTTACTTGACTGTATGCCACTACTTAAAATTTTTTGGAGACATTTTTTACGGGAGCTCGAATTGCTCATATAGGCCGAATGCAATAGTTTTGGAACTTGGGGGCTAATATGCACGATTTTGAAAATCTCATACAGTGGGCCCTAGGCCAGTTGACACGAGTAGGAGCTCATAAACAAATATGAGTTTAAGCCATGAAAACTCTAAATGAATGAATTGTTTGTTCATGGTAGTGCGACATGACAGGTCTATGGACCAGTTGAAACAAACAGCTACAGATCGAGTTGAGGGTCGGGGCTGTTGGACCAATAGTACCATAGATTATATGACTTATGAGGAAAATTGTTGATTTGTGCGTGCACTGAGTTACGGGACCTTCAAGATGCCCAAGAGGGGTAGTGATGTGTTCTAGGGCTACTGGACAACATGGTGGAGATAAGGACATTTAGTCATGCTAGCAGTCTTGGAAGCTCGACATAGCTTCATGCACATGAGACGGGTGGGGTCGAGATGAGGTCTCTATCCTCATACGGACACAGAGTTTATATACAAGATTGAGGGTCAGATATCGCGTATATACACTCATTCTTAGAGTAGAAGTGGACGTGCTTCTATCTAGGTGGCTGGTAAAGTCGCTCCGACGCAACAAGTGGATGCAGTGGATGTGTTGCCCTACTAATGTGTGTTACCTTCATGACAAAGGGCATGTGTTGAGTGCTAAACACACCATTGTGATGAGAAATGGCTATAAAAATTGAGATTTGAGGATGAAATGTTTTAAAGGAAAATAAAACATTTTTCTGAACCTCCAATTCAAACTATTTTTCTAAAAGTCAAGTTTTAAACACCCATTTACTGAGTCGTTGAACTCACCCTTCCCTTATATCCCTTTTCAGGTAACCAAGAGAAACCTACCCAAGGACCTTCTATTAGTCATACTTGTAAAACAGGTATATAAAGTTTAAATTTTCATGCAGTTTTAATTAATGTTATTCCAAGAAAGGTAAAGGTTTAAAGGACCGCTTACTCCTCCTAGGTAAAAGAAGGGAAAAACCCTTAATAAATCGGGAGAGTGACGAGTTGCTCATGTGGATTCGACCAAACTGGATCGAGGCGTAACAGATCTAATAGGGGAAACTGGGTCAGGGTGTGATAGCCAACCTACCATAGGTTTCCTTCATTTAGGAGTTTTATCCCTATATTCAATCCTCCTCTTAGCGCCTAACACATTTATATTTCTATAATATCTGTCTTTTATTACTATTGCCCATAGTGAGTTTGGATATGTAATTCTTCCTTTCATTACAATTCCTTTCAATTCAAATGACCCTGTGTTTAATTTTAACTCATGTATCTATTATCATCCTTTCAACTCAAATGACCCTATTTAATTTTAACTTGTGTATCTACTATCTCGGCACTTTTTCTACCGTCAATCACATTTGTTAATTGAAAATAACTTCTATATTCAAAGTGTTAGGCCTCCCTCTCTACCAACGGGCTGAAACCTAACTGTTATCTAGTACTATCTACTTTCAATGTTTGGTTTTTTATTTTCATCCATAAGACAATTTCTAATTTGTCCTTGACTAGGTTCTTCGGTTCTTAAACTGTCAAGTAGAAACCAATCCCTCGACATTTCAAGTTAGTGTTCTCATAACACTTGTGTAGCTTTTGAGTGTGAACCACCACTTCTACTAAAAAAAAAGTTGTTTGACTGTCTAAACTGCAAATCCCTTGAATGTTAATCAGATTTTCAACTTTTGCCCTTCTAACTCTTTTAACTTGTTTAGAATGTCTTAAGTGGTGTTTAGTTATTTTAGTGGGAAAGGCATTGTGACTCATTTGGTGTAATGACTCGCCCAATCCCGTTTTCCTTTCTCTTAGAGAATTATTGCATTATAGATAATGGTATGGTTCTCATATGTTATTCCACAAAATAATTTAGCTTTACTCTAATATATTATCATCTAATAGTTTTACAAAATAGTTCGGATATTATTTATCTCCTTTACATTGTGACATTTTTCCTTTATATTCTTATTTTTATTTTTTTACTCAAATTTATTCATTGTGAAATATCATTAGCCTAATATTTGTTCCATGTTGGTTGCTCCGACCTATTACCCTCACATAGCTACCTTCAACCACATATATTCCAACCTACTTAGACTAGAAATTATTCCTTTCCTTTTTCATATATTATTTCCATACACCATTTGTGCACTACAGGAGATCGAAACCCTAGTGCTACATTCGGAACATACACAAACCTACGCAATATGAATGAAAAACTACTATACTTAGGTTGAGATAGAGTTTGTGTTCCCCGTCACATCGAGCCACCGGTAAGTCGCTCTGTGGTTCTATTTAGGGCATTTACGCTGCCGTGATACACACAGCCTCCAAACCGCCTCCAATTGAAAGGATTTTGCCTCCCATGATCTAATAGGCGGCAGCTGATAAAAGAATGATCGTAAGATATATGTGGTAATTTTACCGTCGACCGAAAGGCTTTCGGTCGAGAAGGCTTGATTTTACCACGCATGTCGTGAGATTAGGTTGAAGCTGAATTGGCGTGCCTAGTACGATAAGGGTCCACGATAGTTAGGACCACCCCAAGAAAGATGGGCCGGGGAAGGGTTATTCACTTTCAAGAAAATCCTCCATTTTTTTTTAGAGAATTTGCTGACCCTAGCTTCTCAACCCTAGGCTTGACTCAATAATGGGTTTGCGTGTTTTGTTATCTCATTCATTAACCCCTTTAAATTACTCTCCTTCATGAAAGAAAAAGACTCTGCGACCCTGAACCCACCGCCAAAAGAATCCCTCTAAGCCCCTAGAGCTACATCCGAACATACGCAAAGGTCGTCCAAAAATAAGGGTTGCCTTACGTGCCCGCGCGCATCGGCGTTGAGAAACAGGGAATCTCGTACTCAGCTTGCTGCAGGGAGCAAGATGGAGTACGAAAATAAGCTTGTACTTGCGCCTATGGTTAGAGTGGTCAGTTCTGTGACCCCCCACAAATTCCGTCATTTTCCTGATAGAAATTCAATCTTCAGGATGTGATCATCTGATGGTGCTTAATATACCTTTCTCGGTTAGGGCACACTGCCTTTTAGATTATTGGCTGCTCAGTACGGTGCTGATATAACTTACGGGGAGGAGATTATTGACCACAGGTTGCTTAAATGCGAGAGAAAAATAAATGGTAAGCTTCTATGCCTTGATTCTCTAAGTTTTGATTTAATGGAAGCTCAATCTACTGTTAATATTCAGAATTATGGTTGAATGAAGGATAGAATGTTTTTATTTAAAAAACAAAGAATTAATGCTAATGTTCGCCCCTCAGATTGAAAGAAACGAGGAAAAACCTGTAAGATTTTTTTCTAATCTTTTGCTGATTTCGAAAATTTATGCAATGTCCTGCTTCAAGTGTTTATTGAATCTTTTGTTTGTAGAATTTTATGAGAATGCTCACATGCTATCAACATAACGGTATTTGTGCATTTAATCCATCTTGTCCAACAGAATGCCTTGGATCGACTGATTTTGTGGAGAAAGGAACAGACACAGTTGCTTTCCGAACCTGCCAGGAAGAAAAGGATCGTGTAGTTTTCCAAATGGGAACATCTGATGCTGTGAGGGCACTTCGAGCAGCACAAATGGTGTAAGCAAATAAGTGATCCTGTTGTTCTCTTGCTGCTTTAGGATAGGGTGCCATTTTCTTTGAGAAAAAAAAAGATATGGCTTAAAATGGATTTCAAGCTTGAAACCCACAATTTATACAAGATTTACAGATAAATTATGATTAGAAGTATATCTAGTGGGAAGAACTAAGCCCAAAATTGTAAGTTAATGAGCATGTGCTAGTATAAATGTTAATTTCAAAGGGCATATACAGAGAGCTTATAGATGCATGCCCAATTTAATGACCAAAGTAAGATTTTCATCATTCCAAGTGTGATTTGGTAATTTGATGTTATATAATTTATTTTACAACTTTTCATAATGTCTATAGTTAATATGAAAATTTGATTTGGCACTTTTATTAGCTAAATCACTATATTTATATTTTTGTTAGGTGTAATGATGTTGCAGCAATAGATATCAACATGGGTTGCCCCAAGTCATTTTCAATAAGTGGTGGCATGGGCGCTGCACTTCTTAGTAAACCAGAGCTTATTCATGACGTATGTTTTCTATCTACATGGATGGAGCCTTCATATTTTGCTTTTGAACTTTTGGAAACTTCATTTTTAATTTTTTTTATCTATGAAATCTTAATTTTCATCAATAATAGATTAAAGAAGATATATAAATGGAACTTGAACAGTGATGCATCTTTGATCTGTTATACCAGATTTTGACTACACTAAAGAGAAATTTGGACATTCCAGTGACATGTAAGATCAGACTCCTGAGCTCATCTAATGACACTGTAGAACTAGCCAGGAGAATTGAAAAAACTGGCATTTCTGCTCTCGCTGTCCATGGAAGGTAATTTATATTTCAGAGTTTCTTCTGTCAGCGTGGCATGAAACTATGTTCCAATTGTCATGCATGCTATCTCATTTTTCTGAACATGTGGTCACTTCAATGGGTGATAGATGTTTAATAGGCTTGACTTTGTTTTTTTAACTATAATTTGATGTGTTTTATTCTGTCATCATCCGTGCCACTCTTGATACCATTTTAATTTTCTCTTGACTCCTTGTTGCAGATGTTAGGCTAGATCATTTTATTTTTTCCTAATTCTTTTTTTATTCTTGATGCATAGTATTTTGTTATTAGTCATTCCTTGTTATAAAGAATCTCAAGTCTTTTTTTAGCTCTGATTACTTTCATGGAGGAGTTGATAGTGTTTTCAAAGTCTAGAAATCCACTTGGATCCTACCATACTTGCTAGTTTTCTATTATGTTTGGTTTCTTTTGATAAAGGGGGTGAACTCTAGAGGGCAAGTTGGAATGAACAATGTCTGAGATCAATTCTATAATGATGTGCCAAAATAAATGGCATTTGTTAAGTTTCTGAATTCTGCGGAATTTTATGTTTTCTTCAAGGTGTATTGTGCATAGGATGCTGTTGGAATCTGAACAGGATTTCACTGGTAATGCAAAGTTATTATCTGTACTGGCTGCTTTCAGTCTAAGAATTTTTTCTCTCTATTATACTGCTTGTTTATTTTCCCTTAACTTTAATAGGCAGAAAATCACTGTTCTTCACTTCATGTAGCTTTTATGTGCCTGAACTTTACTACCTTATCAATATATTCATCAGTTTAAGAAAAAAACTTGAGTTGGATACATGCCCAAGACCTGCTTTTTGGAGATATTCTAACTTGAATTTCTGTAACAGTCTGATTCTGATGAATCCAATTGTCGTGAAGTTTTTAGATAGATGATATTTCCTCTTTTATTCCTTTCTATTGCAAATAATGGCAGTATACTTAGCAGTAGTGATAGTCCATGTAACCTCTTCATACAGAGGTTAGTTCAGCATTATTTGGAGTGATCATATTAATCCACCTCTTCATTTGACAAGCTTAAGGCAATAGAATAATTTGCACATACATATATCATCAGAATAACACCTAAAGTTCAAAAACATCAAAGTCCTCTTGGGTTATAATGCTGAGGAAGTAAAACAATATACTATATGCACTTATATATCTTTTAAAACCTGAAAGTTTAAGTATTGTACTTTTCTCTTTGATTGGTTTGGTGTAAGTGAGGTAAATGGAGGTGAATTATTTCCCTTGTCTTGTTTCCATATGATAATGAAGGAAAAAGGGAATACATGGGGGTTTTTCATCTGATTCCCTTCCATTAATCACCTTTTGTTCATCCTTAGTTTGAGGTTTGATACAAGGTGAAATCATTTGATCTAATTTTATAAAAGTAGAATTACTAAAATGATATATGTACCCTTAAGAAGAGACAATGAAATCCTATTTTACTTTTCTTTTCAAACAAAATTACATTTTGTTTCCTTACCTCTTTTATTATGGGATCATCTTCCGAATCAATTTCAGGGTAATATAGAACACATACACTTTATTTAATATGTATAAGATTTTAAATATTTTATTTTAGGGAAAAACCTTTGGTCCTCAACCTTTAGTATTTTGTATTTTTTGTCCTAAATCTTTTAATATGGGATCATCTTACAAATCAATTTCAGGGTAATATAGAACACATACGCTGTTTATTTAATATGTATAAGATTTTAAATATTTTATTTTAGGGAAAAACCTTTGGTCCTCAACCTTTAGTATTTTGTATTTTTTGTCCTAAACCTTTGATGTTTTGTCATTATTTGTTAAACTTCATACTTTTGCCTCAATTAGCCTTGGAGTTAGACTTTCCAAAGGACTTGTCCAGTCCAAAAGAAAAATAAAATAATGCAGAAACCAAAAATGAAAGTTTAAATTTGTTAAAAAATGTGATGCTACCATAAAAGAATGAAAATTGATGGGAGAAGGGGCTATTGCTGGCATCCATCATCCATTGTTTGTGTTTGCTGGTCAGACTGGTGATAGGACAGTAATATTGACTTATTCAATATAATTTCCATTTTAGGAAGTAAATGACAAAAGTAATAATGGTTAAGGGTTGGAAACATCATCTCCACTTTAGTTTATGATTTATATATTTTACCAATTTAATACCCATTTCCAATAAAAATTAAATATAAGTTTTTTTTCTCTTTTCTATCTTTACATTCAAGCCATGATATGATATCTATAATATTTGTCTATTAATTAGTTAATATTTCGGAGATCATTTTCCCCTTTGTATCCCTTTGCTTCCATTTCCCATGTTTCCCTTTTCACTTCAATGCAAAGGCGTTTGAGATGACTTTGTAAGTGAAAGTTCTGAGGACAATCAAGGCTTGTCTTTGAAAGAAGAGCTACTGTTGTCTCCAGCAGTCAAGGCCTGATTTAGGGAATTTTAATGGAAGTAATTTGATTTTATTTGGTATTTCCTGGCAAACAATGCATTGTTTAGCAGCCGATTGACATGAATGGTTTTCTGATAATTTGCAGAAAAGTTCCGGACAGGCCGAGAGATCCTGCTAAGTGGAATGAGATTGCTGATGTAGTTGCAGCTCTATCTATTCCCGTCATAGCAAACGGTGACGTCTTTGAATATGATGATTTTCAGCGCATTAAAGTTACAACAGGTAATTGATATCCATTTTCTCACTGTTCTATCAGGTATATGCCATATCTTGTATTTAGTCTAAGAAGTATACCTTCAACAATTTGGTCGTGGAAAATTATAAGATATTCTCATGCATGCATATAAACAATATCCATGTTTGCATATATCATTTGACTTGTTTCTTGGAGCAAAAAATGTAGATAAAAATGACAAAGTATGGTAAATTTTATTTTGATAATGGGTTTTGCTTTATTATTATTTAAAATGACGAAGTACCATTTTCCATGAACTTAGTTTTGTTATTTTGCAATGTGTAATGAGATTGCTCATTTCTTATGTTCCATCAAGTCCATGTGGTCTTAATACATCATCCTAAGACAGTCTTTGCCCACAAGAGATTCTAGAGAGAGGCTGTAGAATTTCCAGGTCCTTATGTGTATTATGAATGAGGGGTAGTTCCCTTATATGAAGTAAAATTCAAATGACCCTCATAAATATCAAACTACCATCTTATTATGTAAGCCAACTATTTGTATCAAATACATATATGATCAGACTTTTGTCACAATTGCACGTTGTAGGATGGGAAGATCTTTTAAATCTAAGTATTGCTGTTTGCAATTTTTAGGGTTACATGCCTTCATCTAATGGTTGGTGTTGTTCTGTGGACAAGACCTCACAGAGGCTGCTCCTAATATTCTTTCCTACCTAATTGAGATATACTTTGTTGCATCCTCAATATTAAATATATCTGACTGAAAAATAGGGCCTTCTAGATGGTCAAAATCCTTCCTTAGTATGATCTACAATTATGATGAGTAATTGGTCAAATGCTTTAATATAGAGAGGTTAAACTGATGTAATAAGTATGATACATAGTAAATTTCAATAAATAGAATGTTGTTAGCTTGATATTAATGGCCTTGTACTGTATATATAAGTCTTCCCCTCGTTTGTAGTATACATGAGAAAATTGCAAGTTCAGTCCTCTCTAGAAATTCTTATTGGAAAAGGGTGACTTAGGACAGAATTGTAAGGGTGCATGCATGGGCTTTGTGGAATTGCTAGAAGTTATATGCCAGAACACTTGCCTATCTTTATCATTCAAAACAAATATAAAGTAAAGACATGTAAGCATTAGGGAAATCAAGCATGTTTCCTATTGATAAAAGATGCCCTAACACTCTATTTTATTTGTGGAAGAGTGATGCTTTGTTAACACTTTTGCAACCGGTTTTTTAAATAAAAATGCATTTTTAACACGTTATATTTTCCCATGCAATTCAGATGATCATAATTTGTTTCATCTACTATACGTCATATAAAATTTAGAGCCTAAATGGAAATATTACTTATATGTTTTTGGTTTGCCCACCAAATGATTACAGTAAAGAATATAACTACTAGAAGTAGAGTTGTTCGAAGGTGAACAAAAAAGTATCCGTGAATTTGTTATATGAAATGCATGGTGCACTACCACTGCTCTAGATGGCATTACCATTGAAAACACCTTGTGCATGAATTTTTATTGGCATGCTCATCCTATGGAAGAAGTTATTATGAGAGTTCTAAAAATGTAAAAAAAATCTTGCTCTTACTGTTTATATTTTTATAGTAATATTCCAAGTAATTTTTGTCTTTACTTGCTTTAGATTTCTTGTCTTGAACTGAACACTTTCTTTATTACGATAATAAAACTCATGTTTGTAAGTTTCAAATCATAAAACAATAGTGTGGATAATAGATTGAGATCTCATTACACTTCTTTTATAATGAAGGCGCTTCTTCTGTAATGGTTGCTAGAGGAGCAATTTGGAATGCTTCTATTTTCTCTGCTCAAGGCAAACTGCCCTGGGAAGAGGTTCGGCGAGAGTATATCAGAAAGGTGCTTCTTACCTGATCATTGCATATCCATTAATATTTCTTTACCACCATTTCTATCTGAAAATGTTAAACTGATAGAGTAAACAACTCTAGTATCATATAGACCATGATATTTTTATTTGAAAGATGCGGGATGATTTTTGGTCAAACCTAACAACCTTACTAGCAACGCGGCTACACTTGCAATGTGTCTGGACAATCATGCTCTGATGAACGTCTGTAAACCATCTATCCATGAGCCAGGCACAATCTTTTGGTCTTGAGTTAATGAGATGAGAATATTTCTTTTGATCTCCAAGATGCTTGGTGTCATTGTTAGATTGAAGTTTTTTTTGTTTTAAATAGAAGATCCGTTTATCAAGAAAATAATAGAGAAAAGAGGGGAATAAAGGGGACATGGGGATTTTTTTTTGAAAGTTGACACATGGAGTTTCATGATGAGAGTTGAACAACTATCTCATGTTATATTGGGCTGCATCTTCTCAGAGAATCCTAAAATTTTCTCTCTTTTATTTCTGCAAAGTAAGAATCAACATATATACTTAGTATATCGGGGAATGGTTATGTACTTCTTTCAATTTCAGTTTAAATCTATCTAATATTTAGTATGGTTCAAGAGTTACCTCGATATTTTCTTGCTGTATGTTTTTGTGAATTATATAACGGCCCAATATTTTCACATATTTTTACACCTAAAAATAAAATATACCAGTTTATGGCCAGAAACTTGACTTATCCAGCCAGGGTTCTTCACTGAATGGTCAATCTGGCCCTAAAAACCCATATATGGAATATCCTAGCAAGATGAAATAAGTGACATTGAGCTGTGACATGCCTAATTGGACCTATCCTGGGCCAAAGCTACAAAAGATAGAATAAGTGCCATTGTCTGGTCCCTGCTTTAGAAGTACATGGATAGTGGTGTCTAGTCAAACCTTATTATCACTTTCCAATTTTTAGAGAAGGTTTTAGAGTTTACCTAGTTATTTCTCATTTGTTTATCTCTTAACAGAATATGGCTGAAAGTCATGGACTTTAGTTTTGTTCTGTCATGGAAACTTGTTTTCTGAAAGGGAATTTTGTATAATAGGATTTTATTCTTTCATTGGAGATCCATCTTGAGTCCCTTTGATTCTCTTGATGAGGGAAGAGGCTAAATAATTAGGTACATGTAATCTTGTTATCATTTAAAAATGTTAGAATATGAGGACTCCAAACTATCTTAGAAAACAAAAAGCAGGCTTAAGATCTTATGCTCTTTTGGAATGAAATGATTTGGATTCAACAGAGCTATCATAAATGAGCTATATGGTTTGACTTCTTGGGGACCTAATTATAGAAACTCTTTATTTTATTTGGTTAGAATTAAATTTATCGTTACCATTATTAGTGTCTTGATTTTTATTCTTATTTTCAGAGTATTTTGTGGGATAATGACATCAAAAGTACAAAGCACACACTTAAGGAGATGATAATACACTACTCTTGCCTCGAACTTCCTGAGGGAAGGGCAGTGATCAGATCTCAGAATTTGGGGGATCTAGCGTAAGTGTTGATCTTCTATTTTTGTTCTCCTGCTTGTGTGATGATCATGTTTAAGTTTAAAAAATTGTAGTTTCAAGGCAAAACTGGTGTTGGCTATGTTTTTCCATGGTTTACTCGAGCATATCATCATAAAATAAATTTAAAAAGAGAAAGAATTCGATCAGAATTTAGGCTTGTGATTTCTATTCTATGTGAATTATTATATACAAGTTTGTATGTGAATGCAGTAAAAAAATTAAAGGCAATGGATAAATTAGTTCTTATTAAAGGGAAGAATCAAAAGTTCAGGTATAAAGTAGTCAAGTAGATCTCTCTGAAAAATGAGACATGGTATCCAAAGAAGACTAAGTGTAACTTTAATATTGTGCAGAAGTTGTCTATTCATAGACTAGATATTGAATGTTTTATCTAATTGTTTTATTTTTGCATGGAATTCAAATATTTCAAAATACATCATGTCTTTATGGAAAAAACATTGTGCTAGAGTCTCTAGGTTCTTGTTCTTAGGAAGATAGGTTGGTCTTGTTTGATTTTTTGTTACTCTTTAATTAGAATTTGAAGGTATAAACATAACATGAAAGGCTTACCTGCAACAACAAATTTAATGTGTTCATGGGGTGAAAAATATTAAGGCTAGGCTTGGTACACTAGAAAGGAATTCAAATGGGAAACTGAATGGCATTAGGAATTGAATGGGAAGGAACAATTATCACCATTCTTCTGTTTGGAAAGTCTTTAAAGTTCAATGTTACATAGTTATAAATTTATAAACTTATTTTACCAATGATATTCTCATTTATAATCCAATAATACTTGTATAACATTTTTAAAATGTTATAATATTTATGATATCCATATTTTCATGAATTTTTAAATTGAAATTTTATATTAATTTGTAATATAAATAATTTTGGCAAGTTATTATGATTTTTATAAAAATCATATAATTCTTAAAAATATATTTCTCTAGATATTTTATTATTTTATATTTTTAATAACTTCTAAATTTTTTAAATTGATTTATCAGTAAAATTTAATGTAATTTACAAGAGTTAGTATAATAGAAAAATCACTAAATCATGTGAATGAATAAACATTACTTAATCTTGGGAAGGGAATGAAATGAAAAAAATGGGAATGTTCATTCTGCCCCCTAATTTCCCAACCAAATGTAGGAATGAAATGGGAATTGGAATAATCATTTTGATTATCATTCTATTATCGTGTCCAAATGGGACATAAGAGTCGTCTTTCATAATTCTCAAACCAAAAGTTTAGGGATATTTTAATTTTGGTAGGAGGAAATTACAAATTACAAAATGTATGTTAGCCCTCATTGTTCTGCCTTAACATGGTAGAGAAAGATGGTAGGTACTATATCTTCAAGGGGAAAATTATAATATTTAACTTTTAATTTCAAACATATGTATGGAATTTAAGAAGCAAGTGTAACACATATGCTGTCGATAGCAACATGATGGTAGAAAATTTCAAATGTATGGCAGCATAAGAGAAGACAATGGGCATTTGGGTTATGTGGCAGCAGCATTACAGGATGACATGAAATATAATCAATTTATAAATGTAGATAATGTTGAAAATATCTTTGAAATCATGCGAGACAATGAGTTTGTTCTCATGCCATAGTAGTGGAAGCATTCTATGAAGTCTTAACACAATTGTAGAAAAGAAGAGTAGGGTCAAATTTTAGAGAAAGTGGAAAATTTGAGGAAGTTGGTGTTGGTATTTCTGATCTGCAGACTGCACTTTATCATTCTGGAGAGTTGGATTCAATATCTATAATTTTTGGAAGTACAGAGGTTTACATGAAGTGCTGACATAAAGTTGCATAATTTATTGAGGGTCCAAGTAATCTAGATGTAAATGGAAATGTTCTTCCTGAATTTTCTTATGTATTTTATTTCTCCATTTCTATTACATGTTTCAAGCCATATCTTCGGTCTTTCAGGCTTCTTTATGGGGAAGAAGAGTACTATAGCTTCATCTGCCAGACAAGGCAGCAATTTTCTTGAGACATAAGGCTCATGCTCCTCCTACCTCTCGTCACCAACTTTTGACATGACCGACTCTATGGAAGGAAGAGTATCTTGTTCATCTGCAGGACTGAGGCGCAGATTGATCCATATAGCTTCCTCTGGTTGTTACTTAAGTTGCCACAGTGGCTGCTGTCAAGACCTTGATAGTGATTGGCTTCTTGTACCTTTTTAATGAGTTAATTCTTTGACGAAGGTAATTATTATGGGAATGGGATAAAAATTCCAATGCAGTAGAGACTCTCTCTCGAGCATTATAAAGCTACTGAGATTTTGTTTCATTGTATTGTAGTTGAGTTCTATTGGAGCACAATGACATGAGCGGTTTTGTTGCAGGTCATTAGCTTTGTTCTGTACAACACAAACAAGATCGTATTATCATATTGCACAATTTGCTCATATTATGTCTTCTTCGAGTTGGTAAAATTGGATATGGTAGTGGAGGATGGAATATTATGATGAAATTAAATGGTGTTTTGATTTATTACATTACAAAATGGAGTGGAGTCCGCTCCTTTCAATGATTTTTTATTTGATTGCGGTTCATTACATAATCATCTTAAAAGAATAATTATTTCATTAAAGTATGAAATTTTTTTTAATAGTATAAATAATTAAAAATACTGATCACATTCTCTAGCTTTCTTTTACTAAAAGGGCATGTAGCATCCTCTAATTAATTATTTTAAATGTGTCAGATTTTCCAACTAACGCATAATGCCACTAACACGTGTCGACCTCGGCTAATATCATCCGACGTGGCACTGTCACGTGTCGACCTTTAATTGGCCGGTTATTTTCTCAAACGTCCCAGTCGGATGCTGATGGGCCCTTTTGTCACGTGTTATCTTCTCATTGGTCAGTCTTTATTCACGGGCCCTTCCGACATTGACCGTTGATCGGGACACGTGTTACTCCTCTATTGGACAGTTATCGCTGATGTGGATTTTTCTACTTTGATCCTTGACCAAAGACATGTATCACGTACTGATTGGCCAATGCTTCCAGGCACTGACTAAGTGGCTGACTAGGCATGCTTCGCTACGTGTTGCACATTGATTGGTCGCGCCGGCTCACTGGATGCTAACCTATAAGCGGTCCATTAATCGGCTGTACCATTGACTCGAAATTGTAAATCAGTCGGTTCAGGCCCGATTCAACCGATTTTTCAAAAATTAAAAATTTCTAAATTCATTTTCTATCTAATGGTGCCTTCAATTTCTTAATTTGATATTTTTAATCTACCTAGAAAAGTAAATCTTTGAACCAGTTCTTTATGGTTCAACCTAGTTCAATCCATTTCAAGTCCGATTCATCCCGAATGAGTCTGATTTTTACATCCAACCCATTTCATGGTTGGGAAGATGGTACCGGGATGTCTAAACGGGAGTTCCCCGTACTATAGACACCCATTTCAAGTCCGATTCCCCATGATTTTTGTAATTTATTGGCTACTTGGGATGTTTAAATTCCCGTTTTAAATCCCTATTTACCACTTTCGGTCCAAATGGATACTCGATTTTATTTCAAAAATTTGGGGGTTACCCCGTTTTATTTCTTTATTTTAAAGGAACTGAGTTTATAGATCTCTTATTCTTTCTATAAGGGTTAGAATAAGGTATGGAGATATATTTAAGCACCTCAATTACGCTTACAACTGTTACATCCTAATTTCCCTAAGAATTTCTAAAATTAGTTAATATTTACTTAAATCCATAACCTCTCAAGGTTATACTTATCTATGTGCTTAGAATTTTCTAATTTACCAATTAGGTACCTTACTTTCCTAAAATTATATTTTGGTTTCTAAGTTGGGCAAAATTATCATTTTCCCCTTTTATGACTTAAAACTTTTTATCTTTATACTCTAGACATTTTCAAACCATTCACTTGAGTTCTCAAGTTTCCTTGAGTTCTATTCTAGTCCCCACAATACCTTAGTACATTTCATGTGTCACATTTTTCACTATTTATAAAATAGTCCCATAAATTAGGTAAAAGTACCATTTTGTCCCTACTATTTAAAACTTATCTTTTCGTGACCTTAAAATTTTTAAATCTTTCAATTGGGTCTCTATATTTCCTTTACTTTCATCTATGTCATTAAATTCTCCAAAAATCTGAAAATTCACATATTTGCACTTTAAACCCTAAATTTTTCATTTTGTTGCATTCATGTCCTTTTACCATCTAAACACGTCATTCCATTTTCAAAATTTAACCAATCTCCCCAAAGGGTCCTCAAACTTCATTCCGGCCCTTAAAAAAGACCCCCAAGAAAACTTATTCTCAATTGAGTTCTCTAACTTATTCATATTTACATTTTAGTTCCCAAACTTTTCTTCCTAACAAAATAATCCTCAAAAAATTCAAAACATATATATGAGGTCCATTTGACCTTCCTCTAGGCCATCGTAGTCTTGATTCGGTCTGGGTTGTCCGGAACAGCAACGATCGGGATTTATTCTGAACTAACAAATTAACGTATAGAAATCAAGTTAAGGTCGGGAACTCACCGACCCTTCAGGTTAAGATATGACAAGAGACATCAGTTTAAGTCCACCCATTAATACTTTATGACAGTCCACCCATTAATACTTTATGACATTGATGTGAGTGAGCGTCCATTTACTACTTAGATGGGTTGTTATTTCCCTTTTTCCACATGTTTATAGGGATATCTATTAGTATTAATACTTGGTGACATTGACGTGAGTAAGCGTCCATTTACTATTTAGATGAGATGTTATTTTTCCCTTTACTATTTAGATGGGATGTTATTTTTCCCTTTTCCACATGTTTATAGGGATATACATTAGTATCTTATTAAACTTTTGTTTGAGACTCGTACATTTTTACAAAATGAGCACCCTCTTCATGTCACATTAATGCATGTTCCTTTTTCACCTTTAGTGATCTCTATCCTCAATTAGTTCAAACTTCTTAATTTCTAACCTTCCAAAA
Source organism: Trapa incisa (assembly GCA_030064435.1). Taxonomy (NCBI): domain Eukaryota; kingdom Viridiplantae; phylum Streptophyta; class Magnoliopsida; order Myrtales; family Lythraceae; genus Trapa; species Trapa incisa. The sequence continues at coordinate 5,332,515 of CM057765.1, forward strand.
TTAGTTATGATTCTTTTCTATCTCTAGAGTCATGATAGGCGGTAGATCATTGATCTCATCCCTTATTCCTCATTGTCTTTAGCCCAATTATCATTCTACTTCGAAAGGGAAGTATTCTCTATTTTTTTATTCCTTTAACACACCATGTCTCTTATTACTTACTTAATTATCTCTTATTTAATTCTCATTTAGCCATAATATTCTTTTGAGGTTCAACAATAATTTGTCTTGTTGCCAAGCATACCTTAATTGTCATCACTCCATCTACTTTTTAGTTCTTCTAAATAGCTGTCTTTCTCCACTAGTCATCATCTTACCTAAAATCCAACATTTTATCTTCTTACTTTTGTGAATTTTTTTAACATAGTTTTCAATCTTACTCGTATTTCCTTTGGGGGACAAATTACCTCAGTAGTGTTTTAACATATATTATTTTACTTCCAAATCGATTACTTTCTGTACATGTCTATTGTCATTCAAAGTTGGTTCATTTATTCCAATAACAATATATAATTCACTTTAATTTACTAGTCCACTCATGCCACTCATCTTGTTTATAATACCAATCTCAATTTCAATATCGTCAAAATTTATTTATAATTCAGTAAGGTTCTTTCTATTCTCTACAAATTTCTTTTTCATAGGTTCCTTTTTGTCCTATGTGTCATTATTATCATTTTCCTTTTTGTAAAATGATGTGTTTTACCCTCATTCATTTTTTCACAAGTAGTCTCACATATATGTTTGGTCATAAAGGTACCCATTCTAGTACACGACTAAGGTGCTTAGAGGTAAGTATCTTCGAAACTCAAATTTTATGGATTATAAATTGGGGTCTCGACCCTTCTCGCATTAGAGAAGTATTATTGCAGGAAAGGATAGCATGGAAAGTGTGGGATGACGATCACTTATGGGTATGAAAGAATAGATGGGTTCATAAGCTACTAAACTAGAAGCTTGCCCAACCACCCACCAAGTGGGGGGAGAACCTCAGGTACATGTGTGTAAGCTTCCTTGTAGACAAACATAGGTATGTGTAATTTAGATAACATTAGACAATTCATATCATAGGAAGAATCTGACACCATTCTCGCAGTCTAAATAGGGGTCAATAAAACTGATAGGGTGATCTCACCTTTAAGAAATCTGGATCTTTATTTGTGCGTTATGTTTATGCTTATTTGGTTAATAAGTACCATAGTGGTCATGTCATACGTGTACACTCTAAGCCTTCTTGTAAGAAAACATGGACCTATTTTTGGAACGTTAAGTTTTAACTTAAAATTCAGAATTTTATACTGCCTCTAATGTTATACCCGTAAATGTTAATTTATGTAAAAAGCGGATAAGTAGAACTAATGTGTACTTTCTACTAATAATCTAAATCAGCTGAGTATATATTGTTTAATTGTCAATGGACTAGATTGGTATAGTTTTTAATTATTTTACTAAATGATGAGATGAAGTGTTGACAAGTTTGAGTAACCACAATATGCAATGAGTAGATCAGAATGAAATCTTGGCGAGTATTGGTATTAGATGTTAGACCATATGGAAAGGATAAAATGGATTCAATATATGTTGAGCATATGTTGTTTAATTCTCAATATACAAGATTGGTATGGTTTTCGATTGTTTTGCTAAATTGACAGGTTTGAGTAATAATAATACGAAAAGAGAAGGTCATAATCAAATCTTGGCCAGTATTATAAATGTTGGGCCATATGGATAGGACGAAATGGCTGTAGCATCTGACGGCAACATGACCCGATCCAAACAACTTGGAGACACTGAAACATCACAGAAAAACTATCAAGCACAGAACTATAATCATCCAAGGACTTCCTGGGAATGCAAAGAAAGTCCGAAAAAGAAGCCAAGTGGAAATGTTTAAATCAACTGTGATGAAGTGACATCTCCACAGGAAAAGCATGTGTGGGTGTTATAGCCAACTCTAGATTTAGGCGAAAAACTGTCCAGGTTCTCACTTGGAAGCCAAAGCTCTAGATAAAGTTCCAAGTTTTGAGCACATTAATATATATCATCAGCCAGCCCATGGTGATTACATCATTTTCTTATAAAAAAATTGAACGAAAATATTAAAGTGTGGCACAAAATTAAATTATTATTTAAAAACTTTAATTTATCATTTATTAGTACATGAAATATCGTTTTCGTACTACCAGAAAAACAGTTCACACATTAATGAACATGTCTCCTAACACGACTGACAAAATGATACTTTCCAAATTAAAATCAGGTACCCCGATTGCTTCCTTTCAAGAGTGAAGAGTGGAAGAACCTTTATTTTACTAATCCGGTTAAATAAGCTTGTTCAACCATCTAAGTGGAAGTGTCTTATTGGGATAAGTATTCAAGCAAAATGGATATCAATGGATGGACGAAAACGTAAACAAACTACAAAAGGTGGACACCCAACACAAAAATAGATTCATGCTAAAGTAGAAAAAAAATGCAAGAATGGCCAAACTCAAATTAAAAAAAACACCCTCAATGACAAATCTTATCTAGGGTACATAAACTTCAATTACAGGTATAGGTGAGATGAAAATATAACATATATTCATAATTAAAACTAAAGAAAAAGAAAAAAAAAAAAAAAGGCATATTTGTTGCTCTGGTTGTTTTGATCTGAATGCATGTACCTCGACACAAAAATTCCATTGTCCTTGACTATCACGCCAGAAAGAACACATGCGTATCCCAACTCAACATTCTCTAACAGGAGAGCACCTAAGTGAACAAGGGATAAATTGACACTAAATTACCAGTCCATCAAGGAGATGGTGAATTGTATAATCTTGGAAGGACTCGGTGACCACACAACACTAGCTGATCCCATTACTTTGTACGCCTAGATTATTCCTCAGGATTGGACAGCCAGCTTCTGCAGATGCTCGATGAAAACTTGAAGGCTGACATCATCCGTGAAAATCACATCTGATCCAGCAGCCATATCATGGGAATTACTGTGAGTTGCTGATGGATTCAGCTTCGCCAAGAGGAACCTTGCCTGTCAAGTATGTCAATGAATTCACCAATGAGAATTAGGAAATTCAACTAAGGTAAAAGAACCCAACGTTCTGCTGCAACAAATACTTCTAAATTTGGAACAAAAACCGAAACCCGTGCCCCTGACCTCAGTTGCATTCTTCGCAGGTCAATTATAGGTGGAATATTTAGATAAGTATACAGACCTTATTGCAAAAGTGTCGGAGAAAATTTCAAGTAAATGGAAATCCAGCAAAATATTTTTTAGCATATATCTCAAAACTCCAGGATCAAGGCACATATATGTGATTGCCTTTCTTGTGAGAAAGGCTGGAAAATGAGGATTATCTGCTTTTAATATTTTGTGTCAATTTATCTTGCTTGAACCAGCATTCTTAGAATCAACTGATTAAATTTCTGTCAGAAATCAGAATGCTCCACAGAAAATTAATCGCTTGATTTAGACTTCAATAAATTGAAATTCGGTGTACTTCAGAAACATCAAGAATCAAAGTTTTTGTCCTTCAAGAAGACCCAAGAGCCTACATAGATTATAATAGATTTTTCTTTACAGCATTATAGCATCCTAGATGTACAGCTCAAGATAACTTGTCCAGCTGATCTGTACAGCTCAAGATAACTTGTCTATCTGATCTCTACAGAGAATTATTTTCATATGGTTTCTTACCAACTCAAAACTGTAGAGAACAAGTACTCCTTTTGGTAGGATGATAAACAACTTTTCTATCTAGACAATTGCTGCAGTCGCACAAGGAAGATGGAACATGCAAAAATATGTAGATGAATGTTCTACTTTATTCCAATTCTAGTAAAAGCTCAATATTTCAAAATTAGGTCCCTGATATAAGTCTTGTAAAGCATGCCATAGAAACCATGTGAAAACACTATGTTAAAAGTATCTCTAATACACTACAGTGACTGACCTGAGACCCGTGTTGATCGCAAACCACCAATCTTGGAACAGGGAAACGCTCCTTGACAATCACCCGTGCATCTTCATGAGGTGCTAGCAGCAACAGTCCAAATGCCTGTATATTTCAATTACGATTAAGAGAGGTCAATAAAAGCTTGATTTTTATAAGTTGAATCTTTCTGTTTATAGATAACAAAACTGTGTTCAATTCAATCATAAACAAGAAAACATCAGATAACTTTTCCACTGCAACAAGTGTCTCTTAGGGCCAAGTTATCTACCAAAAGATACAAGCCCAACAGTGTGCTTAGATATTTAAATACAGGAGATCCTCCATCGAGAGGCTTACAGACATGTACAGAACATGTATCTAGTAATACCAATAGTATTTCTGACTTATTATACAATAATTTCGCTAAAGTCCTCTAATATATTGTTCACCCAAAAGTCCTCTTAATATATTTATGTTGACCACCAGTATTTGAAAAGATCCCAGTGCAATTTTGTGCACATACAATAGAAAATATTGACTGCATAAATGTTAGTTTCACTAGAGAAGCGTGAAGAAAGTTACAATCACAATAATAGCAATTATATGTTCAAATACTAGAAATAAAATTTTCAGAAACCTGAAAGATAGGATGGGTCAATTGAAACTATGATTATAATAATGGTGATCATTCCTCTGTGTCAGCCAAAATGCATCATCACTTCTGTATTCACATAACTACAAGTGACACTTCTAGGAGCCATTTAGGTACCAATAGAAAATATTGACCTCATAAATATTAGTTTCAGTAGAGAAGCTGCTTGAAGAAAGTTACAATCACAATAATAACAATTATATGTTCAAATGCTAGAAATAAAATTTTTAGCAACCTGAAAGATAGGATGGGTCAATTGAAACAAGGATTACAATAATGGTGATTATTCCACTTTTTGTCAGACAAACTGCATTATCACTTCTGTATTTACGGGACTACAAGTGCCACTTCCAGGATCCATTTAGGTACTAACAAGATTTGGCATTCACAAAATGGGCTACAGAAAAAATCTGAATTTGAATAAAAAGTCAGAGAAAGGGAAATACAGAAAGACCTGATATTCTGGTTGATTATGGTAACCCATGTTCCGCCATTGGGCAATTGTCATTCCATGGAAAATGACAATGCTGAAATATGAATCTAACAACAGAATCTTATCCATTGCAATGGAAGCCACGTCTAACAAAGCTGGTTGTGGCAATGAGTTGAACGAGTAGGATATTAGTGAAGGCTGAATCATCACTGCCGCATTTGAAATATTTTCTCGGTTCAACAACATGCGGAAATAGGCAGTTTCGTCAGGGCTGTTATTAAAAACCTGCGGTTCAAACAAGAAATTCACTGATTTATGTATATAAAAAATTCTAATGCAGACAAAATCTAGCATAAAACTATATTTTACCTGCACAAATTGTGAACGGCGAAGGTTAAACATAAATTGAGGGAACAGTGAGAGAGAAGGATTTAGAGTAAATGAAGCTGGGTCATCCTTTCTGTAGTCACCAAATTGAGAACAAAAGCGAATTAGACTCCGATCCAACCATCGAGTAGCATCAAATCCATCCTGTTTAAACATGAAAATACATACATTAGGACAGAGGAACATGTAATGTGACTGAAAAAATTACATAATAAGGTTTAGTAAGCAAGCACAGAGAAAATTTCAAATAACTCAATTTGCAAAATTCTAGTAGAGAAATGTAAATATCAACATAAACAAACCTATTCTAAAAGCAACAGGAAGAGCAACAGATCAAATAATGGAAAAAATATAAATGGCATCCAGAAAATCAATCCTTCATGAATTGAATAAACTTGTTACCTCTGTCTCCATTTTAAAAGAAGCCATCCTTGCCATCACCACAGCAGCAGTCTCTTGATCAAAACCTTGTATCAGATCCTACATGTGTCAAATACACTTCATATTATTCATTTGTGTTCTCCCAAAACTAATACCTCAAATAAATAAGGCACAAAGAATGTCAAAATAAGTCAACAAAAGCAGGAACATTATACTCTCCACTAAATAATTAGATCAGCTCAATCAAATGTGTATATGGATGCAGTAGCATGACAATTAACTGAAATATATTCCAGCAGGCTCATATTTTGAACTAGGATATCAAGTTGTCCTTGGAAGAAAAAATAGTTTAAAGAATAGACCTCAGAACTAACAGCAGTGTCGATCCATCTTCGTGTAACTGTTGTAACTCTAAGCATATTTTGACCCTCCAAGTTCTGAAAACTGAAAGTTTCAACAAGAACCAGAATATCAGGCATCAATATTACTAGGAAATCATTTGGACATAAATCATTTGAGAATTATAAAGAGAGTTGAGGTTAAGTTGTCAAACCTTGTTCGAAATTGTAGATACAGTTGTGGGTTCACAGTTCCTGGTGTAGATGTCTTATCTCCCAAAGAGAGATCAAACAAAACAGTCAAACAGGTACTTTTGTCAAGGCCGCACATATTCCATGCAGTAGTACCCCCTTCCCCAACAACAGTGTCAGATACAGCAGCTCCTTTCTGCGCACATGGGGAGCATTGTCAACATGGAAAACCTAGCTTCACCTCATACAAGTAAAATCTTAATCAAACTAATGAAAAAGTAGATCCAGAAATACAATTAGTCAACCTGCTCCAGAGATGTACAAGGACCAAAGACACCCTGAATTTTGATGTCTTTTGTACAAACAATCTCCAATGTGCCACTGAAAAACAGAAAAAAGAAGAAACATAGTAACTTTTTAATCCATTTCAACTTGGTATGTTCCATTTCGTGTGAATCAATGAAGGTCATATCACACACAAGCACATTACACAAGCTACAAAAGAAGAACCTTGGATGTGAATAGCCAAGCAATACCACTCAGGGATAAGCATAAATTCTCCTTAAATGAATACTACAATGCATCAAAGGAATACGGCGGCTCAAAATATTATGTTTTCACTTCCACCCATGATTGTTGCACTTCTGTAACTCTGAAGTCTACACAATTGTGCAACTTGATGTGCAGTTCACAACTTCAGGATAGTTACCCAATGTTACAATCCCTACACCGAAAACATTATCTTATGCGACCATAATTTTCCTTCAAGATGGAATAGTTCAATAATAAAAAAATGAAAAAAAAAACAGCATCTCCTAAATTTTTTTGTTCCAAAAACTTTATCACAGTATTAACTTATTATTTTCCTATATCTATTAGAAAGCTCAGAAATTTTATTTGTGAAGTGTCTTCCAACTCAAAAGTTTTAGTTATGGCCCAAAAAAGCTCTAAAGCCAAGAACCCATTCCTTAATCAACCAACATATATTCATGAATTCTCTCATTACTGAGTGAAATCAGGCATTAAGAAGATCTGTCCACTTTAATTGCTTAAGAGGGAGAAATGCCAGGATATAACCTCTGAGATCCTGAAATGGTGTGGTATGGAGGGTAGAATATGATTTCTATGGTTGCAATGAGGAACCTAAGAAACTCTATTGAGTTGAAGATACAAGTCAATATACCATTTCAACTCAACATGACAAGAACAAAATTAGTTTTTTAAAAGTTGTAGAAATAAAAAATAAAAAAAGGAAAATAATGTCCTCCAAACAGTCATTCACCAAAAGCACAAACAAATGAGTGTATCAAGATCAAAGAAATTATTTACCGTGGAAAGAAAGATCAAGAAAATTACATACTTGGAACAAAGGCCAAGAGACTGCTCCCCATCTTCAAATACTCGTCTGAAAGAATCCTTGAAGACAGAATGACCAAAACTTTCTGATAGGACAACAAGCCCACCAGTCCTTTCAACTGCAACTTTCATCTCGGCAAGCCCCACCTAGTAAATATGAAATATCATATTACAGAGTGACAAAATAAGATAGTAGATTCTGCTGCATAGTGTTTGTTTAGGATAATATCCAGGAAACAATCAAACCGTTTAGTTATAAGAGGACTTACATCAAACAGAAGTTACGAGATGTGATATCCAAGCACTCTAAACTATTTCCTACCAAAGAATCATGGCCTATGGACAATGTTTCATACAATACACGAGCTTTCTTTTGAAAGCTTCCAAATAGCACACAAATGTTCCAGGGGTTACAGACCTCTCGATAAACATCCACTGAAAGCAATATATAAACTCAAAACACAGCACATGTAGCACATATTGCAATAATTTTGCATATATTATCATGTAATGTCCTTGCATAAAAGTTGTAACAAAGATACCTGCACAAAATAAATGTTAAATAATTCAAATTCCAGAGTGTGATTTTTCAATCCACTATATAATTTAGCATAGTTAAAGTCTATTATCATGACCACCAAAATCATCAAGTATAAGTTCTTCTTAAGCAACAGGACACACGAAGTGAGTTTACAATTGGAATTACAGCGCCATAGGAAAACCTATCATGCAATCTACATCCCTAGACATTAGCGAGAAGTTACTCGCATTACTGCTAATCTTCACTATTCTAGGTTGTAAAAATAATAGTATAACAATAGAATGGCAACATCTTTAGAGAAAATTGTGCTATAAACCAGAGATGTAAATTGACAAGGTGCTTAAAGCAGCATTAGACATCAAAAGGGGAGTTTCATAAAGATATTGACAAGGAACTAAAAGGCAAAGAACACTAAGATATTGCTCACACAACAGCGTTAACATGATAAAGGATAAAATGGTCCAGTTCCACAAAATTCACTCCGAACAGATAACTGGGCTTTAAATGGTGCACCTGATCAAGAGCAGAAGCAAAAAGGTCTAACACATGTCCCTGATTGACAAGCTGCTTTGCAAGGCCTTCATAGAACTTCACTGCCTTTTTGAAGAAGGGTGCAGCATCTTTATCAAGATCCTTGTGTGATCGCACTGGATCAGATAAATCCTTGGATACAATCTGCAACAGACGCAAAATTTAGAGATTGCATGGATCAGACAATAGCTAAAGTTCAGAAGAAATGGACACAATTATTAATTTTACAGTGCCAGGGCCTTCCGTGCAAGGACCTCCAACCAATGCCACAATTCGAGCACCAGAACTTTGCGGAAAAGCTCCGAGCAATCCAGCTGCAACAGTCAATGCCACTCCTGTACATCTCGATTGCCTACTTCCAGGGGCAACAGGCCATTGATCCCTTTGCAATTCGTCTAGCACCTAAACAATAAAAACAAATCCATGGATAACCTGACCAAAAAGTAGGACAGCGTTACATTTCTACCATCCAATGGAACAACAGGTAACCTACTGAATCTAGGGTGTACTGGCACTCTGAAGCAGGCAGCAAGAACCGGGTTATTCCAGAGTGGCTTCCAGGGAAGCCATTCTGCGTCGCACCTTTTTGGAGATTGACAGCACCAACAGCCCGTCGGCCAGGGATGGCAAGATCCAGCTGCTCCATAACCCGATCCTTGCTTATCTCTTTGCTGCCTCTAAAGACATAGACTTTCGATAGTTCAGAGAAACCCAACTCATGGACCTGAACTTGGGTCCCGAAGGACACAAACCCGACCAGAGCATTATCAGGAAGGAGCCCAATGGCCTGCTTGAGGGCAGACTTGGCATAGCCCAGCTCCTCCTCAATCATGCAGGTATCAAGGACGAAGAGAAACACAGGGGGGTGAGAATTTTGAGAGGTCCCATCCATACTCTGCGGTTGCATCAGGGTGGCTGGATTAAGAGAGTACTGAACAGTAGTGTACTGAGGGTAGAGCTCGCCGGGAAGGTTGGTCTCGGAGATCTGAGAGTAGTGAGGAGGAAACTGGTTACGATTAAAGCAGAAGGGGCACATCCAATGTTTCGCTGAGAAGTCCACGCGAGCGAAGGGGTTCAGGGCTGCCGTGCACCTGCAACGGAGAGGGGCGTAAGGGAGGGTCGGGATGTCCTGATGAGGACGGATCGGAGCGATGGAGACGGCTAGCGGGATCACGCATTTGCTTGTCTCCACCTTTGTCCGCGGCCAGACGTTCCAAGTCATCCTCACGCCGTCCATCCCCTCCGGATCGGTGACCGCCATCTCCGACATGATCGCCCACGATTGAAGATCTGGCAGATCTCAGAATAGGGATAATGATGAAGCCGCCGCCTTCACAGTCGCCTAGGTCCTCCACCTCAGATCTTCAGAGCTCCGGCCTGGCCTTCCGACGATGTGCTTGTTCCGTATGAATAAGGATGGAATTGGATTAAAGAAAAGCGCCGGATCAAGACGGTGAGCAATTAAGGAACCTGGACCTCGGGCCGCTGGCGTACAAGCCTAAATCTTTCTAGCCCAAGGAGGAGGAGCCTGCTCTGTGCTCTCTCTCCCCACTGGTTGAGTTGATTGCCAGGTCCTCTGCTGGGCAAAATATAGTCAGCCATCTTTAATTATATAATTAAACATCTTATATTTACTACGTTACATTAGTATAATATAAGAATTTTGACATAAATTATATAAATTATGTGTGACATGGACATATGATTCTTTTGATAGGGATCAAAGAGTTGAGTTTCCAAGACACCGTTCAACCAAAGAGAGATTAGGAGATTTCCTTATAAATTGAGTAATAGTGAGAGGTTTGGAAATAGGACTCTGCTATTAAATTCCTGACTATTGGGTTGAATTTATATTTGTAATAGAAATATATTAATATTTATAATTTACTAATTAATATATTATTAATTTTTAAGAGCAAAAAAAAAAAATTTTTGTTACTTATTTAATATGTAAAAATTATATTATAAATAATTGTTTATACAGATAATTTTAAAAATCTAGTAATCCAAAATTGATTGTATAAAAGTTGAATTTTTAATTTTTTTGTTCAATTAAATTTTTATAATATTTATATTTTAATATATAATAAAATTAACATTAATAATTTTATTATTAAAAGTATTCAAATCACATTTATCTCCAAATAAATATATTTTGAATATATAATAAAATTAATATTAACAACTTTTTATCTAAAGTATATTATTTAAATCATATTTATATATATATATATAATCAACAGAAATTTAGATAAAATGACTGAAATTCAATTATTTAATCTAGTGAATTGGATAAATAATTATTAACTTTTGCACTTGATTGAATCGAGTTGAGTACGAGTTGGATTATCTAAATTTTTAAATTTTCAACTTATCTAGTTTATTATTAAGTAAATTTTTTTATGTACGATAATTTACGATCATGTTACATGAAAAGTTTAATACCCTATTATTGAATAAAAAACATAAAAATAAAATGTAATATAAGGATCAATACATGTAATTTATAACAAATGTCCAACTTTCTCTTCCTTATACAATATATTATATGAGTTCAAATGTATTACTAAATACCCACAAGAAGAGAATTTATCCTAACACCTAATGTGACTAATTTATACTAATAAATGCTCTAATTATGATTTATCATAACAATTAGTTTGATTGTAATTTATCCTAACATGGCATGTGATGCTTCTTGAGTTTCTGTTGTGAATACAAGGCCAAAGAGATGAATAACAAGCCTTGGAGGTTTCCATTGCTTAATGGTTTGGAAAGTGTGGAATTAATGAATACGATTATGCAGCCTGAATAATAATTGCAAATGTAGCATTGTTTTACGACAAACTAAAAATTTAGGGTTTTATTCTATAAAAATATGATTGAGTAATTGTCTAAATATGATAGGTAAGCAAGGTAGAAATTTTATACCAAAAATAAGTCGACTGGAGAAATTAAGAGATTTCAACTAGTACGAAAGTCTAATAGAAAAATGATTTACTTTTTAATATTCATTGATTATTGTAATAAAAAAATATGAATATTTAACACCATGATATGTTATAACTAATAGAGCTAACAACCATTTGAACTAATATCTCAAACTATATTACACAAACTTAAAAATACATCATTAATTGAAAATAAAAATGCAAATAGTCCAATTTAAATCTATGGAGAAATTGAATTGAAGCCTATTAGGATTTAAATTGGCCATTGGACAAAAAGGTAAAAATATAATTTTAGAATTTAAAGAGTAAATAGAAAATTAAAAAAATAAAAACTGATAAAATCGATAATGAACCGATAAAAATCATATCAAATTAGTCAAAAAAACTGATTAAGAGTAAACCAAGGGGAGACGTGTATCATACATGCGAAAATGGGGCATACATTCGAGAGAAAGAAAAAGGAAGCTCTCGTTAGGGCTAGAAAGGAAGTGGAGGCGGAGACGTGAAAAAGCAAACTCTAAACGAGCGAACGAGAAAACTATAAAAGTGATAGCGCGAGTAAGCTTTAAAACAAGCATGCGTAGCAAGCCACGGGCTCGAAAGACAAAAGCGTATGCGATTGTAGTTTTTTCGTCTACACCCTGCAAGCGAAGGTGAGAAATGTACTCAAACTGTGCCAAATAGGGATGTGAGTTGGACCCAAGACTTAAGGTTAGATATGTGCCTAACCTAAACTTGATCCGATCTTAGATCGGGTACGAGTTCAGCCGCATGGACTTGAGTTTAGGTGCTCGATCTCGGGTCTAGGTCAGTCTACACATACCCAAACTAAATCCTGATATTTTTTATTCGTGCAGGTTCGTATTAGGTTCTAGTCAGGTTGTCTCATATATCTTAACTTGGGTTGGGTTCGGGTCCACCACACAGATCCGAGCTCAGCTCTAGTATGAGACTAGAGCATAGACCCGACATTCGAGCCCGTTTGTATTCGGGTTTCATGGAATCGAGATTGGGTCGGGTTCAAATAACGTACAAAGCATGTGATCTTGTTCCCCGAGCAATGATCTCACAAAATCAGACTAATGCATTCCCATGCCACGGACGCCCAACCTCCAAGGGAGTTTATGGCAAAGTTGTCTATCTCGGTTGATTGGGATGGCAACCCATGCATGTACAAGCCACCCCTTGTCCCCCAACTCCCTATAAAAGGTCATGGCTCTTATCACCGCGATTAGCCTAAATTTTGCTCTAAAAATCCAAGTAGCTCCATTTTCCAACGTTAGTGTATGGTTATGCTTATAACATATTATAGCTCATACTACATTCTCATGATTACTTACTCAATTTACACCTTATATAACATATTCGTATCTTAATGGCATATAATCATGCAACTTATATTTAAAAGCAATCATCACATGATCGCCACCTCACTCAATCATATCTTATGGCACATAAATTATTTTCATTTTTGTGGGGAGCCTAATCAACTTCCCTTTTACTTCTATTTTAAATCTATCGAATATACATTTTAATTCAAATGGTAATAATTTATTCATATAATTTTTCTTTTGTTTATTTTTCAAATTTTTTAATTCATTAATTATGATATCTTTTCATTTAATAAAATTTATAAAAAAATAAATACAATCTAATTATACTTCCGTTAAAAAACTCATCTCATATTGTAACATTCATTAAACCTAGTTTTCTCTCAAATTATATCTAAAAATGTGACCCGTCAATTGTGTGGTATCATTTTTATACCCAAAATGAATTACAACTTCCCTATTATATTCTCATTATTTTTTAAATTTTAAATTTACAAATATTTATAAGCAACTCGATGTAGCGAAAATTTAATTATGCACAATCGTCCATTTTTATATTATCATAATTTCTAACGTTCTTATTATTTTCAACTTACTCTACTATCCCAAACTTTTAAATGTTTATAAATTAGATTTCAATTTTTTTAAATTATCCTTTACCCCTAAACTTTCATAATTTACTAAAATACTATTATTTTTTTCAACTTCTCTTATTTAGGGCTCTAACTTTAAAAACTTATCAATTTAACCCCAATTCTACTCCATAGTCCCATTTTAGTCATTAATTCTTGAAAATTGTATTTTGACCCAAAAGTTTATTCTAATTATTATTATACCCCTAAACTTTACCTTACATGTAATTTAGTCCCTAAACTTTTTAAATTTATTATTTTTACCCAAACCTCATCAAATGTAACCGTTCAACCGTCTCATGGTGCAAAATATCCATTTTGTCTCTATTTAGGCAAAATTACCACTTTACCTTGCATTTTTCCAAAAAATAACAATTTTGCACTTACACTCCCTAAAACCATTTTTAACACATCCATTTACCACAAAATTACTTCCTAGCCTTTGATCCTTCACTTATGGATCATTTCATAATTTTTTTCTTATTTACAAACTAGTCTCTAAACTTTTTAAAGTTTACACCTTAGTCCCCAAACTTTGAAAACATTTTCAATCAACTTCAAATTTTTTAACTCATCCTCTACCTTCATTTAACTCCTAAGGACTTGTGTGAGGACTTCAGGGTCTAATCCCAGACGTATTTGACCGAATTTTACCATTTCCTAAAAATGGTTGAAAGTGGGAAAATGGAGGTATGGTCAGAAATACTCACCTGAGAGGACACGACTGGTGGCCGAATGGTAAATGATTTGAAGTATAGGGAGTGGCGACTCGTTCTCTGGTGGTGGTCAACCAAGTGATCGCCAAAGCTAACCGAATTTGGCCCCAAACTTGTGACTGTTGGGCGTTCTAGAACTGACCCGCGGGAGGAAATCGACTCTTGGTAGACGAAACTCCTCTTGTCGGAGGTCGTCCAAGACCAAAGGGAGGTAAAGGTGAGGCAGTGGATTCTTTTGAAACCAGTGTTAGTTGGAGAGGTGGTTGATGCAAGTCGAATTCAGCCTCAAAAGAGTGGTGCAATTTGTTGTTTCATTATCTTGTGTCTAAGTGGGCTAAAATAGCCCTTGTGTGGTATTTTCAGCCACAAACTTCAAGAGTAGTATATTAACATTATTTTGACACTAAAATGCTCAAATTGGGTGGTCAAATAAGAGAAAATTTTGGCTCAAAGGCATCACATGTCTGGAGAGTTTTAAAATCGAGTTTTTAGATTTTGGGATAAAATTTGATCTGATGGGGAGATGAAAAAATTAGTTTTACGTGGAAGTCGCTCAGTGAGCTTTCAATGCATTCTTAGGTCTAATGTTGTATAATTTGGTGAAAATCTGGTCAATTTGACAGATCTTCTAAAGTTATAATCTACAAAAAACTTAGCGGCATTTTGACACAAAATACCCAAATTTGGTGGTTGGATGAGAAAAAATTTCAACTCAAAGGTGTCAGGTGTCTCGAGAGTTTCTAAAATTGGGTTTTTAGATTTTGGGGATGAAATTAAATCTAATGGGGAGATGAAAATTCGCTGTGGAGGTCACTCAGTGAGTTTACAATGCATTATTAGGTCTAATTTTGTATAATTTTGTGAAAATCATGTTAATTTGATGGATCTTCTAAAGTTGTCATCTACAGGAGCCGTAAGAGAGTGGGTAGAGGGGTGTGAGTCAGGTCAGAAGGGTAGAGTCGGGTAGGCAATAAAAGTTAGGTTGGATTCAACTGAACATGGTGTATCTCTCTTTCATCTTTTCCAAAAATTACATGTTTTCCCCTTTGGTTCCTCTTGACAATTTAAATTATATCTCTTTCCGATCTCGATTCACCTAAATTGGCTTCCCCGAAAGTCTTAGCACCTTGTTTAGGAAATAACTTTCGATCCGATCTCAATTCCTTGCTCAAATTTTCATCATTAGTTTATCCTGGATTTCCGGTCCATTGGTGTCTGATTATTTGGTTGGAAAAATGTTGATTTTATAATAAACTTATTAGTTAAGAGATCAAGACTTCGTGTGTCTTTCCCAACTTATCAGGATGCTAATTTTTTCATAAAAGTTCAGGACTTGACCCGTATTTTGATAAATTGTCGAGTTATGGCTCGTATTTTATATTTCATTAAAATATATTTTATCTTTTAATAAAATATTATTTTGTATTATTTTAAGTATGACAGTAATTAAATAGGATATAACTCATCTTCGTATACATAAATTATCTTATTGAAAAATAGATGAAAGTTTAATGTGAAAATCACTTCATTGAACGGAACATGTAGCTAATATGTATATGAAGTGCAAGAAGACAATTCAAGAATTTCTATGGAGATAATGTTCAAAATATTGAAATGAAAATAATGGGAAATTTTGCATTTACTCTTTATTTATTTTAGGGCCACAACATGTATTGAAGTTGAAGATGTAAAGTCAAAGTTCGAAATTTTTAAACACCAAACTTGAAAAAGAATAAAAATGGAAATGAGATTTAAAAAAAACAAACAAGTAATTAAAGAAGGTGTGAAGTTAGTTGTTAAGGAGATAATGAGTGTTAAAAAGAAAAGTGCATAAAAGCATATTAAGAGAAAAGGGAGATGGGGGAGAAAACTAACTTAAAAATGGTTGGGAGATATAACCTAAATATTTTGAAGGAATTAAGGAGATATTACCATGATTATGTACTAAAAGTAGGAAATAAATGTTGTTAGTCATTGAATCTAAAAAATAATTATAAAACTTATATAATTCTTGTTGCAATAAAAAGTGTTCATTTGAGCATTAAATTATATCGATAAAGTGATAGTGTTGTTGAGTTGTTGATTTGAGTATTAAATTATATCGATAAGGTGATAGTGTTGTTGAGTTGTTAATTTTTACGCGCGATCTTGTATCGAATATTATGTTGTTTGAAGTGAAGAAATTAAATTATATCGATAAGGTGATAGTGTTGTTGAGTTGTTGATTTTTACACACCATCTTATATCGAAGATTATGTTGTTTGAAGTGAAGAAATTCATAATTATATTGTTTGAAATGAAGAAATTAAATATTACAAATACAATAATATATTACTAGTGGATTTAAAAGGAAAATAACAGTTAAATGTACATTTTTATTGAAACTTATAAATATAAATATATATTTTCTTGATATTGTGACAAGTTTTTAGATTACTAAATATTAAAATTGTCGTTGCTCAATCTTAAATTTTGTGTGTTTTTATGGAGTGTATGTTATGTTTTGTGGCTAAAGTGTAAGAATAATGATATTGAAGAGAATTTGTAGATTATTTTCTACAAATTTGAAGATTAATACTAAAATAAAATTTTAGAGATTAATTTTGAATTTGGTCTACTCCAATGGGTTTTGCATTTACAATTAATTGCTATTAATAGATTATACATTTTGTATTCAATATTTCTACCATTCTAAAATTTTAAGACATGAACTTATTGGTAGATGTTGATATTTATAATGCATGAATTCTCTCTATTTCTCTTCCCCCTTCTTTGGATAAATAAGATTTAGAGCTTCTTCTCACAATACGTCATGCGCATGATCTTTTATTATTTATCTCGTGATTGCATTTCCATGACAAACACCCGTGACATATCCAGACAAAACTCACCTACAGCATGTAAATACAAAACCAGGGAAAGTTGAATGCCGTGGGGGGAAATCAACTAGAAGAAAAGGAAGCATAGGGAATTAAAAAAAACTCTCATGCATTCATGCTAGTGAAGAAGCCGGATCCCTACTTTTCTAGTAGATAATTTTGGGCCATCTTTTCCACTAGATTGATGATGAGTAAATCAATACCTTCATCATCAGACCCCACAATATCTAGTCTTTGACGGGCAGAAGTGGAGGAGCTGCTTCGATTGGAGCCATGGCTTGACCACGACGACCGAGTCAAACACCCTCGTGATACCGTGCAGCCTCCCCTCGATCTCCAGGTAGTACTTGATTCCTGCTACCACCTGCGTCTCAGCGGCCACCACCTGCACCACCACCACATCCATGCGCATCAATGGTGACACGGATGAGAATCATGCATTAATTAACAAGGTGGCTAATTAATCCTACCATCAGTTTTATCGATTTCAAATTTGGGGCCATATCCTCTTGACACGTGACACATGCAGGGGATATGGGATTATTTTTATATAAGAGGATAATTTTTATATAAAAAGCCAGAAGATCCTTAAATAATTCCATGTGAATAATTTAAAATTTATTAAATAATGAATAATTTTATTTTCAACCTATTTAGTGAACATCATAAAGGGAAACGCTTACTATTTAAAGTATTATTGATCATTTTCATAAGTAGCTTAATGGACATTAAATGATTTAAATTTAGAAGAAAAAAAGTATTAAACCATAAATTCCTCTTTAAAATAATTAATTTATTTTATTTGCTGGAGACTTCAAATAGATGCCGTATACCTAAACACGAAGTTTACGTGTGAGAGAGATTGAGAGATAGGTATTAATCGTAATTGAAGGCGTCGCTCAGATTATCAAACTCACCTCATAGAAAGTAACCTGGCCATTTTCGTGGCCGCTATGACGCCTCATGCGGTTGTACTCTTCAACCGAGAAGCGGCCGAGCTCCTGCACCTGCTCGTTCGATTTCACGTCCTTCACCTCCATCCTCCCTCCGACTCTCCCTCTGAAGCCGCTCACGGTGGAAATTAGGAGGAGAATTGAGAGGAGGACCGTAGCCGTACCGATCGATCTGCCAGATGATGAATTCGATCTTGGATAAGAAGACGCCATTAACGCCACCGAATTGCTCGCACAGATAATATTTGGATGAGGGACGAACGGAAGACGGCGGATTAGCGATGACTGATGAGAGTGTATAGATTTGCTATTACTCTCAATTTATAGAGAGAGATTTCTTTTTTTTCTCTCTAAAGAGAGAGATTCACAGTGGCAGTAAAGGCAAATGGGCAAAAAGAAGAAAGCGGGTTTGAGGGAGAGAGACCAGTAGGGTGCAAAAAAAGGGGAGAGAGAGGTGTCATGGCAGGAGCTTATGTGTCCATCCCACGCTGACGGCATGCCGCGTCTTGCAAAACGACAACGTAAGATTCTTTTTGTCCCCTTCCGCTCAATAATGCCCCTCAAATTTTGATTTAAAACATGCAATTTTTTTTGCTGAACTTTATTAATATATCATTATCAATACAATGGTTTATCGATTTAGATATATCCCATCTCGACCCATAAATGTTTGCATCAAATATTTTAAGTTATAAAAAATAATTAAATGAAAAAATACCCATCACCCAAATAATTAAACACTTATTATCGCATTAAAATGAGTTCGTTCGGATAAAATCGTATCATATAGTTATAATAATATGATAAATCAAGTTATCCAAAATTTTCTTATATTGTTTTGAATTTTTAAATATTTCCTTTTCTTTCAATTTACCAAAGCTAAAGCTAGTACTAGAGTCAACCCTACAAATAATTAACTTATGCTCCAAAAGTTCTATTTCTACTAGCATTTCAAGAATATAATTTCTTTGAAAAAGATATATACCTATCTCATTTCTACATAACAATAAATATTTTTTTAGCCCATTCGATCTAAGTTTAAATTTATATGATAAGAAATCATGTGTTTGTTTTAGTATGGACTAAAAAATATTATGTCATCAGTTTATAAAATTAATGCAATTAAAACATTGTTATGATATTTTTCATTTAATTAATATTTTTTATTTGTGTAATTATAAATTTTATATTTCATTGTCTAATTTAAATCACATACGGCTTTATACAATAATATATCATCGGTCATTCCATGTATATATTTTCATGTAAATTACTATTAAAATGTATTACTAACGTCTAATTTTATCAAATATCAATTTTTATTACCTATAAAGTAATAATTAATCTCACAATAACATGATTTACTGTCATCCCTAATACGTAATTAGAACTAGTGTAACAATTCGTTGAACTATTACAATTGTATTTAAAATTTTAAAATAAGAAAGTTGTGGTAGGTTATAGCCTAATTCAAATAAATAGTTATTTATTAATAAATAACTCAACTCATAAAAATATAAATAAATAAATATTATTATAATATTATATCATATATTATATATACTAAAAATATTATTATAATAATTTATAATAATATTTGAAGTATATCAAGAAATATATTATTTAATAGTTTCAAAACTTGTACGACTACTTATAATATAAATATTAATAAAAATAAATTCACTAAAAATCTCACCATTTTTATATCTATGGTTCAGTAATACTCTTATTGAACTATGCAATATGTAATGTGATAGCATGTTTAATTGTATAATTTATGGTATGGAGGTTAGTTCCAACTCATTACTATCCTAAATAGAACAATACAAATTTATGTGATGTAATTCAACAAGTTCCTAATACATAGTACATAAAACGATCTCCACTTATATTTTGAATTTGAAACACAGGTTTCGTACTTACTACACCCTCATGTCTAGTTTAGAATTTATCAGATTTAAAACTA
Organism: Trapa incisa; assembly: GCA_030064435.1. Taxonomy (NCBI): domain Eukaryota; kingdom Viridiplantae; phylum Streptophyta; class Magnoliopsida; order Myrtales; family Lythraceae; genus Trapa; species Trapa incisa. The sequence goes on from CM057765.1 coordinate 5,352,692, forward strand.
TATTTTTATGTACTGTTTTGAATTAATTTGTGAGTGAGGTGAAGTGAGTGGTTTGTAAGTGTTTATTACATATTTTATTTAGAAAAATATAATTTATATTTAAATAAATATAATAATATAAAATTATTAAATTTATAATTAATTAAATAACATAATAATAGTTATTAATACATCTCTAATAAATAATAATCTCTACTTTGATCTTATCTTAAACTTCATACTTGTAATTATTGTATTCAACCTCAATAATATTAATTTTATCAACCTTATAATAAACTTTAGTAATGATTTAATTATTAGGTTCCACACCCATTAAATAATATAATATACTAAAAAATACAATTATGTATTTATAAGTTTAAACTCCATAATTAAATTATTTTGAACTTAAAAGGATAAAAAATTATTTATTCAAAAATATCAAATGATACTTCAATCGAATTGAATAGTAAAATATAAAAAATATAAAAATATATAATTATGTATTTATAAGTTTAAACTCTATAATTAAATTATTTTGAAATTAAAAGAATAAAAAAATTGTTTCTTCAAAATATCAAATGATATTTCAATCAAATTGAATAGTAAAATATAGAAAATGTTAAATAATTATAAAAATTTTTATGAAGTATTTCTTCTGTATTCCTTCAAATAATATTATATTACTATATAAATCGTTTAATTGTAATAGTAAGTTAAAATTTGAAATTAATAAGATAGTATTTACCTATTTAAATAAAAATATATATTATTATTTGTTATTAATTGACAATAATATTTTATTTATATACAAAGTTTACATTTAAGTATTTTAATATTATCTTATCTTTTAGATACATACTTCATACTTTTTTAATTTAATTCAATTTTTTTCCAACCGAATAAAATATATGGAAATTTCATTTTAAATGTTGAACAAGATTTTCTAACACAATATTAGATACATGTGCTTTTAATACTTAGAATATAAGTAATATATATGGTACTAATACAATCCTAAAATTATAAAAAAAAAATAAGATAAATAATAATATTATTTTTATTTAAAATTTATATAAGTAGATAAATTTAAATTATCTTAAAATATAAGAATAACTTATTAATTATTTTATGAGAAATCTCTTTACTATCGGATTAAAAAATAAGTTTTTATTCTATTTGAATTATAAATTTTAACAAATTTTAAAAATATCAACTTTTAGTTTTCCCTATCTTCAAAACTAAAATTGAAATAATTAATTTCTAACATCATAGAGTAATTTCATAACTTTTTCATTAATTTATTATTTTTTTGTAGTTAAATATTTTCATAGTTTTCTAACCAATCACATAAATTTAAATTTTTTTTGTTATATTCTAATTAAATTAAATTATTATTTACTATTAATAATTGTATTAAATATATAAATTCTAATTTTCTCATGAACACAATTTAGGAAAATATTTTTAAAAAATAATCCAAATAGTAACAAAACATATTAAATTAACAATTGGAATCGGTTTTTTCTTTATATTCAATAATAGCCTTATTTGATAGTTCAAAATTATTCTATAAAAAAAATATAACACACATAATATAAATATATTAGTAAATAAATATAAAATATTAAAATATTAAAATATTTAAAAATAATAACTAAATATAAAATATAAAACTTAAGGAATATAAATATTAACAAAAAAATGAAAATTAACATGCACAATAACTGATATAAAATACATAAAAATAGTTAATATAAAGAGAAAATAAATATATAATATATTATATAAAAAACTATAATATGTTTGACCATGTTTTAATTAATAATTATAAATATTTATAGATAAAATAAAAAACTACAAATATATAAAAAAAAATAGTTAATTTATAAATTTATTTAAGTAAAAATAAAAATTAACCTTAAAATATGGCAATAGCATGAGAAAGTTATATATATAAGAAAGGTGATAATATTATTATTATTTTAATTAAAAAAATTATAATTCCTTAAAATTCTCAAAATTAGTTTTTATTGTAAATAAGTGTTTTCGAGGTGATTTTAAAACCCTCTAACTCCTCCAAAAAAAATTTACTAAACAAGTGATTCCTTCACTGCTAAAGTTCTTCAATCCAAAAATAGTTATTTTTCTTAGGGTTTTTTTTCGCGTACTATGATGTTACTTTGCAATTATTCAATATTCATACTTGTGGTATAACATTTCTCTTCTATATAGTTAAATATGATCCATAATATTTTTCTAACACTTTCATTTTCTCAAACTCTCTCTTATGAGCTTGCAATTGAGATCTTATTAATTTAGATGATCCATTCCCATACGTCACTTTAGATATCTCTAATTAATATTGTCTTAATAATTATTCAATTGTAAAAAATAATTATTCACACTCAAATTATTTAGTTGACGTTATTCAATATCTTTTTCATATATTATATCATTTTCTGATTAAGCTAGATATGCGAGATCAATCAAATTTAATAATTTTAAATATTGTTGAAAGAAATATCAAGGAAGGTTTAAAGACATCTATTTGACAAATTAAGCAACTTACGGGAGATTAGTTGGGCTCAACGGTGCACCCTCAAGGATGGGAACTATCAAGATAGAATGGAATCTCTCAATTGAGACCAACTCAATAGATCACTGGACAACATATAAATCAGTGGATCATCTATTTTAAATTTGTGCACGATTATTGTAATGAATATTTAGTATCATCATTTAAATTAAAAACATAATTTATCATCATATACATATATAGAGAAAAATGGTGCAAATTGATTCTTTCCTCAATAATTTATTATTTAATTATAATATTTATTTATTATTTTTAAATTTATCGTATTGTTTTTATTCATCTCTACAATATTTATTTCTTTTAACAAATATATTACGATATTATTTTATTCTTTAAATTTATAATTATGTTACATAAAAACAATATATGATATTTTTTCAAAAAAAGAATATATACTATATGTAAAACGATATTATAATTTGATTAAATAAATACAAAATATGCATATTTAAGATATATGAAAAAATCGTATAAAATGTGATAAAAAAATAATAAAAATTATGTCCAAGTAAAACATAAAAATAATATGTTAAATTTATTAAGTTAAATAAAATTTATGTTTAAATAAATTATACATATTAATTCATTATTTTTCGATGGATCAAACCAGAGAAGATATGAATAAAAATAATATACGACGGGGGAATTTACCCATCAGCGGTCGATTGCCTTGAATTTCACAGTTTTGGAGCTGCCTAATAAATTATTATCATGACAGATAAGGATCATATCGAAGGGCGATAAAATTTATGCATGTATGCACTTGCAGATGGTTTTTTTTGTCCATCATGCTTATCTTCTCGATCCGGGGGCAAAGTGGCCTTCTGAGATCACTTCCCGCCTGTCGCATGCAGGGATAAAACAGACGGATATGGACACGGGGGCAGCAAGTCAAAGCAGGGGAGATGAACAAAAATGTCTAATAAATCCCAAGATATAGCAAAAAAGGGATAAAGATGATGGAATTTTGGGGAATAAAAGCCCGTTGCGGCGAAATATGTATTGAAGAATGGTGGACCATCGGTACTTTTTTTTTTTTTGCTGAAGAGGAGTTGAGGATGATCCAACTTAGGAATCCCTATTTTCTCCACAGTACAACATCAGTATTGCATTAATTGTGCAAAAAAATAAGGTTGGTGGGCTCTATAAGGGTATGGAGCGAATCCAATGGAGATGCAAGGAAAGCAATCATTCACACATATTTTATCTTCCATCTTTGACAAGATCAAATCTTTCAACTTTATTAACTATTTAACGAAATCAACAACAGCTGCAATAAGGGAATAGTGAAATCGCAAACCTAACCGCTGATAGTAGTGAAGTGAAGAATAGTGACTCAAATGTAGAAAAGATCGGAGCATCAGAAACAAGTGTTAATCTTACGAGCGTGGCAAGTGTTAGAGGTGTACTGTGGAACGTGAATTTGAATCGTATCTCGCACATCCAGAGGCAGGCTTACTCTCCATCGATAGTGAGTTCGAGTCAATAGTTTTTTAAACTCAATAGTCGTATCATAGTAGTCATATCAAATTAAGCTTGAAAATTTTGTGTATTAATAAGATTAAATAAGAATAATAATATAAGCCAAGATTTACTTGTACTCACCTATTCCAAATTTTAAAAATATTAATTAATCGTCATAATCATCAATATTGAAAAAAAAAATTCTCAAATTGTTGAAGTATATATGAAGTTGATTAGAATAATATAGAAGAAATGCAACTAAATTATTTGAGAGTAAAAAATATTTATTTTAATTAATTGATTAAATAATATTGAATATAATTTTAAATATAGTGACGTTCTAAAATATTTTTTAAGGCAATAAAGTAGGGTACCATATCTACTCATTTCACCCACTACTTTGTTGGGAATTTGAGATTCATTAAATAAAAATAATTAAATAGTTATAAAATTAAGATACTAGTAGAAGGTATGAAGTATAATATAGTATGATAAGGGGAAAGTATAACTATATAATATGTGATATAAAGAAAGTAAGTGATACTGTACAAATGTAAATATTAAATAGTTGATAAGTAAGTTGATGGTGAATGAAATAAATAAATTATGTGAACGACTTGAGTAACAAGTATTTAAGGTTAAAATATATGATTAAAATAGTTCGATTTAAATTAAATTTTTTAGATTTACGGTTAGAAGTGGAGTTTACAGTACATTATATAAAGTAATGAGCTCGATCAGTAAATTAATAATTAGTTTTACAAGTGTTATAAATTAAAATATTACAAATATAAATATTATAAGTGTCATGTCTAATACTAATAGGAAAAATATATAAGAGAATACTACTTATAATATAAAAGAAATCTTAGACGAAATAATATATAAGTAAAACCTAATTTGTGTATTGAAGGTGTAGTAACTAAATTATTAGCTTATTAGAATGGTTTGCAAACTTTCAATCCATCTAATTTTAAATAACAAGTAAATTGTGGTGACAACTCAAAAATGGAAGTTAATAGTAAGAGAATAGTCCGCTTAAAGATACCCGGCATAACATTAATTCTAACTTATGTATATTATGTTACTAAACTTAAAAATAACCTATTAAGTGTGAAATAATTTCTTGAGAATGGTGTTAAAAATAAAATTTGGAAGTAATATGTGTAAACTTGTTCATGCTAAGAAAGTAGAATTGCTAAGATTATTTATGACTTAAAACAGTTGCATGCTGATTATTTAAATGCTTACATTTAAAAAGAATCAAATTTATGACGTAAAAGATATGGTAATTTGCATTATCAAGGCATGGTTCCTTTACCATCACAGAATATGGTGACATATTTATCAAAGATTGATATTACTGAGAAGTGTAAAATAGTTGTATATTTGAAACACACTACAAAGAAAAATAACCAAAGAAAAGTAATTAGAGGGTATTAAGACAACTTCAGTCGATTTATCCTGTTCTTTGTGGTCCTATTATTTCTAACACAACCGATGAAAAAATGTATTTCATGACTTTGATGACTTTAGTAAAAAACTCTGAATTTACTTTATTGTGGAAAAGTTAGAAGCATTCAAAATTTTCAAAGTATTCAAGAATACTGTTGAGAATGAAACAAAGAGAAAATTATATGTATGATAAGACATAAGTGAGTTTACTTAATGGCATTAAAAAATAACTCAACAAATTGGAGTTGTTAAGACAAGTAATAGAACAATAATGATTATAGTCAGAAGTTTATTAATAAAAATAGAGATGTATAAGATTTTTAAGCTAAATCTACAAATTGATTATGTATCTCTTAAATGCAAATTAATTTAATTTATGTATGTCTTAAAAAATATAACTCAAAATAGTTTTAGAATGGTATTTGTATATTTACCAAACACTTAATTGTATAATTTATACTCATATTTTAAAGTTTCAAATTGGATTTTTGAAGTATTAAATGCATCATGTTAAGTATACGTGAAAAATTGAAAGTTTACATGTTATATAATCTAGAAGCTCACATAATAATTATAAGAAGAAATGTAATTTGGTAATAGAATAAAAGGTTGAATTAGGGCGAAGAACAAACTAAAGGAATAAATTTACATATTTATGATAGTAATAACAATGTTATATATGAACATAATGTGGAATGTACATTCAATCTACTATAATTATTAGAATATGCAAAGGAAGTATTTTATTTTGAATATAAATACAACTTGACGAAGAAATCCTCCAACTCGACTACAAGATTATGCTATGATTGCTAAGATTAATGATTGTATTAGTTTTGATGAATCTTAAAAATATCAAGTGAATTAATATTATGAAATAAGAGATGAAAGTCATATAAAAAAAATGATATATAGAGTTTAACTAATTTACCTCCTAATGTCAAGTATGGTTAAAATGAATTTTCAAAACAAAACTAAATTAAAATAGACTAGTGGAGAAATATAATATCAGTTTAGTTGTGAAATGCTACTATAAGAAATATGACATTAATTATTACTAATGGTGTTAGATTTAGCTAATAAAAAAAAGATGAATAGTTCTTTAAATAAATGTCAAAATTATTTTTTGATATGTAAAACTATCAAAATATGTTTAAGTTTACAAAATAAGAAAATCGGAATGTAAAATTGGAAACTTTCTAAAAAACTATAACTTAAAATGAAATAGAATTTATGAAAATAAATCAAACGGGAATGAAAATGATCTAAATAAAAATTAAAATATTAAGCAAAAAAATCTTATTTAAATTGAAAAAAAGAATTGGATAGTTTAAGAGTTATTTAAAATTTTATTTTAAAAATGGATCGAAAAATATTAAATTAGAAAATTAAAATTAATAATATATAAAAAATAAATTTAGATAAATTTATAAATTTTTAATTTTTAATTTTTAAAAAAATCGATCAAATTAAAATTAAAACTATTTTTTATTTTAAATTATCGAATCTAATTTAATTTAAACTGAGTTAACGTAGTGCATGTTAAGTAAGCACAGGTGCTAACACACCCCTACTAGATTATCGTATGGAATCACTAAAAAAAAGAGTATTAACATTAAAGTTTTATTTTTTTATTAATCAATTGATTTAAACCGTATGCATTCTATTTATAGCACTAAATCTATGACACAAATCCTTATCCATAATTACTCAAATTTACCCTAAATTGGTTAATATTTTACCATTTTAACTTCATTTCAAATGGTTCATTAAAATATAAAATTACACAAAATTTTTAATATATTATTTTATATTTCATCATATCTCATAATAATTTATCACTATTTTATTTTAGACAAAAAAAAACTTCACCCCTATATTCAACTTCATGAATAGCGATAGCAAATAAATGTTTTTTGCTCTCAAAAAAGTAAAAAAAATATATGAAAAAGTACAAAAAAAGAAGTAATGCAAAAAAATAGAAATATAAAATTCTAATCTTATTCTTACCTTATCTTCTATTAAACTTTAATATTATTTTTGAACAAAAAATAACTTCATATTTTCTTATAGTGGGACAAAATTTTTTTGGGCGGCTTTGGTTCAACCTAAACTCTAATAGGATAATATTTTAAAACCTTAGTCGATTACTATTTCAAAACCCTAATCACTCCCTATTTCAATGAAATAGTACAGTAGCTAGAGTTTTATACATTATCGAACAATTTTGGTTGATGTGAAATTTTGTATAAAAATTAATTGATAGAGAGTTATAGAAGAATAAAATATTGATTATTTAAGTATTTTTGTTTATATATATTAATTAATTAAATATTTGATTTCTTTTAAATGATTAATTAAAAAATAAAAAAATAGTTTATGTATTAATCATATAATAAAATTTTTAAAAATGATAATATTACTCCACATATATCATTTCAAGCGTTTTATATTAATGTAAAATAAAAATTATTTACAACAGCTTAAAACATTAAAAATAATCAATTAATTAATAAAAGAAACTAGGTGAGACAGGATCAAATTAATCAATTTTCTGCAGGGGTAAAAACGTAATTACGTAAAACCTAAAACCCTAAACCCTGTCTTCTTGAGAGTACAGGTCTTGGCTTCGTTTCTCTACTTGTTCTAGAGTATTCCTGACCACCATTAATACCGTCCGATCTGCTCCAATTCCCCTCATTTCTCCCTTTGTTCTTCTTCGCTGGGTCGCACCTGGTCGGTCTGGATTCTCTTCTCTGCTTATTTTATTTATTTAGTGTTGCCAGCAGCAATCATGTACCGATTCGCTTCAAGTCTCGCCTCCAAAGCTAGGTAATTTCTTCACTTCCATTTTCCTTCTGTTTCTCCCTTGTGCGTCCCGGGCGACAATGTGGAGGATAACTATTGTGGTTTCTGGAGTTGCTATATGCTTTCGCATTTTCTCGCCCGAGCAAAGTATGAGACTGCCATTGGAGATGATAATTAAGCATTCCCTCATTCGTCTTCACTTTCAACGTTTTGGCTTTCGTCTCGATCAAGAAAAATCGTACATTTAGATGTGCCGAGGTTTTAATCTGTTATATTCGACGGGGTTCTCTGAAGAGAAGCATGCCCTTGTCTAATACACAAGCCAACCTTTCTGTTATATGTTTAATTAAGAATTTTAGTGTACTTGAACCTGCAAGTCATGAATCCTACCATACGAAGTAGGCATTTGTCTTTATACAAAAAAGTTAAAATGGATGTGGTCTTGCTGTAGTATCGGTATTGACTTTTTCTTCTTCTATTACAGAATTGCTAGGAACACTAAGCAGCAGGTGAGGCTGGCCTCATTTCCTTGCTTTTTATCTAACTCATCATTGCTACTTTGGGACAAAGAAGATGAATAATGCTATATGTAATAAATATAATTTCCTGATTATAATTCCCTTATTACGATTAACTAGATTGGAAGCAGTACAACTTGGAGTAGGAATTATGCTGCAAAGGACATCAAATTTGGAGTGGATGCTCGTGCCTTGATGCTTAAGGGTGTTGAGGAGCTTGCAGATGCTGTGAAAGTAACTATGGGCCCGAAGGTATTCCAGCTTGAACTTGAACTACGTTCAAAGGAATATGTTTCTCTTTGGGCAGTATGATTGCGGACTGTATGTTTATGAATATTAGGCATACCTGTATTCTCTATGTATAAGTTCAGTTCCTTTTGTTGATCTAATGGAATATTAGGCTACATTTATTCTTTAAGAAGTTGTTGTACACTAGTGTCACCACAATTGGCCACAATTAGCATGGATTTGTTTTACTAGAATCAAGTCTCAAGACCTGTGGGGATTTTAACCTCTTTTAGTATGGCTTTTAGTTAATTTTTGATAGAGCCAACATTCAGCGGCTACCACTTTAAAGTATTGGACATGACCTAGATTTGCTGCTGTTGATTTCTCATTAATGGTTGAACATGAATGTAAATTTCTTTTAAATACTTGTTGCTCGGGTATTTCTGGTGACTTTAGGGCCGTAATGTGGTAATTGAGCAAAGCTTTGGAGCTCCAAAAGTCACCAAGGATGGTGTGACTGTTGCAAAGAGTATTGAGTTCAAGGATAGAGTGAAGAATGTTGGTGCTAGCCTTGTGAAGCAGGTTGCAAATGCAACCAATGATGTCGCTGGAGATGGTATTGTCTATACTTGAAATGAAATTATTTGCTTTTTTCTTCTCCCAGTATGTTTTTATATTCAATATTGTTGATGCAGTGATGAAATAATCAGTTTGATGTGCTCCTGCAGGTACCACTTGTGCAACAGTCCTTACTCGTGCTATATTTTCCGAAGGGTGCAAGTCTGTTGCTGCTGGGATGAATGCAATGGATTTAAGACGTGGCATTACTATGGCAGTTGATTCTGTGGTCACTAACTTAAAAAGCAGGGCTAGAATGATTAGTACATCTGAGGAAATAGCCCAGGTTCATGCATAATGCGACCCATTTAAACTTCCCATTTGATCTGGTTATTTAAGTGGTTTGTCATTAAAAATGTAAACTGGCAGGTTGGAACAATTTCTGCCAACGGGGAGATGGAAATTGGGGAATTGATTGCAAAAGCCATGGAAAAAGTTGGGAAAGAAGGTGTTATTACAATCTCAGTAAGTTGCCCACTCTCATGGGATATTTTTACATACTCCAAGCATGCAGGAGTTAATTCTTTTTACAAATATTGCAACATTTTCTTATTTTTGAAATAATGTGCTGCTCTCTGTGGCATTTTTGCTTCTTGATTAAACCACTCTCATCATCACCATAACCATAAGGGGTTTTGCCCTCATTGTATAACATTTGCTATATTTATTATTGGTTTTGTAACATCAGCAATGCTATTATTGGTTTTGTAACATTTATTATTTGTTTTATCTCTCTTATTGTATAACATTTGCATGGGTAAACCTTTTTGTTTTCTATTTTATGCTAGGACGGAAAAACCTTTTACAATGAATTAGAAGTAGTCGAGGGCATGAAGCTGGACAGGGGATATATATCACCATACTTCATTACCAACCAGAAAAACCAGAAATGTGTAAGTATATGTTCTGTAATTTTATTTGTGGAGCATGGACAAGCAGCATGTTCAAAAGGATGACTAATATTATGTTTTTCTCACAGGAATTGGATGATCCTCTCGTTCTTATCCATGAGAAGAAGATAACAAGCATCAATGCTGTTGTGAAAGTATTAGAGTTAGCATTGAAGGTAACCAATTTTTCTCTTGATTAGGTTACTTATTTGGATAATTCCATTATGCTGTGTAAATTGAACTTGGTTTTCTCTGCACAGAGGCAAAGGCCCCTGCTTATTGTTGCTGAGGATGTGGAAAGTGATGCATTGGCAACTCTAATATTGAACAAACTTCGTGCTGGAATTAAGGTAAAATTTGTGAATCGTTTTAGTGTAAAGAAATTATACTTCTGTTAGTGAGATCTCATCTTGATAATTCTTTTTAGGTTTGTGCTGTAAAAGCACCTGGATTTGGAGAGAATAGGAAATCTGGCCTCCAAGATCTTGCTGTTCTGACTGGTGGCCAAGTAAGTGTTTTGTAGGTAGTTATTTATGTTCAACTGTCCTATATCATTCTATCTTGTTATAGGAACAATAATCTCCCAGAAAAGATCAGTGGTCAGAACTTGCTTGTAATAATTCACCATAATCCTGGGAAGAATCAAGGAGGATTTGGCTCTGGCAAAGAATTTATAGCTTTCTATTAGAAATGATATCCATGGTAAAAAAAACAATCCACTGCTTTTCCAGGTCATAACTGAAGATCTTGGTATGAATCTTGAGAAGGTGGACCTTGATATGCTTGGTTCTTGCAAGAAGGTCAGTCAACATTCAGTTTAGACCATGGTTATAAAAAATAAGTCCCATCAATTACATGTCCTCATGCATTGGTATCAATATTTCAGGTCACCATATCGAAAGATGATAGTGTTATTCTTGATGGAGCTGGTGACAAGAACATCATTGAAGAGAGATGTGAACAGGTGTGGTTGACTGATTTCTAATTTTCTAGTATTTGAAATACGTTTTAATAAATACACTCTAACTTCCATGTTTCCCATTTTTTATTACAGATTCGGTTAGCAATTGAAGCAAGCACTTCTGACTATGATAAGGAGAAATTGCAGGAGAGGTTGGCAAAGCTTTCTGGTGGAGTTGCTGTATTGAAGGTCAGTACAAGTGATAGACTCTTCTAGTAAGACTCCATTTCTTTAAATGACCTCATAAGTAAATAAGTTTTGTGGAGATTCATAATTCAGATTGGAGGAGCTAGTGAAGCTGAAGTGGGGGAGAAGAAAGACAGAGTTACTGATGCCTTGAATGCAACTAAGGCAGCAGTTGAAGAGGGTATTGTGCCTGGTAATGTATCAAATTTTCTATGGTAGGTTTCCACTTAAAATCACTATGTGCATTTTTTGCTTGAGAGATCAAAACTTTCAGGGGGTGGGGTTGCTCTTCTTTACGCATCGAAAGAGTTGGACAAGTTGCAGACAGCCAATTTTGATCAGAAGATTGGGGTCCAGATCATTCAGAACGCTTTAAAGGTTCCTACAATTCTGAATTTCAGATATATTTTCCAGATATAGGTTATTAAATACTAACATTGACTGTGCCCATGATAAATTTTAAGTTATTCAATATGCAGTGAATTTTGTAATTCAAAGATATAATTGAATGTCTTTCTTGTAAGACCACAAAATTTGCCATGGTCTGCAGTTCTCTTGTGAAAACTTTTCTTTGTACATGATTGCAGACCCCTGTCTATACTATTGCTTCCAATGCTGGAGTAGAAGGGGCAGTTGTGGTTGGGAAGCTATTGGAGCAGGACAATGCAGACCTTGGATACGATGCAGCAAAAGGTTAGGCTGAAACAAAATACTTGACTAATTTATTGGATTTTAAAATTTGATAACCCAAGTATTAGCTAGTGACAAAATCGTTAACATTCTTAGTAAGTGAAGATGTATGAGGCATGCACCCCATTTTAAAACCTGACTCTATACAGGTGAATATGTTGATATGGTGAAAACTGGTATCATCGACCCACTTAAGGTGATCAGGACTGCCTTGGTTGATGCGGCTAGGTGAGTTGGATACACATTTCTCGTTTGGAAACTCCAATTTTCTGGTCTGAGAGTGTTACATAGCGAGTTGTGTATTTCTGCAGTGTGTCATCCCTATTGACCACAACAGAGGCGGTGGTGGTGGAGCTTCCCAAGGATGATAAGGCAGCCCCTGCCATGCCAGGAGGAATGGGTGACATGGACTACTGAGATACGACTCCCCTCTACAGGCAAATCTTTCTCCTGTCCAGTCAATGGTTTGGTGGTTTGGAACCAACAAAAATAATTTATTTTTTAGGCTTGCAGGTTGAGGCTTTTGTTTTCCTCGGTTTCCTCTTCTGTATGCGCGGTAACTGGTGTAATCATTGTTTTCGACCATTCAGAGGGAAATATTGATGAGACATTAGGATTTTGATTGCCATATGGATTTGATAAAAGCGAAAGCTTAATTAGGTTTATATATGCTTTTGGCCAGCTAAAATCTGGTGTATAGCTTATTCCATTGCTAATGGATTTGGACTAAGTATCACCTTTTTGTACTCAAAACTTAAATTTTATTTCTAGCCATTTTGTTTTACAATATACATGTGCTCAAAATAAACGTAACGAAGTTACCTCTTTCATCTTATTGTTTCCCAAGAACACTTTCACTATGTAATTTTTTTTATTTTATACACTTTACTTTGTTGAACATTATACACATCATGAATTATTTTCAACATTAATGGTTCATATTTACTTTGTTGAACATTGAGCAAATCATGAATTATTTTCAACATTGTTTGTAATTTATAAGCTATTAGCTAAGATTTGTACTACTAGCAAAGTGCCCATATATGCCTATGTAGTGAGACATTTTAGGAACATTTTATCCTGATTTTGAAGTTATTTTTTATCAAAACTAACTAATAATTGAGATTTAATTGATGAATTTGATAAAATTAGGGACAAATTGGTAAATTTAAAATTTTAAGTACTAAATAATAATTTTAAAAAATTAAGTATTAATTGATAATTTTGAAAATGTTAAGTACAATTTAGAGATAGTTAGAAATATTAAGAATTTAATTAAAATTTTTGAATATTTGAGATCGTATTTGAACACTATAATGACATATTGAATAGAAATGTGTGCGATAATAAAAAATAAAATTGGAAGTTAAAAATCTGTTATCGGTAAGTGATAATTTTAGTATTTTTGAACTAAAAAAGATTTTTCAGCTTCTTACTAAATGAACAAATTTAAAACTTTTGGGATATAGTTGTATAAGATATGCAAAGTTCGAATGAGCACATGTCTAGCATTAGACAAGATTAGTTGGATGTATTTAAAAAAACTCTTATAAGAATAGGTAAATTGTGTTTGTATTGTTTACGATCCGAAATCGGAATGATAAACTCATTTTGTTAGAAATTGTTGAAGCGAAATCGGAATATCGAACTTTTTGTGCAATAACACAAAAATTGATGGCCATAATAAATGTTAATTTTTACATGTATTAGATGTGGAGTAATCGAGATGTACGGTATAGGTTATTAGTGGTTTTAAGGGATACTGAACAATATATTGAGTATAAAGACGAATTATTATCCATTATATTGAAAAACTCGATAAGATTTATTCGAATAGAGAACGAGATAGAAGAGAAAAGGGTGATAAATATTTAAAATTAAATAGAGATAAGTTAAACAGTTATTACTATTCTAAAAAAGTGTGATGATTTTATTTGATAAAAATAACATATAATTATTTACTAAACAAATAAGAGATAGAAAATGAAATAATACAAATATGATCCTTTATATTATTTTTATAAAAATAACATATTATTATCTACCAACCCTAATAAGAAAATAAAATACCAACAAAAATAAATAAGTATATTACTAAAATTTTTCCCCCACCAAATTTTTAAACTATACTTAACAATTTTCAGAAAGAAAAATTTGTCAGATAATTTTTTTCGCCAAACTTAAATATACTTTTGTATAATTTTATTACAAAAATATGAAAGGCAATACATTTTACTTATAAGCATTTTACTTATAAGCAGTATAAGAGAGTAATAAGTTAATTACAAAATTTTGATCAAATTAAATCGAAATGTGAAATTTTATATTTTAATGGTGCAAATTATTCCACGTTACACTGTATGGTTAGTATTGGTGTATTACTCATGTGCGATAATAAAGAATAAATCAAATGATTGGATCGATTAGGTTACTCCAAAGCCAACTACTAATATTCATGGCAAGGATTAATCATTATTATTAGAAATATACAGAGTAAATTCAATGATTGTATTGTGCATTTTAGGGGTATGAAAGGAAAAAAATGTAAAGATGATGGGTGGAGTTGTTTTTAGAAACTAAATTGTAAATATTATTTTTAGAAATTAAATTATTATCCTAATAAAGTAATAATGTTATATATGTTTTTTTTATTGATATATAAATATAGTATTATTAAAAAATTAATCATGAAATGATAAAAAAAATTAAATATAAATTTTCATTAATGGTTAAAAATTAAGTATGTCTAAATAATAAAATTTATAATGAACATAATAAAAAATTTAATTATGATTTTTTAAAATATAAATTTATGGCACGGATAGGATTAAACGAGCGTGATCCCTTTGGGATTGTGCAAAAAAAAGTCGCGCTGGGATTATGAGCCGGGCCGACACGTATGGTTGAAAATTCAGCCATGCCGACTCGGCACGAAAATGCTGGCCCAAGCCCATTTGGTCAGGTTTTCAGATCGAAAGAATATACCTTCACCTAAAAAGTTGGGCAAAAAAATGAAGATTATTTATTATTTCTAAATAATAAATATAAAATATTAATTTATTATTCAGTTAATTTATTACGAGGTGGAAGGCGTCCGGTTCAATAGTTCTCCCTTTCCTGGCCTGAAGTCTCATTGTGTCTCTCTCTTCACCTTGGATGATCGGCTGTTCACCGCGAGCTTGATCTGCCTCTTGCCGGTTTCTCTCCTTACCGCCGTCGATCTCTGCAATCCTCCACCTCTCTCAGCAGAAGGAAAAAAAGGTGCTAATTTTGATGTTTGTGATGTTTAGGATCTGTAGATCTGTAATCATGGATTAGTATTGGGCTGCAGTTCATTCCCAACTCCAGATCATGGCGATCTGATTTTCTGGTGGTCGTGTATACTTTTTTGTACAATTTTTAGTGCTTTCATTCATGGAAATGTCTAATCTGACCATTTTTCTTTCGGTGCAATGTGATTCAGAGGGATCGTTTGGTCTTTGGAAGGAGAGATGGCTTCTTTCATGCCTCCTGGGGCACAAAGGCCCGGCGGAAGCAACAACAATCCTCATCCACCTTCTCAGAAACAACCGCCACATCCGAATTACGGCAACCCTAACGCATTGGCTGATAATTTGCAGAGCATGAACCTCAACAGGCCGAATTCTGCGTCTCCCAGGCCATCTCCTTTTGGCCAACCGCCACCACCCATTTCTTCCGCAGCGCCTTCGCCTGGCTATCGGCCAGGATCTCAGCCGATGGCACGCCCTGGTCCATCTCCACCCAGCATGATCACAAGACCCATGGGAGGCCCCCCTTCCAGGGCCCCGACTGTTGCTTCCCTAGGAAGGCCAATGGGCCCATCTGGATCTCATCCACCGCCGCCCAGTTCTTTGCAGTCAGTAGGCGGTCATATAGGACCCTCTCCTAGGTTTCCAGTTTCTACTGGTGGCCCAGCCACAGTGCCAACCGCAACTGGAGTAGGTGCCAATCCATTTTCAACTGGGATAGTAGCGCCCACCCCACCTGGGGCTATACAAGCTGGTCCGGTGAGTGTGGGCCCACCAATGGCTTCTGGCCCTCGATTTGGCCCTCAAGTTGGGGTTTCTTCTCAACAACATGCACCTGCCACTGTTAGTGTTCCTCCACCAGCAGTGGCATCTTCTTCTCCAGCTCCATCCCAGGTGCCAACAATGCCTCCCTTCATGTCAGGTCCTCCACGGGCGGCAATGCAGGCAGCACCATCCTTTCCATCACAGCCTCAGTCAGCAATGGGCCCTCCACCTGGCTCTTCCTTTGCAGCTCAACCCTGGCAAATGAGGCCTGACCAGGTAAATTAGGAATTTCTTCATTTCGGAAATATGTGATGCGAGTTTGTTTTGAATTTTTAATAAGCATTATAGTCCAGATAATGCACCATTAAATTAACTATCAAAGTAAGGTTAGAGTTGAACATCCATGTTTTCAATATTCAATCTAATTATTTTAGCTCTGGGAAGTTGTATTTATTAGTAAGCACTTTGATATTATTTGTTTTTAATAGCCTGAATACTCGAGAGAGATTTGTGTGGGGTTTGAAAAACAGAATATTCTGAACCTTGTATTTTGATTAAACATATGTTGGATTTCTAGCATGTGGTAAATTTAAGGTTTCCATTGGTGTATAGAAACTAATTATTATTTTATATATTGTTTAACAGCATCGGCTGTTGTATTAGGATAGAGACATGAAAGTGTTTTAGCTTTGTGTTTATTATTAAAAACAAGAGGTTATTTTCCATGAGCCCTTGAGCTCCAAATAAGCTATAGATCCAATATATATAAAAATGATGTATTGGCAGCTTCATCATTGAATGTATGTAAAGTGAAAAAAATGTGAAACGTTGTAAGGATTAAAATCTTAGTTGCCCTGACTGAGCTCTCATCGTCATCTATTTGGCAATACTGTATTGGACACCCTTCCCATCTTGGATGCTTATTGTATATCACGGGCTAGGATGTTTCTTTTTACTGGTACATCGGTAAATAGATATATTATTGGTGTTTTCTTCCTATTTTAATGAGGTGATATTTTGTCTTCTTGTCATATACGTGGGTAGTTGGTGGGTTCCATTTATAATGATGGGTTGGGGTATTTGTCATGTTCAAAGATTGTTAGGGCAATACTTATGTGTATCATACTTTCTGATATTAGATGCCTCCTCAGCCTCCATCTGGTCCTGGTGCTGTACAGCCACCTCGAATGTATTCACTACCAAATCAATCTATGACTTCTATATCTCATGGCATGGCCCCTACTGGGGTTTCCAGTGGTGCACCATCAAAGATTGACCCCAACCAAATTCCAAGGCCTATACCTAGTTCAGCAGTGATCTTGCATGAAACTCGTCAAGGTGATCAAGCAAATCCTCCTCCGGTAAATCCATCCTCCACTATCCCATTTTTACATATGCATATTTGTTTTTTCACATAAATCATACATTCTCATGGTTGCATTGCTTATATGGTTGGTTGCACTTTCTTGAAGCCGGCTACAAGTGATTACATTGTCAGAGATGCTGGAAATTGCAGTCCACGATATATGAGGTGCACCATTAATCAGGTAATATATTAACTGCAGGATTGCTTTCCAATTTAAATGTGAAGATTTTCATTATGGTGTGCATCTTTCTGTGCAGAAATAGTTATAGTTATGAATTAATATTTAAGAGCTGATAATAACAACATGAACTAAAACTTCTCATTTTGCAGATTCCATGCAATGCAGACCTGTTGGCAACATCAGGGATGCAGCTAGCTTTGTTGGTTCAACCTCTTGCCCTTCCCCATCCATCTGAGGAGCCTATTCAGGTAATCTATTCGATTATTTTATTTTGTTGCTTGAACACTAAGCATAACATGGTTAACAAATTTTGTATTTCATGAAGATATACTATAATTAAGTATTACAATTTTGTGACTTAATATTGTAGAATCTCATCCCTTGACATATATCCATGGAAACTTTGTGCTTAGGCTAATATATGCTTAGTGATGTCACTTAAATTGCTAGTATTCCTTTAATAAAACATTTTAGGAAACTAAAAAAATGATATCACGAGCTATTTTAGATGATGAATTAGTATGCACCACTGACACAATTTCCTCCATTAAATGATGAGATACATCTATGTGAGATTGAATAAATTATAGTTTGTAGTTTTCTTATGATGAATCAGTATGCACCATTATGTGAATTGTTGTCACACTCCTCTCCATTAAATGATTGGATACATTTATGTGAGATTGAATGAATTAGAGATGGTATTTTTGTTTATTTCAACTTCTAAATGCCATATCTGTGAGCTTATGACCTGTTATTCTGTAATAGTGACTTCATTCTTAATATTTTTATCATCTTTCTTCTTGATCCCCGTTACTGGTTGTCATTTCGATACTGCTACAAGTATACAATTATGCTATTGCAGATAGGGATATAGCTTTCTTTAGGCTAATCTCCCATATAAGGCCACAAAGTTTGACTGATACTCAATAAATTATAAACTTTTATTTGTGTCAATTCATAGACAACTTTGATGGCTCAATTTTGGATATAATTTTATTTTAAAATACTATTAAACTGGCAATTCAATGCTATCAAACATAGTGGGTCATATTACACACGTAGTGTTGTCCTTAAATTAAGCTGCCAAGAAAAACTTTGTCTGTGAATTTAGCCAAGTAGAAGTTTTGCACCTTAATTGAGTCATAGCACAAGAGCTATCACTTTATTTGGGATTTTAGCCGTTTCTTTATTCTAACTGTAGAGTAGTTTTTTTAATGAATATGGACTGAAGTTTAAATTCCAGAAAATTTGACTCTTTTCTTATATCATGAAAGTTAAAATTGAAATGATATCTACTTAATTGTCTTATGGGACTAATTTCTGACAGTTTTATGGTAACCATAGGTGATCGGTATTTTTCATTCACAAAATGACACTCTTACTAGGAAAGTATTTTGGAATACATATAAGTGAACACATTTTCCATATAAATATTCCTTAAAGGTCTTGTAACATTTCTGCATAATTTTATATTATATCAGGTTGTTGATTTTGGAGAAAGTGGTCCTGTTCGATGTTCTCGCTGCAAGGGCTACATAAATCCTTTCATGAGATTTATTGATCAAGGAAGGAAGTTCATTTGCAACTTATGTGGTAAGTACAGAGAGTGCATACATATTTTCATGGTTATTATAGAATTTAAAGGAGTTTTGCTTGTCTATGATCAATTTTGTTGGAAAGTAAAAGCAATTTTCGCTTATTATTACCTACTTGTACATTTTCAACGAGTTGAAGATAATACAAGATCTTACATATCTTTGTGAAGATAATATGTTCCTTGTCAGGCTCCCCCTATATATGAGCTTTTAATACCATGCTGTTTTTCACATCCATTTTCAATTGAAAGAATGAAGATTTGTTAGGAGTCCTCAATCTTCCCAAGAGAATGGACAACTTATTATTAGTCGTCACCAATATTATGTTGCTTGAGAAAATTTTGGTTTTTTCCTCCACTCTCTTTAGCCAATTATGAAATGGCATTTTTTTTGTTTTCCAGGTTTCACTGATGAGACTCCCCGTGATTACCATTGTAATCTTGGTCCTGATGGTAGACGCAGGGATGCTGATGATAGGCCTGAGTTATGTAAAGGAACAGTTGAATTTGTAGCATCTAAGGAATACATGGTAAGTATATAATGCCGAAATGTTTGCAACATACTGATGACAAATGAAACTAAATCTAATGTATGTTATTGAGGAATGCTATATGGTCTTGCATATTAAGATTAATTCATTGATGCTACATCTTTTCTAACTGAATAGTTGTTGCTTCTCATGAATATGAGAATATTGTGATTGCTGGCTTCTATTGTCATTTGGAGTTTATTTTTCAGGTAGTCTTTTAAACACAATATGTCAAGTCTTGAATTATTTTCAGGATCTTTACTATGAAGCCATGGTGTTTAAAAATAGTTTCTCAAAATTTGCCTTTTTGACCTTGATATTGTCTAGAATTAGGCCACATATTTAACAGTACTGGTGAGACATTGATTACTTCACTGAAGAGTACTCCTTCCAAGAGGAAGAATTTCATTGCAATGGATTGTCAGTGTTTTAAGTTTGATACTGGAAAGGGATATCTGTCTGAGAAGAAGTTTATTTGTTGTAAAACTATATGCTAATTATTATTTTTTTGGTGAGCCTGTTATGTCTGAGAATAAGTTGCATGAAACATGTCAGTGAGGAAAAATAGTAAATTGTACGGTGAAGTTGTGCATTTTCATATATCTATAGTTTTATTTGACCATTGGATTGCTTAGTATTGATTGTCTTTGGTTCTCCTTGCATGCTTGTGGTAAGATCTCATCTTGTAAGGAAATATAAATTAATCACATTATTTGCCTTTTGAGTAGAATCTATTTTCTAATTGAGGACATTAAAATAGATGATTACCATACTAAGTGTTTTCTTCTGTATCAAATTTCCAATTTATCTCAGCAAATTTGTTGCACAATATTATATGATATCATCTTTTCAGTTTTGATTTCCCCTTTCATTAATTTTAGACATAAAGTTCATTTACTTAAAAAAAGAAAATAGTGGATATAGTTCTCTTTATATTATTATGGAGTTATTCCAGCATTATTGAATCACATTGTTTTCACTATTTTCTCTTCTTTTTGACGAATGATTATTCTGCTCTCTACCTAATCTCAGATCCGTGAACCTATGCCGGCAGTTTATTTCTTTCTCATAGATGTATCCATGAATGCCATGCAAATTGGTGCAACTGCTGCAGCTTGTAGTGCAATCAGCCAAGTTATTGCTGATCTCCCCGTAAGTGTTGTTTATCATTAGTCTGGTTTAGACTTGTACATTGTTCTTTTACTTTGTTGGTTGGGATTTGGTGGGTAGTTGGGGCTACCAAGTATAGTTGGCTGGTAAATCTTGGTAACTGAGAGTCTGGCATCTATTCATATCATTTTGCTGAGGAGTTTCTCTGTTAAGTGAATTATTCAAAGGATAATTATTGGTACCTGAGCTGTTTCAGTAATATAGTTCTGTAAGTTTGTTTTTCACTCCTTTTCCATCACGTATATTTAATTCTTTTACCAGTTGTTATGTTCTGTACTTATAGATGCCACTAATAATGTAGAGGAGCCAAGGATCTTATGAAAATGAATTAATTCTTACCACGATATATGATGCCTAAAACATAGCATGGATCAGAAAGAGGTGAAATATCTTATTTCCTGTATACCTGTTTTGGCTCCTTGGATCAGTAGCTTCCAAGTATAAAACCTCAACATCATCCTTTTTTTCCTGAATAGGACCTGGATTGTACTACACATTGAATCAAAGAATTATTAATAAAAACTGATGCTGGATTCTTCAGTTGTGACCTACTTGAACATGTATTAAGTATTTGATATTTCTGTCTAGGACCTGGATGGCTATAATTTTCTCAAGAAATACTTTAGTTGCATCTCACCTAGAACATGCGATTCATTTGACATTGCTATTGTTAACCATTATTTTGATACATACACAATGACTAGTTTATCAGAACCTCATTCTTGTGACTTTTTTTGGATTCTTGGTTATAAACTGAACTTAATTAATATTAGGCTCCTCTTTCAAGCAATTGACAAAGTTGTTTATTTTCGAGTTATCGCTTGAAGATCTTGTCATGTCATTCTAGGTTTGTTGCATTGTGTGTTTGTGCCTATTTGCAGGAAGGTCCACGGACAATGGTTGGCATTGCAACATTTGATTCGACTATTCACTTCTACAATTTGAAGCGTGCCTTGCAACAGGTGTCTAATTTTTCTTGTCATTTGTTTTTTTGTGGGGATAAACGTAATTCTATATTTGTCTCAGTTGAAGTTTCATGATGATTGACTTTGATGTTTGGTGGAAATGGCTATAATTTTAAATCTCTTCATTATGTCTAATTATTGATGATTGGACAATTCTACAAGTTTGTGGTTATAAAGAGACTGGATTCATACTATCTCTTTGTTGGTTCTCCCTTCCCAAATCAAAATCATCCAGATAGTTAAAATAATTGTTCCTTGTTTTGTCTGTCATTGCTTTCTTCACACTCTTCTCTCATCTCCCTTGATAAGTATCATTCTCACAGAATATGGAGATCCTTTTCTCTCAATTTCTCTATCTGTCATACTATGGCTTATTTATTCATCAAGTAATGCATATTGCATACTTATAAAAAAAGTAATGCATGTATTATGTTTCTTTACTAAATGAATGCAGCCATTGATGCTCATTGTTCCTGACATACAAGATGTCTATACTCCACTACAAAGTGATGTTATTGTTCCACTTTCAGAGGTAAGCTTCAATGGCAAGTTTTGCTGTTATCAAAGTTTATTTGACCTATTTATCTCTCTCTCGCTATTGTTGTAATATAGTATGCTGTTGTTCCTTTTAAGAATAAAAAAGGAGTTTTGAAACATTTTTTCTTTCCCAAACTTACTCTTTTGTTTTATTATATATTATTGTAGTGTCGTCAACATTTGGAATTATTGCTCGAAAGCATCCCGACAATGTTTGAGAACAATAGAATTGCAGAATCAGCCTTTGGTGCAGCAATCAAGGTGATTTTCTTCCCCTTACAGGCGATTTTTTAATGCAGTTTACTAATTCAGCTAAACCTGGAATGCATAGATCTATAGGTTGCAAACTTTACTATTGGCATCTTGCACTGACCAAGGGAATTAGAGCCCTAGTAACAGAGCTTAAAATATGGTATCTGAAGTGCAAAAGTGTGTGATATTCACAAGCTCCTATTTCAGGTGGAAATTGTCAAATTATAGCATAACATAAGAAGCTAATTTGTTCCATGTTTTTGGGAAAATAATTATTCCATTAGATCAGTCCTGGTTGAAGTGCACACCTCTGTCTGCAGAATATTCAATAAGAAATGTGGACACTTTAAAAAATTAATCAAATGTTTTTATTTAGCTAACAGCTCTATAGCATACTAGATATAACCTACGGTGTGTTTCGCTTGCTGTATTTCCCTTCAACTCCATGTAATTGAAATTGATTACATCCTATATCAAGGTGTTTAGCAACTTTTAGGAATGAGCTGGGGCTATAATTCACTTTTTAGGCTGCATTTAACTTCCCAGGTCTTCCTCATTTCCCAGAAAGTGGTTGCAGTGAAAATTAGGTGTAATTTTCAATTTCACTACAAACTAATGGAAGTTGATTGATGGAGAAAGTGGAAGAGATAATAGGAGAGATAAAGGAATAGTTGGGTTTAAAGAATATTATTATATTATATTAAATTATACATTCTTTCTCTACAATTCAAAAAACTTCCAAATACAACATTTTCAAATTACATTATAGTTCTACCAGGTAAAAAAACTTTTCCTGTTATCTAACATTACAATATAATCTAGCATTACAATGAGCCAAACATATAATATTAAAATAATACCTACTTTCCCAACAATTCAAAAAATTTACCAAACACAACATTTTCAAATTCAGAGCCTTACCTGGTAAACCAACTTTCAATGTAATTTAACATTACACCTTAATTTAGCATTATAACAAGCCAAACATACCCTTTTTCTTTATATTGATGGTGATTGGATGTTCGTGTCCAATTAATTAACCAGGAAGTGTATTATACAGTCTGGGTGCTTACCATGAAACCCCAAATGCTGATACTAGGGAATGAACCCATGGCACAGTTCATCATTACCAGCAGGACTGTTGCTCTTGGTTAGCCAAACACCCCTTTAAGTGTATTGGTGTTAACCTAAATTGATTGAAATGAAATTAAATATGCATCCCCAGAGGGTTGGTGATGAAAATGGATCTTGAATCTATCTGTGGGCTGGCGATGAGCACATACTACATAGAATATTTGTGCTTGAGGCTGGATTTGTTTATTTGATGGAAAATTGTTTCAAGGATGTGTTTAGAGGACCCCATCTAATATTCAAGAGGTCAAAAGTTTGAGGAGTGGTTGTTGAGAGATTCTATTTAATATTTCTCATAGTTAGAAATATGTCATGTAGCCGGATATAAGAATCTGCTATAAAAGATGGTTGTTGAGAGATTCTATTTAATCCACATTCTCAAGATGGGAGATTGAGTTCTTTGTCCAGC
Organism: Trapa incisa; assembly: GCA_030064435.1. NCBI lineage: Eukaryota > Viridiplantae > Streptophyta > Magnoliopsida > Myrtales > Lythraceae > Trapa > Trapa incisa. The sequence continues at coordinate 5,377,260 of CM057765.1, forward strand.
TCTGTAATCTTACAAATATACACCTTTGGAGTCGCAGGCTGGTTTAGTTTGAAAGCAAATAACTTGGGAAGATTCACGGTAAAATCTTTTTAAGAAGAGTTGTGGAAGGCAATCAGGATTTTCCATGTAGACAGTCGTGGAAGAAGCAATTTTCTATGGAAACGAGTTTTTTTTTGGTTTGTCAGGCAGTATAGAGGTGGTTCTTACCATTGACAATTTGGGTAGGTAACCAAATATTTTAATTTACACATGCTATCTATGGTTTATTGCAAACAAAAATGGAAAAAAGATGCTATCTATGCCAAGCAGGAGGGAAGACGGTCAGCCACTTGCTATATTTGCTACTGCATTGTCCATGGATGTGGAGAATTTGGACTATAGATTTTGTGATGTTGTGCATCAATTATGTGACAATATAAACAATGATAAGGAATTGAGTTGAGAGCATGATTTGGGATTTGTAATTCGAAAAAGAAGTTTGTTAAGTGTTGTCTCTGCCTATTATTTTGGATTGAATTGAAGGGCTTTTGTTGGAATAGATATTCATGATGCTTATCTAATATCTAAAAGGGCAACAAAGGTATAGTTTTTGTTCTAGCTGGGTTTTGTGACAAGTTCATAAAATTGTGTAGATACCAAATTTGTACAAGATGTAATATTCTTAGTGCCAAGATTAACAAACTTTCTATATATCATTGGAATAAAAGACCAACACGTCTTAAGTCAATGAAGGGGAGAGTAAAACAATTAGAGAGGTATGTTTACCTTTTTTTAGGTTACGATAGAAGTTATGTGGTCCTGGAAGGGATACAGGGGACAAGGGGGAAAAGGTGTAGGAAAATTTCCATGATGAGAATTAAATCTCAATCTCTTTATTGTTAGGTAGAGAACACTACCACTATATTAAATTCTCTTTTTCAAGTATATTATATTTAGGGTATGTTTTTTGGATGAAGGGGTTTGGAAGGATAGAGTGGAGGAGGAATGAGGAGAAGTTAATAAAAGTATATTAATTATAATATAAATATAAATACATCATTGTGTATTTTTTCTTAAAATAACCCGGCCATAAATGTATTTCTGACTGAACAATATATACCCACCCCCCATATTCTGGCTTTCCAGTTGAAAATTTTCTTAAATACCTCAGGCATACAAGCGGAATTTTATTTATTTATTTATTTTTACATACGAATGCACATATATTGAACTGATATTTGTTGTTGCTAATATGCTAGTGCTGTATGTGATGTTAGACATTTGGTCATTCATGTACTTTGTATATTGTTGTGTATTCTTGCTTGTAATGCTTCATAACCAATGTTCTGTTCTTAATTGGGTGTTCATCGGGAGAGTGAGTGAGAGTCACTGACTTATCCTTGTCTGACAAAGTTTTCTATGTCAATGGAACTTAACCTTTGTATAACTTCTCGATTAATTATTCCTGGCATTTATTATGGCTTCATTACATATTCATAAAAGAAAGGCATGCCTTCCATGTTGCTCCCTTTGTATGCATCCTAGGTGGATAGTATTACTTGAAAATTTGGCTTTTTAGGGAGCTTATAGATATCAAACTGAATGTGATAATGTATTGAGGCATCTCTTTGATTAGAAATTTCAAAACAATGCTTTGACTTATTAAATCAATGCAAATGTTCAAATTTCTATGGGCTCACAGAATGAGATTTTGAAATTCAGAATCTTATCAGATATAATACGCGGGGATCTCGAAAACCAACTAGATTGGGGATTTTGAATATTAAGAGCTTGTTTTGTTGCTAGCTTACAAAAGGTATCTATCTTGACAAGTTTATGCATGTCATGGCAGGCTGCTTATTTGTCCATGAAGATCACTGGTGGGAAGCTTCTAGTATTTCAATCAGGCAAGATAAAAATCGCTTTGCACATGGTTTCCATTTTTTGTGTGGGCTTTGTTATTGTTTTCCTTGTCTGATGTTATTTATATATTGCACTTAAGTTTTGAAGAAAATGACCAATAATTGTTTTATTAGTCATTTTTAACAAAGAATACTTGATATCAAGTTGTCTCTGTATTTTAGTAAAAAAACAAGATATTAATTCATCTCCAATTATTCCATGATTGAATGAAAACATATTTATCTAGTTTGGTAAGGTAAACTCAAAATCAACTAGTAATAATATTGAATAATAAAGCTTCGATAGTGACACACTTTGCAGTTCCTATTTGATATTGAGTGGGCAAGTGTTGGTGAAATCTAGAATGCTAATGGTTTCTACTACTTCTGCTGGATGCTGAGGTTGTATTTGATTTTAGCGCGAGCAGATTTTGTGTTGGGAATATCTTGCTTGGCTCATTTGATTGAAATTGGTAGAGTGCTGATTCTATTGTAAACTAATAAGGCTGAGGTTTTAAGGTTGGTTGTACAAGACCACAGAAAACTTGAGAAGAAATGGGGTAGGTATTTGTAATACAGTTAGAATCCCCCTCAGTTCTGAGAGTTTGATAAGCTATAATTTATGTGTTTTGATCATCAAGAAGAATTACAAAGATGTTGATTATTGGGGTTGTGAAATTCCCCCATATTGATCAACATGTAGATTTATGTATGCAGATGCTTCTCTTGCCTTTCGTTTTCTATATTCATAAAACACATTTGTTGCTTAGTATTACTTTGGCTGTTTTTTTCTGCCATTACTCTTGCTTGCTTATAGTTGCTAACAAATTTCTTAATTGGTTCTTTTCATCCTTAAGATTATTGTCATTTTTGCTATCAAATAAATTTCATGATGGGGTTGCTCATTTTTGTTTACCTTGATGCAGTACTACCATCTGTTGGTATTGGCGCACTTTCTGCTAGAGATGCGGAAGGCAGAACTAACATTTCAGCTGGAGAGAAGGTGTGAATGTCCTAAATCCATTTTGATTTATTTAAATGGTTTTAACCAAGTTAACTCTTGAATTACAAATACCTGCTTACCCATTTTGTATCTTCAATCGTTAACTTTTTGAGACAAGATAGATTCTCTCTTCATGTTACTTCCGTTACTGCTGCTTCACCCTATTGTGAAGTTTGGCTTCATGCATCATGTGGGTATTAGTACTCTTTAACTACTAAGACAATTTATTATAGTAATGTCTGATGTACATCCAATCTTTATTTGACCATCCATCCTGTGTTGGGTCAGGTATAACATACACATGGCTCTGCACTATTTAATTAAATAAATTTTTTCTATAGAGATATTTATTCCATTTGCTTCACAAATGTACTGTTATCATTTGGAATTCATTTTACAAAACCCTTTTGTAAAAATCTTGTGAGAATTGCATTATCCAGGGCAAATGGAGATAAGGGCCAAAGTAATGCCTTTGTGATAGTTGTTCAGTAGAATTGTTGCATTATGTACACTTTTGATATTGCGGAGTGCATTTTTGTGCTTATTTCTTATTGATATCTAAATGAATATGGAAAGTAATACCATCACTTATCTGATAACTCTGAGACAGCATGAGCATGGTAGAAATATGAGAATTGGAGTTTATAAAAACTTCTTACCATCTTAATAGAATAAACTATACTCAGGTTTGCTTTTTTGCCAATTTATTCTTTAATATTAACTGCTGATTTCATCTCTCGTTGTCTAAATGTTATATCTTGATAGAGCTGTTCTCGTAAAGGACTATTCTAACTCATTTTTATTGGTTAATGGAATTTTTCAGCTAGTCATCAGTGTTCTAGTGTGCAATTAATTTTCTTTTCTTCCTCTTTATGTTTGGGTTTATTCAGGAGGCCCACAAACTACTCCAACCTGCAGACAAAACCCTGAAGACAATGGCTATTGAGTTTGCAGAGTATCAGGTGAGCTCTTGGAAATTAAACTAATAAATCAAATTAAATATAACTGCTGATAATAGCATCATTTTTCCCATTAACCTCATCACATACACATCAACTGATGTTCTAAAGTCTGGGCACAATATAGGTGTGCGTTGATGTGTTCCTCACTACTCAGAGTTACATAGACATTGCTTCAATATCTGTAGTTCCACGAACTACTGGAGGACAGGTACTTTATCTTCTCATATCGATATGCAAGTCTAAGTTCTATTTAGCTTGAAATATTTATGGTTCAATGCATTCATATTTATGCTCAGACAAGTTCCATGCATTTTGGCTCCAGTTGATGATGTGGTGAAAGTGCTTCTGTTGAATTATGGTGATATTGATGCTGGGCATGTTGTTAAGTTTATTTATTTTGATAATCAACATGTGGATGTGGATAAATTTAAGTCATTACCATTATGATTTATGTAAAGTTGCAGTGTGAATTATGTATATGGAATTTTTATCTTTTGTACTATTCCATTTTGACACTAATTTTGGTGCTCGTTTAGGTATATAATTATCTACCCTTCTCAGCATTATCTGATACTGCCAAGCTTTACAATGATCTAAGATGGAACATTACAAGGCCCCAAGGTTTTGAGGCAGTTATGAGAGTCAGATGCAGTCAGGTACTTCCTGCTGGATATTTAAATTTCTCCCCAAATGCAGTTAATCTTATATTTCAGAGATTACTCAATTTTGGAACATTTTTATTTACTTGAGAGAACTTGTAGGGAATTCAAGTTCAAGAATACCATGGGAACTTCTGCAAACGAATTCCTACTGATATTGACCTGCCTGCGGTAAAGTTACTTGATGCTATTTAATTGTTTCTTAGTAAATAAATCTGAGTCCTTGAAAAATTAATCCGAACTTGTTTGTTTGACTGGAGTAGAATTAGACCAATGTGCATTTCCTGATATACATGATTTGCTTGTATAGATTAAAAAAAGCATAAATATGTTTGTGGTTTATGTATTCTAGTCTGAGAAATTGGGTCTAGTAGTTCATTATTGAGAAGTTGGCCCTCCTTAGCCAATCATGAGAACTACACTGATGAGTTCATTTGAAAAATATACTAGAATTTCTGTGTTTATGTTTTGCCTCTCTGGCCTAACAAAGAGAAGGAAAGAAAGAGTCTCTCTTCAATAGACTGACACAATACTTGTTGCTATGCAGATAGACTGTGACAAGGCTATTATGGTATCACTAAAACACGATGACAAGTTACCTGATGGTTCTGAATTTGCATTTCAGGTGAATCAGATTTTCTGCCAAACAGTTTACTCTGTATTTTATTCTGTGAACTTGATATTGGGATTTGTACTGATTATGTTTTACAATATGCTATCTAGTGTGCCCTTCTTTATACTACTCTGTATGGACAAAGGAGAATCCGAGTTACAACTTTATCTCTTTCAGTAACCAGCATGTTGAGTTCTCTCTTCCGTGTTGCTGACTTGGATGCTCAATTTACATGTATGCTGAAGCAAGGTATGCATAGATTCCTTAAAGCCTCGTGTTCTTATTTTCTGTGGGACAGAATAGTAAATTTTACACGGTCTCTGCAGCTGCGATTGGCATTCCATCCACTCCACTTCTTCAAGTCCGGGAACAAGCTATGAATACTTGCATAAATATTTTGCTCTCATACCGCAAATTTTGTGCTACTGTATCTTCATCTGGACAACTTATTCTACCTGAGGCTCTCAAACTTCTGCCTCTTTACTCTTTGGGTATGCTTATCTAGCTATTCCTTACATTTTTTTCTTAAATGTAGATGAAGAGAAAGCAAATGTTTCTGTAACTGATAAAATTTATGGAATTCCTGGAACTCTGTGCTTGAAATTAAATTTCTAACTTTATGGGAGATATCTTTCAAATTGATTATGGTTCCAGGTCAACCCTGCTGATTTACTGGTTGTCTTCCAATTTAAGCTTTACCCTTCTGATTTGAGCTAATACTGTCTTCTTTTATTAGCCCTATTAAAAAGCGCTGGGCTGCGACCTGATGGAAAGATAGATGACCGTTCCTTTTGGGTAAACATTGTTTCCTCCATCTCTGCTCCATTAGCAATTCCTCTGGTTTACCCAAGGATGATATCAATCCATGATCTCAAGACAAAGGTAATCACATTTTAAAGAAATTTTCAGTATCTGTTATTGCACTAATCCCTTCTTACAGCATGACTTTCTACCCATCGACAGGAGGAGGATGGATCCATGGTTCCCACATCAATTCCTCTCTCCAGCGAACATCTAAGTGACGGGGGAATATATCTTCTGGAAAATGGTGATGATGCTTTGATATATGTTGGGGCTTTGGTAGATTCTGGAATATTGCTCCAATTATTTGGTGCATCAACAGTGGAAGAAATCCCATCACAGGCAATATTTTCATTTTCAATGCAAACATTTTCCCGTTGGAATCCTTTTCATCCAAACTCCAAGGCACTTGCTCAAGGAAGAAATTTTCTTGTTCATTTTCTTTGATGAGAATGGACATTTGGAATTATACAAATCCTCTTTCATTTTGTTCTGCTAAGCAAAAGAACTTCCCAAGCATGCCTTTACAAGATTCAAATATCCTTATTCTTAGATCTATCTTCTTTCCACATTGATTAAGTGACTGGGATTTTATTGGTTAGGTAGCACCCCTTTCAGAAATTACTTTAAATCTTGTGCTCGTCTTTGATGTGCCCAAAATAATTTATACCCCTTACCTATAGTTGTCAGGAACTGGAAGGGTCTTTTCTTAATGAATGTGATAAAGTGTCTTTTATGCCATTAAATGCAGTGTATCTGTCATTATATGAGGCTAATATGATTTTAGAGGGGTCGAACTTGGAGAAAATCTGGAATAACTACGTTTATTTGTGTTTGCACTGGCTCTGCATTCTAGTTTCAATTTTATAGTATTGAAACTGCAGTTTATTTACTTGAGGGGGATTCTCATTCCCAAAAGCCAGTACCTAGAATTTAATGGTGGGCACTAGGCTATATAATGCACATTACAGTAGATTAATCAGGTTCTGTGGCATCTTAAAGAAAAAAGGAAAGTTCAGTGGTGTTTTTCAGGAGGAAGTTTTCTTGTGCTTTTTAAGTGGTGTAATTTCAGGAATTACATGGTTGTGCAATTTCTTATTTCTAACTGTAAGTTGTACATGCTATCAGTTTGTGCTGCAGCAATATGACAATCCACTGTCAAAAAAACTGAATGAGGTGGTGAATGAGATTCGAAGGCAAAGATGTTCATACCTCCGGTGAGTTTTTTGGGTTCATTTGGAACCTTATTTTACCATTTGATAACTTTGCAGGTGTTGTGATATTACCTCATTCAATTCTCACGAGAGCTATTGTTTCTTTTCCTTTTTTTGTGTACTTGTTGTGCAGATTGAGAATTTGCAAGAAAGGAGATCCATCAGGTAAAACTTTTGCATGAAAAAACTAAATCAACATATTGATGAACATTCATTTAAAGCCTAGTAGAAATTAGGGGAAGAAAACTTTATCCTGAATGGCTAACCTCATCCAAAATAACCTCTGAATGTGTGCATTTAATTCCCTGAATTGGTGCTTGAGTGCATACATTCTTATTTTCACACAATATGGATGACTGAATATGTACAGTGCCAACTCTGAAATAAGGGCACGTGTAGATTGATTAAATCATATGGGTGTCAGTTCATCCTTTTCTTTTATATTGCACCAGGAATGCTGTTCTTCTCACAGCTCGTAGAGGACAAGAACCATGGTAGTATGTCATACGTGGAGTTCCTAGTTCATATTCACCGTCAAATCCAAACCAGAATGAGCTGAAGCCTTTTTGCCAACTCATTTCCTATGTTTATTAGCTGAGTTTTGGCCGATGTTTAGACTCTTCAGAATTCATAATTGCTGAAGTAATAATAGCATGGCAGCTGCATGTCAAATTTTCTTTTTCTTTTGAGTTGTGGGGTTTTTTTTATGAGGGGAGACGCTGGCGGTGAAATCATTACAATGTTTAGTCTTTCTGTGCTATACGTACTATCAGGGTAAATTTAGACGTATACATCAATGAACCATTTTCTCTTTATTCATGGCTTTATATTCTTGTTCCTGATTCTCTATGCTCGGGCATTCCTGTCCTTAATATGATCTAGTTTTAGTCTTGTCAACAAAACGGTTTGGGTTTGGAATGAGGCAGCGTTTTGGGTTTTATGATAAATTGAAGTTATCTTTTGTTACTTTGATTGGAATGAGGACTCCTGTTCTGAGTGAAATCTGGATGAAGCTTTTTCCCCGGTTTGGTTATTCAGTTTTCTAAAATGGTCATTATATTTGCATTGATTTGTAGGGAGCAGATCCTCATGGAATTATATGCCCATCATGTTGACATATTCTAAACAAACTCAACTTTTAACGGGGCCACATTTGTAACTTGAAATTGCACTTGTGGCAAATTCGGACAAATGTGGCACTTGTCGTCTCATAAATTAAATTGTCTAAAATCTCTTCTTTCCCGGAGGAACAGTAGAGCAAAACAGTACATTGGATGGTGTGCTTACTGATTAGGAGAGGTATACGAGATTTAAGGAACTCTTACTCTTTTTTGAACCATGTACTTGTGAAAGTACAGTGACAATTATATTCAAATCCGGACTCTATTGATGTATTTGTTAAGAGGTAAATATATTCGTGCAAGTCTCTATCCCTTTTGGCTATAGAAGACCATGTGGACAAATAAGGAAATACTGAGACAATGTGAATGTTTGGACTCTGGTAGCACCTCTCCATTGATACTATGAAGCTCTCCTCCCAATGACTCTTGAAAAATAATCGTTTCTCCAGGTGATATCATTGATAAATAGTACAATAGGTAACTCGAACCTACATTTGCTTGGTGATAGACTCAAGCGGGACTGGAAGAAGAGGGTATACTAGATATTTCAATTACACCCATATGGTCTGATTAAAGAAGGTAACGCAATTATCAATTATGTTTATGCCTTCTTGTTGGATATAAAAAAGGAACTTCAAAGAGTATAACTGATAATTTCTCTTAAAATCTCATTCACATTCCATTAGCTAGCTAGCCGACATTAGGGTTTGTGAAGCCCTTGTTTAATAGCAACAGAAGCGCACTCTGTAGCCTGAAACCCTATCCTGTCACGCTTCAAATCATAGACAACTTGGACGTTCTGCTGCTGAAAGCTACCCAGCACTCCCGCTGGCCCGTACCCATCTCCATTGCCCATGCTCTGGTAGAGCAGGCACTTCACCACCGTGGAGTTCACCGGTGCAGCCACCGCATAGAAGCTGCTATCCCTCGGCAGAATGAGGCTCACATTGTTCAGGAAATGGAACGCAATTGTAGGGAGGTCCTCATCGCCTGCATCAGCGTTGATCCGATTGTTAGGGGCCGGCACGGCGTAGCACAGGTCGAACCCCATCAGCTGCTCGTGCTTTACAGCTCGAGGGTAGCTTATCAGTCGCCGGAGGGCCGAGAGCAGTTCCGAGTAAAAGGGCTCGGGTAGGTGGGTATAGGTGGTACCGGAGTCAACCATCATGCCGCCATTGCCCTCAAAGTCGAACCCTCTCAGGCTATGTGGCACGTCCAATGCAGTCACGTTTCCGACCGTGACAGCCTCCAGGCCGACATAGTAGTAGTTGGGATACATAGCTGACTTCAGCATCGGTGTGAACTGGAGAATCCCTCCACCTTGAACGCCGCCACCTTCTTCCTCCGAGGCAATCGCACTGTCTCCGATCACCAACGGACTCGAGATGTTAGGGTTGTTGGCGTACTTAAACGGCAGGAAGCAATAGGAGAAGAACCCCTTTTGGAAAATCCCTAGCTGGGAGGGAAGAGAGAGGAGTCCCTTACCGAACCCCGCGATCCCGATGGGCTCGTGGTAGGTAGAGCCAGCGCACCCGAAGATGATGCTATCCCCGCCAACACCGCCACCGCCGTCTCCATGAACTCGGAGGGTGTCCTTTATTAGGGTTCCGGCGGCCACACCACCACCGTAAGTGTAAGCAAAGGAAGGGCACGGCCTCGCGCAGTTTCCGTTAAGGGCAGAGCTCAGAGAACAGCCAGTGATAATGCACGGGTCGTACGGATTATCGGAGCTATGGAGGTCCATGCAGAGAGGGCTAGTGCAAGCCACCCTCGACGAAGAGGATGATCGCGACGGAGAGAATGAGCCGTACGGCTTTATAGTAAGGCTTCGATAGTCATCGCAGTCGATGCAGTCGAAGGTTAGGTTCCCGCACGGAACCCACGTTAGGTCACTTCCGGTGTCTAGGTACGCATGGATGACCTGTGAAGGGGATCCTACGCTGAGGGGCACAAGGTATCCATCCCGAACTTCCTTCAGGGGCTCCGTTGATTCCATCGAGTCGGTGGCCTTCCCTATGGGTCTCGTGGCGGCTTTGGGTTGAGGAATACGGCCCGTTCGAGAGATTGGAGGACTCTGAAGGGAGAAAACGAGTGTGCTAGAGCCTCTCTGAAGATTCGTGAAGCAGTTAATAGGGATGAAGGAGACTGTGAGGAGGAAGAGGAGGAGTAGGGTGGGGATAGGGTTATTAGCTTTGGAGATTTTGCTTTGCGCTTGAGCCCTCATTTGGGGCTCTTTAGATGGCAATGGAGGAAGACAAAGTTGCCAATGAATGAGGGATTAGTGCTCATGTGTGAGCTCTTATTTATAAGGAGAATATTAAAATTGGACGGAATAAATTTTTATTAAAATAATATAATATTATTACTAATAAACTCTAAATTAATTTATTGGATAAATGATTAAATATTGAATAATTTTGATGATAAAAGAAATATTATAAAAAAATTGTTAGATTGAATTTCATATGAAGCATAAATTCGGAGAGTGGCTCTGAAATGGCCAATTGGGGGGCGCCGGCGCTCCCCAATGATTGATTAATTGGAAGCGCCACCGATGTTCACTAATTTACGCGTGCTTTACAATTATTAGATCAACCTTTGAACAATTAATTGGAAAATAACAAACGACAACTTCGGCCAAGTCCGTCACTTGGTGAAAAGAGAGGAAAAAAAAGCAAATAAATAGCTTAGAAAAAAGGAAACCCTAAAGTCGACAGTTGCTAGTGGTGGGTCGAACCAGAATATTTAGGAAGTGCAAAACTGGTTTTATGTTCTTGATTTTATTTTGTCAAATATGTACTTGATTTCATTTGAAGATAAACAAAGTTAAATTACTGGCAAACAAACATTTTTATTAGAAAATGTTTTAATATCTTATATAATTCTATACACTTATAAAATAAATATAAAAATGGTCAAATTCATATTAATATTATTAATGATATTGATATAATACTAAAAAAAAGAAGAAAATAAACAACTATAGTGTCACTTTTCTATTATTATTATAAACAACATTATAACGGTAATAATTTATTATCGATCTATAATGACTCTTGTTAATTTATATAACTTTTTCAACTTTATATATCTTTAATTTGTGATAATATTTTACAACGTTTATATATTTGTTACCTTCAATTTTAAACATATATAAGTATTGTTTTATTAAACATGTATAAAGATTGTTTTATTAAACGAATTATTTTATGTAAATAATAAATTATATTATTATCTATTATTCAAATTTTTAATTTTTAATTTTTCTAACTTAATTTCGAATCATTTTATGAAATTATTTCTTTTGTGAATATTGTAAAATTTATAATGTATTTTTTGTGAATTGATATATTGAACTAATATTTCATGCTATAATAAGGGTAAATTGTAAAATTTATATATAATATTTTTTTCTTTTTTATTTATGAGAATTAATATAAATTTTTATTATTTTAACAACCTCTCAATTATTTTAACTTATCTTATAAAAACATATTTGATTAACTCATTTGTATACATCTCTTTTGAACTTAAAACAATGCATTTTAGAAGAAGAATTTTAACATTTTGTTCCTTAAAATTGATTCCTTACTTGCAAATAATTTATTTTGGTAATTTACTCATTTCCATAATCTTTCCTAACTTTACCTATATTTCCAAATTAAGTGGATTAATTATTATATTTACAATTTGGTTTCAATAAAATAATATCTCATATTAATAATATATGTGCTTCTACTATGTATATCCATATTCTTGGACAATTTAATAACTAGAATACTATCCCCATAGATGATATTTCTAGAATCCTTCCTGTTTGAAAGAGAAAAAAAGAGATGGATACATCCTTCTCTAACTATGAACACATAACTCATAATTAATTCATTTTTATAGAGAATTAGAGTTGAATTTATTGTCACCAGTAAATTAAATTAATTATAATGATATAATTTATTCTTCAATTACAAGGGACACTCTTATCATCATCTTATATCATACATATTTAAGAATTCACTAGTTATACAGTCAATCTTTCTATTAGAAAACATAAAAATATCATAGGGTATTCAAGCTATATTTTTTATTCAAGCAAAAATACATATATATATATATATACTATATTTATAAAATATTAAGTTGCTACCCATTTTTAAAATTGATTTGAAGTATCGTTTTTTTTAAATTAAATGGACTGACTTTTATTTTTCATATTAGGACTTAATTCTATTTTTCAGTAGAAGGTCATGGCCTATTTCTCTAAATCATTTAGCCATTCACTTTGTTTCCTAATTGGTGGGTAGTTTCCGTTTAAAATTTTTGGACCATAGTCTTAACGCTTTTAGTAAATTCTTTACTTGTTTCTAAAGGTTAGGTTTTAACCTATTTTTTATAAGTATTAGGCCCTAAATATTTCATAAATATTAGGTATTAACCGTTTTCTTAAAAAATAGATCTTAACTTTTAATAAATAGTGTGTTATATGTATTTTTAATAAATATTAACCTTAAGTCATTTTTATAAAAATAGGCCTAATCCCATTTCATATTCATTGGCTCTTATACTTATTTATAAATATTAGGTTAAGCTATTTTATAAAACGAACTTTAGCCACTTTTCATAAGCATTAGGTATTATGTTCCTTTTATAAATATTTGTATAAGTTATTTTATAAATATGAGTCTTATCATTTTTCATAAATATTGTGTTTTATCACACTTTTAAAAATAGTGGTATAATTCATTTTATAAACATGGGTATTAGCTCATTTAATAAAGATTGGACTTTATACCACTTTTATAAATAGTGACCTAAACGGTTTTATAAACATGAGAGTTAGCCTATTTTATTAACATTGGATTGTAGGCTTATTTAATAAATAGTGACCTAAGCCATTTTATAAACATAAGTTTACTCGGTCAATAGTCCTGTGAACCCCGTAAATCTCATTGATATTATCATGGTGGTACTTTCACCATAGTAAAATTGGAGTGGATAAGGCTTCCTTTCTATGTTTTTTGCTATTTTCTAAAAAAAAATTAAAAATTTCTTTTAAAAAGGGGAGTCCAAGTAACTAATTTCATAAACATTAGGTTTTATGCTTTTTTTCATAACTAGTGGTATCAGACTCGACCTTATTCATTCGGTCAACAGTCGCATGAACCCCGCAAATCCCATGATGGGTATTTTCACCATAGTAAAACTGGAGTGGTTAAGGCTTCCTTTCCTATTTTTCAAAAAAAAATTAAAAATTTCTTTTAAAAAGAGGGGAACCCAAGTATTTTTTATAAATAACCAGAGAAATATAGCAATTGATAAAAATATATTTGTAACCTTTGTGAGTATCAATAATGGCTATCTCGTTTGGTACTTGACGAGGAATGATCAAAAAATTATCCAACCGTAAAATATAGCACGGTTATCCAAACGATTGCTCGTAATTGTGCTATATTTTACGATTGGATAATTTCTTGATCATTCCTTCCCCACATAGTTTAACAAAGCAAAACTCACAATAATAATAAAATTTAACACAACAATGGGCGATTATAGCTTGCACATTCCTAGGCTACTCATGACACTCATACCTGAGCATTTCATTTACCCTCATTCATTCCCGAAATGTATTCCACGATACCAATTGGATCTAAGAGAGTATGAGAGCCGCATGTACTCTTCCACAACCGATTTCCCTCGAGCTCGTCTCTCTCTCAGATGCCTTTGGTACTCATACATCAATTGGGTGTCCCCGAAAATCTGAAAGTTTCATTTTAATCTCCCCTTATTACTCTTCCAATTTTCCTTAACATTAACACTATCTCACTAGGTGTCCTGCCAACACTTATACCACTTCATACAGCTATATCAAATTTTGATGAAATAAACAATCAATTTCACATGCTTTTCATCTCATTAAGCAATTCATACCAATAATCAATCTTGGGAGTTTTGGTATGTCTCTCGACCAAACTCCGCTCAATCACACAAAATGGATGCATAGTCTCAATTACTCTAGTCTATCATGCCACTGCAAGTGTTTATTCAATTCTTAAGACCTTTTTCTCGTTCTATTATACTTCAAATATTATTTTCATTAGTGTACATGCCATTAAGTTATTTTACACTTTTTATATAAGTTTCAAAACTTGAGTTTCATGCTCTTTCCATAATTGCATTAAGAAAACAATCAAGTTACTTATGTGAGTCGAATCGAAACTGCCACCATTACTCCCACCACGGTGAATTCTCATTTTGGACCTTACTTATTTGTACCTTAGACTTTACTAAGCCTTTCATTTGGACCACCAAGTCTTTTTGAGTCTCATTTTGGTCCCTAATAAGCCTTAGAACACTTGTAGGCCTTATATCTCATAAATTACAAAATGATCCATTGGTTGACAAAATTACTATTTTGCCCCTATCCTTTATAACTTACTTTTCGAGACTTATTTGTTACTCTATATTTCCATTTAGGTCCATTGATATTTTTTAATCACATTTAACTCCTTGTACTACCCAACAATCACACTATGGGCGCACAAATACCCTTATTCCGGGAGTAAAGTTTTGAAGTAAGAGATTAGGTATTTTTAAAAGTATCTCCATATAAATAGTAATCATATTCCAAAATCGGAGAAAATTAAATCCACACTATATCAACCCTACCTAATTATAAATAATATTGGACAAATGGTATAAAAAATTTTAATTCTGCTATAATTGTATCGGATGCACAACAATTTTCACTTGCTAATATTAAGAATATATGAACTAAATTTTATACACGTGTTATACTATCCTTATTTATATTTAGAAAAAATATAAAATATGAAAACTATACGCATATTGAACCACCCTGACAAAAAATTGTTATACTCTCCCTATTATGTACGAATTGATTGATCAATTAATAGTGGTATTGTACTTATTAAATATAATTATAAGTATTTTTATATTATTTTATTTTTATTAAATATTTCATATTTTAAATTACAAATTTAATATATAATCACTTAAATAATATTTAAATTATTTAGTTTAGATATGAAATATGACTCACTATACAATATCTAATATTTTGAGTAATCGGTGCAACTTAAAATATACTAATAAAATAAGAGTTATATGATATAATATATATATATAATAGTTAAAATTATGTACTAATTATGTTTTATATGGTATGAATTTCTAAATTATAAATAATTGTGGTTGTTAGATTAAATTATTATATATTCAATATATTACAATGAGATGCTTGTAATGTAATAAAGAGTATCTTAGTTGTCATAGATTTCGTGACAAGCCATGACAATAATAGTACCAATCTACCTAAATTTATATCACCCACAGTGAACCCGCCGTTTCCCATCTCGTGCGGGTCAGCTTCCGGTCCACTCATGTACGGGTCACATAAGGTTCAGGTCTCATCTCCAAAGGACGGACCGGGCCGGCCTAGCTCATTGACAACCGGTGAAGGCAATTACATTTATATCTACTATCTTAAAACCTGATATCAATTACAGAGAATAGTAGGTAATGGGCTGTTTATGATTTTTGGGGTAAAAACTTCAGGCCCAGGACGAGATCTGGATAGTAGAATCGGATCCCTTAGCTCCATTTTTTTTCCAATGCCCGACCCCTTGTTCACTGAGAAACACTCAACCGCCCTCCCTTCCCCCCTTGCTCCTTGTAGTCTTAAGGCCATCGCTCTTTCCTCTCTGTTTTAGAGGCCAGATATCTTGTGTAGTTCGCCATGGGAGACAGCCAATACTCATTTTCTCTGACAACTTTCAGGTCTGCAACCTTCCCCTTGCAACTTCTTCTTCATTCTTGTTCGAGGTTTCGAGCTGTGTAAGAATTTCTATGATCTAGGTTAGCACAGTTCTGTTAACTCGCAATGTGTTACTGTCAATCAGTCCTTCGGGCAAGCTTGTGCAGATTGAACACGCTCTGACGGCGGTGGGTTCTGGACAGACTTCTCTCGGCATCAAGGGTAGGTTTGATGGCATTTGTCACTTTCGCATAGTTGACTATCACGACATATGTTTCATAGCACGAGCCTGGATCTCCCTTGCTTGTAGAAATTGAATGGCTTACCGAATTAATTATGTGCTGCTGGATCTTGAATTAAGTGAAACCAGATTCTATATTGTCAATCATGTTCTGCAGCTGCAAATGGCGTTGTCATTGCAACGGAGAAGAAGCTCCCCTCTATCTTAGTTGATGAAACATCGGTAAGTAATTTAGCCTTTCTTATTCTGCCTATTCATCTGATTGATCTCATGACAGCTTGAGTTGTAGTCTAAACCATTATGGAGTTGTCATCCCCTGGTTTATTTCTTTGAACTTTTTACATGATATCTTCATGCAACACTACATGAGTGGTGGTTCTCTGTTGGGAATTATTCTTATATGTATGTATTTTAACCTTTCTTATTCTTCCTATTCATCTGATTGATCTCATGACAGCTTGAGTTGTAGTCTAAACTATTATGGAGTTTTCATCCCCCGGTTTATCTCTTTGAACTTTTTATATGACATCTTCATGCAACACTACATGAGTGGTGGTTGTCTGTTGGGAATTATTCTTATATGTACCTCTTGTGCAGTGCTATACTAATGTACTTCTAGCAGCTTTTCCTCTTGTTTCACATTTATTAATTGTTGCTGAAGATCCTTTATTTTTATCCTACTAGGTTCAAAAGATACAGAGCTTGACACCGAATATTGGAGTTGTGTACAGGTTTCCTATCTGCATTATTTATTTTATTTACGTAGTGTACATCCTGATCTACTGTTTTTCTTGATTGCTATTTTGGACTTGCTATGCTTCTGCTACTGAATTGTGCCCCATAATGATAATCTCCTAGGGCAATATGCACAATTGCTTCTCCTGTTCCCTATGTTTGGCTAAACATAAAGATACTCTTCATTGTTGATCTATTTAGCTCTATTTATGTTTTTTACCAGTGAAAAGATACTAGAATTACATTTTGGAAGTTCATTAGTTGATGAAGGGCTCTAATTTGACATTTGAGTTTACATATCAGAACATTCTATGCTCTATAATTTGACCAGTATGTACATGATATACTTTATTTTGTAGAGCTCATATTCTTGTGAGTTCACGGTGCTAGGGTTTGGAATTTTATAAGCTGTATTCTATGTGAGAACTAGGTTGGAGTGCTCGTATTTTTGTTGTAAAATAAACTTAAAGATATATGTACTATTAAAATATTCTCTTTTCTCTCAATTATTTTTTGCTTGTTCTAAATGAGCTATTAAGACTGTTTTCTATCTTGTAGTGGCATGGGCCCCGATTTTAGAGTACTTGTTCGGAAAAGCAGGAAGCAGGCAGAACAATATCATAGATTATATAAGGTATCATATGATAACATCATGATTTTGTTCTTGCTGTTTATTATGTTGTTCACTTTATTATATGGTCTTCTAAATGAAATGGCTTGTATCTTACCTTGTAGATTTTAACTTTGGTTCTGTAATATTATTCAGGGAACTCGACAGGGATCTTGCTAATTCACTTCAGAATACCTTTTATACTTAAAACTGCTTCGTGCTTTGACTTTGCTTTTTTTTTTTTATCTACTTATGTTGTTAAATTGAGGTCAATTTATGTTGCTTGACTTGAAAGTGATGAGATGTTCTGGGTCGATAGCTTGTCAAAAGTGAAACCTAGTTGTGATGGGCAGAGTCATCAGGCTAAAAGAGTTCATGTTTTCAAATAAGTCGCCACGAGATACAAAAGTATACAATTTAACTATGAAAGATTAAAATTTTAAATAACATGATAAAAAAAAAGCCCTGCTGAGACTGAGGAGAAGGGGAATGGTTTCAAGTAGGAAAGGTATAGAAATTAACTCACCACTCTATGCATCATAAAATCTCCGTTCTTTGTTCCCTTCTTCTATAATTCATGTATTGGTTTTGAGTAGCCAATGTGGTGCTAAACTAATATTATTTTATTTTTTAAGAGGCATGCCTATGAAAAAGCAGTTTCCATTACACAGTGCATGTGGAATGGAAACTCATGGCTTTCTGGCCATTGATTGAGGGTGTTTGGTTTTTTGTTCAAATCTAACTTTCATAGATGTTATATATTTTTTGCAGGAATCCATTCCCGTCACTCAATTGGTACGGGAAACAGCTGCAGTCATGCAAGAGTTCACTCAATCTGGGTAAGTAATGTGTTCTCCATTATAATCATAAATAAAGTGGAATTAAAAGTAGGAAGCCTTTGTTGTGACTTACACACTGCCAACAGCCAAACCTCATGTGAATGCCCACAAAGCCATTGTCCATTCAGAAGTAGCAGTTTTGAAACTCTTTACAATATTTTTTTTTGGTTTTTAAAAAATGTTATGTTATCTCTCATTCTTAAAGCCAAACCTCATGCAAATGCCCACAAAGCATAAACTGTGAAACATTATATCATATTTCTGTTTTCTTTGTTCCAGTTCCTTTTTGCTAGAGGCTTGTACACTTGGCTGCCTTGCATCCAAATAATCTACAATTTGTGTACATCATATCCACTTAGAAATATAAATTTTTAATTTCTCTTACTGCTATTTATTAACTGCCGTTTTATTTGAAAATTCTCCACACTATGTACTTGTTCATTTCTTAATTGTATATTCTCCCACTTTCAGTGGTGTAAGGCCTTTTGGTGTATCCCTTCTGGTTGCTGGATATGATGACAATGGTCCTCAACTCTATCAGGTTATTACCTCCCTTTGTCAACTTGTTCTTCTGAAACTTCGATGAGCTGAGTGTTCTAATCATGATATGGTATTTTTTACCTTTTATCTATGTGATTAGAACGGTGCAAATGAATTTCGGTCACTTGACGATTAGAATCTGAATATTTCCTTGTTAATAATATGCATGCCTGCTTGTATTATATTATATTATAAAAAAGTCATAATTATTCTCCTTATTGAATAAAAAAGTTGTTAATACTTGTTTCTATTTTTTACTGGTGCCTTACTAGTCAGACTTCTTAAATGAAAGTTTTTTTGGGAAGATGATGTGAGATAGCAGGACTGGTGTTAAATTGCTTGAAATTGGTAGCAACATTTGGACAGTTTTGTGCAGGTGCAATCCTGGTTTGAAACATATTCTAAGAGGAGCTTTAACCCTGCTCTAGAAACCTAATTTTCTTCCAGAATTTGTTGCATTTTTTATCTTTAACATCTAATCCTCATTTGATTAGTACAGGCAAGAAGTTCATTACACACTTTTGATCAAGACTCCTAAATTATCAATGATTTCTTCTTACAATTGGATTTGTTTATCTTCTGTCTTGAAAATTTTCCCCTAAAGAGTTTTTTCATGTAATTCTAGTTGTTCATATTCTTCTTTTTTATGACATCAGTGTTTACAGTATCCTCGTAACCTTTTCTTTAACTTTGTTTCATTTAATTTGATGCATGCAGTCAGAAATAGTTCAATCTATTGTACTTGTATGTTGGAAATTTCATTTTACTATGTGAGTATTCATCTAGGCCATGTCTCATCTGAAGGTATGCATGCTTTGCATTAATAATTATATATACAATTGGTGAGACATGTACAATATATGGCTCATTTCTCTGTTACCATTATGAAGTTTCTATAAGAGTCTGACTTCCAAGATTTTGTTTTTATTATTAGGTTGATCCATCTGGTTCATATTTCTCGTGGAAGGCTTCAGCTATGGGCAAGAATGTTTCGAATGCAAAAACATTCCTTGAAAAGAGGTACCTAAATTTAACTAGTTACTTCTCCAATGCCCTTGCAATTCCATGGTGCTCTTAGAGTTCTGTATACCTGACAGCATAATATTGAAGAAAGAGGACCCACCTTTTAGCTACATAGTTATGCTAATTTTTCATTAGGAAAAATGATGGGTGGTGTGATCACTGTGTTTCTATTTTATTTGATGATTGCACTTAGTTACTGTTACTGAAGAATCAGCTGCTTATTTGCCAATGCACTAATTGTTTTTCTCGGAATTTAGACAATACACTATTAGCTTTTTATAAATAGCACTTGCATTGGATTTTTTTTGCTGTTCGGAATGTTTTTTAATCCACTGTCTATTTATTTTGCAACCTTTGTTGTTATCATAGGTACACTGAAGACATGGAGCTTGACGATGCTGTTCACACTGCTATTCTTACACTAAAAGAAGGGTAAATAATCCTTGACTACTCTATGTTTTTTATGGACTGAATGGTAGATGCATGTTAGCCTATCTAATATTTGATGGAGAGCATTTGCTAGTGTTTTGGATTTCTTGATTCTGGAATTATATTCTGCTTGGCTTTAGTCAGATTTCAAATATATTTCCATATTTTTTTCTGACTAAAGTATTTGGGTTATGATCTAATGTGCATTAATCTGCCTCATTTAAGTGTCTAATGTCCTGCAGTTAAGAAATATTTTTGGTGCATCTGATGCTCTTTGGAAATAGATGGATAAAATTTTAACTGGATATTTCTCTGAGGTTAATGCTGTAGAATGTTTGTGAAACTCCATTATGATTCCAAAACAAATGAGTGCAAAGTAGGGATTTAAAATGTCATGGAAAATTAGAAAGAAGGTTTTGTAGGACCTGAAATTGGGGCTTCATGTAACCTTTTTTTTACAAGTTATGCTTTCATTCTCAAAATTTCAAAATATAGTTACAAAAAGCAAGCAACCCTTGAAGCTTGGATCCCTATTTTACATTGCACTTTTTTACTCTAGCTAGTGATAGTATTCTATCCTTTACTACTGTAATCGAGGGAATTTAGTGTGGAACACTCTAGAGTTTCTTTCTAACCACACATAATATATATATATAAACAAAATAGTATCCTATATAGTGTGTGTTTTCATACTTCTCGGCTTCTAGTCTTCACTGCTATCTCAAGTTCACGTTCCCAATCAAAAACACTTGTATTGTCACTTCTGCAAAGACCATTTCCCATAATTATTTTGTGATTATGCATCCAAATTACAAGTGATCTTTTTTTTCCCCATTATCCCATCACAAAATTGACAGCTTATGATTTTCTCCTTCGTTGCCAATCTATCCCAACATACTACCAATGTGATGGAGAGTCGCGGGATTATATTCTTCCCTCACACTATTTTTGTCCATTTCACCAGACTTCTTTTCAGTCGCAATTCTTCCAAAAATGTGCCTATATTTGCTTTTTCACTTCCATTCCAGAGGAATGTGTCTTCTCCCACTCTTTGCATAGCGTTCTTCATAAAACCTTATTTTGATAGAGTTTAGTATGGGTGTTAGAGACTTTTATGTTAATTTAGGCAGAGACTGCCTTTTCTAAGATGGTTCTGGCAGCTCCAGGTTTTTTAATTACAATTTGCTTCCAGGAATTTGTCTTCCCATTGTCAGTATTGATCATCTATATAATGAGATCAAACTGTCAGTTTCTAACTTTAATGTAAATTTGAATGTCAAAAAGGATGCAGTGTCATTAGTTAGGCCAGAAACCTTTGGGCTTTATGTCTGATGACTACCAATTGGCTTGTTTATTTTTTATTTTTTTGTGCAGATTTGAAGGGCAGATTTCAGGAAAGAACATTGAGATTGGAATAATTGGCTCTGATAGGAAGTTCAGGTAACTTGATCTTTTGGATTATCTTGGAAAATTTCAACCTTTTTTCATTATATCTCTATTTTAAGACAGTAATAATTAGGGGTTATTTCATATTTGCACATGTATGTGAACCCCCAAGGGCTAGACACTTGGGAAACTGAAGTAAAGACCACGTGAAATCAAACATAAATTGTATGCAAGGCTGATCCACCTGAATTAACCTTGTGGAGTGTTCCATTTTCAAGTATTGACAGTAAATTAATATGTTATGTTGCTACCATCTTAATGTTCAAAATGAAATATGAACTTAGGAATGTGATTTGAAAGACATTTTCGGTGGAGGTTGGGATGACTTGTATATCCTATAACCAGATCTACAAATGGGTAATTTTATTGGTTTAATTATTTCCAGCTAAAATTTGAATTTATTTAATTTCCACGAAGGAGCATTTGCTACAGTTATACTTGCTTTTGCCAAATACACAACTGGGACTACAGATCAATATAAATTTTGCAATTCCATACTAGGTGTGCATTATTAGTTATTTGCACATTTTTACTCCCAGCGTAGTGAAAGTATACTGTTCTAAAAGTGGAGTTGGCCATCTAACTTCAAAAGGGTGATTTCATTATGATCATTGAAATTTCTGAACAGGGTGTTGACCCCAGCGGAAGTTGATGATTATTTGGCGGAAGTTGAATAGAGAGATCAACCTTTGGTGATGCTACACGTGTTGGTTGCCCTTACTCTCTAGTTTGTTTCACTGCAGAGCAATCGTTTTCTAGTGAATGGATGACTAACTGGGACCTGGATGATTATGGCTTAATTCAATTTCCTCTAAAATTATCAATTACTTTGTGAAAGTGCTTGTTTCTATCCAAGATTTCTTCCCGTCTATGCTTCTTCATGAAGGATCCCCTAGCAACCTGAGGTAAGGTGAACTCCCGGTCATATTATTAGTAGTTAACATAGATGGAACAACCTTGATTGTCATCTTTGTTATGCCTAGCAAAAAATTAATTATCCTAAGCCATTAGGTAGAGGTGTCATTGTTGGTGATCTGTTTGTTAAATCAGATGCGGATTGTGAGGTGGCATATCATTTTATTATACATGGATTCTGCCAACTGGAGTGGTGGCATATTGATTAGATAGATTAAAGCAGTGTCGAATTATTGAAAGAAGACAAATCCTTTCTTTTAATACAAAGAATACGCCCTCCTCCCTTCGTAGGATTATGCTTGCTTGTTAATGTTTGAAAATCGAAAGTTGATTCGTAACAACTTTCACATTGAAAATATCAATGATTTGATTCCTTTCTGTTAGGTGGCCAACTTGGCCCTATGCCATTTGTAACTATTCCTTCACGGTATCTCAATGGCTGTAACCTATCAAAACTTTCATGGAAATTTCCTATTGTTTAGGTCTGTGAACAATTTCTCACTAGAGAAATTTTAGCACATTCTGAACTTTAGGATGGAAACGGTGGTCTGGCTGTTTACATTGACACCAAACTTTACACTTTTCAAACAATATAATACAATTAATGCAAAAAAAAAAAACAATCTAATACAACACATCAATACAAAATAAAAGTTCTTCCCGGTAAATAGTTAATATTTATATTATAAAATATTTTATCTTCTTATATCCGAAATAAACAAAGCTAAAATATCTTTTGAGCACCCCCATTATGTTTTTTTTTGCACCAAGAGTACCCATTATTTGAACAGTAAAAAATGACGTAAAAAATAAATGTGCATATCAGCAAAAAATTGTGACGTGTACACTAGAAGAATTTGAAGGGAAAGAGTATTCCTCGTGATTTCAACCCAGTAAGACTGAAGTCCTCCCAAGTTCGTCACAGAAAAGGTCGACAACCGCCTCCTCCTGGACGGAGAGCCTCCTATCGTCGAGCAGAATCACCACCGCTGCCGCCGCGGCGTCCGCTGTCCGACAGTAAGCGTGCGTGCTAACACGAACAGCATCACCGGTAGCCAACTGTCGATGATGTGCGGCAGCAGCTGCGAGGGATTGAGGCGGCGGCGGCGGAGGGACCTCTCTTCTCAGCGGCATCGCCGTCGGCGGTGGCATCGGAGACGAGGAGATGATCGAGCGGCAGAGAGGACAGCTGGCGTTCGACTTCAGCCACCTATCGATGCAAGGGAGGTGGAAGGCGTGGTTGCATTTTGGCAGCAGCCTCAGGCTCTCCTCCTCCTCGAACTCGCTCAGGCAGACCGAGCAGTCTGTCTCCTCGACCAGGCCGTCCCGCACCCTGTACCTGTACACTGTTATCGACTTTATTGCCGACTCCTCCAGACCCGCCGCCCTACCGCCGCCTCCACCTCCCCCGCCGCCGATCTGCCCTTCAGTCTCATTAGCCCCATTGAGGTCCGACACCCGATGGCCGTCTCCGCCGCCGCCTTGGCGGCTCCGTCTCCTCCTCCGGCAATACTTGGTTACGAGGGTATAGTAGATCACGAGGAGGAAAGCGCTGGCCAGGATTCCGATAATGGCGATCACGAGAGGGGAGAAGTAATTGACGTGCAAGTCGCCGTAGGAGGAGGGAGGGGGAGGAGGGAAGATGATGTAGCACCACTGTGGGCAGTAGACGGTGCAGATCCCGAGGGAGCAGTCCTTGTAGGCGTTGTAAGGCGGCCACCGGTTCGGGTTGCCAGTTGTGCCCATTGCCCGAGGACGAGGTGGCAGTGGATGGTTGTGGATGAACTAATGGATCGGAGTGGCTAAAATGATTGTAAGGGCAAGGAAAGCAAAGTTCGAAAAGGATTAAGAGTTGGTGTGTCGTGTCCCCTCCCCTTTTTATTTCCCACCTTCCATTTTTCTTCCTTAATATTTAATTATATATATAATTAAATATTATAATTTTTAAGCAATATATAAAATTTTTAATTATCAACTAAATAGACTTATAACGTATAATTTTAAATTATATTAATAATTGGATAATATTTTTTTAATATTTGATATTGGCGAAACCAAAAAATACAAGTTAAATATTTTTATTTTATATTTGTCCAAACAACAAGTTAAATTTTAAATTAATAAAATTATAATTTATATATACCTAATATTTTGTGTAATTAATTTTAAATAATAAATTAAATGTTTTTCACAAATATATCTATCATTATTTATATTAATAATTTTTTTGTAGAAAAGTATATAATTTTATTATTACTAAAATATCAAATTTAAATTATATATTTGTAAAATATCATATTTATATATAAATATTTTATTTTATTTAAATTATATATAATTATTACTAATAACTCAATATATATTATACTATTTTATTAAGTGTAAATTTTATATAATGAAAATTTATATAATTTAACACTAATATATTTTCTATAGTTATAAAATTTTATAAATAAATTATATAACTTCAATATTACTAAATTATATATGTTTTAAAAATATAAATTATATATATTATTACTTAATAAAAATATAAGTTTGTTTATAATAATATTATAGACAATTATATAACTAGTTAAAATATAATTTTCTCATATTTATATCAAATTTAATTATATATATTAAATTATTAGTAATAAGTATATTTAATCTAAGTTAAATAAAATATTTATATTTAAATTATGATATTCTATAAATAAATTAATTAAATTTAAAATCTTAGTAATAATAAAATTATATAATTTGTTAGTAAGATTATATTATTATAAATAATGAAAAATGTATTTGTTTAAAATATTTTATTTATTATTTTCAATTAATTACACCAAATTTTAATTATATATAACTTTTATTTATAATTTTAATAAGTAAAAATTATATTTAATTAAATTATATACATAATTTAAATTAAAAATAATATTACAAATTTTAATTTTTTAATATAATTTGTGTTAATATCAGAAATAATTAGTAAATTAAAATTTTTTTATTTTATACAAAATTGTAATTTAATCTAATGAAAAATACGAGAATGAGATGCACAATCACGAATAGATGATACCTTTTCAATTATAATATATATGCTTAAAAGAGATTGAAAATTTTAAAAATATTTAATATTTTTTGTGCAAAAAATACTTAATATCTCATGTTAAGAGTTCAGTAAACAAATTTTTGGTTGTAAAATAAGAAATTATCACTATAAGAATTGATTTAATTTTTCTTCTATTACGAGGGAATCCCGTGCATTTCGAAAAAAACGAAAGCAGATAAAAGGGGCATAGATCATAAATCCTTTTGCTTTGTTGTCAAAATAGGAGAATTGCAAAAGGCTAAAATTCATTTGGATTTTTATAATAATGAAATTAATCTATCGAGTGAAAATAAATAATTTCTGAATTTGAAACTTTAGAAGACATCACAAATTAATCTATCCCTCTTTGACCCATTTGTGTATATGGTTCGTGGTCGGTGAAGCTGTTCATTTGCTCCAGTGGTTCACCTACAAATACCTTACTCAATGCCTTTTGATGGTAAATAGTTCTTGTTTTAAAAACCTGACTATATAAAGGTATATCAGGTTACTAAGTCATGTTTTTATTTCCTATTTAGAATTTAATTTTCGATTTAAAATTAATTTGTGATACAATTAAACTTATATTCCAATTTCAAAAGTTATTATTTTAGAATAAACTTATTAATAACATTATAAAAAGAAGAAATCAAGAATGGGACTTTTGAGCTATATTCTAAAATGGTAACAAATTCAAATGAAAAAAAAATTCAAACTTGGCACCTTATTGATAATGATATTATCTCAAATTTATATTAATATTATTTTTCCCTACATGTCAATTACCTAGATAAATCAATGAAATAGAAATAATCCTAATTTTAAAGGTAGAGAAATGTGAGTATATGTCACAATTTGCTCACATCTCTTAGTAATTTTATATATAAAATTATATCCAAAACTATAATTAGTAGTTTAAAACTATACGGGATACTATATAAGAGTAGCTCATTAATTTTTTTTATGCAAAATAAAAAGGCGAACAAAAATGGATTGCCATGAAAATTCACGGTGATATTTAACCCTCCTTTCTCCACAATGTCTCAATCAGTGAGCATCGACAGGAAGCTCTCTACAAACTCGTCTTTCAGTTTCAGTATCATCTCTTTGGATTGAAAGAAGCTATACTGAAATCCAAATCCATTGAAATGGCGATGACGTGTTCTTGTTATTTTATTTCCTCTCTCTCTGCTTCTCGCCCCTTCTTCTCTTCCATTTCTTCTTCTTCTTCTTCTTCTTCAGAGAGTAAGTCTTGCAGCTAAACCTTTATCGACAGACCCCCACGGTGATCAGATGATTGATTGACCGTCTCTGAAAATCCTGCTGATATGTTGCATCTTTATTCACCGCAGAAAGTAACAGTCCGAAGTTGAAGTCGGCGAAGCGAGACGACTGGAGGAAACGCTCCAAGCCCATTCCTCCAGGTGGCACATATCCTGCCAAGGAACACTGCAGGTCCCATCTTTCTTCTTTCACTCCTCTTGGATTTCTCCTATTCATGCCGTTGCAACTAAATCTATGCTTGGTTTTGATGTTTTTTATGTGGAATGACTAAACTAGGTTGAACTACAGGCCGAATTATGAATTAAATGCCCATATAGATTCCCAATTATATTTATGTCTAACTAAGTTGAATCACATCTCTCTGTTTGTATTGTCATGTAAAAAAATGCACGGGCTCAAAATTTTTGTTATGATTTGGAAGGTTTCATTTAGTTATTGTTGTACTTATATCCTGAATATGACAAATTTATTCATTGCTGGGCTGTACAGTCGGTGTGGGCTCTGTGATACGTATTATATTGCCCATGTAAAGAGTGCATGTGCATTCCTTGGAGATGGAATGTCTCGGATTGAAGTAAGCTGTTCCTTTTGTTTGTTTTATGACTTATCATCCCAAATCTTCATGCTTGTCTTTGTTTCGGGTCACATAGCAAGAATACTTGTAAATAAAGAAAAGATCAAGCTTGAATAGATTTTCTTTGTTCTTTTCTCCCTCAAAATTGGTTCACTTTCATTATAAATTATGCTTCATACTTACTAATGTACAATTCAGCATTCTGAGAAGGGGACCATTGGAGTTCTTATATAAATTATGCTTTGTTCCTAGTGGCTCTGTCCATTTGATGCACTATATGTTGAGCCGAAAGCTTGAAACCCCAAGTTTACTTAATATGATAAAAAAAACAGAATCTGTTCAGGAAAAAGTTACTATTTTTGTTAATTTTACCTGTCAGATGCTAGTTCCTTTTCTCAGGGGTAAACATGATGATTTGCAAATTGCAGGAATTGGAACCTTTAGTCCATGGTAGAGGTAGGAAAGTGGATTCTTTAGATGAGACATATCTTGGAGTTCATGAGAAACTGCTTTATGCTCGAAAGACAAAACCTGTGGAAGGTGTGCTCCGGATCAGTTTACTAATTTTAATTGTTTTCCCTGATTTGATTGGTGTCTTCAAGCTTTATGATTAGTCAAGTATCCTATATTAGTTATTAGGCATCTGTGAAATTGGTGGTTGCATTTTATTCCCTGAACAATGAATTGATGGTTTTAGATAACATATTTTTAGGAAATAGTGTTTTAATGGAAGATTTGAATTTCAATTGTTGTTTCCATGAGGGTATAAATAACTACAGAATTTATTATGTCAATAATATGATCGTTATTATTATTGAATATTTTATCATTTTTTATTGAGTTGTTGAATAACCATCATAGTTCAAGTAATCTGGTGTTACTGTGGTTTTCCAATCCCTTGGTTATTTGAAAGTTATTTTATCTATATTTTAATTCATGAAGAAGATCTACATCCAAATGACTCTTATCTTGGTCATGAACTCACAATGTGCAATGTAACTTCTGAAATATGGGAATTGGTTCTTTGCTTGCATGGTTTTTTAACTAATGAATCATATTTACCAGCTAAGCTTTGTTCAACCCAAATAAATACTAAGAGTAAGACCTGCCAATTTCTGATTCATTGCTGCAAAGCTTCCTTATTTTGCATTGTAAATATTGAAGTGACGACTGGTTCAAAAATCCTATTTCTGTGTATAGAATCCTAGTAACTGAAACTATTAGAAATCCATTGTTGATGCCAAAGAAAGATGTTTAGTGTGATGGATTTCTTTTGCATGAAGGTGCACAATGGACTGGGATTGTTACTACAATTGCAATTGAAATGCTCAAGGCAGGAATTGTTGATGCTGTCATTTGTGTTCAGAGGTCTATACCCTATTTTTAGTTGGTATTTCTAAACATTCAGTACAATAATTTTTTGGTGGTTCTGTGAACTTAAAATTTGTATTTCTGCTCTTTCAGCAATCCTGATGATAGGCTTTCTCCATGGCCTATCTTGGCAAGGTTAGCATTTATACCTACCAATATTTTGTTGTATCTTGCTTTCTGAAGTTAATTTTGTCCACTGTAGTTCTCTTGTTCTATTCTTGTTTGTATAGATTACTGATGATAACTTCATATTCATGCAGGACTCCTGAGGAAGTTCTTGCTGCCAAAGGTGTTAAGCCAACATTGTCTCCCAACTTGAACACTCTTTCTCTAGTTGAGGTTTGTGTTATTTTTTATTGGTAGAAATTAAATCATTTACTTAACTGCAATTGAATTTCCTTTCAACTATATCTATTGAAACTTTCTTATGCCCTCACCTAAAATAAATAAATAAAGAGGAAATAATTTTG
This sequence comes from Trapa incisa, assembly GCA_030064435.1. Lineage (NCBI taxonomy): Eukaryota > Viridiplantae > Streptophyta > Magnoliopsida > Myrtales > Lythraceae > Trapa > Trapa incisa. The sequence goes on from CM057765.1 coordinate 5,406,834, forward strand.
TGATTTGTTTCCCCTAAATGAGAAGTAACACATGGTAAGCTAATGAGCTTGATTTGTGCAAAGTCCTGAATTATAGTTGCATAATCTATATCAACTTTCTTGTTCTTATGTGAAATATATGTTATAATTTGTGCAATTTGGAAGTAAATTAATGCTCCGTTCGGCAAAACAAAGCTTATATAAGTTGAAGCAGATTTTATGAGCTGAAATTTAAAGTCTTATTTTTAAAAGTGTTCGGTATAACGTATCTTATCCGTATTTAATTTGTGTAAAATTATGATAAAGGACATAATAATTTAGTTTTTTTTTATTTGATAGTCCTTTTCAAATGGCCCATACTAAAGCATCCTAATTAGGAAATGATATAACCAACAGCTGGATTTCAATAATTTAGTGAGATAGTTACCTGACTTGTCTTAGATTCAGACACCCTTCCTTCCAGTGAATTCATCTACAGACAAAATTAGCTCAAATTCAGTAGGTGCAGAACAATTGAACAGGGGCATAAAATTGGTGGCCAAGATTCAGCGACGAGTGTACATGGGAGAACAGGGTGTAGCGGTCGACCCAGAGATCCCTCCACACCAACTGGGAGATTGCAGTAGTCGTGAAGTCTAGTCCGAACCACACCCACCTCGTCCTCAACATTCTTTCTAGATGAGCAGTGTCAGTGTCCTACTCAAAGACTATGTGGAGGCCAACCAGGAGGAGGAGAGAGGGTTGAAGAGCTTGATGGATAGAGACATCTACGAGCTCAAGGGCTGCCTGAATCTCAGATTTGACTTCAACTATGATGAGCCAGATGTTCCTAGACAAGCAACGGAGACAGTCGTCAGAGGTTTTCTAACCGGCAAGCCGGAACTCTGTCGTCCATAGAGAAGAGAGTGAAAAATTGAAAGGGAAAAATTGGGAAAAAATTTAGATGAGCTTCATAAGCTTCATTCAGTAATCTTGGGGGTATGAGCTTATATTTTCAGCCAAATTTCAATTTTGGTAAGCTTTGCAAGCCTAACAGTGGTTTAGGAGCTTATTTTAAAAAATAAGCTCTCGTAAACTCCTATAAACTTGAAATAAGCTCTGCCGAATGGAGCCTAAATGAAATGAATCTTGTGTTTCCCCTAAATGGCAAGTGCCACCACATGGTAAGCTGATGAGATTAATTCAATAAATCCTAATTTATAGTTGTGTCATCTGCATTAATATTTCTGTTTTTATGTGAAAAATATGTTGTAATGAATGCAATTTGGGAGTAGAGAAATATCTCTTTTCTTGAATTTAGTCTTAGATCTAATATTTGAATGCAGTCAAGTAGGTAGATAAAAGTTTAATAGGTGTATGCCAAAGCGCCTTTTTTGTAACTGGTGCTTGTTCCTATTACCTATGCTCTAATCCTTTTATGCGTAAGTGAGAATCTAGCAATGTTTATATTATTTTAAGACAGGCTGCAGGTGTAAAGCGTCTCCTGTTTTGTGGCGTGGGGTGCCAAGTCCAAGGTATAACCCATTTAATGGTATCATTGTGCTGCTTTCAGTTATTCATGGTTCTTATACCTGTACTGTTATAATACAGATTGATTTCATAACTGCAGCATTAAGATCTGTGGAGGAGCACTTGAACCTTGAAAAGCTTTATGTTTTGGGCACAAATTGTGGTGAGTAGAGTCCTAGAAACTTACCTCAGAAACATGGAGATTCATTATAAGAAATATCACTAGTTTTAATTTCTTAAGCTGACCGTCTGTAAGAGAGCATTTCATTGTTGCTGCATACAAGTGTTAGCTAAACAAGAACATCATTAGTTTTAGTATAATCAAGTATAGGTATTGGTGAATTTCTAATGAAGGAAGAGGGAAAAAATGAATGGGCTAATATTGATGATAAGAAAGAGAATACCTGGCTTGTATTCTACATCAACAACATGATGGTGGATTAGCAGCTCTACTCATGTTGATTTGTTACTAAATAATGAGTATTTTTTAGTTGAGTGAATGCATACCTTCATTTTTTAGTGGACAATGGAACTCGAGAAGGATTGGATAAGTTCTTAAGGGCTGCAAGCATTGAACCAGAGACTGTTATCCATTATGAGTTCATGCAGGACTACAAGGTTACTTTTTTTGCCTTTTGTACTTATTACCTATTGACATTGTTCTCTCGATCGTGGATTAGAAATTTGCCTTTTGATACTTAATATGTGAACCACATTATAATGCCATAGCCCTGAAGTTTCAATTTTTAGAATAACCATGTAATTGAAGTGAACTTTACCTTAGTTGTACATATTATCATGCATGTATTGTGATCAATGTGATGGTCTCAATGTCCCATTATCGAGATTATTATAAGTAAGATCCACATTTGAGAGGAATGTGGGTTGGCTTGGATTACTTAGTGTTGCGTGCCTAGGAGGGCAGCACGCTTTGGGATGCGGAGGAGCGAGAAAACTACAAGCTAGCACTTTCGTTTTCGAGCCTACGCTTGCTTTCTTGCTCGCTCCGGGTAGATTCACATTTGAGAGGAATATGCCTTGGTAAATATCTTATGGTTTTATTTGTGAACATTGGATTCTTATCTTTAGTTGATTGTGGCGCTTCTATATTGTTCTCATAAAGCCTAACCCATCCTGCATAGATTGAATAGAATACCTAAGACAAGAAAGTGAATAATTCTGCTTCTGCTACATCTGGAGTTAATGAGGGAGGAACCTTAACACTTATTTTCTTTCTTCCAAATATAAGCAAATTCACCTGGTTATCTCCCATTGTGTACATAAGTATCCAAGTATGAATGGATGTGATCTGGAAGTACTTGCCCCCCAAATTGACTCTATGTCCCTGAATCCAAATTTCAGACAAGAGAATGAAGCAATTGTGAAGTATCTGTTTTTGCTTTGCTTCTTCTACAGTTGTAAAGCAGTGATCAATTAACAAATTGAAACCTTACTTTTTGGATGTGAATCCATCTAAAATGTTATGTATACCTTAAGTTTTTAGAATGAGCAAGCTGGGATAATTCTGCAGTTCAATTAGAACTGATACCTATTGTTTTCACAATTTGCTGATCTTATCACTTTGATAGGTCCATTTGAAGCATTTGGATGGCCATATTGAAGAGGTAAGAAGTCTTTCACTTTCGTAGATCCTTAACTCATTGTCTTCTCTCCCCATGGTTCCATAATGTCATAAATTTTAATTGAAGCAGGTTCCTTATTTTTGTCTACCAGCAAATGAATTGGTTGATGTTATTGCTCCATCTTGCTATAGGTAATCTGCTTCTTTATTTTCTATTATCAATTTATTCCCTGGTTTATGTTATATATTTATTAAAATTTAATTAGTGAAGTTCTTAATATTTAGTTGAGAATTGATTACAAAAGAAATAAAGATTTTTGGGGGGCGGGGGGAGGGGTGTATGTGGAGAAAACCTCAAGGATTTGGGATAACTTACTTTTGTCTTGGGCCTCAGTTTGGACAACATAGTTTATCTAATAAAAGTTCAATCTACTTGATGGTTTATACACTATAATTTAATCCATACTTTTGGTATCTTCCCAATCCATCACTTCGTCATTTCTCCAATCTCTTCATTACAAATTCTTAACTTAATCTTAAGCAGGTAAAATTCTAAAGTCAATCTACTTTATCTAGTTGAGGCACTCTATATGTGGCTATCTCCAGTAAAGGATATGAATCTGTGACGCAATTTCTTACTGTAGATTGAGATATATGCTTAATGACTGACCGCAATAAATATTTGTTTGGGACAGCTGCTTTGATTACACCAATGCTTTAGCGGTGAGTCTGCTCTCTTCATTTATTCCATTGCAATTTTATTTTAATTTTTTTTGGTTACATGATGCACTACAAATTTCTATCTATACCTTAAAATTTCATATTCATTTGGTTTCATTTGTTGAAACTCATTCAATATATAGTGAGGGGAGAGAGACATCCCTAAGGTGGGTGGTATGTTCATGGTCAAGGGATGGTCGTAAAGGAAAGTATTTTTTCAAATTCTTGACATGCCTTAAAAATATTAATGTGTCAAATTTCACATAATGATGAATTGTGGAAAGCAAAGTTAGGCATGGCGGCCAAGACACCGAAATCACAATATTTATGACTGACTCGAGAATACATAAAATACCCGCCTATTTATAGGTTTAGAGACATAGCCAAACTAGGAAATTATGAATCCTAACAGAATATTGCATAACTAAAAATATACTAAATATCCTGGCCATAATATATGATAAATATAATATTTCCTAGATTGGTAAATCTTTATCTTCAACACTCCCCTTATGAAGAGCATTTATCATAGCAGAATGCACATCTTGCACTTTGATATTTGAAGATGAGGATTTGATCGAGCTTGACTAAAGGCTGTGACTTCTTGTCTGCGACAACGGAAAAATTGACTTATACATCTTTGCTTCTAAAACTTGACTTGAGATTGGACTCAATCATTCTCTCTAGACTTCTTCTCAGTGGAGTTGTCTTAGGATTAAGCTGCTCTGATACCAAGATAAATTTCACATAATGAGGAGCCATGGATAGTAATGATAGATGTGGCGGTCAAGATACTGGAACTATGAGAGTTTTATTTATGATTGACTCAAGAAAATACAAATAATAGCTCACCTATTTATGGGCTTAGAGATGACCAAAATAGGAAATTAGGGATACTAACAAAATTTTGCATAACATACTATATTTTCACCATAATATATGATAAATATAATATTTCCTAGATCGATAAATCATTAACTCCAACAATATAAAAGGTACTGTTATGTGGAAAAATTATCTGATTTGCTACCATGCTTACAAACCCTAATTCAAATAAAAGGTAAAATGAACAAACACCTGAAATGGTGGTTCAGAGCATACTTTGTCAAAAAGATATAATGTACATAATAATTGGGAAAAATGGATAGGAGATAGAAACATAAGTGAAATGAAGTGAGTTGGGACTAAGCTTGTTTAATCATGATGGATCAAATGTGGGATAATTAAAAGTGAAAACCAGTTTCCTAGTATGCCAATTTGGGTTACTAGAATTGTGCCAGGGCAATTACTCTAAGATGACTAGAGATGAATAATTTCCACCAAGCACAACAAAGACAATGTTGAAGCAGCAATTGGCCTTAAGAAGCTTCTTAAGTTTGTTTTCTTCTGATTATAGTGGTTCTTAAGTGTGTGTACATGGACTTGTGTGTGTATTTCACTATCTGCTTAAGTGCAGGATCTCGTGGTTGGTTATATGGGTGTCCCCAAATATGCTGGTGTCAGCATGACTCAACATCCACAGTATATTACAGTAAGGTAACTTCATTTGCCATTGTCTCTACTTGATGGATAGTAATCAACATGGTTATTTTTCATTTACGTTGAGAGTAAAAGTTCAAACACACTCTTTAGAGAATAAGCAGGAAATTTTCACATGATCATGCATTCTCCATTGAAAGCCTTGAAATGTCAGAAATGAGCGTGGAATGGAAATGCTCAAACTTGTGGAAGACCTCCTAGAGATAACTCCCACTGTTAGTCAAGTAAGAATTTCACTGGTTTTGTTTTAATGTACCGTGTTTGTTCCATATGCTCCAATCTAATGATACGTTTCTTCCAGGGAAATAGAAGACCTTTTGTCATGGAAACAGTTAAGGCAGATGATGATGCTAAATTGGGTATGTTTGTCCTTTTTTCCTCTACATAGTCACCCACAAGCATGATGTTACAATGTGATCCCAAATCTGACCAGTATAGTTGCGGTACTAGAATTGTGCCAGGGCAATGCTAAGTTGGGCATGCTTGCTTGTTTGTGTAATCCTCTAGATAAGCTCCCATGAGCATGTTATTACTGTCTGATCCAAGATCGACTGCTATAGTTATAGTGCTTATTGTCCTTTGGGGAGAGTTGGCTGTCCTAATCAGGCAGTCGGGTCTTTTTCCTTCCAATAAATCTTGACCCCCCTTTATTAAAACTCAACAAATATTTGGGTCCATGTTATTGTGCATCTTGATTTGGTATTCTACCTTGTGAGACAAGAATATCTTGATTTGTTATGTTGAAAGTAATTTTATTTGTCTCATATGCTTTTGACAAGGTTGTACTGCGTCTCATTCAATTAACTGACATGAGATTGCTTGAGTTTATGACATTGCATCTAGAGATCTTCATCTTTCTTAATTTATTGGGAGAATCTGAGGTGGAAGAGAATTTGTCTTTCCGTTTTTTGGTGTCAACTTGGATGATTTCTTCTTGCATAGTGTCTTAATTTTTTTAGGGTTAACCAAAAAAGGTCACACTTTTAGGTACTTTCTCAATTTGGCCAGACCTTTTTTCTTTGATGAATACAAGTCAAACCTTTGGTTTTCATTGTCATTTTTGGCTCGCCATCAATTTACTGCTGACATGGCTCTGCTAAATAACCTGTCATGTCTCGCTTTTATTTGTTACATATCACCTTTCTATTTGTATGGACCAAAATTTAGAAAAAAATTAAAGTTTGGCAGTCAAGGAAAAAAGGTTGGGTCATAATTGAGAAAATGCTTGAAGGTTGGGCCTTTTTTCAGTTATTAACCCTAATTTTTCCAGGCTGAATTTTATCAGGAAATTTATTTGTGTGATGAAAAAAAGTTATGTAGAAATTTTCTGGTACTCTATAGTTTTGAGTTATTCATTCTTTTTGGCAGGCAAGGCTCCTGCTCAACCTGCTCCGAAGTTTGTTGGAAACATTATAGCATTCATTCTAAATCTGGTAAAATTTATGTTCTATATTGGGCAATCAACCATTAAACAAAGTACGGACTATTTTTTTAATATGAAAATTTTTCTTCTTTTTTGTTCAGATTGGACCCAAGGGTCTGGAATTTGCCCGATACTCACTAGATTATCACACAATTCGGAACTTTCTGTATGTGAATCGAGCCTGGGGAGAGGAGAGGTATGTGACAAAATATTCTTACTTGGATCTATGAAGTCGTAAGTCACTTTGGAATGGATATGATTTTTGAACTCTATAGGTATTTAAATATATAAATTCTGCTTAATGTGCTGGTTGCTGAGAAGTGCATAGAATACATTATCTTTCAAAAGTTTACTATTGTTCACCTGATTAAGCTTAAGATCACTGAATTAATTATATCTAAGATTTAAAAGCTTGTTATGTAAAATTAAGATATTAACTCTCTAAAATTGTTTGCTTGATAGGATATATTCTCTTAATCACAAGGATGCGTTGTTGCTCAATGAATATAAATTGTAGCTGGACTTGTGATTGCTAGATGTTCCATTTGAATCAGAGTATGAGAATCTGTTGGGTGAAAATTGTCCTATTTTTATATGGGATTGGCCTAATATTTACCACTGATTAGCTATTTAATTGCATAACGCTTTAGAGTTCATAGATCGTGTGTTTTTCTCCATTTCATTGTCTAGTCTGTAATCTGATAACTTCTTTGTCCGTTTAGTCTGACTGCTTTAACGTGCTTAAAATTGTTGACAGAGCTAACAGGCACATGCCTTCTTACGCAAAGAAACTCGTGGAAATGTACAATCAGAATGGGGAAATCGACAAGATGCTTCGAAGGTAAATTCTTCGGTCTTGTAAAAACAAGCGCATTCAGCTGATTGCAGCATATATTTAATACTTAATGTATTCCTAACATAATGTTGATCCTATTACTTCATTAAAATCAAGACAAACTAGGCTTGCATGCCAGATATTATCCTGTGTTGGACTCCTCCCATATTAAGAAAATGTGTCGGATTAGTCCAACTAAAAAATATATTGGATTGGTCCCACCCTGCTTACTAACTTGCCACCAAATTCATTTTTAATGTCATTTATATATAATAATCACACAATTATATTATATAATTTAATTATATAATAAATTTCGATTTGTATAACTTATTATATATAATATAATTATATATATTATTAAAAAAATAAATTAATTAAAAATAAATAAATTTAATTTTTCAATTTTTTATTAACATTAGTAACCTCTAAATCCTTCAATTCACATTATTTCTAAATCCCTCCAAATTTGTTCATTCTAAATCTCTTTAAACAATTCAATACAAATAAAGAATTAGGGATTTGTCTCCATTAAAGTCGTGTTATCCTTCTAAGATTCAATTGGTTTCAAATCTTGAACTCCTCTCATCCTGGCCAGTGTCACGCCCTTTAGTGATGCTTTAGTGTGACCTTGGAGCAGAAACATGCGGTCGCCGTCTAGGGCTTCTCCGCCACCACTAAGCCCCCCACATCTAATTCCTTCACGATCGCCCTCAAGTAGACGTAGGCTAACCCGCGTCCAGCATGTCCAGAGCAGCAGCAGTTCTTGCCACTCTTGGCGGTTAAACAGCTCAAACGTGGAATGTGGATTAGTCTTGGATAATAGGGGTTAAATTATGAAAAATAGTTTAATGGAGGAGCAAAGTTCCAATAAAAAATTTTAAGGATTAATTTGTAAAATTTAAAAAATTTAGGAATCTACATATTTATATATAAAAATATGAATAATTAGAAGTAAAAGAGTAAATAACGAGAATCTCGAGAAGTTAGTAATTTTTTAATGGTTAAAGTACTAAATGGTAATAAGCTAAAAAATATTAAAAAAATGATATAGGTAAGTTTCAATACAATTATATATATATATATATATATGAATAATTTATAATTTTATAAGTCGTACTATATGTTGCCCTGCAACTTAGCATAGTGATAAAACTGCTCATGATATTGCGACAAGTTAAGAATGAGTTTAATTTCAAGTACACCTTACTTTACTTAAAAGTTTAAAGCAATTTTAATAATTTATGATATTATTTTAATAAATGGTAGTTTTCTTGAATAACAATTTTTAGTAGGAAGTAAAATATTTATAATTTTTACTTTATTTTTGAACCAATTCTATAAATATTGGTAATGACAATATCTTTTCCATAATTATGCCTTTATGTGTAAAATGTTACTCTAAAAACCCTAAAATGTTAAGCATAAGAATTTTTTATTTGAAGCTATTATTTAAAAACTCATTTATATTTGTATATTTATTATGAAAGATGTTATAGATATCCATTAATGCACCTCTTTAGTAAGTTATTACATTTGTAGTTCTTGTGGTTAGTCAAAAAATTATAAATTTTAGTTCGATTACGATAATTACTATTCTATTCAATTTCAGACTACTTGGTCACATTTTAAATCCTGATCAATCCATTAAAAACTCGGGTATGAAAGCAATTTTTCCATTCTTAACTCCGATTGTCGTGCACTCGTTATAAAAACTTTTATCTCTCTAGACCCTATTTTTCTATAAATTTCCCTTTTTAGTCAATTGTAAACCAAATTAATCAAAAAGTTTAGAATGCTAGTAGGAAATTTGGTAAGATGACTAGTGGTATAATAAGACTACTTTGAAAAGATTTAAACCTGTTTATGAGCAAATCAAAGTTCAGAGACTAATTTATAATTTTTAGAAATTTAATTATCAAATTACAATTAAGTGAAAGTTGAATACCTGAATGGAATAAGAGAATCTTAGAGAGCTAAAGGGAGTATTAGAAACCTTAGGGACCTAATTGAGGATAAAATAGATATTAAAGACCTAAATTAAAGAGTTATAAACTTTGGGGACCTATGTGCAAATACATTATAGTACGATATCTTTTATGCTAATTTTCCTTATATGTATACCCGAACTGTGTAGGAATCGTTTTTTAATTTAGCGTTACAAAGGAGCACACTAAGAATTGGAAATCCAGTCGGGACGATCACGGTACGGTTTACGGGTGAGTGAGATTCTCTGGCATTGTGTCCGATTAGGCCGATGACCCGTACCTATAATAGCATAAACCCTGATATAGCCTGAACCTTGTGTGATAGTATGAATATTGCTAGTAGCATTAGTTGTGATGATATGAGCCATGTGATAGTTTAAACCCAATTTTAGCATATAAAGCATGTTACTAGAGTGCTGTTAGGCTAATTATATTTTATCATGATATCACCATGGGCCCAAACACATTATTTTTTAAAATAAAATAGGTTAAAGGCTGTGTTTTAAAAATACTCGTGAAGTGGACTCGAAACCCATGGAAATGGACCTTGTCCCATAAATAACACAATTATTATGATAGAGTCAAACTATGATAAAAGCTTATGATAATTGGTTGTGTGAAGTGGACTTTGCCAAACAACTTCTATCGAGCCAAAGCGAGCCTTAACTCAAAGGGCTGGTAGAACACAGACAATAGATTAAAGACCAAAATACATGTATGTATTTGTTGAGCGGGATTACTAGATGCTCGATATGGGGTATCGGTGATTCCAAGGGTTGCTAAAAAGCAAGGTCGGTACAAGGAAATAAACATTAGCCTAGTATGTCAAGGGCTTTGCGAGTCTTATGTGCACCAGATCTTACGAAGGGGAAAATGTCTCGTCACTCAATAGCGGACAAACTTAATACTTGTTTGCGGGCTGAGCAGTGGTGCTCATGCAAATAGTCCGTACATATGACTGGTAAATGCACTTCAGGCCACAAGTGGAAAAGAAGGGAGCTCTGTTATGCGACTGTGTGAACCTTTCATGACGGAGTGGAGTTGCTATGTTAAACCTTGAAATACTAAAAATAATAATCCCAACACCTAAACCTCTATGAACTACTCCCTTAATGAAAATTTCCTATGCCTATCATACTATACTGTTAGTTGGAAATCAAGATACATTGTTGTTAGACAAAGCCTACTCACCGAGTTGTGAACTAACCACTCCTCTAAACCCTTGCAGGAAGTTCTGACCGAAGTAGAAGTGATCGCTAAAGACCCAAGCCTAGCAAATACACTTTATGTTATTCAATACAATTATATTTCCATATTTATATTAAAATATCTTTTGAAAGTTTTCAAGTACGTATTCTAAGCCTTATTCTTGTTGGGGCTATGATGGTGAAACTCAACCTTATAGAATCATGAGGTGTGGCAGGTTGTTCACAGGTACAGCTAGGAAAACTGGGTTGGGGTGTGACAATTAATTTGACCTAAAATTGACTAAGTTTTGAGCCTCATCGAAAAATTACAACATTAGATAAAGTTGTCGGGAACTCATTGATGTCAAAAAGTCGGCCAGACCTAGGGAAATGGGAAGATATATGACCTTATGAGTCGACGTGTTGCACACGATATGTGCGTGGCCCACACATGGGTTGGCCCGATTTGGTCTATTATCCGTCTCGACTGGTTCGACCAGTTTTCGATCAATCAGACCAGTTTTATATACTATGTAATTGGTTTGACTTCCCTTTGACCAATACTTAACTAGTTCGATATGGTTCGATCGATTTCCTTCTGGTTCACCTCATTTTATGGCTAGTTCAATTGATTTTGACCATTTTTATTTCAGTTCTGGGTCGATTTGATCCATTTCCAAATTTATTTTCCTTTTCCTTATTTTCTAAAATTTTATAAATTTTTATTTTCCATTTGGACATAAAATTAACATTTTCCCCTTTTTTTGGATCCCACGAAAAATTAAGTCTAGTTTTGGTTTGGTCCGATTTATGACCTGGTCCAAATCCAATTCCAATTACGAATTTTTATAAAAGTTCAACTTGGACAACTTTTCGATTCTTGAATTCCAATCAAGGAGGCCCGTCCATGTTTGGACCAAGATAGTTTGGTCCTTATCTACAATCTCATATTAGATTAATTTCCAATTGGTTTAATTCCCATTCACAGCCTGATTCGGTTTCTAGGGACTCGACGTTACAATCTTTATGGGAGTGGGGCATTTGGGTTCCCATTCCCCGCTCAATCCAGTCAGCATCTTAAACTTTTGTTCTTGTCGGTCTTTGGATGGTCAATTTGTCTAAAATGTGAGGCGAGGATAACAACACAAGAGAAGTAGGTGGTCATTGTCTTTTTTTTTTTGGTAAATCTTGCCAAGTTATTTGAGTAACTCTTTTTTTATTTGAGATGTAAAAATAGCCTAAAGACAATTCCACAATTTGACATCTAATTCAACACCTACTATTTATAGATTAACTAGTGTCAAGAAGCTCGCAAGGATCATAATAAGGGTGAAATGATCATAGGAGTGCTAGATCCTATAGTTGAAAATGGGTTCATACCAAGAATCAATTCATCATAATGACTCTATATGGGTATTATGATTGGTGAAGCCTAAATAGTCCCATTAGCATATCTGAGAAGTAGGTGCGCATCGGACAATACATATTGCTCTTTCGGATGTAAAAAATTACCTTCTTTAAGTTTGATTGGTTGATACGTTAAATTTTTGGGCAATTGAGGAATTTGACTTAGGGTTGGCATTGCTTGAAGATACGTCTAAGATGATATTGATTTGAAGGCAACTCGATCTGCAAAATAAGAATGAGAAAATCAATGTAAGTTTGCTAGACTTTTGTGGATGTGTTACTTTTGGTTTTTATGATTAGGTTTTGTGAGAATAGAAGAGAGGCAACAATGTGAAAATAAGGAGAATATCCCCACACTGATCTTGCAAGTGTTCGATTGTGTTGTAGGTTAGGAATTTGGGAATTGAAGGATAAAAAAATGTTAAGCCAATTCGACTCTATAAAATAGTTGTGATTGAGAGAAAGAGATGTAAGTTGGAGAGAAAATATTTCAACAACTTTCATTTCAATCAATAGGTACGTCTATATACATTTAACAGTACACTTACAAATATTCAAGAGAAATAATCTTAACAAATTAGGAAACTCTCTCAGGGCTAGGGATACATGCTATCAGCTAAGATGATGGACTTTTCTAGCGGTTAAAGTCCCTAAGCATTGACACTATTGTTATCACTCACACAAGCACAACAGAGGTATCTAATGTTGAGCTTTTAGCGCAAATTTTCAAATGTGATCATATTGAGGCCCTTTGTAAAGATATCAATTAATTGATTATTTGTCCCAATAAATATAATGTTTAATTATTTATAAAGAACTCATTCCTGTACGAAATGGTAGCCTATTTCATTATTTTCATTCAAGCATAAAATACCGAATTATTAATTAGATAGATAATCAACATATTGTTGCACCATAAGATTGGAGAATGTCATGGGTGAATACTAATCTCCTTAAGGAGAGACTCCATCCATATTATTTATGTTATTGCATTGCCAATGCTTTATATTCATATTTGATTTAAAACATGCAACTGCGTGTTATTTCTTAGAGATTTAACCGATGATGTTGTGGCCTAGAAAAATGACATGGTTGCTAATAAAACCAATGTCATATATATTACCCATCCAATCAACATATGAATAACAATGTACAACTATATTACGACAGTGTTGAACAAGTAACTATGTTGTTGAAGTTCCGTAGAGATATTAAAGAATACATTTGATGGCTTCCCAATGTAAGGTAGTAGGTCAAGAAGCTGACAAACCTGGTTGAATGTATAGGATATATCAGACCTAGTTAGAATCAAGTACCGAAGAAATTTGACAATCTATCAGTAGGTGCTTGGACTATCCATAGGTGATTAATTGAGAGTAGATGGTTAAAGTCCAGATGTAATTGTGGTGAATAGAGGCTTAAAGTCAATCATATGAGAGGATTGCAAAATGTCCTAAATGTATTTAGATTGTGTTAGAGTGATGTCATGTCGACTATAGTTGACTTCAATGCTCAAGAATTTTGTGAGCATGTCCACATCCTTAATAGATAATTTGTGCTTAAGGGAAGTGATAATTGGTGTAATTGGGGTAAAAGAGTAGGTAGTCATGATGATGTCATCAACATAAACTAGGAGGCTTAGTTGTTGGATAGATGAAGAGTGAAGTGCTGCCTAAGTCTGAAAACTAAGATAGGGAAGAAATGAGTTGATTCTATGAAACCATGTATGAGGGTCTTGTTTAGGCCCATGGAGAGATCGTCGTAGTAGATATGAGAGGTCACGATGAGTATTGTTGATAAAGTCAGGTTGTTGGATCATATACACCTCTTCATCAATATGGTAACGTAGGAATGCATTGTTGACATCTAATTGATGAAGATGTCATTTTTTACTAACCTAAAAAAACTTAATAAGGTGGATGGTAACTGGCTTTATCATCGAACTAAATATATCATCATAATTAAGTACTTCATCTTGCGAATATCCCTTAACGACTAGTTGTGTCTTGAAGCATTCAATCGTGTCATCATCATTTTGTTTGATTTTATAGATCAATTTTCAACTTATCATGTTCCTATGTGGTGGGGTTGTGACAAGATTCCATGTGCAATTTTGAACAAGAGCTGAGTTCTCATCATGTATGGCGGACCATCAAGTGGTATGACAACTTGTCTGGATAAATGTTTGAGGTGTTGAAAGGGAAGATACCTGAATGGTAGTTGGATTGTAAGCAATATTGAATAGCCTAAGAGATAGAATGCGACAAGGGCAAATGACCATACAAGATATTGGTGGAAGGGATGACACAATAATATAAGAGCCAATGTGAATTAAGTCTAAATAAATTACAGTACATGGGGAGTCATCATGACTTGCAGAACGATTAGTGAACTTTGAGATTGCTATAGGTGATGAATTAATGGATGGAAGATGTAGAACAAACAAAGGGGATGGGCCATGGATGGGGGATGGGAAGGATCTCTTGATATAAGATTGTTGGTAGAAAAATGCACTCATTTGTGACACATGTATATTTGTCCTATTGTTGGATTGAGACATCAATAGTGGCAATAGTGGGAAAGCTACTTAATGAATACACATGTATGGGAGTGTGGTTGTAGTTTGTTCTTTAGAAAGGCCACAAATAAGGGTAGCATAGATAATTGAAGATGTAGAGCAAATTATAGTTAGGTGGAGATCCATACAACATTTGTTAAGAACTTTATAATTGAAGTTGACAAGTAGGGAATTAATTTATGAGAAATATAGTTGTCTTAAAAATAAAATCCTATAATTTGAAAGGAAGATGAGCATGTGTAAGAATAGTGATACTAATATTGACAATGTGTCAATTCTTCTATTTAACATACTCATTCTCTTGAGGAGTATGCATGCACGATATACGATGAAAAATCTCATAGCATTGTAATTCACGTCATTCTTTGCCTTCATTTGTTTGAAGTTATTTGATTTTGAAAATAAATCAATTTTCTACTTAGAGATTAAAAGAGTGGATGATCTTTAAGTACATAAGATATGTGACTCATAACATAAAATTAAAAATATTTACTAAAATTATTAAAAAATAAATATAATAAATTGTATGATGTAGTAGTTACCTACCCTCATCAATTGCAACTGGTATTAACTCTTATAAGTAGTGGATGAAAATGATTTTTAAATAATTTTGTTTAAAGAATATGCATCACAAAAGGAGAATGATTTATTAAATCTATGTAAACATGCTAAACATAAAGGAAATAATTTATTAACTAAATAGGATAAGTCAAATGTTAATGTAATAGTAAAGATGAAGAAGTCAATTTAGTATTGATTTGTGGATGTGTGAAATAAGTTGTTAGGTAGTAGAGACCATTTCTACAATTTCTTTAGAGTTGTTCACCATGAGTGTGCATATTCTTAAACAATGAAATAGTTCTGGTAAAACTCAAAGTAATATAAATTATTTTTTGTAAACTGTGAGACTAATAAGAGATTAATTGAGATAATAGGAACGAAATAAATATTAGTTAATTAAAAAGAATGAATGGAATTTGAGAGTGAAAGAAGTGATAAAGCGAAAATGTAGAATTATAATTTATCTTTTTTTATTAATTTATAATAGATAGTGAACAATATATAAGTAGAAAATTAAATGCGATACATTAATAATATTATAAGCACCATATTTTTATTTGCTCTATTGTAATTTTTTCTTTTCATTTGTTATTATTATCTTTAATATTATCTACATTATAGAGAATAATAGAATCAATAGAAGATATTATAGAGTGTTGTCTTTCACTTACAAAAATAGTTAAGACATATTATTTATAGTATGAGTAGAAACTTGAATATATGTACTAGTTGATTCCATGAGAGTCGATTGGTGTGCCCACTTCGACATTAACTGATGGAGCTTCATGCCAAATTTGATGACATAATTGAAAAAATACTCTAGTTGATTTCAGGTTGAAGTAAAATTTGGTCCAACTTTTTAATTGGGTCAATTGAATAAACTTGCTTCGCCCCTGTTGAAATAAGATTGTTCACTGTGTTAGGACCTTGGAGAGGTGTTCGCTCGATGGAATGTGGTCCAACCTGACACTAGGGAAAAGCATGGCGCACCAGCAAATTAGAGTTCCAATGTGATGATTCAAAGGTGTAGCTTGCTGAGGGATGTGACAGAGGGCTGTGAAATGGAGGTCGGAGGAGAATCACGCGCACTTCGTCGCCAAGAGCTTGAGCCAATTGCAGCGCAAGCAAGGTGAGCATCACTCAGTCCAAATCCCAGCAGTTTAGTAAGATCTATAGAACTTAAATCTTGATTTAGTAGCAGACTCTTCAGTTTATCAACTCACATTCTTGTAATCGTCTAGATGAGGGTGAGTAATATGGGTTCCCATTTCTCGCTTAGCCTATCTAGCATTTTGTCCTTTTGTACATGTTGGATGGTCGATTTGTGTGAAATAACAGTGATGGTAGTAACACATGACCATGTTTCTTTTTTGTAAATATCGCCAACTTTTCTTGAGTAACCTTTTTTTTACTCTAATTTAAGATTTAAAAATAGTGTTCAGATAATTTTAAGCTTGAGTGATTGAATTAATATATCACAATCTAATTCTATTTTTCTAATAGAATTTGTAGTTAATATATTACTATTAAATCATTACAGTAGTGATCGAATAAAAACTTATAATATGTAATATATTAACTTTTTAAAATATATTTATAAAATTTTTAGAAAAATTAAATATATTAATCTTATAAGGTCCATTTATTTTGAATTTTTGTGTATAAGTAAGATATAATCAATTATGATGGATACGAGAACCTTCGAAAATTTGAAAATTTTATTTTAAAATTTTTTATTTGAGTTTATCAAATTGATTTATCAAAATATATTGGGAAAAATAGCAACGTAGTATGAAACTCAAATCACTTTAATGAGTATAGTACGAAGTTACCTCTGGTAAGATACTTACCTTAATTAGACATTTATGTGGGACCACTACATGAGTTATAACTCAAACATTTCCTATAAACATCTAACACAATTCTCTATTTTTTAGTTGGGCTTATTATTTTGAGTCTCATGATTTATCTTACCCAGTTAGATACCAATCTTAGGCAATCCATAGTATGGTTAATCCATAGTCTACCCTAAGATTAAGTTATTGGTGATCTCCCCATGGACAATAATATATATACCTATATCATAAATTAATGCATACATTGGTAGCTCAAGTTTCACCCACACTTATTATCTATATTTGATCGGCACTTTCAAGCTACTAATAACTTATGCCTTATTCTATATTATTTAGGATCGCATACTAATATTATTCTTTAAAGTGTACCACTCTATAAACGATACCACGCACTAAAAAAACTAGAAGTCATATATTACTCCACCACGTCTTCGAAAGCATAGAGGGCACAAATCTTATTTCCCTAAACTTTATTTTTAAACATTTCACAAGTAATAAAATTTAATAAAATTGTTAACTATTGAAGCTCGGTTGTGATTTTATGATTAAAATTATCATAAAATTTACTATTTTTTCTTTTTTATGTTATCAATCTTCCTACAACAACTCTTTCACACCATTTTTGAAAGTACATTTGAAGGAGGAATGCTCTCTTTTCTCATTTCATCTAAAATCGAAATTAAGCTTACTCCCTAACGCCCATTCCCAAGAGTGATGGGTCAAGTTTAGGTCTATCCCCAAAAGTGATGAGGTCGAAATGACCTTTACTTCGTTATCATGTTTTCACACCATTTGAATAAAATTTGATGGGATTCAATTATATTTCAGTTAACATAATTTTAATATATAGGAATTCAAAATGTTAACTTAAATTTCTTCTCTATCATTTCAATCTATTAATTTTCAAAAGTAGAATTTATCTCATTTTTTTCGATTATACGCTATTTTCTCTAACATAATTTATTTATTAATTCGACTATTTTCAAATGAAAATAAAGCTATAATTATTATTCGACCTAGGTGATACCTTTAATGACAGAATATCATTCACAACCTCTCGTTGTCCTGGTATCCCCTCAAAAGTGAGCACTACCTTATTTTACTTAATGATTTGTTTTTCCCACAATAAAGAATAAAGGTGATTTAAATATAAGAAATGTGAACATGAAATGTACCATCAATGTTTAATCTACCAAATCCTTTACAATCCCCTTACAAGAATAGAAATCTTTTTCAAGCTTGAGAAATTAATTTATGAAATAAAGTGAAATCAAAATTACTTTACAATAAAATATACAATCATTAATTAGAGTGCGTGGGCAAGTGATAATATGTAATAAAACCCCTTAACTCTACTATCTTAAATTCACACCTTAAACTCTATTGACTACCAACATTCAAGTCTTAAACCATAAATTGGAGTGCCTACCATAACTGGTTTGAATTTGGTAGCCTCAAAGAACCTTTAGTCCTCTATTTCATGAGATAGTTTACTTAATCACATCCCCACTACGTCCATTGTTTTCACTGGCCCGATCACTCCACGATCTATGGAACTATATAATATTGATTACTCAAAGCACTCTTTCTAACTTCGTGTTATTATATCAATATGGATGGGTATCACATTTATAGGTCTCATATTAATATTTATGGAGAATATAATAAAATATTAAATAAAATAAAAAATTATTATAGAAATTTTTGTATAATAAATAAAATATGTATAATATTATTCTAATATTTTATTAAATACTTGTATAATAATATGAGTTTATACATGTTTAATTAATTTTTTAGATAAATAAATATAATATATTTAAATTATACGAAAAAAAATCTAAAAATTTTGTTTATACGGGCAAATTTTTTCACCCTTCATTTGTTAGATAAAAAATCTTTTTAACTGAGAGGTTTTTCTGTCTTTTTTTTAATATCTCCTTTTTGTATCAATTTTTTTAATCAAATATTATAAAAATAAGAAAACAATATTTTACAATTAACCTTCAAATTAATTATTTATAATTTAATATAAAAATATAAATATTTATTTTATATTAATTTATAAATATTTAAATACAACAAATTATTTTTTTAAATATCTAAAATAATAAGTATATACTTCTATTGGAATTTATACATTAATAATATTCCTTCATTTTTTCTCCCGTATATCCCATCACCCATTCAATTTTTTATTTAACATTTTTTTACATTTATTTGGGTATTTTTGCTACCTCATAATCCCCATCGAACTCCAGCCAGTCCATTTCCCACTTATCCCATCACCCATTCAATTCTTTATTTAATCTTTTTGACATTTAATTGGGTATTTTTGCAACCTCATAATCTCGCATGGAACTGGAGCGAGTCCATTTCCCATCTCACAACTTGATTGTCTCTCTCAATCCCTAAGGATTTTTTGTATTTGGTATAGTTTAGGAAAGTCTAGTTTTCTTCCTTTATGATGTGGATAACAAATATAGTTATCCTTTGGAATTAATTCATTTTGATGTTTGATAATTTTTTGTTCCATCCAATTTGGGACTTCAATATTAAATTTTTTTTATCTATGATTACTTAGAGATATTATTAGATTTTTCCAATGACAAAAAAAATCTAAAATTTTCTCCCATTTCTCTAAGTTAATAGGAATATTGAACTCAAATGTGTCCAAGACATTGACAATTGCATACCTATCATTCAGGTCATGCATATCTGTGATTTAACCACAAAACACATTATATAATATATTTCTTAATAGATTACTGAAATATTCATACATAATAAAAAGGGAGTTGAAAATTATTTGGACATTTGGAACGTCACATAGCGCTGAATTTAATAATTTTCTACTTTCTATAATCTTTTTTAAAAAAAACTTCTCTACCACAATTTTTATAATATTTTATCTATAAGAATTTTTTTTATTTTTCCCCCAAAAATTTTACAATCTTTCTCATAAGTGAGAAACAGTTCACAATCCTTCTCATTTAAAGCACATGCCCTTCATTTTGATTCACCGCTTTTCCAGCTATTTTTCTCATAAACCCAGTTACCTACTCTCACATTTCAAAGCTCCTCACCAAAGTTATTTGGTTATCCACCTGATTACTCTATTTTGCTTGTTGTGCTCCCCCAATATCATACACAAGCTGGAACCACGATCAACACTACATCTTTCCAGCTGGGTCAGGTGCTTCCAACATCCCGCAGGCAGCATTAATTTTGTTTCTTTCACCCTTTTACTATTTTAGTACAAGGTCATTTTCCTTCAAAAGTATTTTCAACTGGAAATATTTAAAATTTTAAAATAAATAGATGAAAATTTCGAAACTATCCAAAATCAAGGAAAGATAACCTGACATACCATTTGTAGAGTATCCTTTGTAGGGCGGCTCCAACTGCAACGTGAAACGACTTGAGTGGCTGAAAGACAGAAAGACCAAGCAACCATAATTCTATGGAGCATCCAATTTTGTTAAGAACTCAACGCAACACTACCATAAAAGCCAAGCCTATTAGCTGATCAATCTGACTATCAAAATTTTATATGTATAGGCCAAAAAGTTTAATATATACAGATGAAGTGCCCAAGGGAATGTTACACAATCATATGAAATGATAGTAAAAATATTCTTTTTTTTTTTTTATCTTTTAGACCACCGGGTTTCCTTCACAGACATCACATATTGTATATCCCAGGCCTTCGCAGTAAGGGCACTTCATGTCTTCATCAACCCATTCCAAGAACTGCAGAAAAGTGGAAAGTGAGGACATTCAGACAAAACCTTCAAGGGAAAGATTTCTTGAGAGAATGTTATCCTGTTTGGTTCTCAGTTCACTAGAAAGCATGTCTGTTTCAACAGTTAATCGGTAACCTAGAAAAATCCGACATATGGGATATTATCAAATTGTCTGATTGCCCGCCCATTTTGCCTTCACATAACCGGTCTCCACCTTTGATATTTTTGTCAATTTGACCCATAAAAATAAGTGACATGCAAAAGGACACATGTCACATAATCAAGGAGGTCACATCAACACTAAAATTATAACGGGCCAAAATACATTAACCCATTATGCAAAGGCAAAAAAGTCGGGTTAAATTTGAGAATACATCAAATATCAAGTTTTTATGGGTTATTAACCCTTACAAGAAGCTTTCTAGTTCAGTTCTACATTATAAAATCCAACTAGCATGGAAATACAAATGGAAGAGAGATACTGGAAAATGACACTAAGGGGTTAGTTGACCAACTTCGATCAAGGGACAACAAGGGTCGGTAACTGACTTCAACCATTCATAGAGGAAATCAGAGAAGCAACTAGTACTAACCAAAGCATAATCATTAGCTTAGTTAGTAGGAACGGTAATTCTTGTGCCAACGGTGCCATAGTGCATGCACAAGATGGATCAGGATTCAAGTGGTTTCTTTACTTTTGTACCTAATTGACTTGCCAGATTTATTATTCTACATCAGTTGAATGCCCCCACTAATGTGTTGGGGACAAACAACATTGATGTAAACCAGATTTCCGTCTAGAATGAAGTATTCTTTGGTACAAAACAAAATGACATTTAGTTAATAATCACGTGGGATTCTCAGATTATCGTTGAAGTCTATATGTTAATATCCAAGCTTGGTTCCAGGATGACAAAAATGGACCAGAATGAATTGTCTGTTTCTATTGTCATCGCCATTTAACTTTAGCCAGAAAAAACATAGAAAATTCCCTATAATTATCATTCTGGAATTAGTGAGCAATTTATGTTTCCTATCTTTTGGAGAACAGGAAGCAAGGAGGCAAGAAATTTTCTAAACAACTTAACTAGTATCTAGGATAAAGGAAACAGTTTCCAGTTTTCTAGGCAAGACAAGGACCTACCCTGTTTTGATAAATACTAGACAGGAGAAAATAACCCACAGCATAAAAGAGAGCTTCGACATGAATAATGCAAAAATAAATCCTCGTACCTGAGGTTCAATGTTCGGTTCCCCTGATCCATCACATTCTACAATGGATAGAATACAATATTAGAAATAGATAATTCTCCTATCTTAATATCCTCAGACTATCAACCCAATAACTGGAAATGATCTGTTAGTCCCATGTTATTGCTAAACCCACAACTTCCAGATAATTCACTGCTGTGTCTGGAAAGCCCTAAATATCAAACTTACAATACATTTAAAAAAGTATGTTTGGATGAAGGGGACTGATTCGTAGTGATTAATAAATCTCTCTTTCCCTCCAAACCTATCCATTCGTAGTGATTAGTCCCATGTTATTGCTAAACCCACAACTTCTTCCAGATAATTCACTGTTGTGTCTGGAAAGCCCTGAATATCAAACTGACAATACAGGTATGTTTAAATGTAAGGTAGTGATTTGTAGTGATTAATAAATCTCTCGTTTGGTAACATTTCCCTCCAAATCCCTCCATTAAACTAAAACTCAATTGGGGTGATTTGGAGAAATTATAATTATTTTACTTAAAATGATATCAAATAAGAGTATCATCCTCTTGCAGATTCATTTTCTTCTCATTTTCCTCAATTTATATCATCATTTGATATCATATCTTAGTGACCCCAGCAACAATTCCTTCAAAACAAATGGACAAAAGGAAAAAAGAAAAGAAAAGAAAAAGCAAACCTGTACACATTAAGCGACCCTCTCCTCTACACGCAAGACAATTTTTTGTTGAGCCACTGGCATTTGTGTTCACTGCCTGTTTATCAATGCTTCTAAGTCTAGAGGGCTCTTCCCACCTGTTCTCTCCGAGAAGAAAAACTCTTGGGTGTGATGCTTCAATATCTGTATCACTCTCCCTAACCACTGTTTGTTTGTATTCCGATTTTTTAGTAACAATAGAAACAGCAGCTCCATTTGTACCTTCCTGTGAAATGGCAGAACAATTATATGTAGCACAATACTTGTAAAGGAGGATCTGTCCACTCCTCCCATGAAACAATACTTTACTTAATGAATAAATCACTTCTTCATGGATAGAAAACTAGCTATTTATTTCATTCTAAAAGCAAGATAAAAATGGAAGCAAAATAGTGTCAGACAAATGATCATTCAAATTAATATGCAAGACTGATGAATTAATGGTGAGTAAGAATGAGACGGCTCAATTTACAAAAAGAAGAGTTCATTATTTGATCTGACTTGGGTAAAGATTTAGCACTCTGAGGTTATACATGATACAACGCTTCAAGGAGCTCTCCTGTCATTATCCCATCTTCTTTCACACCAATTGAAGCCTGAGAGAAGCATCACATATGAAGGAAGCATCACACAAAAGCTGGTGATAATAATTACAGATTTCACAAATCATTTATCTTACTTGCCATGTCTTGACTGCACGCTCAGTGCCACTAGAGAAGCTGCTATACTCTATATCTTCCTCTCCAGAATAAAATCCCAATTTTTGCAATGCTTCCTGTCATATCAGAGGTTAAACAATAGGTAAGGTAGTGGAGTGTGTAGCCACAGCACCAGACTATAAAAGCATGAGGACTAACAACAGCATCATAATAACTGATTACATAGGCGTCCACATGGGATAGAAATGATACATCAGCATGCAATATCACCATTTAATGAAAAACAATGATAAAGAAAAGGCTTGTTACATGTTATGCAAGAGTTTGAAGAGTTCATAATGTTTTTACTATTTTTCTAGCTTATGATGATACATCAAGCTATTTTTGCTTTTATTCAGGAAGGATTCTGAGAGAATACTATCATGCTTCAAAAACCTTGCTCTTTTTGTTATTTCTACTGCCTATATCCACATGGTATGAAATCACCCAAGAGTTTGTCAAGATCAGCAGAATACAAAACCTCAGATAAGCAACCAATAAGAACATCCCCATTTCATTACTGGTAATGACTGCAGGATAATTGGGGTTGCATAATAAACTGTAACTCATGAGAATTCTACAATCAACTAGGGAAGAAGACATGTTTTGTGTTTAAAATGACACTTGAAAGTTAACGGGAAAGGAAATTCACAATTTGGACCTATCTATCACTAGTATATAATGATATTATAAGGCCATAGATATATGGAAATATGGAAAAAAATCCTTTTCAATAAGAGAATACATTATATTTTACTTGCCACTACTAAAGAATAAGGCAATACATTATTTTTCTCTTGCACTACAATAAATTAGCTCTAATAATCTGTAATGGTTCTACTATTATTATTACTAATAATATTACTATTGCATCTATTTAACTTTCAGTGGTCATAAATATATTCTGGTACTGAAACCATAGAAACTAAGATTATAGCAACACGAGTTAAATATCCTAAAAATAAATGGCTGATTAGATTAGCCAATCTGTAAGAACAAGCAAAAATGACCAAGAGCTTGAAAAATGAAATGAAGATTAGAGCAACAAAAGTTAAACATCCTAAACATAATCAACTGCCAGCGAGCTAAACTGCTATAACAAGAAAAAATGATACTACCCAGACCAAACAAAGAAAATGCAAAAACATGCCTTTTTGCATTTTCAATATAAGGACAACCAGACCTGCATTGTTTTAACCTCATCTCCTTCAGCTCCCACCCTCAGCGCCCTCCTACTGGAACTATTTCTATCTACTCTTTTCACTTCATCAACAGCTCTAACCAGTTTCTCCTCTGCAACTTCATTCTCTTCCAACACCACCTCTTCATGTTTCTCTTGAAAAACAATAGGATTTGCAATTGATCCACTCTCTGGTATCAGATTCTTCTCCTTCATGACCTGTAATAAATCAATATATGTAGGGAATCTTAATGACTGGTGCTAAAACGATAGGTTCAGTCACTTGAAATGCATGATAATAATTTCTGTAGGACTCACAGGAATTTTCAGCGTTAGATGAATGTAATCTATATAAGTACCCAGCATGTCAAATAGATAGTTTACTCAAACTCTTTCTAAGACACAAGCTAATAATCATCCGATATCACATTCACAAATTTATAGCATTCTTGGGTCTGATTTTTTAGCTACACTAAGTGTAAATTCTTTTCTCCTGACTTTGGCCTGGTGGTGCTAAAGTTTCCCCAATCGATCCCTACACTCAGTGATCATCCTGATCCATATATATAGTTTTACCATAATCATGTAGAATCTTGAAGCCCGTAATAATTATGAAAGTTTGCTTACAATGTCTTAAACATTAAATCATTTTCACACTTAAGATTCTATTAAAACAATGCTGTCCACATGAGGAAAACATGAGTCTTGCAGATTCCCACTGAATGAGTATTCTATCACGTCATACAGTCATTCTCAATAATCCGATAAAAAGCGGAGTAAGGAGTAGTGCAATGCAATAGAAGGCAGAGCAAGAAGTAAAGTAACCTCAATCGAGCCCTTACGATCTAGGGCTTGGACCTGAAGACGCAGCTGGGAGATTTCGGCAAGTAAGGAATCGCGCTCTCGGATCCAACGTTGTTCTTCCCGGAGCCAACGCTGCTCCTCCCTTAGCCATCTCTGCTCCTCCCGAAGCCACCGGGACTCCTCCCGACTATGGTCGGGGTTGTTCGGTGAAGAGGAGAAAGCCCGGACATGGTTGCGGAGGCTGCTCTTGTTCAACCGAAGATGCAGCATAGGAGGGGGGATGGGGAAAAGTAATCGAGCGGACAAATGGCTGTTGATATTTTGCTGGATAGGAAGGTTAGGACACAGCCACAGAGTGCAGGGTGGAGCCATGGCGATGGCGATGGAGGGAGGGAACTGGTGGTTCAGTGGAAGAACAATGAAGATAGCTCTGGGATTCAGACAGTTTAGAAGGAAAGGCTCTCCCGATCGCATCTGGCAGGAGATATTTCTTGCCCCCAGGGTCACAGACTCACAGCATGATGCATGTTATAAAAAGTAACTAGTCTCATTAAAAATGTCTAAGCCCTATTATATCTCACCGTCTTTTTTTTTTTTCTAATAATACTATTTTTTTTCTAGAAGCTACAACTCAACCCACCTTAAAATAACTTGTATAAACATACGTTAAAGTATTAGGACAATGAGCTAGCTACGAAAAATATGTTTTTTTTTTCAATGCTAATGCATCACAAGGCTTTATGATATGAAGAGAGTAATGTACATGGTTATAGGAAGGAAACCTCTTCAATACCTTATCAAAAGAATTTGATCAAAAATTTATATCTATAGAGTGGTTTGTACTATTATTTAATACCCACTATTTATTATTTAAATTATTTTAATACACTTATTTATTTATTATATTATTTATTATTTATTTTAATTTTATATATTTTAAATAAAATTTATATATTAATATTATTTTATATAAAATTATATATAAAAAAATTAACGATACAAAATATTTAATATAATTTAATTATATATATAATAACTAATAAATTATTTAATTTAATTAAAAAGTAAAATTATTTTTCTAATTTTTTATTAATAATTATTTACCTTATTTTACCTCTATACAAATAATTAATTATTAATTTTTTTAATATATAAAAATTAATAACTTAATTTTCCCACCGAATATTTACGAACACATAAAATTTAAATATTTACAAACTACTTAATCCATACATAAGCTAAACAGGTAAATTTAAGTAGTTAACAGATAAGATAGAAAACATTAATAATATAAAGTGAAGTTGACTAGTAAAAATTAAAGAGTATGGAGGGATTAGTTTCAAGTACTCCATTATTTCAATAAATTTATATTCATAAAGACGAAAACAATGTGCAACTATTGTGGAATCCCAACACTCTATTAGGAGGAGTGCTCAAGCATATGCATTTAAGTAAGGAGTAGTTTTTTACGTGCCATAAATGGCAAATATGCATCATGTACGTGGAAGAGTGTACATGATGTAATAAGAGAGGCTATCCTATGAGGTTGAGTTTTGGGAATTAAAATGGATTCCTAGATTAAATGGGTACTCAATAGTAGTTCCAACACTAAGTAACTTTTTGCTCACATGAGGGTGTGCTCATTGATGAATCAAATTGGGGTGTATAGTATTTAGAATTGGTTGTGAATAAACGAAGTATAAAGGTTAGTAGCATACAACTAATGTCTACTAAATTATATGGACTTAGTAGAAAAGTGGAAAGGTAATTGTATTGATCACATATCTTTTTCTTCGAAATAAAAAAGTACCTTATCTAACCAAGCTATTTCATCTATGACTATTTCAAGTAAGGTATGGAAATTGATATAATAATTATGTTAAAAGGTAAATCAATTCTTTTGAAATGTGTATTATAATGTTGTAGTTGTCAATGAAAGCCTATGTAGACAAGGTAATAGAGGTAATTCATTATGTTCATTATGTCATGAGATTGATACTATAGATTATATTCTATTTTATTGTACATATACTTAATCTATATGATTTTCTGTGTACAATTTGTATATTTATTATAACATCGAAATTTTTAAAAATTGGATTTAAGCCGATTGGATAGAAAATCGAGATCCGAGAATGAAATCCCGAACTATTAATACAATTTACATATTTATTACCAATTCTAATTCATTTAAACTCTTAGTTTTTTCTTGAAAATTTCCCATTCTTTATTTGAGAGAATGAGATTTACAAATACACCCTAACTCCCAAAACTCATTACACACCGCTTAAATAGGGAACAATTCTCTCCCTCATTTCTTCCATAAACTCTCCCCCCTAACCTTGGGGATTTTTCCTTACCTCGGGGATTTTTCCTTACCTCACTGTTGTATGGGGATCCTCCCCTTTTTAATTTAACTGTTACTTTTATTTAGGTGAAATCCTCATATTCGTATCCATTTGAGCTGCATACCCCTAGCTTATATTATCATCATGATGACATATTTCTTAACAATGTCTAGGATTCCTTTCCTTCTATTTTTCACTCACTTTGTGTGATTAACGTCTTGTAACTATTGATTTTAATACCTTATCCATTTTTAAGGCTTGGCTATTCAACTCGAATCGTCACTTGTCATAATTCTTTTTACCTAGGGTTTCTACCTTCGAGGGCCCAAAATTACCACCTTGCTCATTACGGCTTCTTAGAATTCTCCTTTCTTCCTTATAACTCAAGTCCATCCAAGTTCTCCATTTGACCTCATCATGCTCCACTAAACGACTTTTATTCCCATGAGTTATACCTTCTCAGAAATTTTAGACTTATGTGTCCTCAACGCAATAGGATGTTTTAGCACGATATCTTCTAGAGACATTCTCATATAGTATACTTTCGAGGGCATTCCCCTTACAATTGTTCCTAAATTTCTAGTCCTTTAGGGGTCTTGGGACTCCGTTTCTCCTTATCGTCTAGTAGTGTTACTCAACTACCTTGAACGTTATCCCAACATTCAATTTATGCACCCATGAGTTGGTCATCTCTCACTTAGCTTGCATATCTCCATTTCTTGTAATTCAAACATTTTCAGTACCGAATCCTCCCCATTTCTTTCCTTAGATGGTATCCTCATTCTCTTGTTCTTAAGTTGTTAGAGTGTTCCACCACTTGTTTTTTGTTCGTGTATCCTTCCATACGTGTCAATTTTCTTTACTTAGATGTTATGCCTTTAATAACCGTTTGGGTTTTCCTTATTTACTTGTCATTTACCAACCTTTTTATTGGTCATTTTTGTTCCTACTAACGGGTTTTCCAATCACTTCACGACTAGTCTACCCGATATACTCAGGATTTTCCTTTCCTTAGTCCATCCTTACAAGTTCATGACCATTTCACGATTACTTTCACTTCACTCTCTTGGATCCCTTACAACATACTTATTGATTCCTCAGGCTTATCTTGGGGAGTTCCTTTTGTTGGCCCTATTCTCTACTCTCATTCTTCGGAGTAGAGACTCCCCTCTTTGAAACTATGCATCCACCCTTCTTATTGCTCCTTTAAGGTTTCCATCCTTCCTATCATTACACCCTTTTATCTTGGTGCATTCATCCACTTCCACTTTTTTACCGAATATGAATTTCCCCTTTGAAACTTATTTCCTATCCAAGGGAATTCTAGTTATGGTGGTCTCATTTTGAATACTCCATGCTATGTCATGCTGCCTTAAACTCCATTTGGCTAGAGTAGGCTAATCCATCCTCCTTAATGTCTACTTATCCTGAACATCATTCCTTTAATTGGATTCCCTACTTTTCTTCATTTCCCTAGCTCTCCTCATTTCGCTCCTTCATACTTAATTTCTTTGATTCAACTCTTATGGGGATTCGACCCACCCTAAAAGATTATGATATCCCTCGATGCCATCATCTTGTTTACCCATTTTCTTGGAATAATCCCTCTTTGAGTCCTGCGAGTGTTCCCTAGTACTAAATCCTTAATTCCACTAGCATTCCCCTCCAAAATTTTGGGGTTTCTCGACTTCCTTGTCAAGGAGTAACTTATAGGCCAGGTTTTGACCTTTGCATTTGGGAGCCTCAACTTCATAGGACTTAGTATTACTCCTTGGGGTACATGATTTCCTTCTAGTCCCTCTCTTCCTATGGTTTATTTAGACCAAGAATCTTCTTAATCCTCATCTTTTTCATTCCTTGGCTTTCTTTCCTTTCCATCAACTCTTTTTGTATGAGTTTATAACCTTTAGGAATAGAGAAATTTTATTCATCAATTGCATTTGCCACAACTATGACTTATTACATAGGTTAAGCAAGATACCCTACCCACCAACTACTAATTTAACCCTCCATATTGACCAACCTAGAGTTCAGTACTGGTGGGTTGCGAGACTCTTCATCCGCTAGTTTGGGGTGTCTGGCTGATCTCCTAGGTGGGCAAGTGCCTCTGTGGTACCTCTCATACCTAGTGCATGGGTTCATACTCAGCTCTTCATACTCTAATGAAGATGACTCGCTTGGTGCTCCTCTAAATCTAAATTCATGAGTGATGGCGACCCCAAAATTTTCCAAGATTGTGGCCTCATACTCATAATCTCGTTGCATTTGGTTCACAGGTTCTGGGTCGCTTCAAATTGGAGGTAGTTTATGGAAGGCCCTTACGTAGTTGGCGTAGGCTTTCTAGAAGTTCCTCTCGGCCTCTCCTTGGGCTTGGGTTAGTCTTGGGTTTCAAGGTGGAACGGTCTCATCTTCCATCAAATATTGGGGGGTTTCTCCTCCTGGAGTTCCTCCAAGGGATGTATTCCTCACCCACATCTTCCCTCCGACTATTAGCGTTCTTCCAGGTGATGTACTCTACACTCATGTTATCACACATCGACTCGGTTTGGTTAGATCCCCGTGATCAACCCGCCACTTTCCCAGTTTATTAAGCGTTTCCTCCTTCCTTTAAAGCGTGAGGAGTAAGGCGTCCTTTAAACCTGTATCTTTCCTGGAATAACATAAAACTAAATGAAATTTAAACTTAACATACCTGTCTTACAGGTGTGGTTAACTCGAGGTCTTTGGGTAGGCTTTCCATTGGTTACCTAAAAAGGGGTATAAGGAGGGGTGAGTTCAACGACTTAGTGAATAGGTGTTTTAAAATTTGACTTTTAGAAAATAGTTTGATTTGGAGTGTGCCAGACTCCTTATTTTTTTAAAAAATTATTTAATCCTCAAAATCTCAATTTTCATAGCCATTTCTCATCATTAACCATAAGCAGTGTGTTTATCAATCAACACACACGCTTCATCATGAAGGGAACACACATTCGTGGGGCAACATGTACACTGCACCCACTTGTCGCGTCGGAGTGACTTTACCGACCATCTAGATAGAAGCCTGTCCACTTCTACCATGAGAATGAGTGGATGTACGCGACATCTGACCCTCAATCCCGTAAAGAAAACTCTATGTTCGTATGAGGATAGAGACTTCATCCCGACCCCACCCCGGTCTCATACACATGAAGCTATGTCGAGCTTCCCTGACTGCTGGCACGAAAAACTGCCCTTATCTCCACCATGTCATCTAGTGGCCCCTAGGACACATCACTACCTCTCTTATGCGTCTTGAAGGTCTCGTACCTCAGTACATGCACACAAATAATAGTTTTCACATAAGCCATTTAATCTGTGGTGCCACTAGTTCAACGGCCCCGACCCACAACTCGACCTGTAGCTGTTTGTCTCGATTGGTCCATTGACTTATCATGTCGCACTACCGCCAGTCCATCAAGTATGTCAGTCCTATCTTGGTACCATGACCAAACATATCATTCATTTAAAGTTTTCATGGTTTAAACTCATATTTGTTTACGAGCTCCTCCTTGTGCTAACTGGCCTTGTGCCCACTGTACAAGATTTTCAAAATCGGGCATATTAGCCCCAAAGTTCCAAAACCGAGGCCTCCAACCTATTTGAGCTATTCGAGCTCCCGTCAAGAAGGTCTCTCAAAAAGTTTAACTAGTGGCACACAGTCAAGGGAGAGCACTTCCAACAAAATAATCTTTTAGCCGTCCATCACACCAACCGGGTGTGAGGACATCTCCACTCATAACCGATGAATGGGTTTTCTACTTCCTTTTAGGAAGTTCATCATACCAATTGGGTATGATCTACTTACAATCGATAAGTAGTTTTTCCGCATAATTTCCACATCACTCCCTTCAAGTGTGATGTTTAAAATTCCACTTAGCAGTGGGTTTTCATTTCAGATGTGCTTATCATCCCAACCGGGTATGATATAAAAATCTTACTCACCCGTTAATGTAGTGAATTCCTCTTTTTTGACTTTTTGCCTTCACGCGAGCTTCTCTTGGTTGGCGTTCCTGGTACTTCATATTCCTACCTGTTATGAACACCCTTGTTCATAATCCTTTGGCCTAATAGCCTTTATTTATCACGAATGGATAAAATACTCAAACTTTTCAATTATTTGCAATTAGGTCCTTAAAGTTCTTTTTCTTTAACTTTAGATCCCTAATGCCGATTTTCCCCCAAATTGAGTCTTGAAACTTCAAAATTTTACTTTGGGACCTCAATTTATTCAAAATTACACAAAGGGGTTCAAGTTTCCCAAATTCCCAATTTGGTCCCCAAATTTTCCAAAATTACCATTTTGCCCCTACTTTACAAAAATGGTAAAATTGACCCCAATAATTCCAAAATGGACCAATTGGTCCTCCAACATCTTTTCCACGCCCAATTGGCCCTTAATTTTAAGAAATTACACTTTAGTCCCTTGAATTTTTGAAATCCCCAATCTTTTCCCAATTTCAACCTTTCAACTTGACTGGATTTGTTTTCATCAAATTGACCAATCAATCAAAGTTAATTGTTGAAATTGAAGGTGGATTTGAGTTCCTACACCTTCATATGATTCAATTGCACTTTGAATCATATGAATTGACGCTAGAATGAGCTCAAATGGAGATTCGCCGAAAAATTAGAAATAGAGAGAGAAAGCTTCGAAAGCTTACCGTCAGAGGCGCGGTGGTCCGAGATTTCAATCTGGGCAGGTAGCTCTTGTACTAAGGTTTCTTCTAGGATCAAGAATTGCATCAATTCATGTTGAATTAATGGAGAATTAGGTAATTAAGGATTTGTCGGTTCTCTCTCTAGCACCAATCAAAATTCATAGAGGGGAGCCAAATTGGCTTACTTTTCTGCTCTAATTCAATCGTATGAGGGCTGAGTAAGTGTTGGGAGAGCTTGGTTTGGCCTGAAAAGGGCTTGAATTGGTCATTTTCAACTTGGCCAAAACAAGGTAGCTTCGGTACGCGTGGAGCTGCTTCATTTCTATCACGCTGGCATTTCACCGACGACACTCGGAGCAAATGGAGCAGTAGGGAGAGAGTGGAGTTTTTAGGTGTGTGAAGGATAAATGAGGAGGGGATTTTTATATAGAAAGCTCAAGGACTTATTAGTCGTTCGATTGGCGCCTTAATGGCAGTCATTCATTGCTTGAAACTCCTTGGTCGGAGACTTTTCATCTTCGCCGGCGCTGCTTAAGTTTCTGGCCAGTGAACAGTGTTGTCATCTGAAGGAAGAAGACGACATTGTTCTGAAACGGACCGTACCAGTCTAAACCGGGTTCAATGCTTAAAATGGCCAGTTCATGCCCAATTCGACCGAGTTTTTCAAAATTAAAAATTTGTAAATTTATCTAAATTCAATATTTATCAAATGGTGACCTCAATTCTCCAATTTGAATTTTCTAAGCCACCTAGAAAAATGAATTTAGAAATTGGTTCAATAGTGGTTCAAACTGGTTCAGGTCTAGTTCACTTAAACCGGTTTGGTTTTCACCTTCAATTCATCCTAAAGTCCTTGCTCATGACTTTTGTGACTCTTTAGTTCACTCGGGATCCATAAATTTCTCGGTTTACCCTTTCTCTATCGGTTGGGGTTCGTGAACTAGTTTGGTTTTCTCACCTAGGTTAACCGGTTCTTTCCTAGGTTTTCTCATCCTAAAGGAGCGGGGTTTACACATGTTTCTATTCATGTTTTTCTAAAAGGGTTTCAGTTGGTTAAGGCCTAAGGTTTTAAGAATTTGTTTGGAAAACTATGATTTGATACCATTTAAGATGTCACACACTAACCCGGTTCGGTTAGATCCCCTTGATCAACCTGTCACCCTTCCTCAAGCCACAATGGTATTTCTACCAAGATGGTTCAAGAAAGGTAAATGCTTACCCATAAATATATTTTGCATAACAAATTTATAAAACATCTTAAATATAATTACCTTTGAGATTTTGTTTGTTCTTCGAGCTTCAACTCTACTTGGCACGAAATTTCCCTAAAAGGAATTCAAGGAAGGGGTGAGTTTCTTAACTCAATGAAAGGTAATTTCTACAACATACTTGTAGGAAAACGTTTTTCCGGGTATTTAATTTTTTACAACCATCATTTGTATTATTTTTTATCCAACATCTGCCTTTTGTCATAAAAGGGTTCATCTAGTCGTAGAGCAGTCCCTAACTAGTCTACTTGTGGTCTGGAGCATCTTTACCGACCACCCTAGTAGAAGGTTACACCTTCTACCCCGATGTCTGAGTGAGCCTTACTGCCCATCCCTCATACCTCAATTTCCTGTGTGTCAGTTATTTTGGGATGAGACTTGCCCCCCTTCTTTCTCGGTCTCAATACACATGAAACTCCATTAACTTTCTGACTCAATGGACAACGAACTTCCCTTATGCTCCCTGGGTTGTCCAATAGTCCTTGGAATCAACACTACCCCATACCGGGCGCCTCAAAGGTTTTGCATATCAGCATGCACAATCATAAGTCTTTTAATTAAGACTTTTATCTTTGGTGCTACCGACCCCACGAGTCTGTTGGCCTAGCTTTGGCCCAATGACCATCGGCCCAACGAGTTCAATGACCCGGATTCGACGTGGTAGTTGCTAGCCCAACGAGCTCAATAACTCGACCCTAGGCTCGGTAGTTATAGCATACAATTTATCAATTATGAGGATTTTTGTAGGCTGATTTCTCGACTAATTTTCAATGGGTCTGAACCCGTGCCCATTAGCCTTAGGCCCACTAGAGTATCCCTAGCTCTTCTTGAAAATAGCTACCAAAAGGTTTAAGCAATTTCACGTAATCAGTGGAGACTATTTCTGGAAAAAAATGGTTTTCAATTTAAAAACATGCTCATCACCCCAACCGGGTGGGATGTCGAAAATTCTCTCTCACTCATTAACTATGATGCGTTTGTCCCAGCTAGATTCCCACCCGTGACATACTCCTCTGCACAAGTACTTGGACATTAGTTCCTACAGGATCTGAGCAATCATATAAGGGAATTTGGTATGTAATACCTCATTTCGCACTTAGGTCCTCCAATTATGCCTAAATTGTATTTAGGTCCCTAAATTTCATATTTGTGTGTTTAGACCCCTGATACCCCCTTTATCCTTAATTAAGTCCCTAATGTCCTCTTATTTCCACTCAAGTCCTAAGTCTCCCTTAAATTGCAATCTGACCCTCAATTTTTCAAAAATCCCCAAATTACCCTTAAATTTCCCAAAATTTGTACTTTGATCACCGAATTCTCATTTCATCCAATTGATCACCTAAACTTTGTTAGTTCCTCCTATCATGGTGCTAATTGATTCCCCCAACTCCCTACGATCATCCTGAACTTTGAATTTCTTAATTTGACTCAAATTTGAGCTCAAACGGAGCTTTATCGGAAAAATTATCTAGAGAGAGAAAGCTTGGTTTTTTTTATCGGTGAGGCGGCGTCGGTCGGAGCTCTAGATAGGAGCAGCTAGTGCTCTTCCCGAGGGACCTCCTAGGATTGGATTTCAATTGAGGGAAGGTGGTGGAGGGTTGGCCTAGTTGCAGAAGGCTGGGAACAACCAAAATTAAGCTCGAAGTGGGTTGGTAGTTTTGTCACTATCGGAGCAGTGGTATTGTGCGAGCCTCTTGATGCTCCTTCGGTGGTCTTTGAGCCCCTTGTCAGAGCTCTGGTTTGCGCCTTGCCAAAAATTGGAGTGTCCTATCTTCTATGGCATCTTGAGCGATGGGGAGAACGAGTGGGTAGGCACTCCTTATATAGAGGGCTCAACAATTGACAGGGCTACCGGTCAGCATAAGACTCGACACCAGACTCGCTCGGTTGCAATGGCAGTGGCATATTTTTTGATCGTCGATGACTCGGTCTCCTTTTGGTGATCTTGTTCAAGTCGTCTACCCAAGGTTGAAGACGACACTGTGCTACGCGTGCGAGCTACCATGTGGTGCGATGTGATTGGTTGGCTTTGCTGACGTGACTTCCAACTTAGTGTCCAAGCCACCCTTTGACTCATTAACCAGCCACGTGACGACCTCCTATTGGTCACTCGCTCTAGTGTGTCCGCTGACCATATTCGGTAAGTCTTTGACCGTGACACATGGTCGTCCTCTGATTGGCTGATTTAAATGAATCAGATTTCCCTCTTCGCACACTGCACAACTATTATGTGTCAGCCTCACATTGGCTAATTTAAATAATCCTATATCTCTCCCGAATTATTCAGCTGCCACATGTCAGTTGTTGATTAGATGAGGCCATCCAATGTGGCACCTTTGCCACATGTCAACTTCTCATTGGTCAGCTTGGCTGATGGAGCTTCTCTTAAGTTGACCGTTGACTGAGAACACATATCGCTCTCCTATTGGTCGTGGATTTGACCGTTGATCGAGGACACGTGTTATTCTCTAATTGGTCAGTGCTTCCAGGTGTTGACGGGGCACACTTTTCCACACGTCACTCGCTGATTGGACGCTCCTGTTGATTGGGCAATGATGTCACGTCCCGAACCAGTTTGGTCGGAGTCATGTGATCAACCCGCCACCCTTCCTCGTACTAATCTAGTATTTCTACCAAATAGTTCAAGGAAGGTAAAGGCGTTGGAGTACCTGTTTTCCATAACAAAATTTACAAAACATAAAAGTTACCTGATGACGGTACCCTTGGCTTTCTCTTCTAGTCTCAGCTCGTCGTAGCGAGGTGTCTACCCTAAAAAAGTTTAATGGGAGGGGATGAGTTTCTACAACTTAGTGAGTGGGGGTTGGGAAGTGAGTTTTCAAACAATTAGTCTTATCAAAATGTTTTAGACTTTTAGTTTATTATAATATGAGTTCATCTGTTCTTAACATTTTCCCTTGCTCGGGAGATGCCTCAACAAACAATCACACACCCTTTCTATCATAGAAAGGGATCACATGTTCACAGAACAGTCCCCGACCGTTCCACTTTGATTCGACGAGTCTTTGTCATCCACTCGAATAGAGTTACACTGCCTCTACCCTGAGTTTGAGGGAACATTAATAGTCCAACCCTCAAACCCTTATCATGTCCGCTTGGTGGGATGAGACCTTATTTCCCCTCTGGTCTCGATCTCGAGACCTCACTTCCCCTCTAGCCTTGGTCTCAAGACCTCTTTTCCCTTCTGGCCTCGTTCTTAGTACTTCATCATGTTCGCTTTGTGGGACGAGATCTCATTTCCCCTCCAGCCTCGGTCTCAATGCACAGGATGCTATTAGAGCTTCATGACTGACTAGCACGACAAACCCACCCTTATTGCATCCAGGTCGTCCAGCAGCCCTTGGGACCCATCGACTACCCCTCTCGAGCGTCTAGATGCTCTTGGATCCCTCATGCATGCATACAATAGATTTGATCCATTAACCATGCTCTTTGGTGCCAACGGTCCAATGGCTCCGACACTCGATGTGGCTTGCAGCTGTTTGCCTTGACCGGCTCGTCGACCCAGTCTAGGCGCACTGCCACTAGCCCATCGAGCCTTGTCAGTCCTGTGTTTGGCCCTGTAGCAAATCACATAACAATTCCAATTTTTCTGAGAGTTTTCATGGTTCTTATATGCCACGTTTATCTACGAGTCCAAGCCGTGCACACTAGCCTTGGGTCCACTTCACGAGTTTTCCAAAACTAGGCCTTCGTCCCTATCATTTTCAAATTCGAGGCTTTGAGCCTATCAGGGCGAATCTAGCTCCCATCAGGAACATCTCCCAAAAGGTTTTAAGCAGTTTCAAATAGTCAAGGGAAATCATTCCTGGAAAAATGATTTTCAAACTTAAAAATGGTGCTGATCACCCCCAACCGGGAATGATGCCGAAAATCCCACTCACCTGGTACTGTAACGGATTCGTCCAAGCTAGATTTCCAATCTTTATTGTGTTCCTTGACACCCGTACTCGTATGACTAATGCATACATGGGTCGAGCATCCATATCAAGAAGATTGACATAAGGAACCTTATACTTTTCGGTATTTGCACATATGTCCTTATACTATGCCTTAATTGTAGTTATGTCACTCAAAGTTTAACTTTACATTTTAGTCCGTGATTTTCATTAATCTTAGTTAAGTCCCTAGGACTTCCAATTTTCCTCACGGGTCCTTAGTTTTTCCAAAATTGCCAATTGCTCCTTAACTTCTCAAAAATTACCAATTGGTCCTTGAACTTTCAAAAATTGCCAATTGTCCCTCCATTTCATCCAATTTCTTAATTAGGTTTCAATTGAAATTTAATTTCATGAAAATGCCCCAATTTTCCTTAAATTGCACTTCAATCCCCAATTTCCCAAAAATCCCCAAATTGCCTAATTTCTCAAAAATTACAATTTGGTCCCCGAATCATAATTTCATTCAATTGACCCCCAAACATGGTTAATTGTCTCAATTGATGATCTGAATAGTCTTCCCTATGTCTCTCTCGTCATTTTGAGCTTTGAACCGCTCGATTTGGCTTAGAAATGAGTTTAGACAGAGTTTCGCAGGAAAATTCAGTCTAGAGAGAGAAACTTCGATATCTTATAGGTGAGGGTCCAACGATCGGAGCTCTTGCTTTCTCTGGATTGCTCTCCTCCGGGGATCCTCTCTAGATCAAATAGCGCCTCAATTGGTGACCTGAGCAGTGCGAATTTCAGTGTTAAAGTTTTTGCAAAAAATTGGGCGTAAATAGTGTTTTTCGGTGAAGGGGCGGTGGAGAGGCTTACCGTGCTAGCTGGGGGGAAGGTTGGGGCACCTTTAGGTGGTGTTTGAGGGGCTTGGTTTGGCTGGAATTGGCCTGAGGACGGCTCGAGTTGAGCTCGAGCAGCTGATAGCCGAGGAGTAGTGTTATTGTTTGAGCTTCCTCATTCTTTTACATTGGCTCTCGGACAGAATGGAGGGTCTAGCTCTATAGAGGACTTCCTCCTAGTTCTATTGGTACTGAATGCAGCCTTAGAGGTGGAGAAAAACCCCGATGTTGGAGCTCTGGTTTGCTGTTAGTCGAAAAACTGAGTAGTTTGTCTTCTTCGATCGATTGTGGGATGTTGATGACATATGAAGGGGTGCTCTTTATATAAGGAGCTTGACAACTGTTCAGGCTACCAGTCGGTGTAAGACTTGGCCTCCAACTCAGCTGCTAGTGACCTAACCGAAGAGATTTTTGAGTCATCAAAGACTCTAGCTTTTCCGACCTCTCCCTCTTCTCTCTTCTCTCTATCAGCAACTGGAGGTTGAAGATGTGGCGGGCGTGCCACATGACACGCTGTGATTGGCCAGTTTTTTTGACGTGGAGGTCCAACTCAGCCGCCACATCAGCCGTTGACTCGTTGACCAGACATGTGGTAGCCTCCCATTGGCTGCCTTTGTCTATGTGGCATGCTGACTCGTCATCCGTTGACCGTTGACCGAACACATGACAACCTCCTATTAACTGCTCGTGCTTGCGTGGCTGTTGATTGAGCACTGTTGACCATTGTCTGTTGTCCATTGACCGGTCCGGTCCGATCGGGTTCGGTGACCCGGATTCAAAATTTGGCCGGTTCATACCCGATTCGACCAATTTTCTAAAATTAAAAAAAATGAAATTTGGGCACCTAGAAAAATGAATCATTGAACCGGTTCACTATGGTTCATCCCGGTTCGAGTCCAATTCACCCCGAACCTGTCTGGTTCTCTCATCAATTCCACTTCCCGATTCTTTCTCGTGATTTTTATGAATTTTTTGGTCACTTGGGACTTTTTCATTTTCCCATTTTATCCCTTCTTTGTCATTTTTTCCTTTTTCGGCTCATTTTTCTCAAAACCGTCGATTCTTTCCCCGGTTTACTTGGTCTGGGGGAACGAGTTTCACAACTGACCTGGCAGGCGCTCCGTTGACCGACTGAACCGTTGATCGATTCGATCGGACCGGGTTCGTTGACTCGAAATAAAAAATTGGTCGGTTTAGGTCCGATTCGACCGGTTTTCTAAAAATTAAAAATTTCTAAATTTGTCTTAATCCATTTTCTATCTAATGGTGGCTTCAATTTTCTAAATTGATTTTTTAAGCCACATAGAAAACTGAATCTTTCAACTAGTTTTTCACGGTTCAATCTGGTTCACCCTAAACCGATCTGATTTTAACATCCAATTCACTTCATGTTCTTTTATATAATTTTTCAGTCTTTAT
This sequence comes from Trapa incisa, assembly GCA_030064435.1. NCBI lineage: Eukaryota > Viridiplantae > Streptophyta > Magnoliopsida > Myrtales > Lythraceae > Trapa > Trapa incisa. The sequence continues at coordinate 5,446,868 of CM057765.1, forward strand.
TGACCACTTGAAATTTTCCAAATTCCCATTTTAATCCTCCTTTACTAATTTTGATTCACTTAGACTCTTGATTTTCTCTCAAAATTTTTCAATTTCTTATTACGAGAGGACGGGGTTTGTAAACCCCGCACTTTTGAGTTAAGGAAAATCGAGAAAAAGAACCGGTCAAACTGAGTAAGAAAATCAAGTTGGTTTACAAACCCGATCATTTGGGAACAAGCAATTTGGAAATTTACAACTTCCGGGTGATCCAAAGGGTTCATTAAACATTGAAAAATAAACTTAAGATAAATTAAAAGAGAAAAACCAAATTGGTTTAGGTGAATAAGAATCCATAAGAACTCTAAAATTAAGCATGCTTACATGGGAAGTATGATTTTTTTTTGTAACCCAAAATTTCGGTCAAAAATTTTTATGCAAACATATGCCTATATCATAAATAACCATAAATTAATATATATTTAATTATTATAATTAGTACTAATAATTTAATACCTAAATTAAATTATTAGAATTAATACAAATAATTTAATACCAAAATTAAATTATTAGAATTAATACCAATAATTTATGGCAATATTAATACTAGTAATAAATCTCTCCCATTTAATATAGAGGTCATCCCCATTCATTCCTCTCACACTTGAATACTTCTCTCTCTCTCTCTCTACTGCTCCATTTCCCGGTGAAGCTCGAACCAGAGCTTCGACTTGAACATTTTTCTTAACCTCGGAAGGAGAGGTCGGGCTCTTTAGAACCAGAGAGAAGACAACTATCTGATAGCAAACTCTAGTCAATTCGAGAATCACTGGAGAAGCGTCGGCATGATGGAACAGTGAAGCAGCTTCGCGGATCGAAGTTGCCCTATTTCGGCCAGGTTGAAATCGGCCATTTCGAGCCCTCCTCAGGCCAAACCAAGCCTTCCCAACACTTTCTCAACCCTCCCATGACCGAATTAGGACTAAAAGGTAAGCTAATTCGGCTCCTCTCTACAATTTCTGGCCGGTGCTAGAGAGAGAACTGATGGAATTTCAATGATGAAATTCTAACTCAATTCGGCATCAATTGATGCAATTTTTTTATTCTAGGATGAACCTCAAGACAAGAGCTATCTGCTCAGATTGAAAGCTCGAACCGCCATGCCATCACCGATGAGTAATCGAAGCTTTCTCTCTCTATAGTTCATTTTTCGGCAAACCTCTATTTGAGTTCGTTCCAGCGTTAAAACTCACGATTCAAAGTTCTATGGAATCATATGAACATGTAGAAACTCAATTTTAACTTTAATTTCAACAATTGGAAAAGTTTGATTGGTCAATTTGATGAAATCAAATTTGGCTGTGTTAAGAAGTTGGAATTGGGGAAAATTGGGGATTTTCGAAGATTCGAAGGACCGAAATGCAATTTCCTAAAATTGAGGGTCAATTGGGCATGATAAAAATGTTAGAGGGCCCATTTGAGGAATTTTAGAATTTTGGGGGTGAAATTTACCATTTTTGTAAAGGAAGGGCAAAATGGTAATTTTGGAAAAGTTGGGGGACCAAATTGGAAATTTGGGAAATTAATCCCCTTTTTTTGAAATGGAATAAATTGAGGTCCCTTGATAAATTTTAAAAGTTTTGGGACTCAATTTGAGGAAAAACCGGCATTAGGGACTTAAAGTTTAAGAGAAATAACTTTAGGAACCTAATTGCAAATAAATGAAAGTTTGACTTTTTCATTCATTTGGATTGAATGAAGGCTATTAGGCCGAAGGATAATGAACCGAGATGTTCATATCATGTAGGAACACGAAGTACCAGGAATGCCAGCAAGGACAAGCTCGCGTGAATATAAAGAACTGGTCTAAGTGAAATTCACGTCATTAACAGGTGAGTGGGTTTACTAACGTCATAACCGGTTAGGATGATGAGCATAACTTAAAGTTAAAAATCACTTAATTGTTGTTAGTGGAATTTTTATATCATACCCGGTTGGGAATGATAGGCATGTTGGAATGAAAACCCACTATTTTGTGGTATTTTAAACATTAAGACTTAGAAGAGTGATGAGAAAACCATACGGAAAAACTACTTATCAGTTGTAAGTAGATCATACCCGATTGGTAAGATGAAACTTCCTCGAAAGAAGTTGAAAACCCGTTCATCGGTTATGAGCGAAGATGTCCTTATACCCGACTGGTATAATGGACAGTTGAAAATATATTTTGTCGGAAGTGCTCTCCCCTGAATGTGTGCCAATGCTTAAACTATTTGGGAGACCTTCTTGACGGGAGTTCGAATAGCTCTTATAGGCCGGGGGCCTCAGTTTTGGAACTTGAGGGCTAATATGCCCGATTTTGAAAATCTCGTACAGTGGGCCCAAGGCTAGTTGGCATGAGTAGGAGTTCGTAAACAAACATGAGTTATATGCCATAAAACTTTAAATAAAGGAATTGTTTGGCCATGGTACCAAGATAGGACCGACATACTCAATCAACTAGCAGCAATGCAACATGATAGGTCGACGAACTAGTCAAGACAAACAACTGCGGGTTGAGTTGAGAGTCAGGGCCGTTGGACTAATAGCACCACAGATTACATGGCATAATAAGAAAATATTGTTTGTGCATGCACCATGAGTACGAGATCATCAAGATGCCCATGAGGGGTAATGATGTGTCCTAAAGGCCCTAGACGACCCAGTGAGAATAAGGGCAGATCGTCGTTCTAGGTGTCTGTGTGAAATTTGGAGTAGCACCAAGCGCATGAGACCAGGGTGGGGATAGGATGAGGTCTCTGTCCTCATATGGACACGAAGAAGCGATTTCGGGATTGAGGGTCAGATATCGCGTACATCCACTCATTTCCAAGGTAGAAGTGGTCGTGCTTTCTATACGGGTGGTAGGAAAAGTCACTCCGAAGCCACTAGCGGGTTCAATAGTGATACTAACTTGCGAATGTGTGTAACTTTTATGATAAAGGATGTGTGTTGGGTGATGACACACCGGTAACTAAGAAATAATGAAAAAAAAACCTGAATTTTTTTAAATGAAGGGATTTTTTAAATGAAAGGAGTCTGACATGCGCCATATAAATATTTTTCTTAAAAGTTAAAAGTAGACCTTTGAAAACCCATTCACTGAGTAGTCGTACTCACCCCCTCCCTTATATCCCTTTCAGGAAATCCTGGAAAGCATACTCTTAAATACCATCAACTAAGATGCATGTAAGGCAGGTATGTAAAGTTTAAAATTTTATTCAGTTTTGATTATGCTATTCCAGGAAATGGTGCAGGTTTAAAGGACGCCTTACTCTTTTACGGTTTATAATAAGGGGAAACCCTTTAATAAACTGGGAGAGTGGCGGGTTGATCACGGGGATCCGACCAAATCGGGTCGGGGTGTGACAGGGTTTATACCGCCGCTTACATGAATGCTAATGATGTGGCATCTGACATTCTGCATGATTTTTTCCAACTTAGCCTAACTACTGGATCATGAGCGATACTTGGACCCTTGTCATACAACTCCCTTCAAGTCAGTGGGAAGCTCTAGAAGCTGACACTCTACTTGTATCCCAACTTCCAATCCTCCATATACGCTTGATATCACCTCTAGTACTAGGTGTCATGTCGGCGTCATAACACATCCACCCATTCATATCACACATATAACCACATAATATAATGACCATTCTTATTCAAGCATGCGATATGTTATCTGACCGACCTCGTTACTCATGTTCTTTAGCATGCATTAAAATTATAGCACATAATAGTTTTCTTTAATTCTCGGGGCTCGTATGCTATCTGACTGCCCCCACTACCCGTCTTCTCATTACTTCATTCATGTCACTATGCACAATTATCAGAATTTCATGGTTTTGGTCTTCGGACTAACTCATTCATTATTAACTACTTCTTAGCTTAATCAAGCACATAGAGCCTAGCCTCCTTTTCATGTTTTGAAAATCCTAATCTCTTCATATATTGTCATTACGGGCTCTTAGTCTAGTTTATGTTGTATAATGCTCATTGTATTTCATGTTCCCTTTGTGAAGCCTACCATGATCTTCTACTTTCATTAATTCGGTAAAGCTTAATAATGAACTACAATCGGTCCAATATGACTACTCGTGTATAAACCCACTCATCTGTGTATTGGAATACATATTTGTTTTATTCTATTTTCGAGTATCTCTGATTGACGATTCCACTTGACTATTCATAGCAGTACAAGCTACAATATTCATATAAATACAACATGATCAAGTTTGGTTCTAAATGATATATCATTGTACCATCTAGTAATTTTCAAAAATTATGATTTTACCACTCGTGTCATGTTTGCTAAAATCTTATATTTGAAACATGTTTATAAGACACTCATTTGTAGGTTCTAAGTCCCAAATATTTCCCCCCACTCTCTCAATCATTTTCTCACTAGGGCCTTAAGTAATTTCTACTTTTTCATTAAAGTCTTTATGCTTTTTACTTATTGCACATTAGTTCCTAACTTTTTTAAAATTACGTTTTGGTCTTTTTATTTTTCTTTACTCTTTTTGGACTTAGATTTTGGATGTAACTTCTACCTCAGGTACTCTAACATTTTTTGTTTCAGTAGGGGTCCCTAACTTCTCATAAATTCTATTTTGGTTCTTTAACTTTTCAAAAATTACCATTTGGTCACTTGAACTTTTCTAAAAGTTACACTTGGGGTCCCTAGCCTATTTTAAGCTAGCATTTCAAGTATATAAGATTTTACAACTTTCCTTTAGGTCTCAATACTTCTACTGAATCACATTTAGGTCCATATTTTTATGAAATTATAGTTTGTTCCCTAAACATTCCAAAAATTATAATTTGGTCTCTAAACTTTTATCTCTTTCAAAATAATTCTAATAATATTTCAAAAATCTTTTCTAGGACCGTCATCATCTTCCCTGGGTCCCCCACTATCACTTTTCGACCAGCCTTGGTTGGAACAATATTATTTTGGCCTTTGGTCAAAAACTCATCTGTGAAAAAAGCAGTGATGACTAACGGTGATGGGTTGGGTAGCTGACTCCTCCCATGAGTATGTGAACACCATGACCACCTCTTTCAGTGGTCTGAGTCGCCTGTAATTCTCGATTTATAAAGAGGTGTAAGAAACAAAGAGCTATCGGAGTTCTCATATTTTTTGTGGTCATGAGGCTTACATATAGCCCGAACGACCACAATAGTTGGCAATGGGGGAGTGAAAAGGACTTTTATAATTAATTTGGGTTGAGTTTGGTCGTCGAGGAGGTTGGGGCAATATCAGAAAACTCCTGCCCTATTTTAAGCTGAGAGAGCAATGGTATTATTTTGTCAAGCTAACACTAGTAAAGGGCAAGTTAGAGTCAAGGAGATGTGCGATTGGAAAGTTGACCTCAACACAATTCTAACGCCACCGATATAGACAAGTTTGGTGGTCGGACGAGAAAATAGGAATCTATGGTAGAGAGGTCACTAGAAAGTGGAGGAAACTAATTTCTATAGAGAATTTCGATCATACTTCCATGTAAGAAGGACCAACAGTTATATAACAGCTCGAGTAACCAATTCTCTGTGAGACTATATCCATATCTAATAAAATGAGATTCTCTAGCCTATTCTTTTTATTTAATTTTCTTGGGGATATGAATATAGAAAATCTCGCTGACAATCGGATTATTTCTGGGTCCGAGTTGGGTAAACGAATCCTAGGTCAGGTGAAGAAGATGACACGTGCACACGTGGATGCGCGAAGGTCAGCCAAAGCTTGTGGATTTGGTATTAGTGTCCATTGAAGTAGTGGTTGGAGTTGGCCGAATTTATCCTCAAAATGTAATGAAAATGCATAAATTTTCTATGCTAAAAATAAAGTTGGAAAAGAGTTTGTGTAGTAGTTTCCAGCCACAAAATTAAAGAATAATCTCTTAGAAATATTTTAAGATAAATATAAAATTATTTGGTGATCGGACAAGTGAAAATTTTGAGATTAATTACTCTAGGATTAGCAACATATGACATGAACACTCATTTCTTATTTAATTAAGAAGATTTTCTTTGAGAAAAAAATTGATACATAAATAATAGTAAAATGTCCCCTTACAAAAAAATCATAAGTTTGATCACCCCACATTTGAAACTGTTGGCATTCCATTTTGAATTAGTCAATCATCTTAGATTTATGGTCACATATTAACCTTCTTAGTCTCATTTTAGCATTAGGTGCCATCTTTTCACCATTACATATGAATCTTTTCAACCTCATTCTAAGTTTCACTCCATACATAATTTCATCCTTTTTAACGATTTTTTTTACACAAGTTTTCACGATTACATATTGACATTCTTAGCATTTATAATTATATCTTAACCTTTGTAACCATTTTTTCACGACTATCACTTTGACCCTTATTCAAGGCTTCCTCGACCATATTGGTCTTGCACTTGTGGTCACATTGACCTTGTACGACCCTCCTCCTTGGCCACCTTGACCTTAGTTACAACATTTATGGCCACACCTTAGTTCGTGTGGTATCCATTGGCACTTGTGACCACATTGACTTTGAGCGTCTCTTTCTCTCTTACATTCACCTTATTCATAACTATTATGCCATCATCGCTCGCTCTGGATGGTATGAGCTAAATTGAGAAATGAAGAGGATTGGATGTGCTAAGGAGCATTCTAAGTCCTCCCTACATGATCTCTATCCACCTTAAATAATTTTTTCTCAATCCTAAATTCTTTCCATTGGCTCTATAGGGCTCCTTACATCTCCATCATCTTTTATAAATGTAGTCCATCTTGATTGATCACCTATTTTAGGTTATATAAAAATAATTATGGTTGAAACAAATTTAATTAAAATAGTACAAGGGATGGAATATATACTATTTAAAAATTATTAATTATAATTAATAAAAAATGTACAACTTTATAAACACAAATACTTTTATATTTTATCTATTTTGTAATAATTTTATTAATGCTCATACTTGTAACTGTTTATTATTATTGTGTAAAATAAGAATAATAAATTTAAATTTAATATTTTTCCTAAATATTCAGGTAGATCACAGTATTTCTAATCTCGATTTAGGTAAAGTTGAGAAACTAACTATATTATTACTAATCTTGATTTATGTAGAGTTAAGAGACTAACTCTATTATTATAGGAGAGAGTGTTGTTATTGTATAAGTAATACTACTAATATATACTTAAAAATCATAATTTATAAATAATAAAAATTAATAATAAAATTTTTTATTTTATCTAATTTATTGGATATACTTTTTAATATAACAAAAAAATAATTTAATTAATTTTACCCTTCATATTCAATCATCAGCTCCATTCCCAAAACGCTTAATAGAAAGACACAGAATCTAGAAACATAATCACAAGAACTGTCATAATTTACGAAAACATCAATGCCGAGGACACCCAACAACATTGAAACTAACCCAATGTCTGGCTGCAGACAGAAAGAGTTGGAGGACTTCAAGAATCTTGATCCCCATTTGGGATCCATCACTGCATAGCTCGAGATCTCTTGGACTGATCCGGGCTTGTCGTTACCTTGAAATTACTGGGAGTGCCACTCTCACTCAATGATTATTTTCTAATAAATATCATCACAGCCTTAGAAACTATCTCTTCCAGCGTATCCTCGTTTTTTACCCGACTTTTTTTCACTGAAAGATCGAATTTTCTCAGGTAAAGTTTGATCTTTTCGGGTATAATGAAGGAGAAAGAATCTCTGCCGGAGTACCTGCAGTGCAACCGGACCGACGGCCGGACTTGGAGGTGTGGCCGTCGGGTTAAGGAAGGTAAGAAGCTCTGCGAAATCCACTACATCCAGGGACTCCTACGCCAGAACAGAAAGAAGGTGCCGGAATCCCTCAAAATCCAGAGGAAGTCCAGCCGAAAATTGGTGAAGAATAAGAAGAGCAACGAAGAGGACCTGCAGGTTAGGGCACATAAGATCGACAAGTCCATCAAGCGTTCGGTAAAGGTGAAGAGACGAAACTTGGCGAGGGAGCTGGTGAGGATGGTGGTGAAGAGGGAGGTGGAGAAGAGGAAGGAGGCGGAAGAAGGGGACATGATGAGGCGCTTGCCCAATGGCATTATGGTAATCTCTCAGTCGCTTACTCGGTCCAATAGGGATGTCGACGGAGTCGCGCCCCTCTATGATGTTAAGGTTGGGGTCGAGTCAGAATATGCACCGAGACGGCGGTTTCGCTCCAAGAATATTGAGCCCTCACCCTTTGGGTCTGTTAAGGTAAATCCTGGTCGGATTCTATCTTTCCTTCTGCCTACTTGGTGTCTCCTATGGTTTGTGTTGAGGATTTTTTTTCCCTCCATTTTGAAGGTTTTTCCTCGCAAGAACAATGGAGACAATGTGAAGAGAAATAGTGGGAGGAAGAAATGCCATTGGTGCAAGAGAAGTGACACCGGGTATTTAATCAGGTGCTCCAATTGTCTAAAGGAGTTCTATTGTATGGAGTGCATCAAAGAGAGGTATTTGCTCTGTTTGGGCTTTGACAAAAATCAATCCGATGTTTATCTCAGCCATGAATAGCTTTGCTTCCACATTTGGATTGAACATCTTTTAACCAGTGTTGAGATGAATTGTCTCATAGTAAAAGGCAACCAATGTCTCTTAGATGTTCTCTGATAGGTTCTGATGGTGATGGGATTACATCATTTTATTTTTAGTCGGGTTGGAATGCCAAAGTATATCAAATCCTATATATATATATATTATGAATTCACTGCCTAACATTAGCAAGAACAAGGTTGCACCATTTTATTGCTACTTAGAGACCCTTGGAAGCCTTCTCTGATATGGTTTCATAAAGAAAGGTCTATCTATCTCTGCAAAATGAAATGAATTCTGGTACCTTGATACTCAAGAAAACTCTGTTGACACATTTGTGTTGAGTATCTTTAATGAGTGTTGAGATGGATTGTCTGCTTAGTGAAATGCAACCAAGGTCTCTCTCTCTCTCTGCTAGTTTCTTATGGGATTAAATTATTTTATTTTTAGTCCGTTTGGAATGCCCAAGTGTAATGACATCTAAACATCATATCATGTATATATTATTAATTCAGTCTGACATTAACAAGTGCAAGGTTGCACCCTTTAATTTCTACTTAGTGACTCATGGTGAAAAGGTCTATCTGACTCTAGAATATGAAATAAATTCACACCCGAGAAAACTTTTGTTGCCACATTTGTACTGAACATCTTGAATGAGCGTCGAGATGGATTGCCTGCTTAGTGAAAGGCGACCAATGTCTCTTAAGATGTTTTCTGCTAGGTTCTGATGGAAATAAATTATTATATTTTTAGTCAGGTTGGAAAGCTGAAGTATAATGGTGTCTAGATATAAAATCCTATATATGTTATGAATCCACTGCTGGCATTAACAGTTACAAGGTTGCACCATTTAATTGCTAATTAGTGCATCTTGGAAGCTTTCTCTTATATGGTTGTGAAAAGAAAAGGGTCTGTCTGACTCTGCAAATTAAATGAACTCAGGTATTTTGATACTCATGAAGAAGTCAAGATACAGTGTCCGGTTTGCCGTAGAGCATGTAGTTGCAAAGAATGTGTTACCAGCCAATCTCATGCAACCAGTTACCAGGTTTGAATATCTAGTTTGCTTGAGTTTTATTCTGGAGGATTGATGTTGTATTTGATTGCAAGGCTTTGATTTATACTTTTATCTTATGTTCAGGAACTTAGAGACGATGAAAGTAGGGCCGATAGAATTTTAAACTTTCATTACTTGATATGTGTGCTACTTCCCATTCTGAAACAAATTGACCGGGAGCAGAGTGTTGTGCTCGAACTGGAGGCAAAAGTAAAAGGTATTGGTGTCAAACCTCTTGTTTTCCTTACTCTCACATTTTACTGTTTTAATCATGGATTTATATTCACAGGGCTGGAAATCTCTCAACTGCAAATCAAGTATGATGAACTTGGGCCAAGGACTTCTGTGTGGTATGCTATATTTTCTGCATAACATAGCAATCAATTTTTTTCATAGTCTCATAAGATTCACTTCTTTATTTTTTTCGATCCCTGAGTTTTAATTATTGTGCAGCAATAATTGCAAAATGTCAATCATTGACCTGCACAGAAGCTGCTCTAGCTGCTCTTATGTCATCTGCTTAGGTTGTTGGTGGAATTTCTGCCGAAGATTCTATCCCAACGGAATGAAGGTGTTTACGAATGCATGCACTGACAAGAAAAATCCCCATGTGCTGGAAAATAAAGAACTAGACAAGACGGATTCATCAAATAAATATGTGCATGAAAATGGCGTGCAAGTTCTCACTTCTTGCTTATCATTAGTTTACTCAAAAACTTGCAATAGACTTGGTGGAATATCTTGTCCAACAGGCGATTCTGGTGGTTGTGGAGATGGCACTTTGGATCTGAGATCCCCTCTTCCTGTGAATTGGATTAAAGGGCTTGTGAAGCAGGCTGAAGAAATAGTCTGTAGCTATGATTACCCAGAAGCCTATAGCAACGACTCTTGCTGCTCTATTTGTGATAGGGCCGACTTTGGGCATTTGCAAAAGTCTGTCATAGGGAGATATTCAAACAATAGTTCGCTCTATTGCCCCTCTGTTTTGGAGGTTTGTGAAGATAAAAGAGAGCATTTTCAGAATCATTGGAGCAGAGGCCACCCAGTAGTTGTTCATGGTGTCCTTGGAGACGTACCTGATACGTGTTGGGATCCTGTGGTCATGTTCTACACTTATCTTGAGGGTAGCCTTGCCAAACATGAGAGCAACCAGGAGCTACCTCATTACCTCGAGTGTTGTGATGTAAGCACACTGTCTTGGATATAGGAATCTGGAGGAACTTCCTAGTTTTACCATATATTTTTATGTTATTAAAAGAATTTTAAAAGAAGTCTGGATTAGGTTAGCTTACTTGTTGCTGTTGGATTATATAGTGGTGAATCACAATGCAACAGATATTGATCGTCTTATTTCAGTATCTTAAGAACATAAACAAGGAGGAAATATAGAATAAATGTAGTAGTTACTAATGAAAACCATAGACAAATGCTGGAAAAGGTAAAGATAACTAGAAATGGAAAGATTTGATTCTTTTACAACATTTTATAACTGCTGTTACTTAACCTTGAATTGCAGAAACAATCAACTTTCTTCAAACTAAATTTTCAAAAAAAAAAAATCAAACTTTGCACTTGTTATGATTTGTTTGAAAATGGACACTGATCACATACCATGGCAGGTAGAAATTAGCATAAAACAACTTTTCCGGGGTCCTCTTAGAAGAGGGAGGAGGGCCCACTCTAACACAGGAGAAGAGATGCTGAAACTTAAAGTTTGGTTTGCATCCCAATATTTCCGTGAACAATTTCCTGATCATTATGCTGAGATTATTCATCGGTTGCCTCTGCAAGAGTATGTGAATCCTGAATCTGGAATTTTAAATCTCGCTGCAAACTCACAAGAAGGGACCGTGTCACCTGAGCTAGGTCCATATGTTTATATCTCATACAACAGCTCTGAAGAGAATAGGCGGCTCCATTGTGTATCGAAGTTATGCTATGATCTATATGATACGGTTTGTTTCTTCACACTGTTGGTTATTTTCACTAGTCTTCAGATTCAAATACTAAACATAATTTCATACTCGTTTGCCTTTCATTCTGATCAATTCCTATGTAATAGATTTTGATTCAAGGAATCTCATAAAAAAAAGATATTCTATGCAATTTATTGCTGTCTGGTTGTCCTCTAAACGTTTGAGCAAAAGTTATCTCTGCTATTCATTCCTTTTGTTTGTTTGAAACCTAGGTTAATGTTTTGGCGCACACTACAGACGACCTGATTTCCTCAGAAAATCTCAATAAAATAGGAAAACTGATGAGAAAGCACCAGACCCTGAATGAAAGGGTTCCAACAAGTGTTGTCTGTGATCAGTTATCACCAAATAAAGGGGATCAAGAAGAATCTCTCCTTGCTGATTACTCCAGTGAGCTCACCAAGATGAGGATGGATGAATTGCTATTAAAGCATAAATTTTCTCGATTATCCTGGGTTTCATTGGATGAATTACCTTCTTTAAGATGTAAGAATGTATCTGTCTTACAAAATCAGTCCCTTGCATCATCCATCATTTCTGAATCTGGGGATATGAGAGCCATCCAAAACTTTGAAGTATCTGGAAAAAGAAACTTCTGCACGGATGGAGAAAAAAATGAATATCTCGTAAAGGAAGTGACCAGATCTTCTGGAGCACAGTGGGACATCTTTTGCAGAAAAGATGTTCCAAAGCTCATGGAGTATTTCCAAAGGCACTCCGATGAGTTTCCTCACTCATCTGATGCAGAAAAGGATGCCAGTCAAGTATGTTGCTTTCTGTATTTCAGTTTAGTCATAGAGATAAGTTAGCATCATATTATGGAAAATAATAAAATTGTTATGAGTTGTGAATTTGATCCTTTACTTTGCTTACCCATGTATTTGCAGGTGGTTCATCCGATCCTTGATCAGTGTTTCTTCCTCGATGAGGCCCACAAGATGAGACTGAAGGAGGAGTTCAGTAAGAATTCACTTGAATATTTATACCCTGAAAATAGAATATATGTTGGATCAATAATTGAATGTTTTACTTGCTTCCAGAAATTGAACCTTGGACTTTTGAGCAACATGTTGGCGAGGCTGTTATCGTTCCCATGGGATGTCCTTACCAGTTTAGAAATCTTAAGGTACTAACAAATGTGAATGCAACTATATGCTTTCAGAAGAAGTAAACTTCTATTCAGAGTATTCATCTCTAATGATCCTACAAGCTCTTACTATTTGCTTTCTGCAATAGTCTTGCGTGAGTGTGGTGCTGCACTTCATCTCGCCCGAAAGTGTTAAAGAATGCATTCATTTAATGGATGAGGTCCAGGGACTTCCGGATGATCATGGTGCAAGACTGAACATACCAGAGGTAATAAAATCTCTTGCTGTTCAGTGTGTTGTTGTAAATCAAGGGGTATGAAGCTGATCAATTATTAAATGAGCAGTGTGCCTTGGTTGAAAATGCAGGTGAAAAGGATGACCTTGAATAGCATGAGCTCAGCGCTTGAGCAGTTCCAAAAGCTTACCCGTGCAAAGCAAGTGGATGGCTGAAGGGAAAATAATATTCTTTGTATGTGGTTGTTTTCTTTGCATTCACATTTCTCAGAAGTTCGATTGAAGATATATTGCCGATGAGTGCATACCTCAGAAGCTCTTCTTCATAATATATTCTATCATTTCTTCTGAGATTTGGGTTATTTAGGTAAGTGCTTTTCTGTTGTGGGTGGTTTGAGTGGTGATTCTTCAAGGTTCTTGAGATGGTAAATACAAATTTTCAGAGATTTGTTTCTGTAAAGCTTTTCTATAGGCCAGTTTTCTGTGGAAAAACATTCTTCTCAAAAAACAATCCATAGGTTCCTCCAAACTACTGTCATTCCAGTAAGGTCACTGATTTTATAGGCTGTTATCAATTGGGTACCCCATGTCTGGCTCTTGTTATCAGATATAGATGTCACAACTTCTATCAAACATACGAAGAAAACATAGATGAATAGCCTTCTCGTGTTTGATTACCTATGATTTCCTAACTTTTAGCCTTTCTTGTTATTAGGGACCAAGTATACCTTCAACCTCGTTCTTCTCATTCTTTCAGGAGTTGCAGTACAGTGCAAATCAACCGCAGTCAACCATGAAGCTAATGCATTCAACTTGAGATGAATGCTGAACGCCGGACATTTAACCACTTTGCAGGATCAAGTGTAAATATTAGGACCAGCTATCTTAGATCTTCTTGGTGGCAGGAACTTGTGGAACAATAACAAGGATTTGCGTTGGCATCATTTAGCTGTACATATCATAGCATACTGAATGAACAAATCTGTCCTCTGGAAAAGATTTTCTAAAAGAATTCTTTCATTCTCTTCCATGATTGCTGTCATAATGGGTCTGCAGGATTAAGGGTACTTAAATACATAACACACTACTTAATACGAGATAAACTTAAAACTTAAAATATTTTAAATATTAAGTTAAACATTAAATTACTACTTATAATTCAATAGGACACTTTAATACTCTTATCATAATTTAAAAGCATTCACTTCTTTAAAAAATTAAATATACTAATAATTTGCATTCAATAACTTTTTAGGGATGAAATTCTTTCATGTATATAAATTTGAACCACAACAAATTTCAAATTAAAAGTTTCTATACATAAGTACAACATATCAAATTATAAATACAAATATTTGCATGTAACTAATGCCAGAAGTCTGATGCACCACTCTTATAAAAATATCTTATATCTTCTATTTTTGCTGAAATCTTGGGGAGTGATGAGATGTGATTAGTGAGTGGATTCACATTAAATGTTTATAAATTTAATTTAAGTTTAACTCAAAACTTATAATAATTTAAATATTAAAATACTATTTATAATTTAATAATACACTACAATAATCTTATGAAATAAATTTTTTTTTCGAATTATTATCTAAAAACCAAACTTCTAAATAATTTACATAAATTTTTCAGCAATAAAATCTTTCATGCATGTTCTAACATTGTTTACTCGATTACCTATCAAATCATTAATGAGAGATTGAACCGAATTTCGGAAAGTGAATAAAATCGGAAATTAATTCGAACGGAAAACTTAAAATCAATCAAGTTAAATCAATGAAATTATGTGTTTGGTAAAAAATATTACGAATTTAAATATATCAATCCCAATACACCACATCAGTAATTTTATGGTTAAATTCGATCAACTGTTATTTCGAATGAGTGATTAATTAGAGTTTGTCACGTGTACTAATTAATCAAACGCTCAGTATATCGATAGCACCAACTAATAACAGCGTGACACATGAAAACTCGTACATGCGTAGCTTAAAAGTTTAAAGTTCACACGTGCACATACAATATCATCTTCAACCTCTCATCAGTCGAGTAGAGGAAAGGCTGTAGGATCGCTTTAACTATGGCGGCGAGTAACTCCCTTTGACAAGACCTTAAATAGAAAAGTTAATGGTCAACCGATAGATTAATGGATAAAAACGTCACTACACGAGCTTTCTATATAAATAGCTAACTCCATTCATACTCTCCACATCTCGAAAACTTAGAGAATCCAAAGTGCTCCGTTTTTCGATCACCTACGAACCAAAGCTCTAACTTGGGCGATTTTCCTCACATTCGAAGGTGAATTTGGGTTTCGTAGATTACTGCAGAAGTTTTCTACACAATTGCATAATCTATTAAGCTCGAGTATCAACATGCCAACGAGCTCGTATAGTACCGCTGCTTCCTCGATCGCCTACAACAATAGTAATTTGAGCCCAACTCGAGCCACCTATGAACAAACCAAGTTCTCCATACCTTCCCTAGTAGAGTCCGCACCTTCCTTGCACCAGTGATATTCGTCAAAAATTACTGTTCACAGTGTGTTTTACCTGAAAACTTATCAGATGAAATTCTCATAGTTTAGGCCACCAATGAAGCGTGGTTTGATCCAGGGAGGATCATTAGGAGAAATGATATCTTCCTGTATTAAAAGCTTCCACCACCGGGTCCTCACCTGTAAGTAATTGAAGTTTTATTTTAACGATTTTCCGACAAAGTTCTATTTAAGCTCATTTATAAGTCAAATTAGATAATTTAAAATTTAAAATTATTCTAGGGACATAGGGAAGATTATTATAATTGTGTTAGGACTCAATTAGAAATGTTTAAGATTGAATTGATGATAATCAAAGTTGGAGGACTAAATTGTAATTTTTGAAAGTTCGGAAAATAAATTACATTTTTTTTAAATTGGAGGTTTTATTACAAATAATGAGAAATCAAGTACCCAATTGGAAATAACGAGAAATTAGGAACCCAAAGAGAAGATTTGAGAATTTTATGGACCTAATTAGAGATAAAGTATAACCTAATTGTAATTAATAAAAAGTTAAGGTTTTTAAGTATGAATACATTGTGATTTGGGACTTAATTGCCCAATTAATTGTAGTAACCAATCTTCTACAAGTTTATACAAATGAAATGTACAAAATGCGCGAAAATTCCCTAGTATTGGAATACGACTGAGTGATATTTATATAATCGAGTCCGATTGTACCGATTACTCGTTATTACTCGCAAATTGGAAATTTTTTTTTAGAAATAAAATCACATTACTACGTGAAACTGTTAAACCATTTTGGTATTGATTTCGAATGTTAGCATGAACCATTATTTTAGAACTATCCGTAAAAGGTGTATGAACACATTTCAAGAGCACGATTTAATTTCAACTTTCGATGTAGAATATGAGTAGAACCCATGGTCGATAAGAGTTTGTTAGATATAGTTATGTGAAATTGGAACTAAAATTATGGTTTTGAAAGATAAGTGAATCCAATGCCATATTTTGAAAACTTGTCCTGTGTACAATGCTAATAGGAAAAGGTCAAATCTCATAAATAAATTTTAATTTAAGAGATTTATGAAAATTATTATAAATTAATAATATTTTTTTAAGCTACTAAGCTAGTTGGAGCTCGTTAGACTAGTAGAACAAATAAAAATGTCTTAAATAAAAAAAAACTATTATTTTTTATTGCAATCATACAAAATCGGTGGTTCTAAGAGTTACGCAAAGCAATGTTGAGATAATGGAAGCTATTAATGGTCCAGTAAGTCAAATGGCTCTAAAAGTACCAATGTGAATTGAAACCGAGGGGAAGTAGGAGAGATATCGTTCCTCAATATTTAACAACTTCATTCGAAAATATTTAGGGTTGGACAATGGTGCCTAAACAGACGAATAGTCGATATTGTAGCCTCGTACCAATGTGGTAGTGGTTGTATGATGAGCATAAATGCTAAATATGCTACACATGACAAGTGAGATTATTCGAATAAATTATTAATTTAATAAGAAAGTGTGTTTGATTATTTATTAGATACAAACCTATGAAAAAATTTTATTCAATAAATTAATAAATTTATTATAGGTAGAAATAAATATAATTTTTATCGTGTGAGATAGAAGAAATGAATTTAACGGAAAAATGATGTGAAATAATTTTTAATTATAAAATAAATAGTAACTTGTTTAACTAATCAGTTAAATCCTTTTTATTTAAGGAAAAATATTATTATATATTTTAAGTATTTGCTAAATAATGAATATGAATGCATGATTTAAATAATAAATTGTTAATTGAATGGTAAACTTACTCATTTTTTCTAAATTTTATATAGAAAATATTTAAATCCAAGATAAAGAATATTTTGATTATTTAATTACGAGATAAAGGAAAATTATTAATTTATTAAATTAGTTTTGTAAATTTTATTATAAAAAATTATATTATTTGAAGTTTTTTACATATGATAGATAATGCTATATTGTTCTAACCAACCTGAATCGAACAGCCTCAGCCTAGCCATAAACATCCATGCCAACATAATAGGGGTGGACATACAGTAATGCAACAAAAGGGGGAAGGGCTGATCTGTTGGGCTTGAATTGGGTTTATTTTAAAAATTTAACTCAGTTGAAAACTAGTTGGGGGTGAAATTGTAATCTTGGGCTTCGAATTTTGAATTTTTGGTTGGAGTGAGAATAAATGAATTGATCGTAATTGGGTTTAGTAGTTTTGAACTTCGACTTTTTATATAGGGTTTTGGCTTAAATTTTAATTCACGCCTAATGTATGAAAGTAGTGGGTTTTTTGGTTGGACATGCCTACTATTTAAGAAAATAGTATATATCTAATATTTACGAAAACATCCTACTGAGCTTCATAAAATTCGGGGACCTGATTATTCAATTTGAATTGCTTTCCTTGCTTTATAGATGTTGGTCATATAGAAAGTCAATACCTACTACTTATATAAATTGTCTTGTCCTTAGTTGAGGCGTATAATGTATAATATTTTGATAGACATTTAAATTAAAAGTTATGAAAGGATAGTGAATAAGATAAGGTTGTTCATATAACACCTAAATTTTTAGAAAAGGAAATTTTCGATAAAAAATAATAATAATTTAATATTATTATTATAACATACACGCATAGTATATGGATATATGTACCATACAAAGAAAATAGAAATAGATGGAAATCATGCATATATTCACACAGTGGATATTGAGTAGAATGTATAAACTCTAGTCATGACACAATTTCACCGCGAAGTGAGATCGTAATATCTTCCAGAGTGTTTTTTCTTCGCTAACCTAACTTATGTCATATATTTGACATATATAAATTATTGGACTATTTATGGTTTGTATGGATACAAACATGTGTTTTCATTTTGTCACGATTTGGACCTTTAATTTCTAAAAATTGTAAGTAATTCTCCAAATTCTTATCATTAAAATTCATGTTTCTAAAAATATAGTCTCAAAATTCTAGAATTTATATCTTGTTTCCTAAATTTCCAAAATTTTGCAAATTAATCCTCCTATTTTTCTTATTTATAGTTTGGTCATTAGTTATACTATTTTTATAAATCAATCCCTGCATGGAACTTTAAAAGTGATTCCTCAACTTTTTTATTTTTAAAATCAATCTTTATTTTCTAAAATTTAAAATTTACATCCCAAACTTTTAAAAATATAAATTGATATTCCACAATTTCTTATTTACGAATAAATCTTTCAAATTTTCAAAATTTTAAAATAAGTCGTCAACTTTTCATATTTACAAAACACTCCCTAAACTTTAATTTTTTTTAAATATATATTACATAAGCCTTTCAAAAGCTTTCCAAATTAACCCTTTCCATTTTTCACAGTTACTTAGCCCTTAAAATATTAACTCTAAGAACTCCATTTCTCTAGTTTTGGAATAATTAGTAGGTTTGGTAGAAAATAGAGTATAGTTGGACACGAGAAAGAAAAAACTCACCTCGACCGTGAATAAGCAGTTATGGAGAGGCTAGAGACGATACAATATTACGTGATTTACAGCCATTTGCATGAGCAGCCTAGGTGGGTAAAACATAGCAAGAACACAATGTGTGTTGTGAGGAAGAAGATGACCGATCTAGTTCGGGTTGGTTCAACTAATCTGGTTTAGATCGGCCCCAGTAGTGATGTAAAGTAATGATTCTTTTAATTTAATATTTTTATTTATTTACTCATTTAATTTTAAATATAAATATAAATACCTAATTTTATATTTTCCAAAAATAAATCTTAATTTATATTTATTTATTTTATTTATATCTTATTTTCAATTTTATACTACAAATTATGTTCCGATTGATCAAACAAATTGTAAGCACTAAACACTGAAAATTTCTGTTGTTACCATGGTTCAGATATTGCCATGTTCGCTGCAAATTGGACACTTCAAGCCTTAAGGTACGGATCCTCCCTATGCTTTGAGTAAACTGGAAGTTCAAGAGCTTTCTCAGCAATCCTCCGGTCATCGTGAATTTTCTCGATCAAACCCTCCAAAGATGGGAAGTTCATCTGTGTATTTTGAGGATTCACCTCACAGATTGTCAGAATATTGGACTGGCAATAAGACCTAAAGGTAAGGCGGGGGTTGACAATTACCTCTGGCCTTATGTACCCAGCTATAACCAAACGCAATTCTTCCCCATAGAAGTCATGGCCAAATTCATGAAGCAACCATGGCTCCTGCATTGTGGATTACTTTAGGGAAGATAAAACAGAAAAAAAAAAAAATAATCCTTGAAAGGTAAGAGAGAGGACAATAAGCAGAACATTGGGATTTTGCAAATATTAGGCTTACAATAGTCTTTTCTTTGTTATTGAAGTACGGGTTCCACCCAATGCTCATGACCATCTTATAAACACCTCTTGATGATAGCCCTGCCCATCCGAAATAAACCCCGGAGGGATGCTCCGACAGTAAGGTTGTGTAACCATCTGTCGACAAATTAGCTGATACAAGCACATTTAATATGAGCATTTCAATCAGTAGGCAAACAAATCACAATGGAGAATGAAGATATACATTATATATCAGTTTAATTCAAACAAAAGTATGTTTGAGTGGAGGCATGAAACTACAGTTTAGGCAGAAAATCAAAGTTCTCTTCTTAATTTAAGGTCAGTAACATTGAAAGTGAACTTTCTGCAACATGTAGACAAAAGACGAGTACCTGTTGGGATCCCAAGGACTTTAGAACCCCGACTAAAACCTTTAATGACAGAGCCCCCAATATGCCAAGGTTCTAATGGCAAGGTTCCATCTATCCCTGACAGAAATGATCACCTGCTATTTTAATAATCTGGAAAAACAATTAGACAATGAAAATCCATAGGACATAACCACAAAAGGATTCTTGAATTTTTACAATCATCAAAAGGTGGTAGGCCCCACTTCTCCGGCCTAAAGTCCAGCAAGGAATTAATGACCTCGTCAGCAGATATGTAGAGATGGGATTGCTTGGGAAGGTACGGGACAGCAACAACTACCATGCCAGCTGCCTTGCCAGCTGTAACACCGGGCCTATTATGGAATGCATAGTTTATCAAGCAAAAAAGCCATAAGCTGAATGGAGAATTTGGGGTTAGAATATACTACTAGCTTCTGGTCCATTTATTATCTTTACACTTCTCCAACAGAAATACAAACATTGAAAGCATGAAGGGATAAATGAAGGAATAATAAGCTAAATTTGGTGCAGAAGAAAAGGAAAAGAATGCTACAGACAAAATTGATGTACATACTAATGCTATAGATGTAATATTTAAGTACAGTCAAGGCATATTATCTCAGAATGTATATTCATGTCAAACTTCAGATCAAGAGGTCATTAGGATCTTAATACTGCAAATCATTGTCCATTCTATTTTAGTGAGAAGACAATAGCCGAATTTGAGAGATATTTTTGGAAGCATATCTTACTAAGTTACTTAAAACACTTAATAAAGGAGCAAGCTAAATGAGGCGCCTCATACACATACAGAACAGAAAGAAAGTTCCTTACAGGGAGTCCTCAATGACGAGGCAGCTGGAAGGTTCGATTTTCAGGTGATTTGCCGCCTCCAAAAATCTGAAAATTGAGAACCAAGATCAAATTAACAAGATAAGCATTCTGTTAACTGATAGATAAACTCTAGTTTCCACTTTACATTTCAGGAGAAGGCTTTCCAGCTTGCACCTCATCACCACCAATAAAAGCAGAGAATGACTCTTGCCAACCTATATTTGATACATTCCTATCAAACTTGTGTCATCAAAGATATAGTTATTGAATATCTTTAATTTTCTGAAGAACTAACCCAGTTGGTAGGATATCTTAGATTCTATGCTCGCCTTCGAAGAATTAGAGGCCAACGCCATTGGAACACCACAGCGTTTCAAATGGTTTATCAGTCGATTGGCACCTGGTAGAGGTTTGATATTGCAACACCTATCATATTTCAGGAACATAATAGATTAAAAATAAAAATCCATGAACAGTTACCACAAGACTCAAAATCATAGTAGTTGGAGGATATAAGAAACATATGCTCAACAATCTATAGCTCTGTTCTTATTATCATAATAAATCTGCAGGTATCAATATAGAACCTCATTGGGATATAAGAGAATATGCATAATTCATATAACTTATATGATAGGAAGAATTATTCTTCCTATTTCCTTTGCTAGAAATTCCAAAGATCCTCACCTCCTAGACTTCTTGTAGCATGATACAGTTGAGCCAGCAATTTTATAAAAAAGATTCATTATATGATTATAATCTTTTTGGGCATCACTATATGATTATAAATGTATAGCACTTTTCAAGTATCATCGTAAATAAAACAAAATTTAAATGAGAAGGGAACATGAACATAACACTTTAATTACTTTTCAGAGAATATGGGAGTAATTTGAGAGAGAAATTCCTCTGTAGCACAAGGAAGCCCATAATCTTCCACCACAACAGCTGCAGCTTCAAAAGGTGTCTTTCCAAGTATCTTATCTGCTTCTCTACCATCCCATTGTTTTCCAAATTTAACCAGGGATATTTTTAGAATCTCACTTACAATGCCATCTGTCAAAAATTATAAAGAAACATCAGTTTAAATATCATACAAGAATGACCAAACTATAATATGGAGATCATACTTTGAGAATTTCCATGAGGTAGAAATAATAATGACAAAATTTAAATGGAAAACATTCCAAGTATTACCTATTTGACTGAAGAACTTCAACAAAGAAATGTGTAAAAGAAGGGAATCAAAGAAAGAAGAAAACAAAACATTTGGAAAAGTTAGCTGACCTGTGTTCAAAAGGGTACCGTCTAAGTCCAGTATAACACCTGCGACTGACATTTGTAATGGCTGAGAAATTGACATGTCTATGAACTTAAAATAATACAAGATTTTCTTCCGTTCCTTGAATATACCTATACAGAAGCAAAGATCAATTAAGTCAAAATTTTATTACAAGAACTAATACAAATTCAGTACCACATCATACTTTTAAAAATGAAAAATAGAAATTTCATGTGCATGCCAAATGAGAATTCAGTCAGAACTTCTCCAGTTGAAATGCAATTGAGAGCAGGCAAGAATTAAGTCACTGCCCCTTGGTTAGTTGTTTGACCATGCTCCATTCATCAACCTTGCGTGTGTTCAAGTTCGTGGTACATGTAACCATAAAGACATGGAAAGTTTTGAAGAAAGTAATTGATTTATAATATACACTAATCCCCCCTATCCTGCACTTTATACTTTTTGGGTATACATGGTTTGATCTATTATATACTATATGAAAAAAATACTTCGGATAAAATAAGGATAGCACTAGAAGTTTCATCTAGGGCAATAATTCTATGTAATAGTTTAAATTCGAGCTTTCAAGTGGTGAAATGAGATAATTTTTTTTATAATATAAACAAAATAATTATAATTAATACATTACTTTCTCGAATCCAAGGTGGCTATCGCATCCACATTTCAAGAAAAAAAAAACTGGATTCATAAGAGAGTTAAGAAAGATAACCCCCTTCTTAAAA
The DNA here is from genome assembly GCA_030064435.1 of Trapa incisa. Lineage (NCBI taxonomy): Eukaryota > Viridiplantae > Streptophyta > Magnoliopsida > Myrtales > Lythraceae > Trapa > Trapa incisa. The sequence goes on from CM057765.1 coordinate 5,469,916, forward strand.
GGTCCATCTGTGAGGCATTAAACCAAACAGTTCGCATGCGCAGAAGACCTTTACACGAAAGAACTAAAGAGGAAAAGGATCCAGTAAAACATGAATGCCTTCACTAGCCACAAAATTTTCAATTCAATTGAGGTTTTAGTTCTTAAAATGGAAAACTCGATGGTAAGACGTGAGGAGGTATATTACCTGATTGTAGCAAAAGCCCTATCAACAGGCCTTCGAATTTCTTCAAGTAATCGCAGATTTCTTCCACAAATTCTTTTACGAATCCTTGACTTTCTTGAAGGGAAGAAAAGTAGAATGAACGGTGGGCATGAAAACCAAATCAACGAACCTTATGCTTTTATTATTCATCACCTTCGTACTTTTCACCCGACCAGTTCACTTATTTGTAATATAATTAATCGCAACTTAAAATCTGTTATAGAAACTAACCTAAATAAAATAAACACAATAAAACTCCCAAAGTTTACAACCTCGTACAAATAAGTCCAACATAATTTCAATCAACTTGATTCTCAATAATCCCCTCAGCTTCCATACAATATATTTTGAGCTTCCATAACAATCTGCAGAACACTCCCTTATGAATTATGCATTTTCCACCAACTTCTAGGGGTCTATTACCTTGCAATATATTACTCACACGACTAATATTATTGCGAAACAGAACACAAGTCCTATCATCAAAAGCAAGAATCTCTTCAAGAGAGTTACACGGCACCTCCATTGGCCTGCCCCGCTAAAAATACATTATCTCCATTACTTTGCAATATCCCAATCTCTGCTAACCATTTGGAAGACCACCTTTGTGGGGTTATTTCAGTGATGGGGTAGGATGAGTGTTGGATACGTCTAGACCAGCTAGTGTCATCTTAGACCGCATTAGAAGACTGCTCTCCACTGCACTTGTTGGTTCGAGCTGTCCCCTGTCATATATGCATCTATTCATTTCCTTTAAAATGTGCCAACATGTGGTCCCAATATGAGACATCTCTTTGTTGTCATACTTGGGATCCCAGCATTTAAGACAACTAGAAAATCGGTTAATATGAGAAATGTTAACATTCAATCCACATATAGCAATTCATATTGGACGCCTCAATGAATAATCTATTAGCATAATTATCACCAAAAGGGCAACAAGGAGATATAAAGGCAATTCAGACAATTAGATTATTATTTACAACAAGAACACTTGATACTACTCTTTATAAAAAATGTCAAACATTTGACAATTAGAATTTTAGATCTTATTCCAAAAAAGTTTACTAATAGTACTATTATTTTCACTAGAGATATTTGTTTCTAACAAAAAAATATACACATATTTTAAACCATAACGAAACTATCCTATCATTATGATGCTTAATAATATCTAACTTTTACATATCTATCAATAAGATTATTAGTAGGGGTTGAAGTTCTTTTAAGGGAGTTGCTTGGAGGTGATGTTGTTCTAGTGTGGGGATTAATGTCCCCACATTTTTTGTTTTCCATCTTCCCCATTTGCTGTCCTCCTTCATAAGGTGGATATATGTATGCAAATTTTTCCACTCCCATGAGAGTCAAGAGCCTAACTTTGGAAGTAGTGGAGGTACTATGCACTCCTCATTAAGAGGGACTTCTTGAAGCAGTGAAAATTTTTAAAGCCTAACCCTCCTTTAGATATGTCAATTTAGTCCACTTGATTAAGTGTTATTATATCATTCCTTTACTAGCCTTCCATCAGAATTAGGCCACTAATTACTATTTAGACCATTGTGGGAACACGAAACATGTTATTAAATATACAGAGATATCATTTATAATTAATTTGATAAAAATGTATTTCCCTCCTTGTGATAAGAAGTAGGTTGTCCACTCTTACAACTTCGGCTTCCTTCTTCCCAAAAAAATTGGCATCCCTTAATATTTATCCTCCCTTAATCTAACTTAGTCTTCATTGGATCCTCATTTATTGTCAACAAAAAAAGTAAGAGTCGACAATCAAAATAAAAAGGGAGGAGGAGAGCTCTCTCGAAGTCGTCTACTTGGTTGGATTTCCTCCACACCCTCTAGTTGAAATATTCTATACATCTGCCATTTCTTAGTACATTTCTTTAGATAAAACTCTATTTTTTCCTATTTTTGGATGGTAAATATTTCTTAGAAAACATGGAACCATGTTTGAATTGAAATTGAGATAATGATACAAGTTCTTTCTTTTGAATCAGATAGATTAATATCTGAAAGAGGTTGACAATAAGTTTTTTCCAAATTGATTAGTTGTCCATTTGTTAAAAGTGTTTTAGAAATGTCTGTGATTAAGTAAATAACTTTATAAATTAATGAATTGGATCGAGTTGCAAAATGAAACGATTTGTACAAATTAGACCTTTCATCACCACTTTTTAGAAAATCGTTAGGTATAAATATATTAGATACCTATGATTGGTGAAATAGTATCTTTCTAAAAAAACATATTTTTTTATTGTCGCACAAAAAAAATTTGTTGTTGCGAATGAATAAGATATTAAGAAATTGTTCACATGCAAAATTAAAATTATTAATACGGGCTCTTTACATATAAAAGAGGAATCCTTTATTACAATAGAAGCATAAGTGATGTTGATTAACATGTTAGTCACTATAAATACACAAGCCATAATCCATGTTAGAAAATGAGGGACAAAATTTATTCGAGTAAGTTCCTCTAGAAAGGACCACTCTATCATATCATAAGCTTTGAATATACTAAACATCTCTCTTCCCCCCCCCCCCCCCCCTTTGAAGGAAATGGAATCACTCATAAACTATCCTTATGGATGGATTGACCTAACACAAAAGCACTCTACTGATAAGAGACGATGGTCATTTTTAAATAATTTAATAGTATAGAAGATATAATTTTATAATAGAAGTTGCATAAAGAGATTTTGTGATATTGGGATATTTTTTCTAGGGCACGGACCTTAGGGTTGTGCACAATATCTATCTCATTTAAAGGATCCATAATGCATAATGTACAAAAAAAAAATTAAGAATAGATTTAACAATGTCAGGTCCAATCATATCCCAATAAGTATGAAATAAAGTGTTGTTGTATCCATCTGACCCTACAATCCTTTTTGCCACAAGTTTAAATGTAGCTTGTTGTAAACCCCGCACATTTGAGTTAAGGAAAACCGAGAAAAGAACCAGTCAAACCGAATAAGAAAACCAAACCGGTTTACATTTGGGAATAAGCAATATGAAAATTTACAACTTTCGGTTGATCCAAAGGATTTATTAAACATTGGAAAAGAAACTTAAGACAAATAAGAAAACAAAAACCAAATTGGTTTAGGTGAATTAGATTCCATAAGAACTTCAAAGTTAAGCATGCTTACCTGAGAGTAGTGTGAGGATGGGTGACCTCCTCGGAAGTATAATTTTTGTAACCCGAAATTCGAGCTTCAACTTGAACAAAGGTCGGGCTCTTTAGAACCGGGGAGAAGACTGCTATCTGATAGCAAACTCCAGTCAATCCGATAATCGTTGGAGAAGCGCCGACATGATGGAATAGTGAAGCAACTCCGGCGGACCGAAGCTACCCTATTTCGACCAAGCTAAAATCGGCCATTTCAAGCCCTCCTTAGGCCAAACCAAGCCCTCCCAACACTTCCTCAGCCTTTCCACGGCCGAATTAGGACCGAAAGGTAAGCCAATTCGGCTCCCCTTTATAATTTTCGATTGGTGCTAGAGAGAGAGTCGACCGAATTTCAATGACGAAATTCTTATCCAATTCCGTATCAATTGATACAATACTTGATTTTAGGATGAAGCTCAGGACAAGACCTATCTACCCAGATCAAAAGCTTAGACTGTTGTGCCTTCACCAGTGAGTAATCGAAGCTTTCTCTCTCTATAGTCTGTTTTCCAGCAAAGCTCCGTTTGAGCTCGTTCCGACGTTAAAATCTGCGATTCAAAGTTTCTTAGAATCGTATAAACATACACAAACTCAATTTCAACTCCAATTTCAATAATTAGAAGTGTTTGATCGGTTAATTTGATGAAATCAAATTTGGTAGTGTTGAAGAGTTGAAATTGGGGGAAAATTTGGGGATTTTCGAAATTCAAAGGGGCCAAAATATAATTTTATGAAATTGAGGGTCAATTGGGCATGAAAATAATGTTGGAGGACCGATTGAGGAATTTTGGAAAATTTGGGGAAAAACTTACCATTTTTGTGAAAGAAGGGAAAAATGGTAATTTTGGAAAAATTGGGGAACCAAATTGGAAATTTGGAAAATTAAACCCCTTTTTGGTGAAATTGAATAAATTGAGGTCCCACGATAAATTTTAAAAGTTACGGGACACAATTTGAGGAAAAACCGACATCAGGGACTTAAAGTTAAAGAGAAATATCTTTAGGGACCTAATTGCAAATAACTAAAAGTTTGGGTTTTCTCATTTATTAATGAATGAAGGCTGTTATACCGAGTAATAATGAACAAGGTTGTTCATATTGTGTAGAAACGTTAAATATCGGGAACGCCAGCAAGGACAAGCTCGCGTGAATACAAAGAACTAGTCTAGTGGAATTCACGGCATTAACGGGTGAGTGGGTTTACTAACATCATACCCGGTTGAGATGATGAGCACAACTTAAAATTTAAAAATCATTTACCGGTTGTGAGTGGGTTTACTAACATCACACTCGGTTGGGGATGATAAGTGCCTCGATATAAAAACCCACTGTTTAGTGGTATTTTAATCATCACTACTTAAAGAAAGTGATGTGAAAGTTATGCGAAAAAACTACTTACGGGTTGTAAGTAGATCATACCCGGTTGGTATGATGAGACTTACTCGAAGGAAGTTGAAAACCCGTTCATCGGTTATGAACGAAGATGTCCTTATACCGGTCGGTATGATGGACAGTAAAAACCTATTTTTGTCGGAAGTGCTCTCTCCTGACTGTGTGAATATGCTTAAACTATTTGGGAGACCTTCTCGACGGGAGCTTGAATAGCTCTGATAGGCTAGGGGCCTCAATTTTGGAATTTGGAGGCTAAATGCCAGATTTTGAAAATCTCGTACAGTGGGCCCAAGACCAGTTGGCATGAGCAGGAGCTCGTAAATGAACATGATATATGTGCCATAAAACTTAATAAGTGAATTGTTTGGCCATGGTACCAAGATAGGACCGACATGCTCAGTCAACTAGCGGCAGTGCGACATGACAGGTCGACGGACTAGTCAAGACAAACAGCTGCGGGTTGAGTTTAGAGTTGGGGCCGTTGGACTAGTGGCACCACAGATTACATGGCAATATAAGAAAACATTGTTTGTGCATGCACTGTGAGTACGGGATCATCAAGGCGCCCATGAGGGGTAGTGATGCGTCTTAAGGGCACTGGACGACCTGGTGGCTATAAGGGCAGTTCGTCGTTCCAGGTGTCTGTGCGAAATCTGGAGTAGCACGAAGCGCATGAGACCGGGGTGGGGACAGGATGTGGTCTCTGTCCTCATACGGACATGAAGAACTAATTTTGGGATTGTGGGAAGGATGTTACGTACATCCACTCATTCCCAGGGTAGAAGTGGTCGTACTTCTATCCGAGTGGCAGGAAAAATCGCTCCGAAGCCACTAGGGGGTTCAGTAGTGATACTGACTTACGAATGTGTATAACTGTCACGCCCTGAACCGGTTTGGTCGGATCCCCGTGATCAACCCGCCACTCTTCCGGTTTATTAAAAGGTTTCCCCTTATCGTAAACCATAAAGAGTAAGACGTCCTTTAACTTGCACTTTTTTCCTGGAATAGCATAATCAAAATTGTATGAAATTTAAAACTTTACATACCTGTCTTACAAGCATCTTAGTTGAAGGTCTTTAAGGGGAGGCTTTCTGGGATTCCCTGAAAGGGATATAAGGGAGGGGTGAGTACGACTACTCAGTGAATGGGTTTTTAAAAGTTTTTGACTTTTAAGAAAAAAATTTATATGGAGTGTGCTAGACTCCTTTGTTTTCAAAAATCCCATCATTTAAAATTTTGGATTTTTCCATTATTTCTTAGTTACCACGGTGTGTCATCACCCAACACACATCCTTCATCATTAAGGTTACACACATTCGCAAGTCAGTATCACTACTGAACCCGCTAGTGGCTTCAGAGTGACTTTTCCTGCCACCCAGATAGAAGTACAACCACTTCTACCCTGGGAATGAGTGGATGTACGTGACATCCTACCCACAATCCCGAAATCACTTCTTCATGTCCGTATGAGGACAGAGACCTCATCCTATCCCCACCCCGGTCTCATGCGCTTCGTGCTACTCCAGATTTGCACAGACACTTGGAACGACGAACTGCCCTTATAGCCACCAGGTCGTCCAATGCCCTTAAGACGCATCACTACCCCTCATGGGCGTCTTGATGATCCCATACTCACAGTGCATGCACAAACAATGTTTTCTTATATTGCCATGTAATTTGTGGTGCCACTAGTCCAACGGCCCCGACTCTCAACTCAACCCGTAGCTGTTTGTCTTGACTAGTCCGTCGACCTGTCATGTCGCACTGCCGCTAGTTGACTAAGCATGTCGGTCCTATCTTGGTACCATGGCCAAACAATTCACTTATTAAGTTTTATGGCACATATATCATGTTCATTTACGAGCTCCTACTCGTGCCAACTGGCCTTGGGCCCACTATACGAGATTTTCAAAATCGGGCATTTAGCCCCCAAGTTCCAAAATCGAGGCCCCCGGCCTATTAGAGCTATTCGAGCTCCCGTCGAGAAGGTCTCCCAAATTGTTTAAGCATTGGCACACAGTCAGGGGTGACCACTTCCGACAAAAATAGGTTTTTACTGTCCATCATACCGACCGGTATAAGGACATCTTCGTTCATAACCGATGAACGGGTTTTCAACTTCCTTCGAGGAAGTCTCATCATACCAACCGGGTATGATCTACTTACAACCCGTAAGTAGTTTTTTCGCATAACTTTCACATCACTTTCTTTAAGTAGTGATGATTAAAATACCACTAAACAGTGGGTTTTTATATCGAGGCACTTATCATCCCCAACCGGGTATGATGTTAGTAAACCCACTCACTACCGGTAAGTGGTTTTTAAATTATAAGGTGTGCTCATCATCCCAACCGGGTATGATGTTAGTAAACCCACTCACTACCGGTAAGTCGTTTTTAAATTATAAGGTGTGCTCATCATCCCAACCGGGTATGATGTTAGTAAACCCACTCACTACGGGTAAGTAGTTTTTAAATTATAAGGTGTGCTCATCATCCCAACTGGGTATGATGTTAGTAAACCCACTCACAACCGGTAAGTGGTTTTTAACTTTAAACTGTGCTCATGATCCCAACCGGGTATGATGTGAATAACCCACTCACCCGTTAATGCCGTGAATTCCACTAGACTAGTTCTTTGTATTCACGCGAGCTTGTCCTTGCTGGCGTTCCCGATATTTAACGTTCTTACACGATATGAACAACCTTGTTCATTATTACTCGACATAACAGCCTTCATTCATTAATGAATGAGAAAACCCAAACTTTTAGTTATTTGCAATTAGGTCCCTAAAGTTATTTCTCTTTAACTTTAAGTCCCTCATGTCAGTTTTTCCTCAAATTGAGTCCCGTAACTTTTAGAATTTATCATGGGACCTCAATTTATTCAATTTCACCAAAAAGGGGTTTAATTTTCCAAGTTTCCAATTTGGTTCCTGAATTTTTCCAAAATTACCATTTTGCCCTTCTTTCACAAAAATGGTAAGTTTTCCCCCAAAATTCCTCAATTAGTCCTCCAACATTATTTTCATGCCCAATTGACCCTCAATTTCATAAAATTGTATTTTGGCCCCTTTGAATTTCGAAAATACCCAAATTTTCCCAATTTCAACTCTTCAACACTACCGAATTTGACTTCATCAAGTTAATCGATCAAACACTTCTAATTATTGAAATTTTTGTTGAAATTGAGTTACTGTATGTTCATACGATTCTAATAAACTTTGAATCGCAGATTTTAACGTCGGAACGAGCTCAAACGGAGCTTTGCCGGGAAACAGACTGTAGAGAGAGAAAGCTTCGATTACTCACCGGTGAAGGCACGACAGTCCGAGCTTTCGATCTGGGCAGATAGGTCTCGTCCTGGGGTTCATCCTAAAATCAAGTATTGTATCAATTGATGCGGAATTGGATTAGAATTTCGTCATTTAAATTCGGTCGACTCTCTCTCTAGCACCGATAAAAAATTATACAGTGAAGCCGAATCGGCTTACATTTCGGTCCTAGTTCGGCCGTGGAAAGGCTGAGGAAGTGTTGGGAAGGCTTGGTTTGGCCTGAGGAGGGCTTGAAATGGCTGATTTCAGCTTGACCGAAATAGGGCAGCTTCGGTCTGCCGGAGTTGCTTCACTATTCCATCATGTCGGCGCTTCTCCAATGATTCTCGGATTGACTGGAGTTTGCTATCAGATAGTTGTCTTCTCCCCAGTTCTAAAGAGCCCGACCTTTGTTCAAGTCGAAGCTCTAGTTCTAGCTTTACCGGGAAATGGAGCAGTAGAGAAAGAGAGAAGTGTTCAGGTGTGAGGAGAATGAAATGGGGATGACCTCTTTATATAGTCGTAAAACCCATGTATTAAATGGGTGAGATTTATTACTAGTATTAATATTTCCATAAATTATTGGTATTAATTCCAATAATTTAATTTCGGTATTAATTCCAATAATTTAATTTAGGTATTAAATTATTGGTATTAATTTCAATAATTAAATATATATTAATTGATGGATATTTATGATAAGTCGTATGTTCGCATAAAATTTTTTTACTGAAATTTCGGGTTACAAAAAATCATACTTCCCAGGAGGTTACCCATCCTCACACTACTCTAATGTAATTACGCTTAACTTTGAAGTTCTTATGGAATCTAATTCACTTAAACCAATTTGGTTTTTTTTTTTCTAGTTTGTCTTAAGTTTGTTTTCCAATGTTTAATAAATCCTTTGGATCAACCGAAAGTTGTAAATTTTCATATTGCTTATTTGTAAATGTAAATTGGTTTGGTTTTCTTATTCAGTTTGACCGATTCTTTTCCCGGTTTTCCTTAACTCAAATGTGCGGGGTTTACAACTCTCCCCTCATTTTAGGAGTTTTGTCCCCAAAACTTAGTTAACATCCTTGCATTAGCAATCATTTCCTTTGATGCCCCTTTGGTGTTTGCTTAACATGCAAAGTCTTCTCTTGTTCTTTTAATTAGTCCTTTTTACATCCTTCACTTAAGGAATTTCTTTTCCTTTATATTATTTACTCCCTCCATGGAGTTTATCATAACGAGACATAACTTACTTCAGGGTATATTCTTAGATTTATATCTTTCTTTGCTTAGAGCACATTCTTCCCTTTGAGGTTCTGTACTCAAGATTGAAAATTCCAAGATACCTAACCATTCCCATGTCAAGTTAACCCCTTGGTCGTTGAAACCTTTAGCTCAATGTTCTTTCGATCTATGTGTCGATTACTTTGCTTGGAAAGGTTCACTCCATCCAGTTTTGTTCATTATCTTTGGTTGTCCGCCGTTACTACTATTCCTCTTTCTACATGGTTCTTCTATTCTCTCCAAACAGGTCATAATGGACCATTACAATACTTCCTTCCTTGGAAAACATTTCCTAAATAAGGGTTGGTTTCATTTCCTCTTAATTGGGATACACATGTCTTTCCGGGGCTTCCTTCCTTGGTAGGATTCTTTGCCTTTCCCCTGACATTCTTTTCTTACATTTGCTCTAGGAGATTTCTACCCTTAAATGACATCCCTTGATGTCGTCTTCTCCTATTTACCTTTACTCCTCAAATCTTTTAGGCACATCTTTTATGCTTTATTTGCATCCTTATTTGTACCCAGTACCGTCTATTTCTTTAGGGAGCATACAAATCTTCCTTGTTTCAGGATCATTGTGGGAGAGGCTTGCCTATTCCTTTCTTGGCTTTAGTTTAGTCATTAATTGGCCCTAGGATTTCTTGTATTCTTCTTTTCACGAGTATTTGACCTTTCTGCCTCTCTCTTCTTTGTCGGAACTTACATTATGGCTTTCCTGAGTATTTGTTTGTTAACTGCTTTGTCTCCACCATTTGTTTGGTCTAAGTTTCTTAGCAGCTGTTTCTTGAGTCCTCCTGTCCTTAACATCCATCTCACTGACCTTTTTAGGGTGTAGTCCCTTCTACTTCCCGGTCTTCCTTAGGTGTCATTTGTTCCCTGTAACTATCTTGTTGTAATGGACTTGCTTTCTCTTGTCCTGTTGGTCCGAACTTCCTATTTGACATAGTTGTTTTTTCCAAGGTGATTTATTCCTGTAATCCCAATACGTCCCGTTTGTCATCAAATGTTCGTCTTGTCTTCTCTTGTGGATACACTCCTTTCTTTGCTCCTAAATTGTTTGGATTTTCTTCTTAAAGGGAGAATTCTCTTCAGCTATCCTTTGTTCCATTTTTGGTTTTATTGATGTCCTACATTTACCCCTTTTTCCTTCTTACCACTTTGCTAAGATTTTGAAGAGTTTCCTCTTATCTATGGTTGCAAATGGAATACGTTTCTTGGGATGGTATCCTTTCGGATTTCCTATAGTTGCGGGGTGTTTATTCTTGGAAAATATTGTCCTGACTCCTGGCAATGTAGGACAGTTTTTCACTTCGTGTCCTATTCCCCTCTAGGTTAACTTGATTCCTGTCCTTTGTAGGGTTAGGCACTTCTCCACGCAGTGTCCCTATCATTCATGCTTGTAATTACATGAACATAAGTGGTTCCTCCTGGTGTTTTCTTGGGAATTGTTAGTTTTGGTGCTCTTTCGTCCTTAAGTCTGGATACCGTGAAAGTTTTTTTTTTCCCTTTTTGGAGTCTTCCTTGAAGATCACATCATTTGAGGGACAGGGTTTTTAGGAATTTGGAGTACTTAATTAATAGAGTAGTGCATTATGTTGGAGATTTTGGCCCTATTACAGAATATGGTCACCAAATAACTAGGGAGCTACGAGATTCTTGATAAGCATCCTCATATGTAAGGTTATATGCCCCATTTTATGGCTTCATGCTTGACTTCCTTTATACTTAGAGTTGTGACCTCAATAGGTCCTGTCACCATTCTCTAGGATAATTTCTCATTTGCTCTTTTGAGATTCCTCCCTTGCTTTAGGCATTTGGGAAGCTTCTAGGGTTGTCGTCCTATGAAGATAAGGTGTTGAGTAGAGCCATTCCTAGTTTTCTTGGTTACTTTCCTGGGAGCCATCAGAAAATTTTAGGATAAATTCTATTAGTCACAATATTTTATAGTCTTGATTATGTATTCGAGGAAATAGGCTCTGATACCACTCTAGTTGTCACGCCCCGACCCGGTTTGGTCGGATCCCCTTTTTCTAGAATAGCATAATCAAAACTGTATGAAATTTAAAACTTTACATACCTGTCTTACAGGCATCTTAGTTGAAGGTCTTTAAGGGGAGGCTTTCCGGGATTCCCTGAAAGGGATATAAGGGAGGGGGTAAGTACGACTACTCAGTGAATGAGTTTTTAAAAGCTTTTGACCTTTAAGAAAAAAATTTATATGGAGTGTGCCAGACTCCTTTATTTTAAAAAATCTCATCATTTAAAAATTTGGAATTTTCCATTATTTCTAAGTTACCATGGTGTGTCATCACCCACACACATCCTTCATCATGAAGACACATTCGCAAGTCAGTATCACTACTGAACCTGCTAGTGGCTTTAGAGCGACTTTTCCTGCCACCCAGATAAAAGTACGACCACTTCTACCCTGGGAATGAGTGGATGTACGTGACATCCTACCCACAATCCCGAAATCACTTCTTCATGTCAGTATGAGGACAGAGACCTCATCCTATCCCCACCCCGGTCTCATGCGCTTTGTGCTACTCCAGATTTCGCACAGACACTTGGAACGACGAACTGCTCTTATAGCCACCAGGTCGTCCAGTGCCCTTAAGACGCATCACTACCCCTCATGGGCGCCTTGATGATCCCGTACTCACAGTGCATGCACAAACAATGTTTTCTAATATTGCCATGTAATCTATGGTGCCACTAGTCCAACGGCCCCGACTCTAAACTCAACCCGCAGCTGTTTGTCTTGACTAGTCCGTCGACCTGTCATGTCGCACTGCCGCTAGTTGGCTGAGCATGTCGGTCCTATCTTGGTACCATGGCCAAACAATTCACTTATTAAGTTTTATGGCACATATATCATGTTCATTTACGAGCTCCTGCTCGTGCCAACTGGTCTTGGGCCCACTGTACGAGATTTTCAAAATCTGGCATTTAGCCTCCAAATTCCAAAATCGAGGCCCCTGGCCTATCAGAGCTATTCAAGCTCCCGTCGAGAAGGTCTCCCAAATAGTTTAAGCATGTTCACACAGTCAGGGGAGAACACTTCCGACAAAATAGGTTTTCATTGTCCATTATACCAACCAGTATAAGGACATCTCCATTTATAACCAATGAACGGGTTTTCAACTTCTTTCGAGTAAGTCTCATCATACCAACCGGGTATGATCTACTTACAACCGGTAAGTAGTTTTTTTTTCGCATAACTTTCACATCACTTTCTCTAAGTAGTGATGATTAAAATACCACTAAACAGTGGGTTTTTATATCGAGACACTTATCATCTCCAACCGGGTATGATGTTAGTAAACCCACTCACTACCGGTAAGTGGTTTTTAAATTATAAGGTGTGCTCAACATCCCAACCGGGTATGATGTTAGTAAACCCACTCACTACCGGTAAGTGGTTTTTAAATTATAAGTTGTGCTCATCATCCCAACCGGTAAGTGGTTTTTAAATTATAAGTTGTGCTCATCATCCCAACCGGTAAGTGGTTTTTAAATTATAAGTTGTGCTCATCATCCCAACCGGGTATGATGTTAGTAAACCCACTCACTACCGGTAAGTGGTTTTTAAATTATAAGGTGTGCTCATCATCCCAACCGGGTATGATGTTAGTAAACCCACTCACTACCGGTAAGTGGTTTTTAAATTATATGGTGTGCTCATCATCCCAACCGAGTATGATGTTAGTAAACTCACTCACAACCGGTAAGTGATTTTTAACTTTAAACTGTGCTAATCATCCAAACCGGGTATGATGTGAATAACCCACTCATCCGTTAATGCCGTGAATTCCACTAGACTAATTCTTCTTATTCACGCGAGCTTGTCCTTGCTGGCGTTCCCGATATTTAACGTTCCTACACGATATGAACAACCTTGTTCATTATTACTCGGTATAACAACCTTCATTCATTAATAAATGAGAAAACCCAAACTTTTAGTTATTTGCAATTAGGTCCCTAAAGATATTTCTCTTTAACTTTAAGTCCCTGATGTCGGTTTTTCCTCAAATTGTGTCCCGTAACTTTTAAAATTTATCGTGGGACCTCAATTTATTCAATTTCACCAAAAAGGGGTTTAATTTTCCAAATTTCCAATTTGGTTCCCCAATTTTTCCAAAATTACCATTTTTCCCTTCTTTCACAAAAATGGTAAGTTTTTCCCCAAATTTTCCAAAATTCCTCAATCGGTCCTCCAACATTATTTTCATGCCCAATTGACCCTCAATTTCATAAAATTGTATTTTGGTCCCTTTGAATTTCGAAAATACCCAAATTTTCCCAATTTCAACTCTTCAACACTACCGAATTTGATTTTATCAAATTAACCGATCAAACACTTCTAATTATTGAAATTGGAGTTGAAATTGAGTTACTGTATGTTCATACTATTCTAAGAAACTTTGAATCGCAGATTTTAACGTTGAAACGAGCTCAAACGGAGCTTTGCCAGAAAACAGACTGTAGAGAGAGAAAGCTTCGATTACTCACCGGTGAAGACACGACAGTCCGAGCTTTCGATCTGGGCAGATTGGTCTCGTCCTGGGGTTCATCCTAAAATCAAGTATTGTATCAATTGATGCAGAATTGGATTAGAATTTCGTCATTTAAATTCGGTCGACTCTCTCTCTAGCACCGATAAAAAATTATAAAGTGAAGCCGAATCGGCTTACATTTCGGTCCTAGTTCGGCCGTGGAAAGGCTGAGGAAGTGTTGGGAAGGCTTGGTTTGGCCTGAGGAGGGCTTGAAATGGCTGATTTCAGCTTGACCAAAATAGGGCAGCTTCGGTCTGCCGGAGTTGCTTCACTATTCCATCATGTCGGCGCTTCTCCAACGATTCTCGGATTGACTGGAGTTTGCTATCAGATATCTATCTTCTCCCCGGTTCTAAAGAGCCCGACCTTTGTTCAAGTCGAAGTTCTGGTTCTAGCTTTACTGGGAAATGGAGCAGTAGAGAGAGAGAAGTGTTCAGGTGTGAGGAGAATGAAATGGGGATGACCTATTTATATAGTCGTAAAACTCGTGTATTAAATGGGTGAGATTTATTACTAGTATTAATATTTCCATAAATTATTGGTATTAATTCCAATAATTTAATTTCAGTATTAATTCCAATAATTTAATTTTGGTATTAAATTATTTGTATTAATTCCAATAATTTAATTTAGGTATTAAATTATTGGTATTAATTTCAATAATTAAATATATATTAATTGATGGCTATTTATGATAAGTCGTACGTTCGCATAAAAATTTTTGACCGAAATTTCGGGTTACAAAAAAATCATACTTCCCAGGAGGTCACCCATCCGCACACTACTCTCAAGTAATCATTCTTAACTTTGAAGTTCTTATGGAATCTAGTTCACCTGAACCAATTTGGTTTTTGTTTTCTAGTTTATCTTAAGTTTCTTTTCCAATGTTTAATAAATCCTTTGGATCAACCGAAAGTTGTAAATTTTCATATTACTTATTCCTAAATGTAAATCGGTTTGGTTTTCTTATTCGGTTTGACCGGTTCTTTTCCGGGTTTTCCTTAACTCAAATGTGCGGGGTTTATAGTAACCTTCATGATTAAGGATGTGTGTTGGGTGATGACACACCCTGGTAACTAAGAAATAATGGAAAAATCCAAATTTTTTAATGATGGGATTTTTTTAAAACAAAGGAGTCTGGCACACTCCATATAAATGTTTTTCTTAAAAGTCAAAACCTTTTAAAAACCCATTCAATGAGTAGTCGTACTCACCCCCTCCCTTATATCCCTTTTAGGAAATCCCGGAAAGCCTCCCCCTAAAGACCGTCAACTAAGATGCCTGTAAGACAGGTATGTAAAGTTTTAAATTTCATATAGTTTTGATTATGCTATTCCAGGAAAAAGGTGCAAGTTAAAGGATGCCTTAATAAACCGGGAGAGTGACGGGTTGATCACGGGGATCCGACCAAACCGGGTCGGGGCGTGACACTTGTTGTATCTCTTCCTCACTTCTCGTGTGATATAACTCAACAATGATCTCCTAGGTGACTACGGTTTTTACAGCTCTTAAAGTTTCATCTTCCCTACTTGTAATATCGAAAATTTTAGGAGTGAAATTTAACCTCAATTAGACTAGTAATTGAGATTGAAATGGGAATGAGAACCCAAACAAGAGTGTAAATCAAAGCAAATTGGAAATCGACTTGAATGAAAACCCTAGGAATTGGTGAAAATGGCCATGACCAACCTTAAAATACCACTTTGACCGGGAATTGGTGATCGGGAAGTGATGTGGCGAAGAATCAAGGGCAATTAATATCAAACCAAACTGGACCTTAGATTTAAGGATTTTTTTGAGGGATTTTGGGAAGGAAATAATGGGACATTCTTGGCTTAGATAGTAAGAAATAAGTTGATAGATTTTTAGAAAATTAAATTGAGTCAAGAATTAATCGAATTGGAGGTGATAATGAAAGATCAAAATCAACCAAATCCACCAATTTATTCGCTGAAAAATGGTTTGCAATAGTGGAAACCGATCAACAAACCAGGTCAGAACGCCTCTCACACGCATCATGTAAACCCCCTTTTCCAAAAACAAGTCATCCGGAATGGAGAACCAGATTTTTTTTTGAAAGGAAAACATGGATTAAAGTGAACCAAATTTTTTGAAAAGAAAACAAAAATGGAAAATAGAAAAATCCCAAGTGATTAATGAGGATCTAAGAACCAAGGAAAAGAACCATGGACCAAATACAATGTGAAAACCGGACTGTTTCATGGTGAATCGGACCCGAACCGAATTGATCCTAATTGAACCAAGAAGAACCGATTCAAAGATTCATTTTTCTAGATGACTTAAATACATCAATTTGGAAAATTAAAGTCACCATTGTGTAAAAAATTCATTTAGACAAATTTAAAATTTTTTAATTTTTTAATTTTTAGAAAATCGGTTGAATAGGGCCTGAACTGATCGATTTTTTATTTAAGGTCACCAAACCGGTCAATGGTCTAATCGGTCAACGTGCTGCCTGCCAGATCAGTGCACGATGCATGGCAAAGCGTGCCCAGTTAGTCACTCGGTTAGTGTATGGAGGCATTGGCCAATCAGAGCATGACACGTGTCCTCGGTCAATGGTTAGAAGAAGAAACATTCACGTCGCCAAAGACTGCCAATGAGGGAGTGACATGTGTCCTCAATTAATGGTCAATTGAGGAGAAGCATCGTTAACAGGGTTGACCAATGAGGTGTTGACATGTCAGCGAAGGTGCTACGTCAGTAGTCATCAAAGGTTGACACATGGCAATGGCACAGTGTGTCAGGTGGGAAAATTAACGAATTTAAATTAGTCAATTGGAGGATGCCACGTGTCATGGTCAACAGATGACTAGATTCAATGAATGGCCACATGGGATTAGGCGACCAATAAGAAGTTGCCACATGTCCAGTCAATGGGTGACTCAGATGGTGAGTAAGCAGCCGCGTTAGCGACGCCAGCCAATCACAGCATGACACGTGGTATCCTGCATGTGCGAAGCTTGCATGCGTGCGCACAATGTCATCTTCTTCCTTTAGACTTCTTAACAGGAAGGGAGAGAGACGAACACTTTAACTTCAATGAACATTTAATTGCTTCGACAAGGCCTTAAATTGGAGAGTTAATGGTCGACCGATGGATGGATGGCTAGAACGACTAGTCCCCAAGCTCCTTATATAAAGAGCTCATCTTCATTCATACTCCTCATCCTTCCAAAGCTCGAATAAGCTAAACAACTCCATTTTTCGACCATCTCTGAACTAAAGCTCCAACATTGACCTTTTCCTCCACCTCCGACCGTAATGTAGTTCCCTAGAATCTTTTTGCAAGCTCCATTCAGCTCAAAGGTCATTGGAGAAGCTCTGACGAGGCTACACAATACATCCACTTCGACAATGGAATTTGGGCAAAAACTTTTTAGCTAAATTCCAACCACCACCGACCCTCCTAGACCAAGCCAACCCTCCCACAACTCTTCCCGATCAAACCTCAACCTTCGTGAACCTTAGTGGTAAGCCAATCCCACCTTCCTTTGTAGGAACAGTGAATTTACAGAGCAAAAGTGTAATAAAATTTGCTAATGAAATTCTCATTGCCCAAGCAGTCAATTGACACAAAATTTGATCCTAAGAGGATTTCCTTGATGAGCACTAACCACCCATACTTAGAGCACCCACAACCGCTCATTTGTTGGTAAGAAAATGATGATTTCTCTCTCTAGAAAAAATTTTCCGACGAAGCTCCATTTGAGCTCAATTTTGGGTCAAATGAAGTGATTCAAAGCTTATAATGCTCGTAGGAAGATGTAAAAGATAATTAATAACATGTTATGAGGAAATTAATCAGCTTTAAGCATTCAATTTGGTGAATTAAGGATTTGGGGGCTAAAGTGTAAATTTTTTAAAATTGGGCAAATTGGGGATTTTCGAAAATTTGGGGATTTTTATGAAATTGACATCAATTAAGGATCAATTTATAATTAAGAAGAATCTAGGGACTTAATTGTAATTAAAAAATAATTTTAGGAATTTAATTACAATTAAAAATATTTATAAGGATTTATTTGGAAATTAAATAATGTTATTTTGATAAAATTATATACAGGGGTGAAATTACAAATAAAGTGAACTTATGAATTTTTGGTAATTAATTGGAAATTAAACGCCAATAAAATACACCTAGAGACTTATATGTAATTAGGAGAAAATCTAGGGAACTAAGTGAAAAGATTCAAATATTTAAATAAATCATTATCCATGATAATGTAGGTACGAGAATGAGATTCTACCTACAATTACAATACAGTTCAGAGACATCGGAAATCCATCGAGAATGAAGAGTCATAGAATTTAGGTGAGTGAGATTTACGGCATCATGCCCATTTAGGGTGATCAACATACTTTTGAATTCCTAAAAATTAAAAATTATTTTCCAGAAATATACTAGTTTGATTACATGAAATTGCTTAAAAATTTTAGGAGTTATTTGTCAATGTTAAGTCTACTTTGAGTTGTACTAATAATTCTTCCACTTATTCTCAAAGGAGATCCTAAAGAAAATGTAGTAACTGGAATATCCAATACATCATTTACCATCTTTGTTAGTGTAGGATATCTTCCAAAATTCGCATTCTACCAATTTAGTACATTCAATACATCTTCATCTTTTATAATTTCCCCATTCAAATACATATTTGTCACCACTTTCGATATCTTCGACTTCTTCTTCTTAATGAGTTCATACTTGTGAAATGGATTGAAAATATTTTTGAACTTAAGTTGTCTTTCCCTACTAATACTATTGTTATCTTCACTACTCTCACTAATACCCTATCCTTAAGACTACGAATATTTTGTAAACAATTTCTTAAATGTTCTAACAATATTATCTATTTCTATTACTGCAACTTCATGAGGTTCTTAATCAAAACAATCTTACAAACTTTCTACCCTCCATCGTGGATAAAAAATTGTAGCAATTCATAATTTGACATTCATTTTTTTTACCAATATTTGTCAACTTTCCCCATCATTTCATGTCATATGCTCAATACTAGAAATATCACAACACTTCCACCCACTCACAATAGCTTTTATCGCATAAATAATTGACAAATATATATTTGTAGTTAGATATATCCTACCATAAAATATGTTTGTCATATCATGAAACACACTCAACTTTTTAGTAATTGCATTTGTCATTGACCAATCAAGTTCATTAGGTCACATCATGAAACACACTCAACTTTTTAGTAATTTCATTTGCTATTGACTAATCAAGTTCACTAGGAAAATATTTGTAGTTGTAATCACACAATTTTAATAGAGAAAACTCATCTTTATGATCTAATGCTACCCTTAACATTAGATAAGTGGAGTTCCAATGGGTTATGCCATCTAAAGCAAGCTTCTTATCTGTTTCAATATGAAGTTGATGGGTCGACTACTCAAATTTCTCCTACTTCTTAGGGATTACAGTACAATATGATACACTCTCGCATATATTCTTAATGTTGTCTCCAAAAGTCTCCAACCATGATTTCACAATCAAGTTAAGAATATGTGCACAACATTGCATATGCAACATATTCCCCCCAACATAAGTGATTCCAAAGAAATCTTATTAGTAAACATTTGTATCACGGATTTATTTGTTGCACAATTATCCATTGTAATAGTGGATAATTTCAAGTATATATTTCAATCAACTAGTGAACATATAAGATACTCACTGATGTGAATCCGACTAAATAAACTATGAATTCACAAGTCCAATTAACCGAACCTGCAATGGAGTTGAACAGTTTCTCACCAAATGGTATAAATGATCATGTGAGACTTTAAGAGGACCCAATCACAAGGTTAAGGGGCTAAAAGATTCAAAGAAGTTATATGAGTTGATTAAAAAGATTGTAGAAAATTCAAGTGGAAGCCCAATAGAAGAGCCCAAGAAAAGCATAAGGGAAGGTCCAGATTTAATTAATAATGAGAGATTTAATCATATACAAATCTGTTAGGATATTAAATAATAATAATATTAAATTTTTAATTAGTCAAATTTAGATTTTTAAAGTAGTTATTAAAATATTGTAGATATTTAGATTAGATATGGTTGACATGTAACCATTAGATATATTTTTCCTTATTTTTAGGCTATTTATTTGTTATATGTGCCTATAAAAGGCATACTACACAACATTGGAACAGACAATTTGAAATTTTAATTTTGTGAGATTTTTTCTTTTTTCTCTCTTTAAAGAACTTTTGAACGTATCAAGTTTTTACCTGTGGCGTTCAAGCAATAAAGACTTATCACCAGGGTTTCATACAACCCATTCAACCTACAGTGGAAAGCAATTAAAAGTGAAATCAAACAGATTATGAAGTCTGAATTTGAGTGTCTTCATACCCGAATGGGTCACTTGGAGGAAGGTGTGAGATGGCGTTCGCATCAACATACGCCCACTAAACAACGATATTCGAGCTTTCAATATAGACATTTTGATCCAGAAGAACTTGAGAAGTTAGATGATGTCAAAGTTAATCGTGTCAACCTCAATATCAATTCTTTCAATCAACATACTACTTGGGACAGATCGTATAGTGATGATATCTTGGACAACTAATGTGAGAATTTATTTCATACTTGTTGTTTTATGAAAAATAAGGTTTGTTCTATTATCATAGATGAGAAAAGTTGCACTAACTTTGCTAGCACCGAGCTTGTAGAGAAGTTGGCATTACATACAATGAAGCATCCAAATCCATATTAAATTCAAAGGCTGAATGATCAACCCAAACTCGAGGTAAGCCAATAGGTGATAGTGTCCTTCTCTATTGGAAAATATCAGGATGAAGTATTATATGATGTAGTCCCAATGCATGCATGCCATATTTTATTGGGAGAACCTTGGAAGTTAAATTGTCAAGTTAGATATGATAGATTAATAGATAGGTATTTATTCGTGATAAATAATAGACTAATATCTTTTGTACATTTGACTTTACACCAAGCTTTTTAGGATCAGTTGAAAAATAAAAAGGCAAATGAAAAGAAAATAGTAGAAAAAAAAGAAGAGAGAAAAGCAAAAATTGAAGATGAAGAGAGAAAATGCAACATTGAAAAAGAAGAGAGAAAAATTAGAGTTGGAACAGAAGAGAGAAAAGTCAGAATTGAAAATGAAGAGAGAAAAGGCAAGGTTGAAAAAGAATAGAGAAAAGTAATAATAAAAAGAAAAGAGAGTAAAAATAATTTTATGGAGATAAAAAGTGAGATCAATATAGATATAATTTCAGATCCTATCCTTATAGTACTTACGTACAAGAATTTATTTTTTACTAATCAAATTGTCGAATATTTGCCAAGAAGTATTATCATTTTTTTGCAGGAATTCAAGCTTGTCATTCTAAAGAAGATAACTTCTAGTTTGCCACCAATTCTAGAAATTAAGAATCAATGTCAACACCAAGTCCTAAAACTGATGGAAAATAGATATATGCATAAGAGCAAGTGACCATGTGTCGTACCCATGAAGGACGAAATTTGACAAATATGCATCAATTGTCGAGTCATTGGCAATATCACGATAAAGTATCGACGACATTTTTTGTCATTTATATAATATTATTATTGAGTTGAATGGATACTATTTGCTTTCAAAACTTGATCTTAAAAGTGAATATCATCAATTTCAAATTAAAGAAAAAGATGGTTTGAAAATAACATTTGAAATAAAACTAGGTCTATATGATTGGTTAGTTGTGATTTTTGGATTGACTAATGACTCTAGCACTATCATGAGATCAATTAACCATATCTTTCATGTTATTATTATAAAGTTTGACTATATATATATTTATGACATCTGAGTATCTTATAAGATATTAGATGAACTTGCGGAATATTTGAAAATTATGCTAGAAGTTTTAAGAAAAGGTAAGTTGTTTGATAATTTTAAGATATTTACCGTTTATTCGAATAAGCTTGTAATTGCTAGAAATGTGGTAAGTTTTGAAGGGATTTCCATTGAAAAGAAAATTAAGGTAATTCAAGATTGGCAAACACCTTATTTGGTAAGTTAGCAAAGAAAATCCATTGCATATTATAATGAAAAGTTTAGCGGAGTAGCCCTCAAGTATCCTACCTACCGCAAGGAGATGAATGCTTTAATTCAAATTCTACAAACATGGTAGCACTACTTATGGTCAAAAGAGTTTATGATTCATGAGAACTGTGAATTTGTTTTGCACCTCAATGGACAACACAAGCTAAACGAGTGTCGTGTAAGGTGGGTGGATTTCATCAAAATATTTCCTTATGTCATCAAGTGTAAGCAATGTATGAAAATTGTAGTTGCTGATACATTATTTGGAAGGTGATGAAGGAACAGGGGATTTGAGAGCAAATTATTTTTAAGAGGGGGAGAATTATGTGAATGCAACTAAAGAGACTACGAATTTACAAGTTCAATTAACCGAACTTGCAATAAAGTTGAACAGTTTGTCACCAAATGAGATAAATGATCATTTGATACTTTAAAAGGGCCCAATCACAAGCTTAATGGGCTAAAATATTCAAATAAGTTATATGGGCTAATTAAAGAGATTAGAAAATTCAAGTAGAAGCCCAATAGAAGAGCCCAAGAAAAGCCCAAGAAAAGGTTAAGATTTAATTAATAATGAGAGATTTATTAATATAAAAAATTTGTTATGATATTAAATAATAATATTAGATTTTTAATTAGTCAAATTTAGATTTTTAAAGTAGTTATTAAAATATACTAGATATTTAGATTAGATATGGTTGACATGTAACTATTAGATATATTTTTCCTTGTTTTTAGGCTATTCATTTGTTATATGTGCCTATAAAAGGCATACTACACAGCATTGGAAGAAACACTTTGGAAATTCAATTATGTGATATTTTGTCTTCTTTCTCTCTTAAAATAAACTTTGAACTTATCAAGTTTTTACCCGTGGTGTTCAAGCAATCAAGACTTATCAGGAGGGTTTTCTAAGAATTCTTCTTAGAGGATTTGGATGTGTAGTCTACATATCTCATACCTTATTTTTCAAATAAACAAGGTATTTTCCATCTTTTCGTACTTGTATCGTGGAAGTCATGGGGTGTTTGCCATATTTGGTGTAGGGTGTCGTCAGTATATTGGTGAGGTTCACATCACTCACAAAGTACTTCACTAGTCTGTGTACATGATACATGAAATAGGGTACAAAAATAACAAACAATAAATATCATAATTAATGCAAAAAGTGAAATGTATATTAATGAAATAATATATATTTATTTAAGAACATACCTTAATATATGACTTTTTAATACCCAATCATTATTAATATAATGACTAGTTATTCCCATATAACCCTTATTCTGTGTCTCTGAACTCTACATATCAATAGTAATGGCGATACAACTAGTCAGATTTTCAAAAACTTTCATCAACATCTTCTTTTTAATTGCATATAAGTTCATGCAATCTTTATTGATTGTATTCCTCGACACCGTCTTGAAATTTTGTTGTAACTTACCCATGAACCTTCTAAACATGGTATGCAACACCAGAAAAATTTTAAATACGGTTTCGATAGATGTTGGATTGAGAATGGAGAAATCAAATTGGGATTCGAACCAAATCAAGATTAGAGGATGGATTTAATCAATGAGACAATACTTGGCTAAGTTCAAGAAATCAACCCAAAGAACTCCACTTGATCAAAATCTAAGGATGGGGAAAGATACAAGCATAAATGGATCCGAAACGGAAGTAAAATAGTCTATTTAGAGGCAAACTGACTGAGAATCGTCGAACCTGCCCGAAGTAGTAAAATCCCACAATTTTTAGAAGGGACAATATAAGTCAGAATGAGGTCATTCTTGAGTCTAAATTGTAGAGAATTGAATGAAAAAGTTTTAGAAATTAGGCCAAGAACCAACCGAATTGGGGGTTACCAATAGATAAATAGTTGAACTGGCCGATTTATTCTTCAAAAACTTGGTTCACTGTAGTTTTCCAGTGACCTTCCTACCATAGCTTCCCATTTCTCCATCCAACCACCAAACTTGCTCATATCAGTGGCATTTAAACCACGTTGAAGTCTACTTTTGAACTGCACCCCTCTTCCAGTAACCTGACTCCCTTAGTCAAAATTAAAGCACAAGCTTTCAAAGGTTCCCTGACCTCCTCTACAACTAATCACAACCTAAATTTATTCAAGAAGTGCCTCACGGTCCCCTATCGCTAACCACAATTGTCATGCCTTAACTAGGTTTGGTCGGATCCCCGTGAGGAACCCGCCACTCCCTTCGGTCCATGGGAGTTTCACCCTCTTCTAAATTGCGAGAAGTCATACGTCCTTTTTCCTGTTTTTCCTGGAATAACATTATAAAAAATTGAACAAATTAAAATTTTCATACATGTCGTATAGTTCAACTGCAAAGGGTCTTTAAGGTTGGTCTTACTCTTTTACCTAAAAAGGGGTAAAGAGAGTGGGTGAGTTTCTACAACTCAGTGAGCGGGTGTTGGAAGTGAGTTTCAAAAATATGTTTAGTTTATTTGTCAAACCATTTCCAAGGTTTACCATTCCTTTTTCCAAGGATTTTTCAAACTCAAATCTCAAAAACTTTTTCCCATTTCCTTATTAGGTGTGTTTAGCTCTCTTAGCCCATCCCCTTGCCTCGGGAGGCGGTTAACAAACAAACATAGGCCCTTCATTTGGAAGGGTACACACATTCACAGGGCAGTCCCAAACTGCACCCACTTGGGGAACATCATGACTTTGCTATCCACTCAAATAGAGGTCCCAGACTTGTACCCTGATTCTGAGTGGACGTCCCAAATGTCTGACCCTCATACCCGAATGCCACTTCGTGTCTATATGAGGACAAAGACCTCATTCTGTCCCCACCTTGGGTCTCATGTTCAAGAAGCTCCTAGAGCTTCATGACTGACTAGCATGACAATCTACCCTTATCGCCCTTCATCAGGAAGGGTACACACATTCACAGGGCAGTTCCAGACTACACCCACTTGGGGATCAACATGACTTTTCTATCCACCCAGATAGAAGTCTCAGACTTCTACCCTAACTCTGAGTGGACGTCCCAAACGTCCAACCCTCAAACCCGAATGCCACTTCATGTCTGTATGAGGACAAAGACCTCATTCTGTCCCCACCTCAGGTCTCATGCTTAAGACATGACTGACTGGCATGACAATCTACCATTATTGCCCCCCCATGTCATCCAACAGCCCTTGGGACCCATCATTATCCCTTGGGGTGTCTTGATAGTCATGTACCTTAAGTGCATGTACAAACAAAAGTTTTCATGATTAAGACATCTTTGGTGCAAACGGTCCAATGACCCCAACACTCAACCCGACTTACACATGTTTGTCTAGGTCAGTTTGTCGACTTGGCCCTGATGCTAATCCATTGAGCATTGTCGGTCTTGACTCGATACCATGAAAAATCACATAATCATTATCTAGTTTAATTATGAGTTTTCATGGCTCTTCCTAATCATGTTTGTTGGGCTCTAGCCCGTGCCCATTGGCCTTGGGCCCACTCCACGTGTTTTCCAAAACTAGGCCTTAAGCCCTATGAGTTCAAAAATCGAGACCCCTGGTCTATTAGAGCTGCTCTAGCTCAAGTCAAGAAAGTCTCCCAAATAGTTTAAGTAGTTGTCACACAGTTAGGGGAGAACACTTCTGACAAAAATCACTTTTTATCTCATCACACCAACTGGGTGTGATGATGGATCCGCTTACAATCGGTAGTCGGTTTTCTCCTTTTCTTAAGGAAACTCATTATACCAACCAGGTATGATGTTGGTTCATGCCTACTCAAAATTGGTAAGTACGTTATATTCATTAAAAATAGTGATCATCATCCCAACTAGGTATGAAGTGTAAATTAGCCCACTCACCTGTCGACTGTGACGTGTTTGTCCTTAGTCAACTTCCAAGTTCACGTTAGCTTTTTCTTGCTGACGTTCTGGTCTCAAGTGTCCCTACACGATTTGGGTATCATTATCAATAAGGGTTCGACAGAACAACCATCGTTTTCTCACATATGAGCGACTAGGCCTATATTCTCAGTTTCTTGCACTTAGGTCCCTAATGTTAAACTTTCCCCCCAAATCAAATCCCAAGGCTTACAATATCCTCTTTAGATCCTCAATTTACTTAAATTTGTGTAAGGGGCTCAAGTTTTCCAAATTTCCAATTTGGTCCCCCAATTTTTTAAAAATTACCATTTTATCCATACTTTCCAAAAATAGCCATTTGGCCCCAAATCTTTCGAAAATTGGCCAATTGGTCCCCCAACATCTTTATTATTGCCAATTGACCTTAAAATTTGAGAAAGTGCATCCCTTAATTTTTTGAAATCCCCAATTTCTTCCCCCTTTATTGACCGACTTTGATTTCTTCAAATTAGCCATTCAATTGGGGTTAATTGCTCCAATTGATGGCATGGATCAGTTCCTACACTTCCATATGATCAAGTGAAGCTTTAAATTGCAGAATTTGAGTCTGAAATGAGCTCAAATGGAGCTTCGTTGGAAAACTGTTCATAGAGAGAGAAAGTTTTGAAAGCTTTGAAAGCTTCGAAAGCTTATCATCGAAGGTACGACGGTCCGAGCTCTCGATATGGGGAGGTAGCTCTCATCCTTAGGATTTTTCTAGAATCAAGAATTGCTACAATTGAAGTCCATACGATAGTGAATTTTGTTAGTGAAATTCAGTACTTTCTCTCTCTAACACTAATCTACAATGATAGAGAAGGGCCAAATTAGCTTACCTTTCACCTCTATAGAGGTCATGTGATCGTTGTGGGGATGTTGGGGAGGCTCGGTTTGGTTGGAGTGGGTCTGAATTTGGCCGAATTTAGCACAGACAAAATAGGGTAGTTTTGGTCTGTCGGAGGTGCTTCACTATTTGATTCCGTTGGAGCTTCTCTGGTGGTACTCGATTCGAAGGAAGATTGTTGTCAGGTAGCTAACTTGAGCACTTTTCTCAGCCTTAGAAGGCAAACTCGAGTCCTACAAACTCCGAGGAAAGTCAGCTACCTGACAACAACCTCTCCTTGACCCAAGGATCGCCGAAGAAGTGCCCACGAGATAAAACAGTGAAGCAGCTCCATCGGTCCAAAGCTGCCCTATTTTTGCCGATCGGAATTTGGCTAAATCAGATCTCATGTGGCCAAACTGAGTCTTCCCCTAACCTCTACATTTCGCACTTGACCTCCCTAAGGAAAATGGTAAGCCAATTTGGCACTCCTCTATCGGTATAGTTTAGTTCTAGATAGAGAAAGTGTCGAATTTTACTAACCAATTTTCCGTTGCTTAGGACACAAATTGCAGCAATTCTTGATTCTAGAAGGACCATGAGGACAAGAGCTAACTCCACAGATCAAGAACTCGGATCGTCGCCCCTCTGATGGAAAGCTTTCGAAGCTTTCTCTCTCTACGTCCAATTTTCTAGCGAGCTTGAGCTCGTTTCAGACCCAAATCCTGCAATTCAAAGTGCAATTGGATTGTATGGAAGTATATGAAATAAATCATACCATCAATGTGAGAAAATAACCCCAATTGAACAGCCAATTTGAAGAAATCAAATTCGATCATTAAAGAGGGGTAGAAATTGGGGAAAATTGGGGAAAATTGAGAGACCTCCATGTAATTTCTCAAAATTGAAGGTCAATTGGAAATGAAAAAGATGTTGGAGGACTAATTGGTCAATTTTTGTAATAATTGGGGCCAATTGGCCATTTTTTGAAAGTAGGGGCAAAATGGTAATTTTAGAAAAATTGGGGACCGATTTAGAAATTTGGAAAATTTGAGCCCCATTTATAATTTCTTAGAAGAATTAATGACCCAGGGAGGATATTGGAAATCCTTGGGACTTGATTGGGAAAAATGGAACACTAGGGATCTAAAGTCAAGAAGTATGAACTTTAGGGACCTAAGTGTAGTAATACAAAAGATCAGGGCCTAGTCGCCCATACGTGAGAAAAAGATGGCTATCATGTCGAACCCTTCCTGATAATGATACCCAAACCGTGTAGGAACACTTGGGACCAAAACGCAAGCAAGAGACCTAACGTGGACTTGGAAAACTGATTTGGGACGAACATGTCACAATCATTGATTGAGTGGGAAATTTCACACATCATACCTGGTTTTGATGGTGAGCACTATATTAAAATGAAAAAACCTACTTACTGGTTGTGTGGGGGCTTACTAACGTCATACCCAGTTGGGGTGATGAGCGCACTTTTATTAAACTAAAAACCTACTTACCGAATGTAAGTCGGACATTTTTATACATCATGCCCAATTGGGATGATGGGCACTTTTAAGAAAGAAAAATCCTACTTAGCGGTTGTAAGCAAACCTACTTTTATCATCACACCCGGTTGGTGTAATGAATTAAAAGAGAATTTTGTTAAAAGTGTTCTCCCCTGACTATGTTCTCCCCTTGTACGGACATGAAGTTATGTTGAGTGTGAGGGCATGGCGCTTGGGGCGTCACTCAAACTCGAGGTAGAAGTCAAGGACTTCTATCACGGTGGACGGTAAAGACGCTCTGATCCACAAGTGGGTGCAATAGGTGTGCTGCATCAATGAATGTGTGTTTCCTTTATGAAAAAGGACGTGTGTATGTTTGCTAAATGCCTCCCAAGGAAAGGGATGTGCTAAAAGGGCTAAATAAACATAATAAGTGAAAATGGAGAAAGGCTTTGAAAATGGTGAAAAACTTTGAAATAGTTTTTGATGAACTAAGTATTTTGAAAACTAACTCCTAACACCCGCTCACTGAGTTGTAGAAACTCACCCCCTTACCCTTTTTAGGAAAAAGAAAATCAAATCAAGAAAACCCAAGAAGATGAACTCTAAGTTAGGTACGCTTAAAGTTCTTTTAAGCTTTGTTTTAGTTTTGATTAATGGTATTCCAGGAAACAAGTTCAAAAATTACGCTTGGCTCCTCTAGCCTAATAGAAGGGGAAATCCTTCTTGAATCGAGGGAGCGATGGGTTGCTCACGGGGATCTGACCAAATCGGGTCGGGGTGTGACCAAGTTGGTTTGATCGGTTTCGGCCATTTCAAGGCCGATTCACCTCTAATTCGATCGGTTCTTGGCCAACCTATTTTTCTAAAAATTCCTCTTCTTATTCTCTATTGATTGGGTTGAAGATCCTCTTTTTTTGGAGTTGTTTAGATTAACTTAAAAATCAAGGGCATTTTCTCATAAATTAGTTTGACTCCAATTTGTGTCGGTTTTCACCTGGCCTTTTCCACCTCTCGATTCATGGTCCTTGAGGATCTTTTGAGGGTATTCTAGTGGACTTACCAATTTCCTCCAATCTTTAGGTTTGAACTCGTTTACGACTCAACTTTACTCCAACCCTCTCTTCCTTGGGTTTCTATTCCCGATTCCAACAATAGTTTTCTGGTCCAAGCAGGTTTAATGCCTAGATTCGAACTCCCGATGTTAAATGTCGTCTACTCATTAGTTAATTCTCTTAAACATCCTAGTCACTTGTTGACTTGGCACACCTTCCATGTGTTGCCCTCTCATTGGTCAATTCCGCTGACGTGGATTTTGTTCAATCTAACCATTGACTTTCGTTACATGTCACACTTTGATTGGTCAACACTTCCAGACACTGACCTAGCGACTGACGGGGCATGCTCGCCACGCATCACTCACTGATTGGTCACACATGCTAACTTGGCAGTACGTGGTATTCGGTCTGTTGACTTGTTCTAATTATTGACTAATTCAATTGGACCGATTTTCGGTAACCCAAGATTTAAATCAACTGGTTTAGACCTAATTCGACAGGTTCTCTAAAAATTAAAATTTTCTAAATTAATATAAAGTTATTTTCTACATGGTGGTTACCTCAATTTACCAAATTGTCATTTTTTAGTCACCCTAAAAAAATGAATCTTCAAACTGTTTCCTTTGGATTCGATACGGTTCAATCCAAATTACTTCAATTTTGTCTAGTTCTTATCTCAATTGATTGGTTTCCTTACTTATTAGGGTTTTTAGGTTACTTCTCATCCCACGTTGATTTCTTTGGATAACCATAGTTCAATCGGGACCTAGATTTTTCCTTCAAAATTTCTCGATTCTTTATTTAGAGAAAGTAGGGCTTAGAATTTAGCTAACCATGTCAACGGGCCACAACCGATCAATGTACACCAGATGGTAATACACACACGTGTGCACAATGTCATTTTCTCTTATGAACATAAACGAGAAAGAAGGAAATAATGCTGAAATATTTTTGGAATATTTTTGGCGATCCTTATCAGCTTCGACACTATGGGAAATCACCACCAAATACCACAAATCCCACATGAGCGAATTCACCATCAACCTAGGAAGCTTCACCTATAAAACTAGACCTATTCTCCTCCCCTATTCATCATAATCTCTTTTTGAAATCCACATACTAAATTTTGTGGTCAGTCAAAATTCTTGCTTAAGCTAAGAGAAGTTTCCTCAAAGTCTTCTCTACGTCGGCAACACTCTCGAAGGTGTCCCGAGGTCTCCTAAATTCCCTCCTCCCTCTCCTGTAGATGGGAAGGATCCGAGATTAGTCACTTTGACCATAGTTCTTCATTATTCCTTAGAATTTTATGTACAGTTTTAGGAGGGTAGTTTGTTAGAATTTTAGGCAACTCTGGTGATCGATTAGGGTGGATCAAGTCTAGTGAGGTCACCTCGAAGGTCCCCTAACTTTCCTAGTTGGTAGTCCCGACCAACTTGTCATCACCGACAATATTCCGACAAATTACGTCGATTGCACAAGTTGGGGGTAATTGTGAAAAATGTGGTAAATTGATAGATTCAAATGCAATAAATGGAAATTTGGGGGGCTAGTGAAAATATGAAAATGATTAGAAGTTCAAAGTCAAGATTTGAAATTATAGGGAACTAAGTGAAATGACAAGATAACTTAGTGACCTAGTGATAAACATAAAGGATATTGGAAACAATATTTAGAGATACCGATATAACATAGTTAGAATACTCATATTGAATATTAATCATGTATATTTATAATTTTAACATTTGAGCATATACTAGAACGAGAATCTAGAACTCACCGAGAATTTAGACGGTTGTCAAGGTGAGTGGGATTATAACTCTAATATCGAGTCCAATTGGACCAACATATACTTTCTACAAAATTTAAAGTGTATATTGTGCATTATGTGTACTTTCAACTATATGAAAGAAACTGAAAAATGACATAGAGGTATTCAACTATATTTTTAAAAAAAGTGAGTATGACCCATATTTTGTAAAAGATGACTTCCGCTCATATTATGGCTATGACTCATGTTTTGTGAAAAATGAGATTTGACTCATATTTTGGAAAAAGATGCTACGATCCATATTTTGTGAAATGTGGGTTTCAAACCATATATTGGAAAGTGAGACTACAATCCATATTTTATGAAAGAATGGCGTCAACCCATATTTTGAAGGTAGGATTACGACCTAACATTTTGGGAAAGGAGTATTTTGGTCCGTGCAATTCTTTAAACATAAACAAGGTGATCCTTTGTAACAATTTAGACCTTGATAGTCCTTAAGCGAATGTATATACAATTTTAGAGAAGTTGATCAGATAACAAATCAACTTTTACCAATGTTGAATGAATTTTTAAGTTTTAGAATGGTTGACGAGATATCAAGTCAATATTTGTCGCTATAGATGAATGGTTGATTGTATTATTTTTTATTAAGGTGGATGTAAAACGGTACAGGTAAAGACATACGTGAAGAGGTAGTGACAAGTATTAAAGAATTGTTGGAATGACAATTTAATAAGGAGTTATTTTTTGTCCAATTCGAACTGATAATACTATATAACACTCTTTTTAATGTGTTTAAAAGTAGACTAATGAAAAGAGATTAAAACCCACCACTAGATACCACTATAGACTTGTTTACGCACGTTTAGGTTATTTTTTGTACAATTCGAATTGATAATATTATATAACACTCTTTTTGATGTGTTTAAAAGTATATTAGTGAAAACAAACGTGTATTTTTCAGATAAGTCATTTTTTTTACTCATCAAGATAAAATTATATTATAATAATTTATTTTAAAAGTAAAACTTTTGAAAATATTGTATATTATATATTATAATTTTAGTATTAATTGTATTAATAGATATGATACTAATCTCATTAATTCATTTAATAAATTTCAGACCTCTCTGAAATTTAATCCATAAGAATTAAAGTATTTGTAAAATAAGGAGAAATAACTTTAACAAATTTATAATAATATAATTTTTTATACAATATTTTTTAAAATAATTTAAACTTTTAGTGAAAAATAGATTGATTTTGAGTTATCCATCTATTACAATATAATATAATATATATATATATATGATAATCTATAATACATATACATTATATTTATTTTTATTTATTTCATTTTTATGGTATAATAAAATTATATAAATGAAATATTTTTATAATAAAAATGAATTAATATTAATTAATTAATAATATTTATTTAATTACAATAATAAAAAATAATATACAGTAAATTATATTATATACACCACATATATTTTTATTATATAAATATATCACATAACTCTATATAAATATTATTAATACATATATAAAATTAAAATTAAAAAATAATAATAAATATATAAAATAATATTAAAATTATTTTAAAAATGACAAGCTCTTCTAATCTCAAAAATAAAAATATTACATTTTACCATAAATTTCCCATTTTATTTTATAAATTTGTGATTGATTAACACTACCAACCCCTACTCTTCTTCAAAATTCTCCTAAGTACCCATTTCATAATAACAATACATAAAAATGTATAAATCTAGTTACCATAACTCACTCATATGACTCGGACAACTAGCAAGTTAAGATGGTAGGTTAGAATTTTATTGAGCAAAAAAAGGTTAGGATTTATCATTTTTTAAAATTTTAATTAAATCAGTTTTATTCTCAATTAAATTCATAATATCATGTGAGATAATTAGAGTAAAATTTTCAAAATTATAAAAATACGAGAAAATTTTAATTTTAAAAACGCACTAAATAATTATTTACAAATCGATCATTAGTGTTACAATGTAAAATAATATTAATGAGTTGATTATTTTTTATAAATAGTTAAATTTCATCCTATAGAATTTCTGTACTGGTTCATGGCGATGGTTATTTTCCTATAATTATTAATTGACTTACTTCCCATTAAATCTCGAAATTAAAAAAATATATATTTATTATATATTTTTTTGACAATGCCGGTCCAATAGAACACCCGGAAATCTATCTTCTTATCCACATACTCTGAAAAAAAGCTAGTCCAGTAGAAGCTATCTAATGTGAAGCTCACCGAAGCGATCCCTGAACCACATGAACATGGCTTCTCTTCTGGGCTCGTCCTCCGCCTCAATCTTTGCCTCTCGATTCCCCACTTCTCCCTCGTGTAACTCCTCCCGTCTCCCGATTTGCTCGACCTTAGGTGAAGTTCCTCTCTATTACTGGTTTCTGAAAATCGATTATTCGGTTTCCGGTGTCATCGCGTTAGCTCGTTTGTCATCTTAACAGAGCATTTAAGCCAAGGATTTTCGAATGAGGCTCTATAATTTTGTGGTTTTTTTTTCTCTTTGATTGCCTCAAATTCTTAATTATGGATCTTCGTTGTTGCAGTGCAGCGCAATGCGAGGGGATTTCAAGGAAGATTTGGGACTCCCATCCACAAATCGAGGTCTAGTAAGTTTGGAATTGCAGTCTCCAATGTTGCCGTCGACATCGAGTCTGTGGAACAGGTTCAACCGTTGGATTCTTTCACATTTATTTGTGTTTAATCTTTGTTTATGTGGGTGTCCGGTTTGTCTTTTTGAATTGTGAAGAACTGAAAGAAATGCATTTGATCACCTGCACATCAACATTATGGTAAATTGGTTAGATATAATTGGAAAATCTTCTTTATCCTAGGGTATAAACTAGAGCTATTTGATTGTATAAATCAGAGGAGAAACGGTGTCTTCAGAAATTACCTTTTGCAATGGGAAAAATTTCCCATATTTTCATCCTCTTCTTGCACATCAGGGAAATCAGGAAAAACTATATGCCATCACCTCATATTATTTTTGTGAATATGAATGTGGATCATTGAATATCTAGCTGGGTTGTAACCTTAGCTTCTTTCTTGCGACATGATTTTCAGGGTCAGGAGCTTGCCTCCAAGGAGAGTCAGAGACCAGTCTATCCCTTCTCAGCTATAGTTGGGCAGGATGAGATGAAGCTATGCCTTCTACTCAACGTGATTGACCCAAAGATTGGTGGAGTTATGATTATGGGGGACCGTGGTACTGGCAAATCCACGACTGTTCGATCACTGGTCGATCTGCTGCCCGAGATTCTGGTTGTTGCGGGGGATCCATACAACTCAGATCCCGAAGACCCTGAATCCATGGGAATGGATGTCAGAGAACGGATCATGATGGGAGATAAACCTCCTGTCGTTACTAGTAAAATCAATATGGTGGACTTGCCCCTTGGCGCCACGGAAGATAGGGTTTGTGGTACAATAGATATTGAGAAAGCTCTAACTGAAGGAGTCAAAGCTTTTGAGCCAGGTCTTCTTGCAAAGGCCAATAGGGGCATTCTCTATGTAGATGAAGTCAACCTATTAGACGACCACTTAGTTGATGTTTTGCTCGACTCTGCTGCATCTGGCTGGAACACTGTGGAGAGAGAAGGGATCTCCATCTCCCATCCAGCACGGTTCATCCTCATTGGTTCTGGGAACCCTGAGGAAGGTGAACTAAGACCACAGCTTCTTGACCGGTTTGGAATGCATGCCCAGGTTGGGACTGTTAGAGATGCTGAACTTAGGGTGAAGATAGTGGAGGAGAGGGCAAGGTTTGATAAGAACCCAAAGGAATTCCGGGATTCATACAAGGCTGAGCAAGAGAAACTCCAGAGCCAGATATCTTCTGCTCGGAGCAGTCTCTCCTTGGTTCAAATAGACCAAGACCTGAAGGTGAAGATCTCAAGGGTCTGTGCAGAGCTTAATGTTGATGGCCTGAGAGGGGATATTGTTACAAATAGAGCTGCTAAGGCACTGGCTGCCCTGAAGGGAAGAGATAAGGTAACAGCTGAAGATATTGCCACTGTCATTCCTAATTGCCTAAGACATCGTCTCAGGAAGGACCCACTTGAATCCATTGACTCGGGTCTGCTTGTGATTGAAAAGTTTTATGAGGTTTTCAGCTGAGGTTGTATACCCAATGTCCTTTCTCAGGTTTATATCTTCTTTTAGGAGTGATCATTTCAGCTTCGTATTTCAGCATTTGATATATGGCCATTTTAGGATAATTTGCTAATGTTGAGGGAACACCTAAGCCTATGTTGGTAGATGATCTGCAGATTGGAGCTGAAGCTTCTGAGAATTCAAGTGAAAATACTTGTGCTTTTTTTTTGGCCATAGAAAGTACTTACTTTTTTAGTGTTCTGATGCTTGAAAAACTGTGAGAATGGATGAATCTGAAGCTTCAAAATTAATGATGGAAATATTATTAAGAAATGAAGGGTGAATAATAGGAAATGTTATTAAAAACTAATGGTGAATAATAGGAAATAGTATTAACAAAATAATGGTGAGTAAGGGTAAATATTATTAAGAAACTAAGGGGAAATATTATTAATAAAATAAGAGTAAAGGATGTAAAATGTAATTAAGAGGCTAAGGGTGAATAATGGAAAATGTTATTAAAAAAATTAAGGGTGAATAATAGGAAATATTATTAATACTGTGAGTTTAATTTTTTTAAATAAAATATATAATATTTGAAAATTAGTTAAATGATATATGATTTAAAATATTGGTTTGATACTAAATTTAGATTAATAATATATTATTTAAAAAAAATCCTGAATGTTACATAATTAATTGAGAACATTGGCTCGTTATTAAACTTACCACCAATGTTGCATTATTTGAAATGTTTGTCGAGATTTGAAACTGAACGAATAATACACCTGATTGGCGCATCCCAAATTAAAATATTACATATAATACAATCACAGGCTCTTAGTACCAAATCCAATTATATTTTTAGGTGAGAATATCCTTAATAAGAAAAAAATTTAAGAACATTAACACCACACAATTTAAATTTGTAGTATCTT
The DNA here is from genome assembly GCA_030064435.1 of Trapa incisa. Classification (NCBI taxonomy): domain Eukaryota; kingdom Viridiplantae; phylum Streptophyta; class Magnoliopsida; order Myrtales; family Lythraceae; genus Trapa; species Trapa incisa. Next base: position 5,506,071 of record CM057765.1, read on the forward strand.
GACTAAAATGTAATAACTTGTGATATAATTATGAAACAATGAATATATTTGGTAAATGAAGAGAAGATAATAGTATCACAGTGCTGACACATTTGATTGATTAAACTACTCAATTAGTATTTACAATGTTGATAAATCAGTAGATGAGCGATGATAAAAATCAATATGATCAAAAGTCATATGATGTCCTAGAGTCAAAGAGCCATCTATTATTATTAATACAATATACATGACCGAGTAAAACCTAACACCAATTACTGAATCCACATATTAAAAATTTAAATCTGATAAGTCAATGGTTGAAATGTGATAGATATGAGACTTTGATACTACTATTGCGGTCTTATCCTTATTGTTTATTATACTAGTTGAATACTCTTTTTTTTAGATTGAAACACATTCCACTAATAGAAATAGCTATGTAGCTTAAAGTATATCCGTCGCGTGTGTATTTGGTATTACCATAATAAGAGCTGGTCCAATGGAGCTCTAGTTCCTAAAAAATATATTTCAATAATTTGTGACCATAGAACATAATTGGAGCTATCCAATTTAATGTCAATGGATAGATTAGACATCACACTTTAAATATATATTTTGTACAAAATTTTAATTATTTTATCGGAAATTAATGCCAGTAAAAAGCACTTTGGTTAGATTCGATAAAATATTCACCCAATTTGTTCGAAAGTATTCTACAGTATTACTGTAAATGAGATTTATAAAAAAAATATGAAATAAATAAAATAGATAATTGTGAAAAAGTATAAATAAATAAAATTTTATTAATAAATAATTTAATGAATTTACTTATTTATAAATATATATTAATAAAAAATATATTAATATAATAATATTTGAAAAAACACAAAAGTAAAAGAAAAGAAAATTTAAAATAACACATGAAAGCTCGTGGATTATTCTGCGCACCACGTAAAGCCAAACCCTATTTAAACCTGTACTACGCACGTTCGCCACGGCTTCTAAGGTTCTACTCGGCTTCCAATTGTACCCCATCTCTCTATGCCTGAAAAGTCTTCGAGGAAACGTCTTTCTCTCACAGGCTCGCGAAAATCGTTCAATTTTCTGAGTACATCTCCGATTCCTTTTCTTCCGGTGGCGCGATGCTATTGGAGTCCCGGATGATTAGGTTATTCTCCCCCGGAAATTAAAGGATCGAATCTTCCTGTGATTGGTCCCTGAGAGCTTTGATGGATCAGGCTGCGGGTGGCATGGAGGTCATCAGCCCGGGCTTCTGCGACTACAATGATTTCTACGCGACGGATGATGAAAATCTCTCAATCGATTTTCAGTCGCTGATGGATATTCTCGATGGGAAACCAAGCGAAGCAGACCAGGTTAGGGTTTTGCACAATTGTTTTTGCCCAAACAGGTTAGGGCTTTGACTGGTGATATTTTACGGAATTGTAGATTTAGGTCGTGGATCTGGGGGGATTTCTTATGGCGCCGCAAATTTATGATTAGGGATTTCAGCAGAGTGAAGTTTCGTGCTTTAGTTACTTGAACTATAATAGAAAGTCTGCTATTTCATGAGAGCCATCGTTGAGATGCCCTGCCCACGCGGCCCCTTAACCTGATTATTTTTGTGCTGAATTTGGTATTGAGAGACTTGAAGTTGCATTCCAGATATGTTAGTGTCTACAAATGATGGAATTCTGCTCATCTGCATTATTATTAATGATAATGTCGTGATTTTATTGGGAAATTCGATTCATTCTGCAGAGAAGTTCAGAAGATTTGATAGCAAAGGAGGTCTTCACCAGAGATTCGGTTCCTGCTGTTGATGAGTTTAGCAATATTCATAGTCCTCTCGTAAATGGTAAATGTGCTGATGTAAATTTTCCATTGATAGTTCCACTTACAGTAACAGAAACTGATCAATATAGATATATGCATCCCATAAACCAAGATTTTTATATCATAGTTGGCATGGATTGGTGTCTCTACCTTGATTATTTGTTGTATCCTCTTTTCTAGGATATCAGGGGTCAAGAGGTGCACTTTTAACAGGGCTTGAGATTCCTTGTACCGGTAACATCTTATTTTCTTGCATCTTTGTGGTGGCTTGTGTAACCAGATTCTCTGACTGTGCCCCCTTTTTTACTATCTGATTGCATGGGGGATTATCCTACTAAATTTTGATAGTCATATTGTTGTTACAGCAGGGGCTTTAATTGATGCTAAAATTTCAGAAGTTGAAAACTGTGAAGGAAACAATGGCTCTTTAATGGATTCAATGAGTTTAGGAGCTCATGGAAGTAATTCATTCAGGGAACATCAACATTTGGGTGTTGCATCACTGGCTGGAGCTTCTGTTGAGCCATCTATGTTCCACAACTTTGGTACTATCTTAGAAGACCACTTGTTGCCATGTGTTGGTTCCCACTTGGTTCCTTTTCATGATGATAGTTATCAATCTTTTCCATTGATTGCTAATATGCCAACCAGCTTAAAAGATGAAAGAAGAATTCATACTGATCAAGGTTCAAACATAGTTTATGATGCTGGTATAGAAAGATGGGGAAGTACCTCAACATCTTTCTCAGAAATTTTACCTGCTGATTCAGGTGTGATGGGGAATGGGTGGAATGAACATGGTTATCACTTCTCTTCAATGGATAAGAGTGACTTAGCTGGTCCTACTAATGAGGAACTGGAGCTGCCATTATCGTGGAGTTCATTGTATGTATCAACATTGTCAGATACGGAACCAATTGTTGGTTTTGTTGATGAAAATCCTTGTATTTCTAAGGATATAAAGTTGTCATCATCTCTCATTTCACCTTTGACATCTACCCACCATGTCAGAGTTAACAAAAAGATGGAGGGCAACGACTTAGAAAAGCCATCTAAAAGAGTTCGTGATGATGCATATGGATTCATGCACGGGTATTCATTGGATGATATAAATTTGAAGACGGAATTTCAAGGACAGTTCTTAGCCTGTGCTCAGTCTGTTTTTACCAATAAATCTTTTGGTTGCATTAAGGATGAGGGCTCCAGCACATCAATTCAGCCTAATGGTACTGTTGGTCATCCTTCCAACTGCAGTCCTGAGTCGGCTCAAAGCAATATAATTGATTGTAGATCTCATGTCGATGATATGTCTGATATTTGCATCATCGAGGAGATGAGCCATCCAGCTCCATTGAATCAATTTGGAATGCCCAGTCCTGCACTGTTGAATCAATCTGGAAAGTCTAATCTTTCCTACAGACGTTCTATGCTTAGTGAATCTCAGCACTATTCTGGGGTAGGAAACTCCAGTCTCAAGACAAATTCTGAGCGACAAATTTTTCATGTTGCTTTGCAGGTGAGGCTTGATGAGCTGGAAGTAAGGCACACTAGTGGCATCATTATTTAGAATACTTTCAGTGGAGGATGTGTCATGCTCTAATTACTCTAGTTTTTAATCTCCATTTTAAAATTGACTTACCAATTTTCAAAGAATTATTTGTAATTGGAAAATGCATCTTTCTTTCTTTCTTTCTTTGAGAAGTTCCCATTGCTAAATGGAATTGTGAAAGTCATTAGTTGTGTTATTATATTGCAGGATCTTTCTCAGCCAAAATCAGAAGTGTTTCCACCCGATGGTTTTCTAACAGTTCCTCTTTTAAGGCATCAGGTAACTGAAAAATATGATTTAGTATCTCTTATGATTTTTTCTTTCCATAATATATTATATACTGCAAAGCTAGATTTTAAATATATGATGATAATTTATCGTGTTAATTAAAATATTAATCATCTCTGTAGATCTCTTATATTTATTTCCCATGTTATAGGCACCATATTTAATTGATGGAGTGTGATTTTCTTTCCAGTCATATGTTATTAACTTGTCGATTCATGCATTCTCTACGGAACTCATACTTCAAGGTTTTGCACAAGTTTTTTTATATGCCTCCATTGGTTAGTATGTCTAGAAGGAAGAGAATTTTAATTGATTTTTCATTGCTCACAGAGAATTGCCCTTTCCTGGATGATCAAGAAAGAAACTGCTGTAAATTGTTCTGGAGGAATTCTTGCTGATGACCAGGTTGAACTATTCTTTTCATGGCTAAACTAAAACTCATGTTTTGGAAGTGTATTGTTCAATCCTGAGACACATGCATCCTCTTGTAGGGATTGGGAAAAACAATCTCCACGATTGCTCTTATTGTCAAGGAAAGACCTCCATCCATCAAACAAGATCAGAAGAACATCAAACATGTGGAACCACAAGCCTTCAATTTGGATGAGGATGATGAAGACAAAAAATATGACCATGATAGGGCTACAATTGATTCTAAAATTGTTAAAGACTCGTTCAGTAGAATTGAAAGTAAAAGTGGGGCTAGCTGTCATGTTGTGCAGCCAAGAGGTAGGCCAGCTGCTGGAACACTTGTTGTTTGCCCAACCAGCGTTCTCCGACAATGGGCTGATGAATTGCATAATAAGGTGACCCAAAAGGCAAATATTTCTGTTCTTGTATATCATGGGAGCAATCGGACTAAGGATCCCTTTGAGGTGGCGAAACATGATGTGGTTCTAACAACATATTCCATTGTTAGCATGGAGGTGCCAAAGCAGCCTCTTGTCGAAAAAGAGGATGACGAAAACAGGAAGTTGAATGATGGTGCCGTTTCTTATCCACAGCTTTCATCCTCTAAGAAGAGAAAGCATCCTTCATGTCTCAAAAAAATATCAAAAGATGGAAAGGAGTTAGATGGTGCTCTGCCTGAGTCTGTTGCAGCAGGCCCACTTTCGAAAGTTGGGTGGTTTAGGGTTGTTCTTGATGAAGCTCAAAGCATCAAGAACCACAAAACTCAAGTTGCTCGGGCCTGCTGGGGGCTCCGGGCTAAGCGAAGGTGGTGCTTGTCAGGAACTCCTATCCAGAATGCAATTGATGATCTTTATAGCTACTTCAGGTTTCTTAGATATGACCCATATGATGTCTATAATACCTTCTGTTCTAACATTAAGGCCCCAATTCACCGAAGTCCCTCAAAAGGTTACAAGAAATTGCAGGCTATATTGAAGACAATAATGCTTCGCCGCACCAAAGGTTTGCTGCAAAACATTGAAGTTTTTATATGATTTCATTTCCTTTTTGTTGTACTTTTTCTTGGGAATAAGTGCTTGTGTTGTACCCCCTAAATACACTTTAGGGTCCCTTTCTTTAATATATTTTCTGTGTTTCTTGGTTTTGTTTTCTTACAATCAATTAACGTTTTGGTCTAAATGTTCTTATGAGTCTAATAATGTGATAATGTTACACTTTTCTAGGCACACTTCTTGATGGGAAACCTATCATTACCCTTCCACCCAAGTCAGTTAAACTGGAGAAGGTGGAATTCTCGAAAGAGGAGCGAGACTTTTACTCGAAACTTGAGGCTGATTCACGTGCTCGGTTTGAAGTATGTCTTTATTGAGGTTTCATAATGATTTTTATGGTTCCACAGTTTATTTATTGTTGTTTCTGCCATTATTTGCAATATTGTATTTGATATTATTATGGTGGTCTTATTGACTTTACTATTTGTCAGGAGTATGCAGCTGCTGGGACTGTTAAAGAAAATTATGTGAACATTCTGCTGATGCTGTTACGCCTTCGACAGGCATGTGATCATCCTCTTCTCGTTAGGGGATATGATGCAAGTTCCACTTGGAAGCCCTCAATAGAAGTGGCAAAGAAACTTCCGCCAGAGAAAAAAATTCAGTTACTGAATTGCTTAGGAGCTTCACAAGCAATTTGTGCTATTTGTAATGTGTGTAGGCTCCCTCTATCTCTATGCATATACACATGTATACTTGAACTTAGTTCTTATTTTTTATTTTTTCAGGATCCGCCTGAAGAAGCTGTTGTTTCAATGTGCGGTCACGTTTTCTGCAGCCAGTGCATGTGTGAACATCTCACAAGTGATGAAACTGACTGTCCTAATTCTGACTGCAAAATTAGACTAAGTCGGTCTTCATTGTTCTCATGGGAGTCTCTGAGCAGTTCACTTTCTGTCCAGCTCCAGGCAGATGATCTTGTCAGTAATTCAGTTTCTGAAGCTGAAGATAGAGCTGAATTTTGTAAAATTGATTCTCCATATGGCTCCACCAAAATTAGGGCTGCAGTCAAGGTTCTGCAATCTCTTTCAAGGATGCACAAATGCAATTCTAGGGATAGTCCTTTCCAGGACACTTCTAATGGAACTTACTCTGGTAAGTTATCTGATATTGGTGGTAATTCAACCGAAACAAAAAACCCTGAGGATAATATTGAAGACTTGGAGGATTTGAGAAAGTTAGTTGCAGAAAAAGCCATAGTATTCTCACAGTGGACAAGAATGCTGGATCTACTAGAGACCTGCCTGAAGAGCTCTTCAATCCAGTACAGAAGACTTGATGGTACCATGTCAGTCATTGCAAGAGATAAAGCAGTGAAAGATTTCAACACCCTTCCTGAGGTTTGTAGAGTATTAAATCCATAGAACATTTCAGGTTGCATGTCTGCTTGGTTAAAGAGAAGCTTTTCTTGTTATTTTTCTCTCATCTGTTTTCCATTGGAAACAATAGGATTGGATTGCAGTTCAGGATAGCTATTTTGTTTTCGTTAGAACATTTATGATGGTCTTTTTATTATGTGGCAAGAATGTCAAGTGACAGTACTGTTTAACTTTAGATACTGTGATTGGAAGAGTTTATTTTTTTCATATTTTTAACACCATTAAAAAGTGGGTTTTAATTCATAATAGTGTGGTGCACCGATTCTGTCTTTTTATGTTTCCATTTAATATATTGGTTATAGCTAGTTTGTTGTTTGGTGTGTAGGTGACTGTAATGATTATGTCTCTTAAAGCTGCTAGTTTAGGATTGAACATGGTTTCTGCCTGTCATGTCCTCCTTATGGACCTTTGGTGGAATCCCACGACAGAAGATCAAGCTGTTGATAGGGCCCATCGCATTGGGCAGACTCGGCCTGTCAAAGTTCTGCGATTAACAGTGAAAGATACAGTTGAAGATCGGATATTAGCCCTACAGGTATTGATTTAATAATGTCTTTTACTGAGTCTCTTCTTATTTATGTTGATCAAGTGTTGTGGTAGTTATATAGCAGAATCAGAAATATGATTGGCTCATAATTATAGAATGGAGCCTGCATATACTACCAGCTGAAAAATGGGTTCATGGATGTAATGTTTGGACCAAGGGATAAGGAGGGGAAGAGGGGGAGGGGAGGTGGTAGATGGGGTGGGATAACAAACAAAATCCTTGTTTCCATATCATTACGAAGGGTATGGGAGAAGAAGGTTGGGAGCAAAATAAAATATTATGCCTTTAAGATTGTTCTTTTAATAATTGAGAAGAATTGTGAGAGATAGATAAGATAGATTTTACAATTCCACTACAGATTCAGACAAATCTATGGACAAATAAGTTTCAAAGAGAATATGCACAGCTGTGGTTATTTGGATGGGCCATAAGTAAACTTATTTGCCCACGTTGCAAACCGTTTGATTATTCAATTGTTTGATTCCATTCTTCTAAGTGACATGATTTTACCATATATTTGTTATCAGCAAAAGAAGAGAGTTATGGTCGCGTCTGCCTTTGGAGAGGATGAAGCTGGGAGTCGTCAGAGTAGACTCACTGTAGATGACTTGAAATATCTCTTCATGGCATGAAATAAGAGAGTTTTATTCTGGGGGATGAAATATTACACGAGGGTCCTGGTGTCAGGCGCAGGAAAATGAAGGGCTTTACTATATGTGCGGCCACTGCTTCGGTAGGTTTTAGGGGAAGTCTTTTACACGTTGGGGAAAATTGTTTATCTGCATAGTCTTGGTGGTCTAAAATTGATCCATTCTTTCGTTTTGGGACCACACTTTGTATAGATGCTGACAATAGAATAACTGGAGCAATAGAAAGATTTTATCAGGGTTTCCTTGAATGTTTAGATTGTATAGATTATTTTGGCAAGTCGATAATACTTTCTTTTTGAACTATCTTATGGATACTTATATGAATAGATTATTTGTCATTCGTTGAATATATATATATAGTTTCCAAATTTTTTTTATCCATGTACTGATTGTTACTTTGAATACTATAAATTTATTCTTCTGGTGTATTTGTTTTGGTTTCATTAACTATCTTATTGATTCATTAATATAGACAATAACCATTATGAATCTGTCATCATACATATAATCTTTTTACTCTACTGCATCCAATACCATCTACACGTTTCAACATAATCTTGTTGTCTGCAGCACAAATCAGATGGTGTATTCATCATTGACAATCACCATAGCATCATCACATCAGCAAAATCCACAGGTTCAACTTCAATAATAGATCCAGATCCGCTTAAGCATAAATAAAATGCCCATGAAACTACTGGAGGACGGACTGCATGATCATTACCATTTGCATTTACAAATTCTCCCTTTGAAGTTGGATGATCCGATCCAATCCAATTCAATGCAATGTTTGTAAAAACGGACTTTATGCACTTTCTAGGTTACCTGCAGTGCTAGTGCTAGTGCTAGTGCTGGTGCACCGATATTCTAACCAGGACAGTATATCCTTCCGGACGATTTCAATGTTCTCGTCCGTTTCCCCAAACAAGAGGGAATGCATCATACCCTCGTAGATCTTGATCGTCTTGTCCTCGCTCCGGGCCTCCTCGTACAGCATCCTACTCACCATCGGGTCGGTGACCACATCGGCACTCCCATGGAGGACGATGAACGGTATGCTCACGTCAGAGAGCTTCCGGCTCAGTTGCTCTGTCACCCTCAGGAGCTCCATGACGGTCCCCAGTCTTGGCTTCCCTCGGTATCTCATCGGGTTCATCTCAGCCACGGCTACCTTCTCCTCGACCTTGATAGATTTCAGCATGATGTCCGCCGTCGGCACGATCGGCAGAGTCGGCAGGACCTTCGCGACCATCGACAGGATCTCGGGAATCGGCCACCTGGGTCGGACCTTATCGGAGATCTTGCACATCGGGGCCACGAGGACGGCTCCCCGAAACCCTAACCTGTCGGCGAAATGGGTCAGGAGACAGATCGCACCACCCATTGACTCGCCATAGAGGAAGCAGGGTAGGCCGTGGTATTCGGGGTGGCGCTCCCTGATCGAGCCCAGGAAGGCGAGGCAGTCTCGGACCACGGCGTCGAGGTCAGGGACGAAAGCACGGAGACCATCAGAGCGGCCGTGGCCCTCAAGGTCGAAGGCAAAGCAGGCGAAACCCTTGCTGGCAAGGAAGATCGGGGTCATCTGAAAGGTCCAGGATACGTCATTCCCGTAGCCATGGATCATCAGGACGATTGCGCGAGGTGGGGGGCCACCCTCAAGGGGAAGCCATGAGCGGGTGAAGAGGGAGATGCCACGAGGTAACCTTAAGAAGGACCTGGTGCCTCTGACTCCATGCTGAGAGTAGTAGTCGTCTTCTTCCGCCGGGGTGTCACCCCAGTAATGTCGGAAAGGCCGCCCGGGTTCTGATTCCGCCATTGTTGATGATGCTCTAAGGGGAGGAGTATAGAGCGATTGAGAAAAGATGAAGAGGACACGAGGCAAATCCTCCAAAAAAAAGAGTGGGCCTACTGGCAATTACAGTTGAATTGTTGAGGAAATTCATTGCATCAAAACCTTCATAGGTAAGGTAAAAAAAAAAAAACAAAGAGAACCTCCGTCAGAGTCCTACTTGCTGATTCACTGCTTGACCATGTCAAACGAGTAACTTTTTTAGGACTCAATATCATTTTGGCTAAAATATCATATAAATTACAAATAATTGTCATATGTTTTAATTTAAATATAAATTAATCACATGAATAAACGCAGATGGCATATATGAAATGCCAGAGTGGCATTATTGCAATATTCATTAGTAGCATTCTTATAATTTTTATTAATAACGTAATTAAGGGCCTCGTTCAAGGAAAGATCCGGCGATTTAAGATTCCCAAAAGACGCCCTAGACAGTTATAGCAAATTATAATAATGAAACCTATCCTATCAAATCTAGATTCTTTTTTTCATAATTATCAAATCTAGATTTATATAGTTCAATTATATAAAAAAGGTAAATATATAAATTTAGGTTAAATATGTAAATAAATAAAAGTAAAATTAAAATTAAAAAATAAATAAATCAATTAAATCAGATTATACCGAATTAACTCAAACTAAATAGAATCGAACCAAACCGGTCAAAAATGCTTCTTCCTCCCCCACAACCACTCCTTGGTTCATATAGTCCACAACTCTTTTTTTTTCTCTTAAAATTTCAGGAAAATTGCTTCAAAAAAACTCGTTCTTAACCGTTTTTTCTGCAATAAAGGATATCTGTGAACTGATATATGATGTGCCGTCCCAATTTTTAGGACAGCGGTCTAATAAAAACTCGTCAAATATTTTTAATACTATAATAAAATAGAGCTATAATAATCAACCTTCGTAATAAAAATATTTATAATTTTAATAATAATTTAACACAGTAATAAATAAGTAAACTACTAAATTTTCATTAATGTATTTCATTTCGATATAAATACTTTGTTTAATCTAAGTGTGATATAACATTATATTAGATTTGTCCTTACCCATATGCTCCCATAATTATCTGAAATAGTTTTGATGAGAGTGTCAGATTACATCCATTCTGGGTTGACTTCCCATAATATACGAAATCATCGTGGTCAAAAATTAAATATTATAACATAAAAAAATCTTTTATTTGTATCAAATAAAATTTTGGATTACCATCTAATCCTTAATTTTTTTTGTATTTTAATTTTTTCTTTTTTTCCATTATTATTTTTCTATAATATGTCAATATCCCCTTTCGTCTTTCCATTGGTTACAAACAAAATCTAACAAAAACTAGAAGCGAAATAAAAAAAGGGCTGATTGTTGTAGTAGAGGAGTATTCCGAATTAATATGGGCAAAACTTGTATTGTGCGGTTTAAATCATCTGCCACCCCGTTTGCATTTCCTTAATAATAGCAAATTGTAATATTTAGTTAATTTTAATTAATGTATTTAAGATTCTTATGGTCGGAGTAGACTCTGTAAGTGACCCATATAAATATTATAGCCAAATCTTGAGTGTGAGTAGGGCAGTTAAGCTCATGTTTTTTTAGTTGCCTTCTAAAGTTACCCAGGTGTAATCAATCACCACCATTTTTACATGGTTTATTCTCTTTTTGTGTTAGTTTTATCATCAAGCCATAATTAACTAGTCCTAGAAAACTTCTGTTTATGAGATTATTTAGCGCCTTCCAATTTGACACCACCTCAATATTCAAATGGTCGGACTTATATTCGTGCTCCTAATACCACATTTCCTAGAAATCTCACCTCTATTAACCAAAACTCGCATTTTATAAACTTGGTGAACAACTTGTTTTCCTTGAGTACCTATAGTACTATCTTGAAGTGTGTTTCGTGGTCTTCTCCATCTATGAGTATATAAGAATGTTATCAATGAAAACAATGGCAAATTGGTATAGGTAAGGTTGAAACATCCTATTCATCAAGTTTATAAAAGTGGTCGATGCATTTGTTAGTCCAAATGACATTATCCTAAACTCATAATATTTATAGCGGGTTCAAAAAGTTATTTTCTCAATGTCCTCTTCTCTTATTTTTAGTCGATGATATCCCGAATGTGGGTCAATATTGAAGAAATAAAAAGTTTCCAATAATTGGTCAAATATGTTATCTATTCTTGGAAGGGGATATTTGTTATTTACTTTTGTCTGACCGCAGTAACCCACACAATATCATACTCTCATATTTCTTCTTCACAAATAATACAAGAGCACCATTGGGAGAGTGAATTGGGCGTACAAAACCATTTTCTAACAATTCATCCAATTATTTTTCAGCTTTTTAAGTTTAGCAGGCGCCATCTAGTACTAAGCTTATGAGATTAGATGTATCTATGGGATGATATTGATCACAAAATTAAACTCTCCTTCTGGTGGAAGTCTAGGAAGCTCTTATGGAAACACATCCAAAAACTCGCTCACCACTAGCACATCTTTTGGTGTGCGGTCCTCCGTTGACATATTAGTGATATGTGCTAAGAACGACATGTACCCCTGTCTAATCATCTCTTGTGCTTTAAGTTTTGAGATTATACGTGGTTTACTCTTGCCCTTCTCTCATCAAAATATTATATCGACTATAGCCAAGGTGTGGAAAGTCACTTCTTTTCTGACAGTCCAGCTTGGCATAGTGCATTTGTAGTCAATCCATCCCTATAATGAGGTCTACATCCTTTAGGGGTAATAGTATAAGTCTGTTTCAAGCATCTTTCCTTCTATATTGATACTTCAATGAATTTATTTGACTTCCATACTTATCTAAAGTTTATGAGTCTGGTGGGGTTCGAAAGCTAGGACCAAAAGGTGTTTGTGGTATTTTTGTGACCTTTATTAACCGTTGATGGCGTCAGAAATGGCCTGAGAAGGAGGTGTTCAGTTTCAGGCCGTTGGAGTGTATATACCATTTGATCATTCCAGTGTCGGTACATTGAATGTTAGTGGATGAGACATGTGGATTTGGAAATTTGGTGAGGGGGAAATCAGGTTATAACTAGGTTGCGGGTCGTTTGGCAGGCAGAGGGGACGCAACCTGTGCATCACATGCCTCAGTCTATTCATCCAATTTGACATTGTTCTGAACAGATTTCCAACAAATTTATTAGTTAGTTCGACCAATTATAGTTATTTTTTAGTCAATTCACTCTCAATTAGACCAATTATTGGCCCAATATTTTTTTCTAAAAGTTTCTTGTTCAATTTCATACGAAATGAGCTCAATAATCACCATTTTCCAATTCGTATAACCCATTTTAAAAATTGTGGGTTTTTTTTGCTCGAGTCGATTCGATACTTAATTGAACCAGTTTTTCTTAGGGCTTTTTCTTGACTCTTAATTTCCTTTTCAATGGGGTGATTAGGTATTATTTCAATTCACTTATTCATTTTCCAAAAATCCCGATTCAAATTAATTTCCAATCCGATTCAATTTTTAATCCCGGTTCAAGTTACTATTCTCGATTTAACCTCTATTTTTAGTTTAATTGGTTCAATTTTCGGTTCGAGTTTTGAGGCATTACAACTACTCCCCTTAATTAAAGAGTTTTTTCCCCCAAAACTAAACCATGCATTCATTAGTCTTGAATTGTTGAATTCTTACAATGACAATGCAACAATAGATAAATTAAAACAACTATAGGTATTTCTCCTTCATGGATATCTCGGGTACCCAGGTCTATTCCCCAACTTGGTTGATATACCAAAGAACATTTACCATGTTTATCTTCTTTATTAAAATATTATTTTCCTAATGATCCACAATGAGCATGACTTTCACTTGATAAGTCAAAGTTTCTTCCAACTTTCATGGGGTTAGTCTAACATGTGTCTTGCATTCAATTCGTACTTCCTCAATATTGACACGTGTAATACATTGTGGTTTCTCTCCAATTCCGGTGGCAATTGTAGCTTATATGCTACCAGCCCAACTCTCTCTACAACAAAGTAATATCTGATATATCTAGGGCTTAGCTTGCTCTTATATTGAAATCATAGTATACCCTTCCATGGGGATACTTTCAAAAATATCCTATTGCTGATTTCAAAATTTAATTACTGGTGTCGATTAGTGGCATAACTCTTTTGTCGATTCCAACATGGGTAGATATGTTGATTTTATGTGAGCCAAACTCACATCATGCTTGCGAATCAGTGCATTAGCTATCACATTTATCTTTTTAGGGTGGTATTAGATTATGTGGTCTGTAAAGATCCTCTAGCTAATTCCATAAAGATAATGCATTCATATCTTAAATGCAAACACGTTAATTACACTTGTGCTTCTTCAACTGTTTGGATGTATATGATATATCACTTTTCCCCATTATATTAGTATGCAACCTATCCTATGATTGTACACATCACTATAAATAGTGTACTCTCCTCCTTTCATATCTGGAAGAGTAAGTATAGTGGGTGTAGTAACTCTTTTCATGAGTTCTTCAAATATGGTCTTACACTTAGCATTCAATTCATATTTAATACCCTTATAGGGGCTGCCATTATAAAGAAGTTTTCCATGAACTTCCATTAGTTCCTGACTAAACCTAGGAAGCATCATACTTTCATGGAATTCCTCGCCTTCTAGTGTTTCAATCTTTATCGGGTCAACTTAGATTCCATTTCTCGATAAAACATGTATGAAAAATCTAACTTCCCGTAGCCAAATTTCACATTTGGAGAACTTGACGAATAACTAATTTTCTCTTCATGATTTCAACACTACCTGTAGGTGCACCTCGTGGTTAGAGTCTATTTGTGGAGTATACTAGTATGTTGTCAATGAACACAATGACGAACTGGTTTAGATAGAGTTGTAATACCCTACTCCAAACGGAATTACTCAAAACTCATAGTGTTCATATCTCGTTCTAAAAATAGTTTTCTTTACTTCTTTGTTATTTATCCTTAAATGATAGTACCCTGGTCATAAGTCAATTTTTGAGAAATATGGGGCTCACAACAGTTAATCGAATAAATTATTGATTCGGGAAAGGGGATAATGTTTATTTACAGTGGCTTGGTTCAAACGCTTGTAGTCCAGGCACAACTTCATACCCTCATCCTTACTCTTCACAAAAAGGACTAGGTCACCTAAGGAAAGTGACTAGGACATATAAATCCTTTCTCCATCAATTAATCAAGTTGTTCCTTAAGTTTTCTAAGTTCGATCGAGGCCATTTGGTACATACTCTATGATATCGGGTTTGTTCCTGGAACAATATCAATTACAAAGTCGAATAGACAGCCTGGAGGAAGTCTAGATAATTCCTTTAGAAACACATCAAGGTGTTCACACACTATCCATATATCTTTTGGTGTTATCTTTGTCATTGTCTTGCTTGTAAAATGGGTTAGGAATGTCACACACCTTTTTTGGGTCAACTCTTATGCATTTAAGCTTGATGTTATGTGTGGTTGATTTTTGTTCCTTTCTCCTTAGAATACAACCCATTTGGCATTACCAGTATGAAAAGTCACCATCTTATCATGATAATTCACCTTAGTACTGTGTTTTGACAACGAATTCATTCTAAGAATGAGGTCTACATTCCTTAGGTGTAGTGGTACGAGATCCGCTTCTAGCACCTTAACCTCTATTTCCACCTTTCAATTTCATAAAATAGTGTTTATAGTAACTATCTCGCTTAAGAATGTGTGTATCAAAAGTCTAAGCCTTAGTGGGAATAAAGTTTATGGCATAAGGTGTACCAACTCTTTCCTTAAATATGATAGATTCACTTCGGAATCGATATGCGCAAAGACTTCTATGCCACATATCTTTATATGTTTTGTGTTTCGTCCAAAACAAGTAGCTTTATAATTCATCATGGCTTACATTTTCATACTGAATTTTCTTCCTTCTTATTAAGATTCTATTAAGTCTTTCTAAAAACAAACACATCATAGTTTAAATAGAAAGACACTCAAATCATTACACTGCATTATATCTATTAAAAAAAAAGGTCTTAAACACTAGCTTAATGTCTTGAACTCCTACTATACTCAGTAGTTCATATCAATGTTGGTAGTCTCATGAGCCTCATTGGTCTCTATTGCCCATTGGCGGTCTCTCACTAGGTGTTCATATTCATATGTCATAGCCATAGTGGTCTCTATATCGGGTCTCATCCTCTTTATGATATGCTTAATGACTTGGTTTAGTCCTTTCGTGAACCTCTCACATATGGTGTAATACCAGAATTTTTTAAAACGAGATTAAAATCGAATTGGACCAGAAACCATTGTTGAACCGAGATTTGGATTTGAAAAAGATTGGAAACTGGTTCTTATAATAAACTTGGACAATAGAGAAGTTTATTAAATTCCCTTCAATAACCTCCTTGATTGGAAATCAAGAATTAGGTAAATCTTGATTTTGAATCTCGTTTTCGACTTTATTATATTGAAAAATAGGGTTTACATATGTTGCATGTCTTGATTTGGAGATGGTCGGAATATGACCATACTCGGTATAATATTGACTTGGGGGCGAGAGAAGCACGAATAGTAAGAGCAATGAACTAATAAAAATTAAGTTAGTAAAAAAGAAAGTCTTGAGAAAGACCAACCGATGTTATAAAAACTATTGTGCAAGGTCAAGCACAAGGAGTAAGAATGTGCTAGATGAGAATGTATTTTAGCATTAGTACACCGTGCGGATTCGTACCCCTAGACACTTCTAAAGTGAGTTATATTCTTAAGCATATGATCTTAATCAGACACAATTAGACACATTTTGAATAAGTATTATGAATTAACTTGAGTAAAATATTGAGATGTGCGTTCGTGAGAAATAGAACGAAAAGGGGAAAAACTAATAATGACTAAGTATAAAAGAGTTCATACGTGAGAAATTTCTTAAAATCTAGGATATAGGGGACTAGTTAAAGAATTCATATAAATTATGATATTATAAAAAAATAAATAAATAAGAGAGTATAATGATAATCGAGAGGTATGATCTACCATCTAAGAAGATTGGAAGAAGGTTTTGAGAATGATGATCCCAGAACAAGACTTAGAATGATATAATATTCCTGATGAAATATTGGGAAAAGGGTTACCATGGACTTAAGATAAATGATAAGATTAATGTGAATAAGGAAATTGGACAAAAGTAGGTAAGTATAAGAATGTAAATGGAAGAGGGTAAAAATACATGATGGCATAACAAACAGGTAAAATTACAGAAAGTGGAAGACTCGAGTTAACCATGATAGGAAATCATCTTCACGAGCTAATAAATATTTTGATAACAAAACTTTTAAAAAAGTAGAGTAGTTGTAATATCAGAACTTCCGATACTAAATTATAAGCGCAATTGAACTAGAAATTGAGGTTAAACCGGTAATGAAATCTCAAACCGGGAATTGAACCCCAAACCAAGATTGAAAATTGAAATCGAAATGAAAATCAAGGTTGAAAATGGAGTGAGATCACACTCAAGTACTATTTATCCTATTTGAATTTCATGGGTCGAAAATACTTTACTTCATATCATCTTTTTACCCAAGTGGATGTGAATTAAAAGTAATGGGGATATTGCTTGTGGTATCCTCAATGTCATCTCCTCTTTCACATAATATTGATTCTACATGGGAAAGATGAAGTCATAGGCATTTAGTCTACAAACTTTACTCAGCCAGTAACAACATTCAAGTATACTACATCATCATCATGTGTTAAATTGTACACTCTCCCTTGTGCACTTTGTTGGTTCGAGTATCAATCTTATCTAAGGACACCACTTTTTGGACTATCACTTGAAGTATTATTTCAATGTTCATGATTTTCATGATATATAAGTGGTGGATGAATGTTCATTCCACCATTTATTGTAATGTTATTGCTCATTGATTAAATAAGTGATATGTGCCCATATTGTCCACACTTATAACCTCTTATTACATTTTTATTGCATTTTTACACGTTTATTCATAAAATTTCTAACCGTTCATGCATGCGATACCTATATCTTGTGCATGAGTTACTTACTAAGTGAAGATCTCACATTACTTGTATATTGATGGTCTCAAAAAGGTATTATGATCATAATATCGGAATAATAAGTTGATATGATCCATATATTACCTATTGAGGATATACAATTTCCATACTATATTTACACGGAAAAGTTAACCACACTGCATCGATCAATCAAATTATATCTTATAAGCATTAGTTGTTAACAATTATAATTCAAACTTATTATGATGGTCAAATTTATGGAGAATTCATTACTTTCATTCGGACTTCAACATGAAGTGACAACTCTTAATGAACTTATAACAAACATCAGCTTGACTAGAATTAGGCTAAATATGCAAAGTTGGATGAACTCATTTTCATATTTGGCTATGACTGCTTTTTCCATGCATTTATAAAGTAGTAAAAACTGGTATTTTTGTATTGATCAAATAAAAAAGTAAAATATTTTTCATTAACTTTCTTCCCAACTCATTATATATATATATATATATATATATTCTGACAAATAAAAATATTTATCCATAATAAAAATAGCAACATTGAGTTTGGCAGAAATTGGGTCATTTGAAGAAAATTATGTAACTTTTAATGTGGAAAGTTGCCTGACAATTTTTCATTGACAAATTTTCATTGGCAATTTGTCTCTATTCTGCAGCAGTTGGAAAATTGATGTAATAGAATTGCACCCTAAAACATTTTCCAAGTTGGTTTCATATTCAAGAAGTGGAATAGAGAGAATTAGAATAAAAATGCAATATCCCATAAAGCATGTCATCTATTATAATCACATAAAAGGGATATTTATAATAAGGTTGACATAATGATGAGATGATTGCATTTAATAGATATCCAAATAGATAATGTCCATATAATTATATATTGTGAAAATAATCTTTTATAATTATAAAATGTGGATGTTCTAAAGAGGATTGTGAGTGATCTTCCCAAACATTGTGGCTAACCTTCATCTATTGGCCTACTTTGTTTTAACCTTCAATACATACATTGGGTTGGCTTTCCTCCTCATTGAGTACTTAGACCCTTTAGGAGTCATTGTTGGTATGTTTTTGTGGTCCAATAAAACAAACGATCACATCATTGTTATGTTAATGTATATTATAAATATTTTTTTATATGTTGGTAATGTAAGGTGTATTTTACCTCGTATTCAGAACCCTAATTTTGACCCAATGAAATAGTGTTTCTTGTGGGGACAACCTCATGGGTAAGGATAATATGGAAAATATGGACAACAATTTGGGTAAGGAAAAATATGAAATCAACCTGGAGAATGTTTGACTATACACTTTGAATAAGGCAAATTGCAAACTGACGGAGAATAGAGGCAAAATGTCAAGGGAAAATTGTTAGGCAACTTTCCACCTTAAAGGCTAGAGAGTTTTCTTCCATGACCGAATTTCTGCCAAACTCAATGTTACTATTTTTATTCTGGTTGAGTTTTTGTTTGCAGAACGATGGTGAGAAGAGGACAATAAACTCAATGTTACTATATAAGTACCTCCAACCTCAGCTATGAGGTTCATCAACTCACATAAATCAGTCGAGCGCTCGCCTCCTGAGATACCCAATAAACAAAAGATGAAGTCATCAACAGGCTTATGGTATGCAGCGATGATGGCCGTGCTCCTGATCTATGTCTCAGAGCTAGCGATAACTGAAGCCACCGTGAAGCCGCAGTTTGTGACGTGCCAGAGTCGTCGAAGCCGGTGTTTCTTGAAGCACGTCAAGTGCCCCGCTGAGTGCCCCACTGTCAAGCCGAACAACCCTCATGCCAAGGCGTGCTACCTCGATTGCTACTCACCCAAGTGTGAAGCTGTCTGCAAAAGTAAGCCTCGATTGCTACTCACCCAAGTTTCCATGTTTTCCATTATTGATTTCAGCGGTAACAAACTTTTGTATCTTCAGATCGGAAGCCCAACTGCAATGGGATGGGAGCGGCGTGCTACGATCCGCGTTTTATTGGTGGGGATGGCGTCGTCTTCTACTTCCATGGCAAGAGGGACGAGCACTTTGCCCTGATCTCCGACTCCGATCTCCAGATTAATGCCCGTTTCATCGGTCTCCGTCCTGCAGGAAGAACCCGGGACTACACATGGATCCAAGCGCTGGGGTTGGCATTCGGCTCCCACAAATTCTCCCTCGAAGCCACGAGAACTGAGAAGTGGGATGACGACACCGATCATCTCCGGTTCTCCTACGATAGCGAGGCTATGCAATTGCCGGAAGGCGACCACTTGGACTGGATCTCCCCGGAAGGCACTGTGAGGTTGGAGAGAACTGGAGACAAGAATAGTGTGTCCCTCACGGTGGAAGATGTGGTGGAGATATCCGTTAACGTGGTCCCCATTACCGAGAAGGAAAATCGGATCCACAACTACCAGATTCCGGCAAATGAAAGCTTGGCACACCTGGAGGTGCAGTTCAGGTTCTTAGCACTCTCACCGAAGGTGGAGGGAGTTCTCGGTCAGACTTATCGTCCAGATTTTGAGAATCCGGCAAAGCCCGGAGTAGAGATGGCTGTTATAGGAGGGGACAACAGGTACAAGACCAGCACTCTCCTATCAACGGATTGTGCATCATGTATCTTCCATGCCAACACTGAAACCGAAGGAGGCTGGCCGGGGACCTTACCATCATTTGATGGCACTTTGAAATGCGCCAGTGCACTGGGCAGTGGCTACGGAATGGTTTGCAGGAAGTGACCGGTGTGATATTGGAGGCTACGTCATATTTTTAATAATGCACTTCTACTACAAGTTTGGAACATATTGTTAAAGTATTTGCAATAATTTCTTTGCCGATGTATTTGTCATCTTTCTATTTGCCATCTCAATTGTCAACAAATTAATCATGCAAGTTTGGAACTTTCATTTTTTTTTAAATTGGTTCACAGATTATTGAACACTGAACTTAGAAATCGGGTTTTCAATTTAGGGAATGCCCCAAAGGACCATCACACTTTCCATCCTCCCATTACCCACAATAAGCTTACGCCGTGTTTCAAAGTTGTCATATTTTTTTTTAACATAAAAGTCCATCCAAAACTGGGCAAATTGGGAAAACTAATAGATAATTGATGAATTGAACTAATTTGAATAAATTTATAGACTATTTTACAAAAGTTATAAAATTGAATTACTAGACTCAAAATAGAAATAAGAGTGGAAATGAAAGATTTTGAGTACTTAATTAAAAATAAGTAAAAATCTATGTATCAATTAAAAAAATGAACGTTCAAGTACAAAACTATAAAATTTTAAAATTCAACAAATAATAATATGACTAAGTTTTTGAAATATTAATATGGCCAAACATTATTTATGATATTTAAAAGGTAAAATAACATATTATAAGAAATGAAAAAAATTTTAAATTACACAAATATATATACGGATACAAGCGGTTGTATATATATATATATATATTCAAATAATCTGTAATTGTGGTACGGATAAGTCAACCATTAGTTTAGACTTTCTGCTCTATTGCTTTATTTAATAGACAACACACTCAACAAGATGGTCATACCGACCAACTTTAAACAACTCGTGACTGACTATTAATAGTTCAATAGTGAGGAGTGCCACTGTGTATGAATAATAATATAAAACATATAATATTTCATAATTTGAATTTTCATAAATAAATTGTAATCCTTTATAACAACCCAAAAAATTTGGTAGGGGTATGTGTTGTGTTTGGTAGGCATATATATGTTGTGTTTGGTGATAATGTTTCATTGAAAATCATGTATATTTATTATTATTTTAACCACATCTAATAATAGTATGCCTAGACTATATCACACCTCTCCATAAAAATTAGTGAAAATATCTTAAATCATTTACACGTTATCTATACCTCCACTTTCAATATTCCATTTATTTTGATACCTATCATTTATATCGATCAGTTTAATTTGAATATAATTACCATACATCAAATTAAACAAATCAAAGTATTTTATCAAGTACACATATTAAAAAAATATATTTGTCATTTATTTTAGGGGTGCCTATTGTTAAATATAACTTACCTGTTATTCGAATTCTTAAACAAGTTATTATTTACAAATTTTCGAGTTTCGATTTGCTAACGTACCGACATTAATTCTCATTTTAATGAAAAATTTTATTTATTTAATATTGCATATAACTCATAAACCCTTGGACAACAAATTTATTGTCCAACCGACCCCACAACTCGTTAAACAATACACTTATAAAAGTATGGGTAATTTAATCTCTTTTTATTTAACAATATACATGAGTCTAAATCCTACTTTCTCTTTTTTAGCTTAACCTATTACTTATTATAAAAAACAACAGAAATATTAGCCCGTTTTCTCTTATAAATACATACGTATGATATTATTTTATTTGTTTACAATAAGATAATTCTATTTATTTTACTTTTACTAACTCTTCATAAAATTTTTCCCTTTATATTAATATTCAGGTAAATCTTATAAATAACTACCGTTGATCCAATAAAATTCGTTATGTATAATCCACTCATCGTTTTATATGTTGGCCCTTTATTTTCCAATTGTCACACGTCAATGGAGTACTCATATACTTGAGTGGAACTTATACTATATAATTCAGATAATATAACAGTAGAGGCTAAGATCACTGATGGATGCGGTGGAGCGACTATTTTATGCGATGGAGTGGTTGTTGTGCACAATGGAGTAGACAAGGGGATACGGTTGTTATAGTAAATAGATGAAGGCTAGATCAAAGCCGAGCACGGTAGACGGCACGAGTGGAGTTTAGCAAGTCACTAAGACTATTGAAGGTTGGAGAAGAAGGCCAAACCAAGGTTAGCTGAGGCTGAACTCTCAACTAGAAGGGAGCAGACCTGCACTGGAAATGTTGAACCATGTCACTTGCGGCATTCGTGGTGGCCAAGTGAGGATCTCACGGTGGCTATGGCTCGGGGAGGACACCTATTCAAATGGGAGTGGTCAACCCCCACCTCGTCTATCTGAGGAGGTGGCCGCTAATGGCAATTAATAATTGACGAAGGAAAGGATTCCCTTCCATTGTGTGGCCCAACGGCCAAATCCCGCCATTTCTTCCTATTTAAGTGCCCTCTAACCATGGTTTTAAATTTAAGTGCAAAAAAAACATAGTTTTAAATTTCATTAAACCCCCAACCTTAGCTTTAATTCGTATTAGGTGGTGTATCTAAATTTCTAAATGAATGGTATCTTTTTTATCTTATCATTATGGGACTATCCTCAACGACCCACGGTACACACTCTTATATCTTCATAATGTAAATCGAACTGCAACGGGCTGGGATCAGCCTGTTACTAGTACTACCAGCGTTTTATCGGCGGGGACAGTATTGTCTTGTACTTCTATAGTAAGAGGGACTAGCATTTTGCCCTGATCTCTGGATCTCCATATCAACGCTCGCTTCCGGCAGGAAGAATCCGGTACTACACCTGGATCCAGGTGCTGGGGTTTGCATTCATCTCCCACATCTTCACGCTTGAGGCGACGAGAGTAGGCATGGGATGGTTAGACTGACCATCTCCAGTTCTTCTATGATGGCAAGGCTCTGGAATTATCGGAGAGCCACTACTCGGAGTGGATCTCCCCGGAAGGTAACATGAGGCTGGAAAGAACCGTAAACAAGAACATTGCGCCCGTGGCAGTAACTCTAGTTCCAATTTCCAGAATAGCGGCAGTGTCGTTTAATCTGTAGTGGTTCCTTCAGTTGCCTATGCTCTCTCTATCATATAAGCACAATTCTATATTCCTGTCCACAGGTGCACTTGACAGCAAGTGATACTCCCTGTCAAAGAAAAGATTCGTTCCATGCATGGATTATCAAGAGATAAAAGTACCATGTGTGTTTTCTAACTTCAAAGCACATGAAGTTTGCTAGTCGACTGACCAATGATGAGTCAATCAGGTCAAAGTATGAGGATATCAACCTGCACTATGCCCATCTGGTTTTGAAGAGACTTGATGAACTCAATTTCTCCAACCTTATCTGATAATATCGTAGTGTGCCATTTCTGCAGGGTCATGGCATCCATCCCTCTTAGCTCTTGCTGCATCATACAAATAAAAGAGATCAGTCATTAAGTCCAACAAGGATCATTTCATCAGGAAGTGTAGCTGCTACTTCAGTGAGATTATTTTAAAGTACTCTGCAGTCCAACCTATACGGATGCACCCATTAACGATCTTGAGGTACGGGAATAAAAATTGCACCCTCTAGCAGCTTAATAAACTCTTAGTTAATTAGGGATATATAATTGTGCAAAAAAAATAGGGATATATAGTTTTCTTTTACTTACAAAAAAAATAGGGATATATATAGCTTAGATGCAACATGTAAGATATACTAACTGCACTGAGTACACTGGCAAAAAACAACCACTGACCTTATACTCAACACCCCTGCATTTTATTTGCTGGATATATTGCTTCATCTGCACATCACCAAATGATGCTTTGAAGTTGAGTAATTAAAAAAACAATTCCCATAACCTACTACTTCAAAATTGAATAAGGTTACATGTCCATTAAAATTAATGACCTCCACAGTTACTTGGAATTAAATTTTCTATCAATAAAAAACATGTTCCTGTTGTCAGATTTCAAGTAGAAAATAGTCTGATTCAGAGATTTCAAATAGGATATGCCAAAGAACCTATTAGATTTCTTCTCTGCTCTGCTTTCTTGAACTGAATTTATTACTAAGAAATCTTCTAGCAATGAACAGAGATTAAACTTAAAAGGAAATGGAAACAAAACTCAAAGCAAAATTAATGTCAGCAACTGAAGAATTTTAGAAAATTGTTCTGCCCCTTTCAAGCATTTATTCCTGATTCTCATATGAAGAATGAGATGAACATATACCTTAGGTCATGAGGAAAAAATTCTGAATGACAAAAGAACAGACCAAATCTACCATAAACAGTAACTCTTACAAATTTTAATGTTAAAGACATTTCAACACTCAAAGTTGCAATGGCAATTCATGCAGTGCCTTAAAGAAAATAAAAAGGTCCAATCTCATAACCTGAGTAGTTTCTGCAGAAACCTGGGTATTCATCCTTCTAAGTTCATTGAACTTAGTCATTGCAGAACTTAAACGGAACATCTGGCCCTTCATTTCCTTGCAGCCCTGTTGCTTTAATCATAAATCATCATTAGAATAAAGCTATTTAATGCTTATTTCATAAAACAAATAATATTAACAGTAGAAGTTTGACTTGTACACAGTCAAGGTGACAACATAATTGATCCTTTAAGCAAACAAGATTTTACATCTTCAGCTTTTATGATATACTAAAGTATATCATCACTTTCTGAATATTCACTGACCAACAATGAGCATAGATTATCAGGCCTAGTAGGATAAAAAAAAACATTTTCCCCAATAAAGATCTTGTCAAACATTTTTTTTTACTAGAAATGGTGGTTGCCCATCAAGGCATAGATTATCTTGTTCCAAGTACCAAGAAATGATGGTTGCCCATCAAGGCAACTGTAACAATGTAAGTCATCCTAAAGGCAACATACAAAATCTCTTTTGGGAGACTCCGCAATAATAAGAGAAAGAGAGCAATTTAAGGAACTGACCTGCAGTTCCTGAAATTTGTCAGTAAGTTCCTCTTCAAGTTTGGTATAGTAAGCACTGAAATGTATAAGCATAAGCACAAGCATTAGCATTTTGCATGAAGCAATACCAGATGCTTAGCTACTCTAACTTGACTTCTATATAACCTCTTATCTGATACTTTGCCAGATAAGCTGACTTTCTCTTGTTGAATAAGCTCCAAACTCTGCTAATCATAGAAGTTCACTTATACTTTAAGTACTTAGATGAGGAGTTGTCTAATAAAATTGATTTAAGGTATATGCTGCAGAATTTCACCTGGATCAGCATGCAAAAGTCGGATTTCAAAGCAGAAACTTTTCTCTTTACATCCAACAATTGATAGCATATTTGTTCTTTTAAGTTAGTTATCTGCTCCAATTCGTTACTGAGTTTTTCCAACTCTAACTTTGCTGTGGAATAGTAAGTGAAAAACACACTGATCATCAACCATCACTGCAGATCTATTTATCATCCTCATGAAATGGGAAATCCTAGATACCTGGAGCAAACTATAAGAGAACAAACAATAATAATTTTTTTACACATTTTCCAAGAAGGAACAAAGGAGGGGAATAATCAAGCAAGTGATTCCACCTTATGGATTAACTGAAAAGAAAGAAAAACATGTACAGAAAACTATAGCAAGTGCAGGACCTGACAATTTATTTCAACTTCAAGAAGATTCAGAAATTGTAAAAGTTTCAATATGAATATAAAGGATTATACTGACAAGGAGCATTGATCATAACGCTACCATTATATAGCTCCAACAATAACCAGCTACAGCATCATCGTACAAAGACATTAACAGTAGAAACAAGTGAAACCTGAGGAGATGTCATCTTCAAGTGCTTGAATTCCAGTAATCAGGGATTGCTCCTCGAAAGAGATCTTCGCCGCTTGATCCTCCACATCTTTTGAGCCGGCAATGTAAAAATCAAATACTACGACAAGCAGCTTGACAGGGAAAATGCATAAGATTTGACACTGAAAAAGAGTAAGGTACCATTCATCTGACAACGAAGTGTCTTCACGTGCTGCAAGTATTCCTCCATCTCGAACCTCCTACATCCACAGCAAAAAAAAAAAAAGAAGGATGAAGTTGCATATGAACATAGTGAGAGAGAGGGAGATGTGGGCGCAGGGCGGAGCCGGGGCGAAAGGGAGAGCAGAGTGACCTACGATTCCTCTACCACGGGAGGGAGTTGGATTGGAAGTGAGAAACTCATAGAACCGGGAAATTTAATGCGCGGCAGAGTGGGATGAAGTGAGGTTATCATTGTTGTCCCTTTCAATATGAACACATTATTCGGCGTGCAAACTCTAAGTAGCTGCTCGATGGATTTTGCATGTCAAACGGGCTATACCAGAGAAAATAATCAAATAAAAAATTATATTTTAAAGTGATACAATTGAAGAAATATTAAAAATTTGAGTTAAATTAAAAAAAATGTTAAAATAAACAAATTACACTCAATCGAATCGAACTGAAACTAACTATTTATTTTCCTATCGTCCCACTTCCTCTTTTCATCCATATTTTCCACACTTGATAGTGTATGCAAATTGCTGAAAATTTGGGGTTATTGATCATTTTTATTGAAATAAAAGATATGCATGGCCTGTAGTCTCCCGGTCAGCTTCCCTTAAAGAATTTATAGTGATCTTACCAGTCACTTATAGTATTTTGATCTAAAAGTCCGATCAAAGTTTAAAAACTATATTTTTCTGTGGCTGCAGCTTTCTATGGTGGACGGTGATGTATATTTGTTCAAATTAACCACCAGTTACCCTTCTTAATATATTTTTCTCCATCGTTATAATTATTAATAATATAATTATAAATAAAATAAAATAAAATTTTATTATTAATTTATAAAATTTAAAACATTTTATTAGTAAATAATATTATCTCACATGATCTACTCATATTTCTACTTGCCTAAAATTAAAAACTCGAGTAATAATAATAATATACTGATATGAAATCGAAAAAATAATATTTATTTCATATATAATTATTAAAATTATATATAAAATTATATATAAATAAATAAGTATGGTATAACAATAAAAATATTATATTAATTATAAATTATATCTTTTAAATAAATATTTATATAATGTGTAAGCCTACACAATACTCTTATAAGTATAATTTCTTTTATTGTATTATAATAAATAAATAAAACTATAATAAAATTCAAACTTATTAAGTATTTAAATAACTTTATTGAGATAAATTAAATAATAATAATAATTATTATTATTTATCTATTGATATTTCTTATATTTCAATTTCGAGCAAAAATAATTTCATTATTTAGTCCTATTTAAAACCCTAATTTTTAGTTAAAGTAATTTTTTTGCGTTGCAATGGTAGTTCCAATTAAAGGTTTTCCATTAAGAGAACAACAAGTGAATGTTCTCGTCCACACAAACTTCTATGATTGTTTTGCCCGTTCACAATGAGTTTCTTCCCTTATCACGATCAGATAACCTGTTCAAAGCTATGAATTGAGTTTAGAACTTTTGATATAAATTTGAAGATCCATTGTATTGAACTTAATCATAAGTAGAGGAATTTATGTCAATTAGGAAAATTTTGAATTGAAGGGACTCATTTGAAAAGTGTTAAAAGTTGAGTATTATATTGCATGAAAAAGTTGGGGGATTGTTTTTTAAATATGGAAAGTTCAGTATCTAGTTTTGAAATATAGAGAATGGGTTCCCAATGGTTGAAATAGAAAGTTTTAGGATTTATGCTTATACTGAAACTTTATGGAGTAATTTGTAAAGAAAATTAAAGTTTGTGTAATAAAGTGAAAAATCAGAATTTCAATGCCTAAATTGCATAAATAAGTGTTTTAAGGATTAAATATAGAAAAATGAAAATTTAAAAACTAATTTACAATATTAGAGAGTTAAAAAAAGGTTAAATCGTAAGTATATTAAATGTACAAATACGTGCATATATAAAAATTATAGATATTTTGGTTATTTATTATCGATTATAATATAGTTGAATAAATGGACTAAATTCTTTGATATAGTAAAGATATATATATATATATATAATTTACTATGATATTGATCAACATAGGTTTAATGGTACTATTTTAAAAGTGGAGATCAATTTTATTTAACTTATCATTTTATGTAATTTATAGATGGATGTTAGATTATTTGAAATTAAGTTTTCCTAAAAGTTATAGTAAAAATATTATATTTAATTTTGTAAAGTGAAAGTAAATAATTGAATTTTAATGCATGTGTTATGAAGGTCAAAATACCCCATTTCAAGTTTTTTTCTAATGCATGTGCTTCCATCACCTTTTTATTTATTTATTGGTTACCAATTCATAATTTATTGATGTACTTGTATAAAAATATCATTAGACACGTTGTAAAGAAGCTAAATATGTATTTATAATTTAAGTGAGAATAAGAGAACGTGAGGAATGGACCTAGACAAGTGATTACATGTTAAATTGAATTATGATGAGGGAAGTAGCCATTCATAATTCTTGAAAGTGAATTCCAAATTTTGATATTATTGTCTTATGATTTTATGTTATGAGTTTTAAATATTTAAGAGGATTGTATACATAAGTAAAGTTCATACGTCTTCTTAAGAAAGGAAAGAAGACATTTTGTGGTTTAAAAGTAATAACATACGATTAAAAGAAATGTTTATTGTAATATTTGGAGAGGATGAATCCTTTAAAAATCATTCATATAAGAAACTACCAAATGTTTTAGTTTTAAAATCATTCACGTAATAGAACCTAGATCCATTGGGTGTGAAGTGATAAATATTTGTTTATGAATTCTTAAAATATTTTTATATTTATGAATTATTTTGAGTTTAGAGTTAAATTAAGATTTTCTCTTTTAATATTTATTGTAAATTGATTGCTTTTAATAAAGTGGTTTAGAAAGTTACATCAATACATTTTGAGGGGTAATTAATGGGAAATTAGTATATTTATTTGAGCTATTTAATGAGCCACTGAAATTGATGGATAAAATTTTATTTCATAGATTTATTATATCGAAAAATTTAAAAAAATAAAAAGGAAGAAAGAGATATTTAGTCTTAATAAAACTGTAAGAAATTAATAAAAGAGAAAATTAATTACCCTAAGAAATGACAATTGTTATGAAGATTGAGAACTCTATCAAAATTTAGCATAAGAGTAATGATTCAAGAAATGGTTATTTAGAAAGATAGTAAAAAAGTCAAGAAGAAAATACATAATAAGAAATATCTGAAATACATAATGAATAAATTGAAAAATGAAATACGGATAGAATGGAAAGGAAAGTGTACTCATAAAAATTTAAAGCGGGATGTCAAACCCAAAAAATGAGCAAATGGAAGCTGGCAACTAAGGATGTTATAAAATTCTGTAATATACTCTAAAGGAGAAAAGTGAACCGTACTCAAGAAGGAAGTCTTCAAGAAGTGTGTACTATGACCAAGGGGTGATAGACACAATTAAAGGAATAATGAGGATAATGACATGTGGACACCGAGAAGAATTGGTTCAATCTGTCCACACTTAATGAAGATTATGATTGAATGATGGGGCATAGTATGAAATACACAAAGTAAGAGTCCGATGATAATAAATCATTGGATAGAAAATAAAAATTCAAATGGATAATCTAGATACGACAAAGGATTAGGTAGGTACGAATGCACTGATACCAATGGGGTAAGGATATAAAGATATCTTTCAAAGAGTAAATAGAGAATAATTATGAACTAGTCACGAGCAAGCGATGATGGACTAAGTAAAGGACATCCTTAGGTAGGGACGCCATCAACATAGGGAAGTGCATGAGGGAGGATAACTGTGTATGTTGATAGACAAGTTGTGAAGCGAATCGAGAAACTCGAGATTTGGAATCGAGAAATGACCAATAATGGGGTTGGTGAAGGACAAAAAAATAAGGAAACCCTAAACGATCATGAAAGGCACGACGTCTAAGTAAAGGAAAAAGATGTAAGGATTGTGGTGTAATTGTATCAAAGGAGAATTAAGGATGGACTAAAGGACAAATACAAGACCAAAGGGGGTGAAGTAAATTACGCCAAGACAAGGAGGGACAAGAACACCAAGCTCGGAAGTGCACCCTATTAAGAAATTCTACGATTTAGAGAAATAACCAAACAATAGAATGGTTAAGCATGCTAGGACTCCCAATCCTGTGATATGGATTTACGGTTGGACGAAAACCCTAGGAGAGAGAGTTTTAACCATAAGTATCATGAGGTTGGGTCCTAAGAAAGTATCTTTGACTATAATGGTAAGACAAGTCAATCATGATAAATCCAATGGAGTAAGTGGATACTTGAAAGGAAGTGAAAATCCTCAAGTACAAACCTAACGGACGAAGTAAAGATTGACCATAGTGACATGTTTCCCGGGGTAATCATATGAGCAAGGGAGCGCTCAAGGAAAAGGAAATGAGAGATGAGATCGCTAAGAGACTTTCACCTCAAATTTAAATGTCTAATTATGCCATTAAGAACGTTGGCATAATAAATGATGAAAAAATGGACACCCCCAAGGCATGGAGGGAAAGTGTTTAAATGTCCAAAGGGAGAAATTGTACCAATGATGCTCCCAGAAGAGATAGCAAAGATGTGAGGTATGGTAATGGTGCTAAATTGGGAAGAGGATGAAGTAGTCAAAATATTCTAACCAAAATGATGACGAGAAGTAGTTACTAAGTACCTAGAAAGTGTAGTTATGTAATGGGAGTAAAGAAGTAATAAGAAGAAGTCATAAAGAAACTTTTTACGCTCAACGTAATTGGTTACCTCATAGTAGGTTAAAATTATGAACAATTGTTAAGAGAACATTCAGAAAGTATACTATACGAAAACATTTATGAAGTATTGCATGCTACAGTACTAAGGGCACGTAAGTCTAGAACTTTAAAAGAGGTATGACGCATGGAGAGGAACGTCCTTTAGCAAAGCACGATAAGGTTAAATGGAAACCTTGGGTAAACCGATATTATATGAAAGAAAGAATGCCCCTAAACAAGAAGCCGTAAATGAACAAGATTGTGATTCTAAGTTTTCGAAGGAAGAACCTTCAAATAAGAAGGATTATGATAATGGGTGATTTAGATATAATGACCAAGCCTTAAGAATGACTAAGACAAGAAAAAAAACAATGGTGAACTGGATTTTTGGTTGCATGAAGTGAGTAACGGAAGGGTAGGGTCCCAATATGACAGTAAGATAAGAAAGATAGGAAAAGGTAGTAAGAGAGATCTCATGAATTTTAAATCTAAGAGTAACTCTAAAGAAGAAGAGATAAAGAAAATCCCCAAGGTAAAAGTGAAGAACTGAATGAAGAGCCAAGGTCCAATGAGATGTAAATTGGATGAGAGACTGTCCTATGGCGTATCACCTGATCGAATCACAAGTCGACACGAAGGAAATCTAAGGCCCAATGGGAGCTAACACATAGCAAAGACACCACGTCAGTAGCCGAATAGGACATCAGAGAAATGATCGACCAATCAGGGGTCGACATGTGTCAGTGGCACAATATTTAAATCAGTCAATCAGGGGACGCCACATGTTATATTCAAATGGCTAGTAGAGTACGGTAAGCAGCCACGTTGGAATGAGTGAACAATGGGAAGCCACTACATGGCCAGTCAACGAGTCAAAGGATGACTCGAACGCTGAGTGGGAAGTCGTGTCAACGAAGCCATCCAATCTTAGTGTGCCACATGGCAGCTCGCACGCACACACAAAGTGTCGTCTTCAACCTCTAAAAGTTGGAAGATAAGAATGATAGACTGCTGCTCATTCTCTAACGACCGAAAAACCCTCCCGATATGACTGTGAACGGGAGAGATTAGAGTCGAGGGATGGACGAACGAATAGCAGTGTCAGTTGTCAAGCTCCCTATACAAATAGCTTCTCCCTATTCGTCCTCCTCATTCCTCAAATGACTAAACAAGATGAAGTACTCCATTTTCCAATAAAGAATGAACCAGAGCTCCGACTTGGGTCTTTTCCTCAACCTTCGAAGGTGAATTTAGGTTCCCTAGAACCGTGAAGAAGTCCTCTACCTCCCTTCAATTCAAGGATCATCAGAGTAGCGCCGATGAGCTCACACACTACTGTCACTTTGCCGGTCGCAAAGTAGCAGAATCCTTCAAGTTGAATTATGGGCACACTTAACCTCCTACGACTAGGCCGACCCTCCCACACCTCTCCTCGACCAATCCTCGTCCTCCTGGAACTTTTAAGGTAAGTCAATTCCGCCTCCTTTCACCGGAATAGTAGAATTGTAGAACCTGAAACAAGAAAACTTCTCTCATTCAATTCTCATTGTTGAGGCTACCAATTGACATGCAATTTGATCCTAGGAGGATCCCCTTGATGAGCACTAGCCACCCATATCCAGAGCTTCGACAACTACCTCTTCGCTAGTAAAAAAATGAAACTTTCTCTATTTAGAAAAAGTTTTTCGGAGAATCTCCGTTTAAGATCAATTTTGGTTCAAATGAATTTGTTCAAAGCTCAGGATGCTCGTAGTAAGATGAGTGAAATTATTAGTAGCATGATAGGGGAAATTAATAAGATTTTAGCTCTCATTTTGATGAATAAAAAATTTGGGGTCAATATGCATGTTTTGATAAAATTGAGTAATTTGTGAATTTTTTGAAAATTTGGGATTTTTATAAAATTAACTTCAATTGAGAGTCAATTGGTTATTAAGATGAAATTAAGGACTTAATTATAATTAAAAATAGATTTTAGGAATTTAATTGTAATTAAAAGTATTTATGAGGACTTATTTTTAATTTAAATAATTTTATAATGGGTAAAATTACAAATAAAGTAAACTTAGGTAATTTTACTAATTAAATTCGGAGTTAATTGTAAATGGAATAAACCTGGGGACGTTTATTCAATTAGGAGAAAATCTAGGGAGATAAGTGAAAATATTCGAATAATTTAATAAATTATTATCCGTGATAATGTCAATATGTACCAAGAGACTTATATCTACAACCACGAAAAGGTACCGAGACAGTGGAAATTCATTCGAGACGAACGAGTCACGAAATATGGGTGAGTGTGATTTCTGACATTAAGCCCATTTAGGGTAATTAAAGTATCTTCATATCTCTCAAAGTTAGAAAATTATTTTCTACGAATAGTCTACTCTAACTACGTGAATCTGCTCAAATTTTAGTAGATATTTTTTATAATAGCATGAAGCACGTATTACTTTGAGCTTGTATTATTCTAGTGGGCCCTATGTATCAGTTTTTAAACTAAAGTGGGTTCAATACTATATTTTGAAAAACTAGTGAAGTGGGCTAATGCTAATGGGAATGGGTTTAAACCCGTAAAAAATTAATATTTTAGGTTTATGGAAAACCTTTATAAATTACTAATTGTGCGATTTAGGTGTTGAGACGAAGCCGGGTCGTGTAATTTATTGGGCTGATAGCACCAAAGATAAATTTCTTAAATAAAAGACTTTTGCTTGCGTATGCTGATATACGAAGCCATTAATACGCTCGATATGGGGTAGTGTTAATTATAAGGGCTATTGTACGAACTAGAGAGCATAAGAAAAGTTTTGTCATTTAGTAAATGAATAAACTCTCGGAGCTTCATACGCATTGAGACCGAGTAAGAAGGGGAGATGTTTCATCCTACTATAGTGGACACGAAAGCTAGACTTAAGTATGGGGATGGCCTGTGGAGCTCACCCAAACTTGTGGTAGAAGGTGTAATATATTACTAGTGTGGTCGGTAAAGTCGCTACGGACCATAAGTGGAACATTAAGGGACTGTTTTGCGAATGTGTTATCCATTTAATAATAAATGGCATGTGCTTGATTATTAAATAAATAAAGGAAAATGGTGTAATAAGACAAATGTTTTAAATAATTATTGTTATTACCCACTCACTAAATTGTATAACTCATCCACTACATTAAATATTTTAGGAAAATATGAAAAAACTCTAAGTGAAAAGTACATTACTTAATAAACCTCATGCCATAATTATATTACGGTATGTATTATGGAAAAATGTATTTTCCGTAAATTATTTTAAAAATATTTTTAGATTACACGTTACTTCTACTAATACCATAGTGGGTATTTTATATAGGAAGTAGTGACGAGTTGATCACATTTTCCAACTAAATTAGATTAGGACGTGACAATGAGAGTTAGAGAATGGTTGTGTTATCTATTAAGGGAAAATGAAAAGAAGACTATGGAATGAATTGTGTGATATTTTCTAGTTTTTTTAGTACACCTAAATGACGTACGGGTACTGTTCTATGTGTATGTGCATGGGTCATGGACCACTGATAAGTGGTTAAGTAGCTATGATCCAGATGCCGACAAATGAACATCCAAACGAAGTAAATGAAAATTTAAGGATAAAAAAAGATGGTTTAGAAAAATTAGTTTTCAAAATTGAATAAGAGAATTTAAGGATAAAAAAAGATGGTTTAGAAAAATTAGTTTTCGAAATTGAATAAGAGAAGTTTAGGTATCTAAATGTAAATATGAAAACGATTGGTTAACTATAAATAATTACAAAAAGTTTAATAACCAAAGTTAAAATAAAATAAAATTTTAGACAACTTTTAAATTTGAGGAATGTAGAGTTGAGTATGAAAAATAATTTTTTTTATTCCAAATTAGGAGACAAAATAGTTAAACAATAACAAATTTATTATTTTAGAATTGTTTTAGTATTTTATGGTTATACAATAACGAAGCCGAGTACACTTGTGCAAGATCACTAGCTGTGATAGTATATTAAAAAATATTGAGTAAATTAATTAAAGAGGTTAAGGTGCATATCCCCTTAAGGTACATCCATCTACGGACACAATTTGTCCATAAAGATCTCGAGAACATAAAAATCTATATCGAATGAACTCCCTAACGCTAATGATACATAGAAAATGGACAAAGGAAATACCTGAACCTACTGCCCCTAAATGAGAGAATAGGTTGCAGCAAGCAAAACTAGAAATGGCATTTGTGCTTTATAAAGGCCCTACAGATCGATCAGTCATAAGTTGCCCATCCTAATGCCACTGTCTCTGCTATAAGGCGAGGGAGCTTCATTAGCATTGGAGAAAATAACATAATATAGCTCAGAAACTATGCCAGTGAGGACAGTGAAGGCTGCTCCTGCCCCAAAGATACCCTTCCTTAAAGTCTCGCACGATGGAGGAGACTCAGACAGCATAGTTCGATATTTAGTGTGGTATGCATTTCTTACAGAGCCAGCAAGCAAACAGATCTCAGCAATGAGAAAGAAAACCCTGAAATGTTGAAAATCCATCAAGTTCTTTATCAGCTTCGTATATTATCTGAAGAATTTGCCTAAAGATTTTAAGGTTAGTAGACTTCACATTTAATATTTAATCAAGGGTTTTCATGACTCAGGCCAACCTCAAAACAGAATGTGGCTTGAGGCTAACCTCACAAACTCAGGTAGCATCCTTACACAATCAATCTATGCCAATAATGATTGTCAAGTAAACAGCATGGTTTTAAGAGTTTTAAGTTTCTCCCACATGAATCGGGTAAACAAACAGGGGCATGCTCAGGTCTTTGTAGTGTGAAAGCCAAGCCACTATATTTGAAAGTGTGATGGTTTGTTAAGAATATTAGCAATAAGATAAGATTATTACCTACTTCCAGAAAATGCATGCCAAGGACCTTCAGCATATAGAATGCAACAGGAATGTAGATGTCAGAGAAGCACATACCAGGTTGTAATGAACAAGGCTATTGCCCAGGCTCGAGAAGCACTAGGCCTCAGACCCTTACCGCAGCATAAGCAACGACTCACTGCCATAATAAGAAGATGGCTAACCAGAAGGAATAGTAAAGCCCCAACGCCCAGTCCAGTTGCAATATCAGAGTCATACTGACAGTATCTTTTATTATCAGAGCCTGTGACTATTTTAGCCTGTCAAAGTGAAGATCAAGAATAAGAGAACCAAGAGTAATTAATTACCTCTGCATGCCGATGCTAGCCAAGCAAGGATAGAGCATAAGATATCAAAAAGATAAGGACTTCTTTCCATTTTACCTTTTCATTTAAATTTCAATATTGCAAAAGATCCCTATATGTAAAAGGCATCAATGGTATAATAATGAAGGATAAAGTAGATATTAGGTCATGGAACTATCATCATTCCCTTATTTTTTTTCATTGATATTTGTACCATGTCTGATAGTTTGCAAATATTGTCACAAAATTCAATTTGTGTGATTCCAAGAAGATATAACTTTACTTTACAATTGCATGCATTTTTTAGGCTTGTTAATTGATGTTGATAATTTGTTAATTGCATGCATTTTTTTATTTTACCTATCCTATAAGCATGGTAATTGATGTTGAGGAGAACCTTATTAAGGTAGGGGCAATCTATTGTGTTTATAAGCACCAAATTAACCTACAAAACATGTTGACCCAAATGATATTTAATGAATCGGATCCTATGGTTTTTTATAATCCATTCTTAGGTTATGATTTGTTGTTATGATAATTTACTTTTTATCTCAAAAATATAAAATTTTTTATGTTCCATGCCACACTAGTTCACCATTTGTATTTGTTTTAATAAGTGCCTGGAAGATTTATGGATATAGGTATAAGGAGGATACCATCTATATATATTTTTTTGGATAGATGTAAATAATTCTTTATTATTATATAATTAACTTTTTGTACTAAATTAATAATAATAAATGTTGAGAATATAATTTTTATATTTGATAAAATAAATAAGTTATAATTTTTAATTATATATGTAAATGATACTAGATCAAAAACCCTACTCGTGGTCTAATAGAATATATATAAAAAATACTTAACTTGAGTACGTTATTCTCACTCGATAATGAAATTATAATATATGGTTCATATAAAGTTATTGAGTTCGAGTTAAAAAATTGCACTTGACAATAGTGAGAAATGGTATTGAGAATATGACAACAAATTGGATAATATATACAAGTGCTATCGTTTATAATATTGTAAATATTTCACTATTTACAAGTTATAAAAAAATATATACTCTAACATTTATTAGTTAATAATACATTCTCATAATAAAAAAGACAACAAAATATATTAAAAAAATTAAATAGGGTAAAAGTGATAAAATAAGTTAAGGTTCAGAATCAAAATGTAATTTTCTCAACAATGAATTATTATAGGTAGCACGATCAAATAGACAGAAGTGTGCATCAAGGGATGAATGAAGGGACCCTAATTGGAGTACCTTACTAAAGAAATTGATGTACAACTTTCACTAAGGTCCTATCCGCTTTTTTCTTACTAAAGAAAAGGAAAGATGGTTGTATAAATTCCACCAACCCTATCCTCTGTTTCTTTCTAAATTATATGTTGCTCGTTCTCTCTTTTTTGCCCACTTACCCATTTCATAAAGCCATCTTGTTTTATAATATAGTCTAAAGCAACAGCTGTGAAACCTCAAGATTTCAAAAACATCCTGTATCACTTCAAATTTCTGATTTCCCTCGTTGTACCTTTCCTAAAATTTAAAACAGACAGCTCAATTAGCAAAAGGTTCCAAAAGTAAAATGGACAAAAGAAGATGAAAATTCAGAAGATTTTTAGATATACACATCAAAGAGCTACGGTTTCAAAAACAAAGAGCAACAGTTGTGAAACCTCAAGATTTCAAAAACATCCTGTATCACTTCAAATTTCTGATATCCCTCGTTGTACCTTTCCTAAAATTTAAAACAGACAACTCAATTTGCAAAAGGTTCCAAAAGTAAAATGGACAAAAGAAGATGAAAATTCAGAAGATTTTTAGATATACACATCAAAGAGCTACGGTTTCACCTCATAGCAATAAAACCACAGGTAGAATACAGCAGCCACATGAATCATAGAAACTGAATAAATTAGCCTGTGTACAACTAATTTCACTGGAAGACCTCAAACAACACCATCAGCTAATTGAGATTTTAAGTGAGTGTCCCTCAATCTAAAAAGGTATAAACTAAACCAATGCCGCAGAAATGTGAAATCGATGTAGAGCTTGGAGATGAACTTAAAAGACAAGCTTGCTTACAGTGTTTCTTCGCTGCTCGGCGGCGACAGCCAGTGCAAAAGCCACCAAATCCAAGACGAAGACTGCCACGAGTACCACGGTAGAAGCCATGACTCTCACTATCTAAATCTTTCCTCCCTCTTAGATATCTGACAGCGCAACCGGTGGAAAATAGAGGAAGGGAATCTGGTGCAGCTGTCTTAAAAGTGGTGAAGACGAAATAAATTTTCCTTTACTAAAAAAATTATTATTATTATTATTATTATTATTTTCCTTTACTAAAAAAATCATTTTCCATGGTGAAAAAATAGAGTTGTCCTTCTATAAATTTTCCCCGATAAATCATTTTATATATAGAAACACAAAAAGCTTATCATAATGTTTATTAGATATAAGTTTAATGGATGAGATTAATACGGTCCAATGATAAATTTACTATTTTACAAGTATCAATTATTAAATAATTTAAATTTATTAAATAAAATATTATAAAAACATACTTAAATTTATCGTTAATGCATATATAATTTAATTTAATATTTTATGATAAAATATATTATTTCAAGTGGGAGATCAACTTAATAATTTTCAAGATAGGTAGATTATTTTTAGAATAATTTTATTAGATTAATCCTTAAAACATAAAAATCTTGGTCAGCCTGAATTTGAGAGCCGGCAGATCATTATTTTTTACAGACGCTCCACGACAAGCTCCCAAACCTCCACGCATGCACCCACTTCTCGCTTTTCTGCCTTGGTGCGTACTGTGCAACTGTTACTCACATTTCAAGAAGAGGACAGAAGCACCGCAATCGAAGAAGGGTCCATCAGAATATCCATTCACATCTTCTTCTTCCTCCACCCTGCTCCTGCCCATCGAGAGCGAGAAAGGCGTGTTTTCTTACATTTTCTTTGGTGGTCACTTCGATTAGGGTTTCTGATTTGATGATTGAGCTGGTAGTTCGGATATGTGCGTGATCTCAGTGCGGAAGTCGTTCAAGGACTCACTCAAAGTTCTTGAAGCTGATATACAGCATGCCAACACTCTGTAAGATTTGAGATTGCCGTCTGCTTCATTTAAATTAAGATGAATGTGTGAAAATTTATAATTATTAAGTGAATTGTGTCATCTATGATGCTTTAACGGTTGTATTTTTTCTCTGCTTCCCTAGGTGTTAGAGTTTGCCCTTTTTCTAATCCTCCAATTTTCGATATTTTAATGGCGAGGTTCATCGTCTGTTCCTTGTCTCTTGCGTCTCTCTTTTCATGCAAGTAATAAAGATAATTTCCTCCGTTATCATATTTGTGAGAGGCCTACCCAGTTCTTCTAGAACTGTTCAGTCTGCGCATACTAGAGCTGCTTCAGGTGGGCAATCTGTTTTGTTGACTCAGAGCTTTAGACATGGTTGAAAGTAGGTTCTGCGGTCCTGATTTGTCTGCAACATTGTGCCGATAGAATAAGTAGAAGCTCGTGTCATGTAATTAGAAATAGTTTTTACTGTGAAGATGAACTCGTGCTGTTTAATTTTACTTAGATTTTTGGGATTTGTGTTTTTTGGAGTCTTGAATAAGCTGTTATTTTATGCAGGGCATCAGATTTCCCAAGAGAGTATGATGGAGCCTGCCTCCAGATGAGAATGTCATATAGCCCAGCTGCTCACTTTTTCCTCTTTCTTGTGCAATGGACTGATTGCCATCTTGCTGGCGCCCTTGGCTTGTTAAGAATATTGATCTACAAGGTGAAAAAACTTTCAACAATTCTTTTTGGACTTTTATATTTTTATATGTAATTGATTCAAACAAGAAAAATAAGACCTTGATTACAACTTTAGTTTTATTTGCTACTGCTGTCGATGCTGAATTGGCACTGAAAAGAGAATTCCGAGAGTTTAATAACTGGAATATGGACAGAAGTCTGGAAACGCGTGTTCACTGCATGGTGTGTCAATGTGTCATTAATGCCTTTAATCTGGGAAAATCAGCAATAGCTTGAAACTATGTTCTGATGAAATTTGATATTTACAAGGTTTGAACAAGATATATATTATGTTTGTTCTTTCAGGTGTATGTGGATGGTACTACTACCATGTCTATACATGAAAGGAAAGCAAGTATCAGGGAGTTCTATGGTAAGATTTTCAACTCATCGAGATCTAAAAGTTTCTGAAGTTTGTGTATTAGCATGAGATATTACTTATACTTGTAACATACTCTACTGGGCAGCCGTAATTTACCCCTCTCTCCTCCATCTTGAAAGAGGGGTTACAGATACAGAACATAAGAGGCAAAAGTCAGTCTGCAGCGAGAGGTACAGGAGGAGAGATGAGATGGAGGAATATAAGCAATACAACCCTGATATTGAAATTGCAAGGGAAGATGAGTGCGGGATATGCATGGAGTTGAATAGCAAGATTGTGCTGCCCAATTGCAACCATGCTTTGTGCTTGAAATGTTATCGCCAGTGGTACCTTTTCTTCTCTTCACACACTGGCTGTCTTAGTGCAGCATTTTTAAAGGAAACGGAGAAATAATAGTTGGCGAGTTTCTATTGCTGTTGCATATTGGTGGAGCGAGTTATCATTGTGGGGATCATTTATGTGTTTTATGTTCAATATCCTATATTGGGAATAATGTGGTTGGAGGGAGAAAAAAGAAGATGGACATAACAATTTCCCTAAGATTGGTAATTGGTGTTTATGAGGTTGATAACATGCCTGAATTTTTCAATAAATTATTTTAGCATATGAATATATCATTTCAACAAGACATCGACAAAATAGCAAGCCCATGATAGTGATGATGTTAGACTGAATTAAGGGTTTCAAAGCTATCTATATTTACTATGGAAATTGGATGTCACATCCTTTTCATGATGTGTCATTTGGCTGTGTGAGGGGCTTCCCATTATCACAGATAATTGAGGCCCTTCTGGTGTCAATATCTTTTGCAGGCGCATAAGGTCACAGTCATGCCCCTTCTGCAGAGACAGTCTGAAGAGGGTGAGCTCTGGCGATCTTTGGGTCTATACAGATAGTAGGGACATAGTAGACATAGCTACAGTGACCCAGGAGAATCTGTGGAGGCTTTTCCTATACATAGACAAGCTGCCTGTGATTATTCCTGATTCTGTATTTGAGTCTTATGACTCTCATGTGAGATGATGAGCCAGCAGACTTGTCAAGGTACTGAGCTCCTTGTCTTCATCCATTTCCATTTCCATTTACATGGTTTATGTTTGTCGTTCAGTTGTCCCACTATATATCAAGAAGCTGTCTCGATTTGTTTGGAGCATGCTTTCCTTAAAACATGTGGAGTCAATTAAAGTGGAACTGTATCTAGAAACATTTGTACATATTCATCTGTATAGCTTGAAACTTATGATGGTGAAGGCTCTCTCTCTTCGTATCCTTATTCTTTAGTCTCTTATTTTTGCTTCCGTATTTTAAGGTTGTATTATTATGCATATAACATATGTACACATATTTT
Source organism: Trapa incisa (assembly GCA_030064435.1). Classification (NCBI taxonomy): domain Eukaryota; kingdom Viridiplantae; phylum Streptophyta; class Magnoliopsida; order Myrtales; family Lythraceae; genus Trapa; species Trapa incisa. The sequence goes on from CM057765.1 coordinate 5,547,933, forward strand.
GAGGTTGTGTTGTTTAGTAAATTGGTTGGGTTTTCTGTCTGATTATGTAGTATAGCAAAAATTGCCATGTATAGCATCTTGCATGCAGTCTTGAGTTTTTCTGCATTCCTTGAACACCACCTGGAGATTGGATGAAGTCAACATAGTATGTATTTGGGTCTAAGTTACTTTCTCGGGTTGCCATGATATGATTGATTATGTAGTACCAAAAATTGCCATGTATAGCATCTTGTGTGCAGTCTCCAGTTTCTCTGCATTCCTTGAACACCACCTGGAGATTGGATAAAGTGGACATAGTACATATTTGAATCTAAGTTACTTATTCGGGTTGCCATGACCGTAGTTGAATGTATTCTTTTTTTTTTGCACCAAAGTAGTTGAACGTATTCTGATGGATCAAAAAGCAAGAAAAATGAATAAGAACAAGGTACTTGGACTCCATATTTAATCTTGCCATAGTTTTTTGTGACAAGTTACTGATTTAGGTTGAACTGTCTGTGGGTCGCGCATTAGGAGATAAGAGGTTGGAGCAATGGAAAATTTGCTGCTGGTGAGTTATCATCACCCTCACCCTCACCCTCTTAGTAATACTGTAATCCTACTGACCTCAAATTCATGCTAAACAAGATTGACAGCCCTGCTTCCAAGAAAAAAAGTCGTTGAAACAAATTTAGAAGAATTTATACATCTTCTCAACAAAAAAAAAACTGTTGAAATAAGTTTGTATTGGGCCATCATCTATCTACAGATTCTCGTACAGGTAAAGTTTGAGGTTTACGTCATACCAACCAACGAAGCAGCATAGTTGCTAGATCTGAAATACATATAATTGCTCACCATTTTCAACAATTAAGTGTTTTTTATGACACAAAATTCAAGAAAATTTAACTATTATAAACTTAATATTTCTTGTAATCTAACAGTGGGATTACAACTAATGAATACTATTTTGTAAGTCAAGATCATTTATGTTTGAGGATAGATTTCATTGACCTTTTATCTTTCAATAGTAGGAATATATTGCTTGCCGTTAATGTGTCCAAGTGGTGCACCTAACTCGGCATGCTAATAGCCATAATTAGTGATGAATGATCGCATATTTGCAACAATTGCCCGCTCTCATGAAGAAATATCCATCCACAGATTTTTGGGTTTTAGAGTGGATTTCATCCAAAGGCGATTAAGTGGACGTCCAACCTTTTATAATGTGCTCCCACACCTTTGTTTGCTTGCCAATTAGTCAAAAATAGAGCTTGCAATTAATTTTTTTAAGTCTGGTTGCAGAAACAATATGCGGACTAAGGGTGTCAAATAAACCTCCGGAGGGTGGAAAAAGAAAGGGTGGGTGAACGATATAATTCGATAAGTTCGCCTTGTTAGTTTATTCTGATTATTAACTCGAATAGATCTAACTTTTAATATCGTTTGATCTAATTCTTAACTTGATTCAATTTAATATTTGATTGAATAGAACTTTTAATATGCTCCTATTCAAATTGTGATATAAATTTTAATTTTTAATCTGAATTCAAATTCAATAACTTTTAATTATTAATTTTTGATAAATTAGGTTATTTTAATAGTGAACTAATTTAATTTTATCAATTTCTAAATTTTCAATTAAATTTCTTATTTTAGTTCAACGCTGCTTTTCCATTTAAATCAATATAATAAATAACAGTATTACTAAATTTTTATTATTTATAAAAAACGAGTCGAGTATCAATAATTTGTAAAAGATAGGATTAATATCGAAAAATATGTATAGTATCAATTATTTATAAAATAAAAAATAATTCTCGATAACTTATAAATGATATGTTGAATTTGGATAGTTTATAAAATATGAGTTTAGTTCTATCGATTTATTAAAGAAATTTTGAACTCGATAATTTACGAAAAATAAATTTTTTTTGCTCAAACGAAATATATATTAAGAACCAATAGTTTATAAAACATGAGGTGAGTTTGATAATAACGAAAGAATGATTGAGACCCATTAGTTTTCTAGAGTAGATGCTAATACTTGATACCAAAGATTAGTTGAGACCCGTTAGCTTATGAAAAATAATCATAAACTCGATAATTTACAAAATATGGATTAAGACCTAATAATTTGTAAAAGGCGAGTAGAGACTCGATGGTTTATAAAAGACGGGATGAGACCCTATGTTTAAGGAAGATAAGTCGAGACCTAATAATTTATAAAAGATAGATTAAAACTCAACAATTTAAAAAATAAATGAATAGTGACATTTTATAAAATACGAGTTGAGTACCAACGTGTATATAATATGGCCCATGGGATATTGATGAGGATCGATTAAATCATGTGTGTGATTACTAGAGAACAAGTCAATTTATTAATGTATGTTTGTGTTTTATATGCATATAATGCAATCCTTCCACCCACATTTAGGATTTATTAATGTATATTTGTGATTTCCATATGCATATAATGTAATCCTTCCACCCACATTTAGGTTGTAGAAACATTACAACTACCCCACTTTCCTTATCTTATAATATTGAGACCCTAAATATTTTAGTACCGATATGTTATAAGACTCAAAAAAATACAAGTGTATTTGAGTAAAATTTCAAATAATTTTCACAAATTATGTATACAAAATATTATTGATAAAAATAATGTATAAGTTGAAAATCTTCTCCATATAAACTAATTTAGTTATCATCCAATTGACTTAACTCAAATTTTATGTTGTTACTATTTCGAAATCTTCTAACTCAACTCGGACTGTATCTAAAATAGGGTTAGAGAGAGTTTTGAGACTTAACTCAAATTTTATGTTGTTACTATTTCGAAATCTTCTAACTCAACTCGGACTGTATCTAAAATAGGGTTAGAGAGAGTTTTGAGTTGTAAAACTTAGTGAAAATTGATACTAAGATGTCATATACATGAATACAACCCACTAAAATATCAACATAGAATATAAAATATTTTAAAATTTTACTCATTTAAAACCTGTATAGTTTTTTTCACTATACTTATTAGGAGAACTATTCCTCATTCAAACAAACACACATCACACTTATCACACCCTAATCTGATTTCGATCGAACATCTAGACAATTCGTCAAATACTTTCGGTTTTATAATAATTAGCGTCTCTTTATTGTAAGTCCAACCGGATTTAAAACTCAAAATAAAACCTGTTAGTATATCTTTTCACAATATCTATTTGAAACAAGAAAATAAGTTCAATAAACAATATGAGGACTAAGTAATGAATAAAAGATGTAATTTTAATTTATTACGATTTTTCGTAACATGGGTATGTCTCTCTACACTTTAGTTACCAAAAAGGAATATTGGAGAGGTGAACTGTAAAGCCTAGTGAATATGATTAACTCAAACATAAGTATAAATATAATTTTTTTAATAATTTTATTTTTAAAAGTTATATTTTCTAAGCAAGAATTTTCTCTCATGACCGACACCAATCTTTTCAATTTTCCTATTTCACTATTATGATATTATTATGCCTTCTTATGCATTTTTTTTTTATTTTTATCATGTCCATATCTAAATTATCCACATCATTATCTTACGATTGGATACTATTTCTTTTAAAATATCTATTAGGAATATCTCGTCATTCACTATAAATTTATTTCTAGAGACATTACCAAAATACTCTTATCAATCTTGTTATATTGTCAAATCATTCTTTTTTACTAGTATCTAGGGTATGAGTCCATTCATATTGATGATAATATGTGCACTCATCTCGTACATTCTCTATCCTTTCACTTTGCTTGGGCACACTTATAATAGTAATTAAAGGTTTTTTTTTAATATTTTCTCTTTTATCTAATTAATTTCTTTTGATCATCATCTCTATTATTCTCATTTATCGTAGTACTTTTTTAAAGTTTAATCCTTAACATGAATTCCTGACAACGGCAATACCTATCTAGATGTAAGAATATGAACTTATCTTCCTTTTACATTCTTATTTTCTAGTGGTAAAAAAAATCTAAATTACTTTATGGACAATATTATGATTTTTAACTCATTATAAAACTTATTATGTTTCCCACGTAGCATTCTAATTACGTATGTATACTTCTGATCATATATGAGTAATTCTCAAATTTTATGCTTGACACGTCGTGATGCCTCTTTCGAGCGATGTTTTATCGATATCCTTTCTATTGATTTTTTAATACGGAGAAACATCATCATTATTTCTTAGTAATTATTCTTAGGGTAACATTTCAATCCACCTATCACTTTTTGGTGTCCAATTTCCCATAAATATCATGGAAACATGATTTATACTTTTAGTACATCTTTTCCTATAAGGCCTTGTACACCCATATATAAGGTTTTTTCTTATTTATTGTTCCCCGGTACTTGTACCTTAATTCATCGATATTATAAGGTTTATAGTTTCATTGATATTTTTAAAGCACACACATTTTTCCAATTCCGATAATTCAGAGATCACCACCCTATTATTGTCCACATATCTCTATGTCAAGTGTGTTGAGTTTCTTTCTCGTGGTCATATATCTTTCGACATTTTCTCACCCACACTATAATACTCATAGGGTTTACCTTAGGTAAAGTTAACTTAAACCCTATTTTCAATATTTAAAACTTTTACTCACTCCAAATAATTTACTAACTCACTTCATTTATTTAGTATGATGCCTTAAAATTATTACAATAATAATTGGCTTATCTTATTCATGTACTCACTTCAAGAGTTTTCTCATCATATTAGTTTACACTTAATAACCAAAATATTATTTAATTATTGTATATATTAATATGTATTTATCACACCATTTAATATAATAATTTATTACAGCACTTAATGTAGTAATATATTTGTAACGGTTTATTATTTATTATTGAGTTGTATATAATTAGGATGTTATAGTACAGTCAATAATACAACACAATCTTATCTATCGGGTGGGCTCTTTCTTTCTATTCTTTCTTTTCTAAATTTCTTCATTTCCTTTATGGTATTAGAGTAAGCCTAAATCTTCGCAGCATTGTTTCAGCTTTGAAGATCTAGAACACATCTGCTGCCTACTATTGAAGACTATTGAGCAAAAACCACATTTTATTCAAAACCAATATTCTCCGTGCGTGGTATTAATATTCTCATCCTTCTCTACAAATATGAGTTCCTTTATCGCAGTAATCCTTCCTACTTCACTCCCTACATTGCCTATCAAGTTTGACAATACTAATTACTATCTTTGGAGAAATAATATCACAAATTTGCTGCAAGCATATCAGTTATTTGGATATGCAGATTGTATTATCCCTCAACCCAAATCCATTGTAATGCTGAAAGAAGGAGCTACTGAGCTTGAAATAATCAACCCGGAATATGAAGCGTGGACTATCCAGGATAAGTTCACTTTAACAACTATAATTGCCTCTATATCTACTGAGGTGAATTTACAAATAATCGGAGCTATTACCTCTGCAGACGCCTGGAGTCGGCTTGAAATTTTGTATAGCTCCCAAACCCGCGCTCAAAAGGATATCCTTAATCAACAGTGGAGGGAGTTGAAGAAGGGAGAACAGCCTGTGGCATCTTATTTGGCAACCATTTCTAACTTAGCTACCTATTTTGCTCAAATCGGTCGTCCGAAACCAGATCATGAAATCAAGGACAAATTATTTGATGGTTTAGATAGGGAATGGGAAGCTCTTACCCTTGCAATGTCACCAGTTCTCGAAGCAATGACTCTTGATTCACTAAAGGCCCTTCTCCTTGCTCAGGATGCTCGACGAGTTCAAAAGTATGGTACTGACTCCGGCTCCAGTAGTGCACCGCTCTCTGGCCTACTCGAAGATTTTTCTAAGTCTGCATTTTATGCCACTGCCTTCTCTAGTCACGGACCACGAGGACTCCTTCCATCTCCGCCCCGTCCTCACTTCAGTGATCTCAGAAACCATAATCGTAGAGGAGGACGCAATGGAGGAACTGATAGAGGCTGGGGAAAACCTCTTGAAAATCGTGGGAATTTTTCTTTACAGGAATTCAAACCACGCGGATCTGGACCACACTTCAGCTCACGTCAGACGGATGCCCAACCCACCACACATTCTACAATTCGGCCCACTTCTCATAAGCCCACCTCCTCCTATAGTGTGATATGCCAGCTATGTGGGTTCATTGGCCACTCAACCCATCAGTGTCCATCATTCGAATTAAAGCCCACATCCTCTACTGCTCAGGCTCATTCTTCTTATGGACATAAACCCAGTCCACATCATCTAGACTGGTATGTCAATTCAGGTGCTACGAGTCATATTACTAATGATCTGTCACACTTGTCTATTCAGGATGATTCGACACTCTCTAAGCACCTCACGATCGGAGATGGGACAGGTTTACCTATTATCTCTTTTGGATCTGCCTATTTAACCTCACATTCTCGATGTTTCTCACTTACTAATATTTATTATATTCCCAAAATTTCTCTCAACTTATTATCTGTGTCTCTTTTCACTCAAGACAATTCCTGCTATTTTGAATTCTATTCCACTCATTTTCTTATCAAAGTCTCTTTTCTCATCAGGAGCTGCTCTGCGGGAGTCGTAGGAACGATTTCTACTATTTGCACACTCGTTGTAATATTTCTTCTATTGCTTGTATTAGTCGCATAGAGTCTGTTCCTTGGTGGCATCAACGTTTGAGTCACCCTTCTTTTCAAATTATGAGTCATGCGCTTTCAGATCATTTATTAATGAGTAATATTTCTCCCTTACCCTTTTGTGACTCATGCTCTTGTGGTAAAATTACTCAACAACTATTTCTAGTCACTCACCATAAGAGTACCCATCCTCTCAAATTAATTCACACAGATATTTGGGGATCATCCCCCATTATTTCCTCTATAGGACATCACTATTATGTTCATTTGTTGGATGATTATAGCAAATTTTCATGGTATTTTGTTATAAAACAACGATATGATGTTCTCTCTATTTTTTGTGCCTTCCGTTTACAAGTTAAAAATTTACTTGGTCAACGGATTAAATCTCTCCAATCTGACGGTGCTAAAGAATTTCTTTATAGACCTTTCCAATTTGAGTTACAATCCGCAGGTATTCTCCAACGGATCTCCTGTCCACACACACCTCAACAAAATGGATCTGTCGAACATAAGTATCGTCACATTATCGATATGGGTTTTACTCTTCTTATTCACTCTCATGCTCCCACCAAATATTGGTCGTTTGCCTTTGAGACCACTGTCTTCCTTATCAATCGCCTTCCCACAAGATCTCTCTACTTTTGATCCCCATATGAGGTACTTCATCATTCTACTCCTGATTATAAGTTATTTCGAGTTTTTGGTTGTCGTTGCTTTCCTTATCTCTGCCCTTATCTTGCTCACAAACTTCAACCTCATTCAACTCCTTGTGTGTTTCTTGGATATCCCTCCAATTATCTTGGATATCGTTGTCTTGATACTCAAACATGACGCAAATTTCTATGTCACACAATCCATTTTGATGAATTTGTTTTTCCATTTGCCTCCTCGAGTTCCACATGTATGCCTTCCCTCCTCCTGTCGTGCACCCTCCTATGGTGAATCTCCCCACACCCGTCCCGTCTCCACCTCCGGACTCAGGTATGTTACCCCAATCTCCTGTACAAACACAAGTTGACTCACCTATTATTTCTGTTGAGGATGATCATGTTGCACCATCTTCCTCCCCTACATTGGATCATGCTCCTGCTCCACCTCCAGTTTTGTGTATGGTGATTCGCTCTCAAGATGGCAGTCTACCTCAACGGCGCTTCACTATTGATCCTACAGTGTTCATTGCCTCTATGGAACCCCGTACTTATTCCCAAGCTTCTCGTCACTCCTTTTGGGTTAAGGCTATGCATACTGAGTTTGCCACTCTTCTTCACAACCAGACTTGGGATCTCGTGCCCGCTCCACCTGGTCGGCCTATTGTAGGGTGCAAATGGGTTTACAAAATCAAACATCATTTTGACGGTTCAGTGGCTCGATATAAGACTCGTCTTGTCACTAAGGGCTACTCACAACGTCCTGGTCTTGATTATGATGATACCTTCAGCCCCGTTATTAAACCTGTTACTATACGGGTAATTCTTTCCCTTGCTGTATCTTTCAATTGGATCATTCGTCAGCTTGATGTAGATAATGCTTTTCTTCATAGTTATTATCTCAATGAGGAAGTTTATATAGATCAACCCCCTAGATTTGTTGATCCTTGCATTCCTAGCCATGTTTGTCGCCTATGCAAATCTCTCTATGGCCTCAAACAAGCTCCTCGTGCTTGGTTCTTCCGCCTGAGTTCCTATCTTCATCAACTTGGTTTTTGTAGCTTTGTTGCTGATAGCTCTCTATTTATCTATCGCACGAGTGAGTTTGTTATTTTTCTACATATCTATGTTGATGATATCATTCTCACTGGTTCTTCTGCTGCACTCATTGAGAACATCCTTCATGCCCTTCATAGAGAATTCTCTATTAAGGATCTTGATCTACTTCATCATTTTTTAGGCATTGAAGTTACTGCTCACTCTCATGGTTTATATCTCACACAACAGAAATATATTCGTGATCTTCTCTTCCTGATCCTATTGAATATCGTCAACTTGTGGGCTCTCTACAGTATCTCACTCTCACTCGACCTGACATCGCATATGCGGTTCTTCAGGTTTGTCAATTTATGCATCGTCCCACCACTACTCATTGGACTGCTGTTAAACGCATTCTCCGCTATCTTCAAGGGACACTTCATCATGGTCTTACTCTCTAGCGACACCCTCCTTCTGGTCTTCACTGTTTTTCTAACGCTGACTGGGACGGAAATCTGGATGAACGATGTTCTGTTAGTGGTTTTGCAATTTTTCTTGGCCACAATCTTATCTCATGGAGTTTTAAGAAACAACGAACAATCACTCGATCTAGCACTGATGCCGAGTACAAAAGTCTTGCCAATGCAACCGCTGAGCTAATTTAGCTTCAGTCTCTTCTTAAAGAACTCGACATCTCTTCCACTCATTCTTCAGTTTTGTGGTGCGATAATCTTTCAGCCATTTATCTCACTGCCAACCCCGTCTTCCATGCTCGCACAAAATATATTGAGATTGATTTTCATTTTGTTCGTGAACAAGTGCGTCAAAGTTTACTCAGTGTTCGTTTTATAAGAACTATTGCTCAATTGGCGGATTTGCTCACCAAAGGTCTCCCTTCTACCTGTCTCTCTCTTTTACGAGACAAGCTCAACATCCGGGGAGTAATAACCAAAATATTACTTATATATATTAATATGCATTTATCACACCATTTAATATAGTGATTTATTACAATACTTAATATAGTAACGTATTTGTAACAGTTTATTATTCATTATTGAGTTGTATATAAATAGTATGTTATAGTACAATCAATAATATAACACATTCTTATCGTGCACTCTTTTTCTCTATTCTTTCTTTTCTAAATTTCTTCATTTCCTTTAACATTAATATGTCTCTTGTGTACTTATATCACCCTTGTAATATGCTCTCTTTCATGTTAATTATAGCGATTATTTGCACATGATTCCTAAGTTGATGTATACATCCTTGTAGGGATATAAGATTTACTTAGGTTTTATTTCCCGTATTCGCACTACACAAGTTTCAAGTATTGTGTCCTGTGCTTCCTTGCTAATTGGCGTACGAATTAGAAATTTTTTAAACTCAACAACGATAAGGCTCGTGGTACCTTGTGTACCAATTCTTCTATTAGATATTATCGATAACTTTGGAGCGAAGACTTCTATTCCAAATACCCTTTTACACACTCTATTTTCAAATGTCAATCAATAATTTCATGGTTCAAGTGAACTAAATGCATTAACTTTTCCAAAATACATGAGTTAAACTAGAGTTCTTATGCCCATTTTGCCCTTTTTCCAAAAGTAGGACATAGAGCATGTTGACTCAAAGAGGTACAACTCCAACACTTGGGTCTTCGCTAACATCGACCTTTCTTGGGTGATAAATCTTAGTCATGACTCTAGGCTTGAGATGAAAATATACCATATCCACTATTCCTAAGACCACTTTCACTTATCATACCCTTTCCACTTTGAGATCCATTACGCATACTAGCCTTATTTTTCAATACTATTGGTTCACGTGAGTCTCACTTTGGTTGACAATATCTCCTAAAGGTTTTTTTTTTCTCTTGCCTCTAAAGTGATAATTAGAAACATTAGAAAGTTCACCCTTGGAAGGTTTTTCGTGCCCATCCAATGCACTCCCATATATTAAGCAATGTTAACTTGTTTTCCTTTTTTTCCCAAGGTTTCCAAGTCCATAGGACTTCCTATACTTCCCCTTCTATAATAAATATTCATGGTTAGTCTTTCACAAATCTATGGCATATATTAACCAAATCGATGACAAATCATTCGAAGTCAACTAAGATTACTCCCAATTTTGCGACAATGTCCAAATTCTATCGCAACCGTAAGAATTTCCCGACTCTTCTCATTCATAAGATGGGGAGCATGCAATCCTTATTGAATATCAATTTCAATTCAATCTAAGAAGGTTTCACTAATGAGTTGGCTTTTATGTACTTCAACTAATGGCATGCTTGTACCTTATTTTAGAAATAAAATATTCAGGTTCCAAAAATATGGTATCACACATAGTTAAAAAAATTATTAGAAACTATTTATTACCTCTTGAATCACACCAAATAGTAGTCTAAATAATATGAAAAACACGATTTACATAGGGTATTTAAGGCAAAGGTATTACCAAAGCTCCAAAAAATTATCACAACCACGACGCATACCATAATCTCGAATGTCGGTGGTGTTTGCTTGATGGGATTGAGAGTAGTTTACAAAATTATTTTTGATAATGGTTGATCACCGAAGATGTCGAGTAAGGCTGGGAAGACACTGCTTTATTTTCGGTTGAGTAAGGAGCATTACTATTTGATCACGTGAGCGTCACTAGAGCAAAAGCCAACATCAATTAGTGTTTCGTTTGAAAGTTGGCTTAAGTGCAACTCTAATTCCACAAAAATGACCAATTTTTGTGGTTGGTTATTTTTGTGGATGGAAATAAAAGTTAGTTAATAACTAACAAGAGTGGGGTCGAGTTTAATAATGCTAAGTTGAGTACTAAGGATCTATCACCATGCTGTTAGATAAAAACTAATAAATTTTATTTTTTATTTAATTTTACTAGTAGAAAATAGAGTAAAAATTATACTAAAATCAGATTATTTTTTAGTTATATATCAGTTCTAGATCAACCTAGAGTCAATCACATCTCTAGCCAACCTCTATATCTCATGTTGAATAAAAGTAGAGCAACATGTTCGTAGAATAATAACATATTAATTAAATAGGAATAATGGAGGGTATATTGGGCACAATAGATTAATTGCTAGAGGATTAAAAATCACTCGAATTTGCTCAACTTCAATTGAATTTGTGGAGGATGGAAGATTAGATTTGTTTTGTTTTGCCCAAAATAGTGCTCAAAACAAATGGAAAAAAAAGGGAACTAGGCTTAAGAGTTGACTGAGAAACACAAAATGGTCGGGATTTGACCGAATTTCATGCAAAATAGAATTAATTGACTTTTTAAAGGGAAATCAATCATAGATACCGGGATGAAAAAGATAATTGTTCTAAGAAGTTGAGTTTATCTCACTCGTAACAATAATATTTGACAATTTTTTATTTATAAATTTAACTCTCGTGATCCCAAAGAATAGCCCCTACATTGATGCTCAGCCTCCTCCCGTGTCTAGCATAACCACGTCTAACTTTCCCTATCAACTAGCCCTCCCCCTCCCATTCTCTTCATCTGCCTCTTCACAACCATCAATCACATCGTACCGTAGCCCCTCCTCCAGCGTCCATCATCCACTACAACCAGTGACAAGCCGTCCTCCAACTTGCAATCTAGCATAACTACAACAAGCTTGGTTCATCCAGCACAACACATGCACATAAAATTGACTCTTAATATTTTCTATTGATTTCATATGGTTAGAAAATGGAATGAAATAAATTTTGTGAAAACTAGATTTTTAAGGATTATGGAATATTCGATTAAATTAATCCATACTCATATTTCATAATTCTAATTTTGCATATTTATAGGATCACAGGACTATTTTAATAATGAGTATGCTAAAACTAAAACTTATTCCAAGTAGTAAATTAAGAGTCACTCAGCTCTAATTAACCAGTTCAATTAGGTAATTAGTTATTCATGAAAATAAGATTGATACATCAATAGTAGGATGATCCTATACAAACATAGTGAGGACAAAATCCATGAAAATTGAAATAATTATCCTTAATAAGAAAGTTGTAGTATCATAATCCCATGGAACTAGACCTATGTTCAATTTTTTAGCCAAGCCGGGACCGGAGGAGAAAACGGTAATTGTATATAAACGAACGCGTGCCAGATAAAAAGAGGTCTAAATTGTTGCCAATTAAAGGGAAGGGGACTAATATCACGAGTAAAAATCTATCGGGGTGAAAATTAATTATCGAAATGATAGAGGACTTGACTGGAAACCGATTGCCCTTGGATAAAACTGCTCCGCTCACTCCTATTTAAAAGTCCAGCTTCTCCCGCCAACATTATAGACGCAGAGAGAACGAAGTGCTCCTCCATATCACCATAGCTGAGCGATCGAGAGAGTCTCCACCTTCGAAAGCAGAAATCTGAATCGATCGATAGTTTCATCAAATTTGGAGATATCGGATCCCAATGTCCGCATCCAAGGCGATGTCGAAGAAACGTATTGAGGTGGAGACAGCTGTACTTGGCTCCAAGTTGGACGGGAGGAAGCGGATCAAAGAGGACGACGTAGATCTTGATATCTCTAAGTCGGTTTCTAAATGGATTCTGAGTGTTTTTTTGTTACTCATCATGCTATTGTGATGTTGAATCTAATCGCATGGACGTTGCAGTGATATACAAGGAATCATGTCGGCCTTGCAACAGATCCGAGAGAAGGCTGAGAAGGACGGTCAGAAGAAGAACGAAGAAACAATATCGAGGTGATCCGCGTTATATTTTAGCTCTATTTTTCTGTATATGATATTATTCTGTAGTTATAATCTGAATGGGACCTCATCTGATGATTTGTAATTGAGAGGAAGCTTCTTGCTCTTTTGATTTACTGAGTTTTTCCAGAGATATTCCGTTATCCTATGGAAATATTGGTTTTGGTTCTTAAATGACAATATAATGGTAGTGCTATCAAGAATAGAGCAGTGGAAGGACTTTTATGCAAAGAATTCCACTACTAGAGAAAGCTATTCCTTATTGATCGTCTGAGAGTTTCATTGATGATAATGCTTCCTAATCTATTTGTTTTCACATTACATCTGAATGGATGTGAAAGTTGACACTGGTGAAGAACTTCTCATTCATGTAGCTGAAAATTGATTTCATAATCTTTGCATAGCATACAATAAAGTTATTATGGAAATGGTGAACAGTTTTCTACTTGTCATTTCAATTTCTTTGGACAGCGTGGCATCTGAGATTCGATCCACCATGAATGAGTTTAAGTCGAAACTTGAAAAGGATAGGTATGAACTGCAACACTTATATATATTCCAGTCTTAGTAATAAATGTATGCCTTGCATTGCTGCGTTAGATTGAATATCTGATCATGCTAATATAATATTTGTCCAACTTGGGATATCGTTAACAGAGAAGTTTTCCTGAAGTCACTTTCAAAGAGCTCGAAGGAGGTCTGTCTACACTTTAAACTCTTATTAGCTTCATTTCAGTACGCTGAATATAACCACGGCCTTTGGCTGTGCTACACTGTATTCTGGAGTCATTCTATGGTCTCTCATCACAAGTAGCAAAAATAATGAGCTATCAATGTACAGTGTGAGGGTTCCTTGAAGAATGAAATTGCGAAGTTTCAGGCAATTTATAACAGATTCTGCAAGGACAAAATTGCTCATCTGCAGGCTTTAGATGGTATTTCTCTTCAGCTAATGGCGTATTTCTCTTGCAGGAGGCATATTTCAAGTTCGAAATATCTGATGATTTGGTTCAATATTAACAGACTGCTGATTTGGCGTGCTGATCCAGTTTTGAAATGATCTACAACATACCTCTTCTTCTAAAATACAGAAATAATCCCAAATCTTATAGCAATACCTCTGAAATCTAGTTCAATCGAAGATGATTTCTTTTTTAATTCTGAATAAAGATGAATTAAACTAACCCTGTAAAAAAGGATGAATTAAACTGAGGGTGATTGCAGTATAAAACTTGCCTGGGAACTTTGAAATCTTACTGCTGATGCAAGCAATAAACTGAATTTCCATATCGTTGTATGTGCTGTTTATCAGATACTGTATCCAAGTTTGAAGAAACAAAAGACAGGCTTTATGTGCGATATGAGCAAATGAGTAAGGATAGAATCTCTACCTGATTACCATATCTTTTCCTACTATTACCAATCCTGCTATGGATGAAATCAGGGAAAAGAGAGAAGGCGGTGATAGCTGAGCATGAAAGGGCTTGTGCAGACAAAATAGCCAAACTGGAAGAGTCCTTGAAGAAGAAAAACCAGGTCTGCAAATCTAACTAAGAACTTTTCATTCCTGGGTTGCTGTATTTCTAATTCTTATAAAAAAAGTTGAATAATCTGCTTCTAAAATCCGAAATTGCAGGGCAATAAGACTTTCAGCATTTTGAGGAAGACACTCGGTTCATTTCTGGAAAATGCATCAGACGAGGACTTCCCACTTGAGGAGTGATAATGTTCGGCTCATCGGTTCCAAGAGTTGACTCCCGTTCTCTTTTGAATATGAAGGCAATTAGGATACTTGTCTGTTTTGGATCTTGGTGTGGCTACACAGTACGCTTTCCCAAGGTGCCTGTCTCCTTACTGGTAGGGACTTCTGCTTTCTTACATTATAGAAGGAATGCTCTTTTACTTTATTAAGTTCATATAAGGAATTTGAAATTTGTAGGAAGAGAAGAGTTGAAGTGGTCGATTTAAAAGAGAAGGTAATGCTATGATCTGTTATTGATTTAATGTACATATATTGCAATATATATAATAGATATACTAGTGATATATGTAATGATATAGATATAATGATGATATAGACTATACTAGTCGAGCTAAGATACAAGATTGCATGAGCCGCCATATGGTGTGCCCTCACCGCAATAATATCAATTGAACATTGAGGTTGGAGTATAGAAATTGAAGTAGGAAATATGAACCTACTTGGTCAGAATATCAATCAGTTACACAAGGTTGCCAACAAAACCATTCACCAATAAAATGCTAATTGAGGGACAAAAGGGCAAAACTGCGAGTTTCACGAAAAAATATCGAATATAAATAAGTTTAGCATTAATATTATCAATAATTTTTTATTTATCTTTAGCACGGCTTCTTCAATCTATAGGACATGAGATTGTGATAAAGAAAAATAGGGAGACCATTAGTCATCTAGATTATCGACTTAGTCACTATCAAATAAGCAACGGAGGATAAGGTGACTGACCTGCTATATACATAAACAGTGATGGGATGTTTTTAATAGCAATCCAACGAGTGAAAGTAGGATTATAATGAATGGATAAAGTTTTTAAATAATATATGAAAGATTGAGTAGAGTCAAAGTAAGATATTGGAAAAAATCAATAATCTAACAATAAAGATTTGAATATGTCATATGGATGTTATCTGATAGACGATTACCAACATAAATATGAGTGGATAAATATTTGCAATCTAACAAACCAGAGTTCATGAATATAGTTATGAGAATTTCTAATGAAGAATGGGGGACGATGATATAATAAAAAAAAAAAAAGAGGAGGTTTAGTGGATAAGGAGAAAGGTTTATGACATAGAAGCATTGAAGCCCAAGTTGAGGGCGAATGATTAGTCTTGAGGGGCTTGCTTCAGATCGTATGGGGGTTACAAAGGCGAAAAACATAAGTCCGGTGTGATGAGTTAACAAACCATGTTGATTGAGACATGTAGAACTATTGAAAGGCTATGATGGGGAAGGCATTATTAATGTCTAATTATCAGATGTACCGAACTAGAACCAATGAATAGAGACTACAAGATATAAAATCACATGAATGGTGACAAATTAGTTATGACTAAAACTATTATCATAACGAGCAAGTGACTCGTCAAGCTTCTATTTTTCCTTGTACAGCAAATTACAATGAAGTACTCACAATCATGAGGATAATAAACAAGATTTTAGGTATGATTAGTCGTGAAAGCATAAACAATATGATTAGTCATGAAACCCATATATTCATCATATATTGTAATAACCGAATAGGAATGACGACAAACATGAGTGACTATATGCAATTCTTAGAAAGCAAAAGAGGCAATAAAGCCTTCCAATGACAAGAAATGGTAAACTAATGGAGTCTCACAAGAGAGCGGGCAATCATGTGAAAAGGATGTGATGATAGATATGAAGGGGACCTCAATAGGAGGAGATGGTCTTGAACCAACTGATGAGGCAATGAGAGCATGTGATTCAACAGATACATAAAAGGAGAATACAAGAAAGGGAGGGGGTGGTGAAGAGAAGGGAGCAACTTGTGGCCTTAGGGGTTGATTGCTTGCGATGAGTTAGGATGGGGAAAGGAGAAGAGAAAATTATTTAAGATAAATATAACACAAATGAAAATGTGATATGTGTGAGGATAGCCACAACCAAGATATTAAGAGGGAAAATTAAGAAAAATACAAGTGCCATAGCGAAGCTAAAGTTTTGAGTCTCTATGGTTGTAGGCATCATTAAAGATGTAAATAAAATACTAATAAGGAGTAAAGTGATGCATAATATGAAAGCGGTACTGAAATTGGAGAAAACGAGTGGGGTTCCGATCCGGTGCAGGGGTTAGGATGCGAGCAATTTGAAATATCACTCTTGATTAAATGGGTGGAATTTTCACTACCATAATATCAAACTTATATAATACTCAAAAATAAAATAATTTATTATAATTTTTCTTTAAATTTTGAATTTTTATAAAAAAAAATGTAAATAATTACCAATATTATAAAAATTATGTGAATAATAAAAGAATTTTTTTTTGAGACATATATTTCAAATGTGCAATTAGTATTGATATTTACATTTACCTAAAAAGGAGGTCACGAAAAGGTGAGGTTAAAGATATGTGAGTGCGAATAGTGATAAAATATCATCGGTCAACCTCAATTTTTACTAAAATACATAAAAAGTTTAAATTTAATAACAAATGTACATCATATATTTCCTAATCATTTTTTAGTTTAAAAAAATCATTAATAAGAATCACTCTTTCTAAAGATAACTTTAATGTAGGCACCAAGCTAAAATTTTGGTTTTTTTTGTGTGAAAACGATTAATTAGTCAGAAGTACCAAAGTAAATTTGGTTTATTACACCCAACCCGGTTTTGTTTAAATCCCGTAACCAACCCGTCACTTTTCCCCATTCTACATTAGTATTTTTATAGTAAACAGATAGGGGAAAATAAAGGTGTAGAAGTATACATATTTTCCATAACAAAATTGACAAACCAACTAAATTAGGGTTTACCTGTTGACGGCTGACTTGCTTTCCTAGCTTCCACTTTTCTTGACGATAGGTTTTTTCTTGAAAAATAATTTAGGTGAGTAGTGAGTTCAACAACTTAGTGAGCAAATGTTAGAGTAAGTTTTCGTAAAAATAAAAGAAAGTTTGTAATTACTATCATTTTTGTTCATAAGGATTCCCTTAAAGGGTAGTCTTTTTTCCTAAAAAATATTTAAAGGTAGTGGGTGTGTTTCTACAATTCAATGAGCGGGTATTAGGATGAGTTTTCAAAAACTTTGTAGCATCTTTCTTGTTCACTGGTGTGTGAATTTAACTCTTTCAATACTTCCCCTTGTTCGGGATTTGTTTAATAAACAATCACATATTCTTTATCAGAAAGGATTAAAACATTCACCAATGTAGTACACCGACTGCATCCACTTGTAGATTAAAACCTTTTTTCCATCCATCCTGATAGAAGTTTGTGACTTCTACCCTGAGTCCGAGTGGACATCAATCGTCCGACCCTCAAACCCAAAAATACTTTGTGTACGCTAGGGGATGAGACCTCTTCCCCTTCCACCTCGCTCTTAGTGCGTGGAAAGGTATTCTAAGCTTCAAGACATGCTCGATGACGGGCTTCCCTTATACTCCCTAGGTCATCCAACTGCCTTTTGAACCAATACTACCCCAAATTGGGTGTCTCGATGGTTCCGTAAATCGGTGCATGCACAAATAATAATTTTTTAGAAACTTTATCTATTATCTTTGGTTCTATCAACCCAATGATCTTGACACTCGGCTTCGGCTCCATAACTGTTATGCCCAACAAGTTCGACGGCCTGACTTCGGCTTAGCAACTACTAGCCCAATGAGTTGATAGTTCGTCTTTGGCACAGTGACCATTCACACAATTAACCGATTATAACATATTTTTATAGCTCATACACTTATTTTTTTTACGGGCTTCAGCCAGTGCCCACTAACCTTGGGCCCACTTCATGAGTTTTCTAAAAATGGGACTTATGCACTATTATTTTCAAAATCGAAGCCTACTAGAACAATTACTACTTACAGAAATGCCTCCTAAAATGTTTAAGTAGTTTCATGCAGTCAGGGGAGACTATTACTAGAAAAATAGTTTTCAAACTTAAAAATGGTGCTCATCACCTCAATCGGGTATGATGTTGGAAATTCCCGCTCACTTTTTATCCAGATACATGTTCATCTCGGAGGGATTCGGTCTCTAATTGGTCTTATTGGTCTTTCTTTGCTCCGATACTTCCCAATTTTCCTTGAATTTGGTTGCTCCAAGGTGGATGTCGAGATTGTGAATTTCATAAGTACAGAGTATTAATATGGTAGATCTAATGTGATAATAACAAATATAATATTTGAGGTACTAGCGAAAACTAGTGGATAAGATAGCTCTCTATTAACTTTATCCCCATTGATTACTTATGGGAGATCTAATGCCCATCTTCTCGCCTTTTTGCAGTTTATACTAAATTGGATATGTAGTTAATTTTTATTAGAGTTACTAAAGTTCAACCAATAAAGGTATAATAGAGAGTGAGACTTTCTTTGATCCATTGTAGGAATCAGTATTTATTTGAAAAGCTAATAATGCATGTGTTTTATGACATAGAATATCTGATTATTACTCTTGTAATTATGTTAATGAATTTACCAAGCATATCTTTCCCATCCTATAGAAATTCCACACATAATTGCTCTTATTCTGCCCACTCATTTATGTTAAAGTATATTAACTTATTTTGTGACTTATAGATAGGTATTGAATTGGTTAGACCCTTATGCATGGATCTGAATGAATCGTCTTATGTTCTAAGATTTTAGAAAGGATATACTTTATGGTTTAATTGTTTTATGAAGCATGCAATTCTTGGACTTGGTGGGTTCTACTATGTATATAACCTTGCACAAATTTTATGCACTTTCTGCAAATAAGATGTCAAGTGGACTAAAAATTTCTAACAATATTGAGTAGCATGATTTGAATTTTTCCAATTTTGTTATATTTTCTTATGTTTTAAAACTTTTTCTTTTTAATTACAGTGTTGATTTTTTTTAAATAAAGTCTGTATTTCCATCGAGTGGTTCGATATATTAGCCCTTAATTTACCGGTGGTTGAGAAATTAACTTCATTATAGACTAATATTGCCTATATGTTTAGTTGTTTGTATAACCTTTTTTGTTTGCCACAATTGAAGACTTTAGTGAATAAAAAATTCAAGTCATTTACTTTAATGTTTTACACAAATAATCACAAATAAACAACTGAATATTACCAAGATAATAATGGATGGATTTTCAAATGTGGTTACAATATACAAATAAGGTTATATTTCGCATTTTAGTATAGTTAAGTCTAAAATTTATTAAGATTTTTATCAATTTTTCTAAAATTTAGTATTTTTATTTATTTCGATTTTACTTAATTTGCTTATTAAGTATTTCTATTTTTAAGTAATAGGTCGTATACCCATTCCGGACCACTTATAATTAGCCGAGAAATAAATTTATTGTTAACAAATAAATAAATTTATTTATTTAATATTAATACAAATTCAACTTTCAAATCAATTTTTTAAAAATTATGTACAAGTAATTGTACCTAAAACTTTCTTATTCACAGTACATATATATAAATATACAATGGAAGACCTTTCCAGGTGACAACAAATAACATCCATTAGTGGAATTTTTACTACTTCCGTACCCACTCATCCACTCATATATAGTATGTACTAATAATTACCTTTATTACCAATTTATATTAATTAAAATTATAAACAACCATGTCTTTTAGTCAAGAGCTCGATAAAGAGGGAAATTATATTGAAATAGTTTTATTTTTCAAATATTTTTTATTTAAATATAAATTAATTATGAGTCAATAAATTTCTAAATAATATATAGAATTTAAAGAAAAAAGAAAGTAATATATTGAGAATAAAAGAAAAGGGTAAAGAATACTACGCTTTACATGACCACTCTTCTTTTTTGTTATAATTTATATGCTCTGCATACATAGTCTACAAGCACGAAGAAATGGGTTGTTTTTCTTTTTCCTATTGTACTAACGCACCTTGCATGTGCTTATTCCACTTCCAATTGAAAATAATAATAGCGGGTGATAGTGGATTCTTTGACCATATATATATATATATATACACACTATTTTTCTGTTATATATATAATATATTTAAGCGTCTGAGTGGATCCTTCTCCCACTTTCTCCATTTTCTAACGATGTGTGCTGGCGGCTACTTTCTTTTCCATCCAGGAGTTGAAATTTTGGTTGACTACAGTGCAAAATCTGTGGTGGTTGCCACGGTCCATTTTCTGATGGAATGAACAAAAAATTTGCCTTTTCATTAAGCTTAAAAAGAAGATTAGCCCAATGTTATTATGTGCTTCTCCATGCGCCTTTTTTTTTTTTTATTATTATTCTTTTCATTCACCTCAGGGTTGAACTCAGATTTCGCTTCCTTCATGTAGATGTTGGTGTTGGGTATATGAATACATCATATCCCCTCTTATCTAATAAGTTGTTCATTGAGTTCTTTTTGAAGATTTTTCTGATGCTGCATATTCTGAACAATAGGTTTATATAAAATACAGACTTGTTAGTATTGACCACTCACGTCCTTCACTTCACTATGAGCATACCATATACCATATATAGGTATAAAAGCACTAATGGAAAATTTTAGGAATTGTAGTTTTGTAAAAAGCAATATGAAGTAGGACCATTTGCTATAATGCTTTCTTTTCTTCATCTATGTTCCTCTAAATGGACAAGATGTAGTGAAGTGAGATAGTGGAAAGGAGCACCCATAAAGCTACCTAGGTATATGCAAAGGTTGAGAAAGGAAGGGATCAACCAAAATTAGGTCTAGAATGAAGCATATTCCATGAGTATGGAGTTTTTTTTCAACATCTCCATCTTCATATGTAAACTTGTAATCTTGATACAAATCAAATTGTATGGAAATAATTTTCCAAAAAAGATTTGAAAAAATTAATTGCGTGTAAACGAAAAGTAAACCATAAATTTTATGGAATTACATGAAAAATCATACTCGTATAACATGTTAGCGTTTTTGAAACATTTAAATTTAAGTCAATAATTTTTATTGGGTTAAAAACTCAAATAAGAACATAAACTTTTAGCTAATTTTTTTAAAAAGCTATACTTTTTTTAAGTTTAAATTGAGATAATAACCATAAATAAGATAATAATTTTTTATCACCACTCAAATAAAGTCATATGAGTTTTCATGTATTATAGTTCTAGTCACTCACATGGATATGTACAATACACAAAACTAAATTAATGTATCAAAAAATATTTCTCTCAATCCTATTATCTAATTATATTTTGGTATCATAACTTCAAGTTTAGAAACATCAAAGATCTTACTTCAGCTATTTAATCAGGCTTTATATTCATGTGATCATACATGCTCTAAAATGTGCAGAAGTTTGGTTACTTGATGGCCTTCATAGGTGAAGTTTGAATTAATGAGAAAGATTCAATTATTGGCATTCTTGTATGGTGTTGTTATATGCAAACATTATATTATTTCTCTTCCTTACTCAAGAAGGAGGATAGTGGAGAAGGCTGCTTTCTTGCTATGCATTGAGTAGGATATTTAATGTAGTACTAGTTATACTATTTATTTCCCTCTTTCTAAGGTAGGAGCATCCTATATAACATGATTGAAAGAACCCCTTATAGTGATTGAAACCATAAATTATTATATTAATTACGTTTTATCACATTAAAGTGACCTTCACGTGGTGGTGTATAACTGATGGACCATTTTCTTTTTAACTTTCTTGAAAAGGGGGTCATTTATGGTTCCAATAATTGTATGCTTCATACAATAAATACAAAAGAAAAGCAATTAATTTATAATTTATATTGTATTATGGCCAATTAATGTTATATATTATAGAAAAGACTCCCACTTGTATAATAAACATTAGAATTGGAAGATGATGAACAAGAAATAAAAGGGGTTTTTTTAATCAAAATGTCCATTCTTGAAAATCTCCACTTAATTGGTATAATTAGTTGGTGGGAAGACTAACAATACATCCAGTTTTAATGGCCATAAAAATGAATTTCAATAAGTTTATAGAAAGTTTTTAAAATAATAAAAATATATTGATATCTCATAAAAAAAATAATGTGGGTTCAAAGTGAATATATTGAGGTAATTTATAAATATTCCTAAGATTTTCCTAGTTAGGAAAATATTCTAATAATTAATATTATACCTTGAATATTAGAAGATATTCTTCAAAATATTCTAGTAATATTCCAATTCTTAATAGAAAATTAAATATACTCTAAAAAAATGCTAGAGTAGTTCAACTCTTCTATTGGCCTAATATAAAAGTATTGAAAGCCAAGCTTTCAGATGTTACTTCAAATGTAGGGTTTAAGCAACTTTATTTCAAACTTGAAATGCCTGCCAGGTTGAAATGCCTGGATGAGGTTGATGCTGTGTTCCACTCATGTTGTCTGACATTGATGGAGCTATAAGCATATTCCCACTACAGAATTTTGAGGTTGACTCCATTCAATCTATTTTTAAACTTCTTATAATAGTGTACATCAATGGTTAAACATGAACTTTAATGGGTGCCTAAAGTTATTTGAATGCTCCAAAGGGTTTTCATTTCCTAGAAATGATAATACAATATACTCAGCTGGCCTGAAAATTGCATAATTCATAACATTTTCTATTTGTGCTATATGTGCCACAATTTTAGATGAAAAGCTTCGCTCAAATAAAGTGTAGTCATATTGGGAAGAAGATTGACACATCTAACACAATGGATGGTATTTTTAACTAAAAAATATAAAAGTTAAATCATTAAATTGTTATAAAGTTATAAAAACTTTAAGCTATTTTCAATTCCCTTCTACTATATATATACATCTCAACTATTAGGATCATGATTATAAAAACTTTAAGCGATTTTCAATTCTCTTCTACCATAGATATATATATATATATATTATATTATGTCAACTATTAGGATGATGGTTATAAAAACTTAAGCAATTTTCAATTCCCTTCTCCGATATATCAACTAATAAGTTTAATAGATTACTCAATAACTAAATTTATTTCATTTAATGCCATAGGAATAATAATCCAAATAATCTTGAGATGTGTCTTCATTGAAGGGCTTGGACTCACCCCACAAAAGCTCCTATCATGGGTGGAAAAGTTGAATTTGTTCTATGTTTTTGATAAGGATACATATTATTGAGCTAAGTCCAAACGAGTCTATTAATATTAGATCTATCAGGTTCAATATTATGGGAGATCCATACCCAAGATAGATTTTCAATTGAGGGCTCAGATTCATTCTTATGGCATCGGGAAATTTCGAATCGGAAACCAAGTCAAATCGAACCGAAAAATAAGATTAGAATGAGTAATAAAATATGAACTGAGATCGCAAATCTAACCGGGCTAAAAAAAGGGTTCGAGAATAAGTTTTAAGGTGATGAGAATTGTCATAATAGAACTCAAAAAATGTTTCGAGGTCTGAAATCAAGAATTGGGAAAAACCTGGTAAATAATCGGTTTGAACCGGGTTCGAACTAACTCATATCACAAAACTACCCTATTTTTAGAGTAAGCTAAATAAATTGGAATGTAGTGGTTATTGATTTTATTTAATAGAAAATTGAATTAAGAATTTTTATCTATTTTTATTTGGCCAATAACTAGTCAGAAAAGGGGTGAACCAATCAAGAAAAGGCTACAGCGACAGAGAAATTCACTATAAACTAGTTTGCTACAATGCAAACTGGTCGACATGTCACTTCGAGCACATGCATACACAGTGTGGAGCGCACAAATGCGCGGCATGCACGTGTCATCTTCTTCGCCCAATTGTCAGTACTCTAACCTAGAAAACCCCATAGGACAATCCAAAACCCAACACTTGGGAAATTAATTTATTCACAGAGCTATAGGCTATAGAATAACACAAGAAAACTATGGATAGATAGCCACAAACTCTAAAATCCATCCATATAAATCTTGGATGTCCCATAGTCAATTTTGGATTAGAATTCTCTCTAAAACTTGAGATACTCTAGTTTTCGGTGAGCTTACTTGTAGAGAGCATTGTGCCTCCATCCGACCACCACTTCTAGCGATCTTGGTATCCTTGTAAAACTATGAGAGTAAACTTTCCATCACCACCCCTTCTCGACCCTCAAATTTCCCTCTACCAATGCCGGTGAGATAGCACAATACCAAACCCCCAATGACTGGAGATAGAGAATCTCTTTCGGGGAGTATTATGGTGGCCTCGACGACTGAGAAAATTTTAGCAAACTCCTAGTAGTCGCAACTTTCGATTGCCACCAGCCTCACACGATTTGGTTAAGTGTTCACATAGAATTAAATCATTGAAGTTCCAAATTTTGTAAGAAATAACAAAGTTGACTAAAACAAGCATTGCAGACAGCCCATACCTCCATTTGTGGTGATTCAAGAAAAGAAGAGAAAATAGAATCTAATTTTTATATTTTACATAGACATACCTTTTTTTACTCTCCATCTACTATAGATATATAGAAGATATATGGATATATTATTTTTATAGATATATAATTTGGACTCCACTGTAACTATAAAATATGTATCATCATTTATACTATTAATGAATATGGAATTAATTATTATGTATATTGATCCATTCTATTTTCTATTCTATGACATTTAAACAATAATGCAATAATGATACGTAAAACTAGGATAATGAATTTCTGAGGTTTGATAATGCTATGTATTGGAGCCTCGCGCTGATCTTATTTGATTGATAGGAGTTGGTTGAGTGACAGACCAGCTCCCTGTGATGATTTGTTGTGTGAACTCTGTTGTGTGTATTGTGTAAATATGGTCAGAATAAGGTCCATGCTCATGACATATTGAGATATGCCAACTTATGTATATGATTATTGTATTTCTTATGTTATTGAGATACCAATATAAAGTGTGGATATTGATAGAATACCTATTGAGATAGTTTCGATACCGAGGAAAATTGGAAAGGGAGGATAAGAGTAGATTGAATTATTTATTTTAGATTTCCCAGGACACTCGGTTGATGTAAGGGTACCGTCCCAGTTACACCACTCCTCGGATATTTATGAAATCAGGTTTTGGGCTCGGACACTATGATTTAAAGAAAAATTCTAATTTTCACTGCAAAGTATAGAGATGGTTTTTATCTGATCCCTTAGTCCCTTTGGTTTCATTGTGGTGAAGGTACCCACCATGGTGGTATCGAGGGGGATTGGTGGGGGTTAATGGGACCATTGGCCAATGAATTGGGTTGAGGTGTGACAATCCTTTACCACTAAAAACTACAAATAGGGTCCTGTGAGGGGCAAGAAGAGCTAGAGTGCCCATCGATGCAACAAACTCCGCGAATTTGATTGGCCCCCAAAACTCCAACGGTTCGGAGAATGCACTTATAACAAACACAAACCACCAAGTGTCTGGACCAGTAGGAATTGACTTTTATGAAGGGTAGTCTAGTGCAACCCGCATGCAACATCCTGCACCCCCAAACCAGGGGAGAGAGAAGTCAAGCTTATACAAGGGGACGAGAGAGTTCCGAGGAGGAATCAATGTGGTTAGAGCCTTGAATTGCCTAAGTAACTGCGAGAAGGACATGGAATCCATGGGAATACACTATTTTGACAGGGAGAGGGAGGCCATGTGTCACACCCCGACCCGGTTTGGTCGGATCCCCGTGAATAACCCGCCACTCTCCCGATTTATTAAAGGGTTTCCCCTTATTATAGACCGTAAAGAGTAAGGCATCCTTTAAACCTACACCTTTTCCTAGAATAACATAAATCAAAACTGCACAATATTTTAACTTCATCATACCTGTCTCACATGCGTCTTAGTTGATGGTCTTTAAGGGTAGGCTTTCTAGAATTTCCTGAAAGTATTGGAGTGTGCAAAACTCCTTTCTTTCAAAAATTCTTTCATTTTAAATCTCGGTTTTTACCACCATTTCCTTATTTAACCACGGTGTGTCATCATCCAACACACATCTTTCATCATGAAGGTCAAACACACATCCTTCATCTTGAAGGTCAAACACACATTCGCAGGCCAGCACGTCCACTGAACCCACTTGTGGCTTTAGAGCGACTTTACCAACCACTCAGATAGAAGTACGTCCACTTCTACCCTAAGAATGAGTGGATGTTCGCGACATCCAACCCTCAATCCCGAAATCAATTCTTCATGTCCGTATGGGGACAAAGACCTCATCCCATCCCCACCCCAGTCTCATGCGCTTGGTGCTACTCCAAATTTTACACGGTCACTTGGTACGGCGAACTACCCTTATACCCACCAGGTCGTCCAGTGCCCTTAGGACGCATCACTACCCCTCTTGGGCGTCTTGATGGTCCCGTAATCACAATGCATGCACAATTAGTATTTTCTTATCATGCCATATAATTTGTGGTGTCACTGGTGCAACGGCCCCGACCCTCAACTCAACCCACACTTGTTTGTCTTGATTGATCCGTTGACCTGTCATGTCGCACTATCGCTAGTTGACTGAGTATGTCAGTCCTACCTTGGTACCATGGCCAAACAATTCCCTTATTTAAAGTTTTATGGCATATAACTCATGTTTGTTTACGAGCTCCTGCTCGTGCCAACCGGCCTTGGGCCCACTGTACGAGATTTTCAAAATCGGGCATATTAGCCCCCAAATTCCAAAACCGAGGCCCCTAGCCTATAAGAACTATTCGAGCTCCCGTCAATAAGGTCTCCCAAATCATTTAAGCATTGGCACACAGTCAGGGGAGAGCACTTCCGACAAAATATATTTTCAACTGTCCATTATACTGACCGAGTATAAGGACATCTCCGCTCATAATTGATGAACGGGTTTTCAACTTCCTTCGAGGAAGTTTCATCATACCAACTGGGTATGATCTACATACAACCGGTAAGTAGTTTTTCCGCATGTTTTTCACATCACTCCTCCAAGTTGTGATGTTTAAAATACTACTTAGTAGTGGGTTTTCATTTCGAGGTACTTATCATCCCTAGCTAGGTATGATATAAACTCCCACCCACAACCGATAAGTGGTATTTAACTTTAAGTTATGCTCATCGTCCCAACTGGGTATGATGTTAGTAAACCCATTCACCCGTTAACGTAGTAAATCCCACTATACTGGTTCTTTGTATTCACGCGAGCTTGTCCTTGCTGACGTTCCTGGTACTTCGTGTTCCTACATGATATGAACATCTCGGTTCATTATCCTTCGGCATAATAGCCTTCATTCATTCCAAATGAATAAGAAAATCAAACTTTCATTTATTTACAATTAAGTCCCTAAAGTTATTTCTCATTAACTTTAAGTCCCTAATGCCGATTTTTCCTCAAAATGAGTCTCGAAACTTTTAAAATTTATCATAGGACCTCAATTTATTTCATTTCACAAAAAGGGGTTTAATTTCCCAAATTTCCAATTTAGTCCCCCAATTTTTCCAAAATTACCATTTTTCCCTTCCTTTACAAAAATGGTAAATTTTACTCCAAAAATTCTAAAATTCCTCAATTGGCCCTCTAACATTTTTACCATGCCCAATTGACCCTCAATTTTAGGAAATTGCATTTCGATCCTTCGAATTTTTAAAAATCCCCAATTTTCTCCCAATCCCAACTTCTTAACACAACCGAATTTAATTTCATCAAATTAACCGATCAAACATTTCCAATTGTTGAAATTGAAGTTGAAATTGAGTTTCTACATATTCATACGATTCTTTAGCAATTTGAATCACGAGTTTTAACACCAAGAGGAGCTCAAACAGAGTTTCACCGGAAAATGAACTGTAGAGAGAGAAAGCTTCGATTACTCACTCATGAGGGCATGACGGTCCGAGCTTTCGATCGGTGCAGATAGCTCTCATCCTGAGGTTCATCCTAGAATTAAGAATCGCATCAATTGATGTCGAATTGAGTTAGAATTTCATCATCAAAATTTTGCCAGTTCTCTCTCTAGCATCGGCCGAAAATTACATAGATGAGCTGAATTGGCTTAACTTTCAATACTAATTCGGCCGTGGGAGGGCTGAGAAAGTGTTGGAAGGGCTTGGTTTGTCTTGAGAAGGGCTCAAAATGGCCGATTTCAACTCGGTCGAAATAGGGCAGCTTCGGTCCGTCGGACCTGCTTCATTATTCCATCACGCCGGTGTTTCTCCGGCAACCCTCGTAGCAAACGGAGACTACAGGCGTGTAGCTGACTTCTCCCCGGTTCTAAAGAACCCGACCTCGCCTTCTTTGGCTTAGAGAAGACCCTATATCGAAGCTCTGGTTCAAGCTTCACTGGAAGACTAAGCAACTGAGAGAGTGTGCGCTTTTCAGGTGTGGAGAGGATGAATGGGGAGGGGGTCTTTATATAGGAAGCTCGGGGACTCCTTGGCCGTCCGATTGCTGTCTTTATGACAGGCATTGATGGCTGGAAACATATTGAACGAAGACGTTTTTTCTTCGCCGGCGCTGCTTCAATTTTTCGACAAGTGAATAGTGTTGTCATCTGAAGGAAGAAGATGACACTGTTCTGAATCAGATCAGACCGGTCTGAACAGGGTTCGAAGCTTAAACCGACTGGTTCACCCCTCATTCGACCGAGTTTTTCAAATCTAAAAATTTTCTAAATTCATTTTCTATCCAATGGTAGCCTCAAATCTCAAATTTGAATTATTTAAGCCACTTAGAAAAATGAATTTAGGATTTGGTTCAATAGTGGTTCAAATCGGTCCAAACCGGCTCGGATCCAGTTCACCTGAACTGGTTTGGTTTTCATATCCAAATCTTTCACAAGTCCATTTACATGACTTTTATGACTCCTTAGGTCACTTAGGGTCCATAAATTTCCCAGTTTACCATCTCTCTATCAGTTCTAGTTCATAAACCGGCTCGGTTCATAAACTAGTTTAATTTGGTTCGGGTCCGGTTCACCCGAACCAGTCTGGTTTTTCTCTCCCACTTTGTTCTAAGATTCCTTCCCAAGGTTTATAATTCTCTTCGGATCACAAGGGATCCATAAATTCCCATGTTTTCCATTTCTCTATCTGTTCCGGTTCATGAACCAACTCGGTTTATAAACCGGTTCAATCCAATTGGATCCGGTTCATCTAAACCGGTCTAGTTTTTCTCTTCCAATTTGTCCTAAGGTTCTTTTCCAAGGTTTTATGAACCCTTTGGATCACCCGAGAGTTGTAAATTTCCAAATTGCCATTCCCAATTGATTGGGTACGTGAACCGGTTCGGTTTGTTACTCGATTTGATCGGTTCTTTTCCTGGTTTTCCTTAACTCAAAAGGGTGGGGTTTACACCATGACACTCTTAGAGAGAGAGGCTCAACTATGGTGGGAAGAAGAAAGAGAGTATTACCTTGGTCCTAGGTCCCCCGATTGGAACATATTCGAAGAGAAGTTCATTGGAAGGTATCAACCCATGACTCGGGTATAGGAAAAGACATGTTGGCTGGCGCTATTAGACCAAAGTAATGGAACATTGGCAACCTATGCAAAGGAGTTCATGGAACTCCAATGCTTTAAACTAGAATGGGTGCTACCCAACACTATATGCCAGTGATTCGCCCAAGGGCTCAACCAAGCCATTCGATGTATTCTGAGTGGGCTGGAACCCCATATGGACATCAAGACCACTATAGATATGGCGTATGAGTGTGAGGTTCTAGTTAGGGACTTCTAGGGGGATATGAAAGATGTGGTGGAAGAGTAGGTGGATGAGATGACCAACACTAATCGGAACTACTAGGTGCGAATTAGAGAAGTCCACTAAGAATGCTGTCGTGCGACCCTTTTTATATGTAAAGTAACTAGGTACGAATTAGTATAAATGGATCCCTATGCCAAGACCTAACCTACCTTTATATGCAAGAACCTTGTGTGTGACTTAGTACATATATAAATGCACATTACTGAGTGGATAAAATGAGTGGTGTGGACATAAAGCTATTACTATAAGAAACACACCATATCAAAATAATTTTACTGGTATGATCAAAGGGCTTATTGGCAAGGGGAATAAAAGTCTTTTATCTAATTGACTCATGGACAGATCACTCCTATATGAGGGACGAGTTAGCATGCCATATATCACAAACTCCATCCTTGTTAAATCTCAAACTATTGATATACACGCTATTAGGCGAAATGGTCATAAGGGATACTATCCTACGAGGATGTGAAGTGAATGTTGGAGGAGAAATCCTTAAGGCTCACTTAGTGCCATTACATGCAAACCCCACCCTTTTGAGTTAAGGAAAACCGGGAAAAGAACCGGTCAAACTGAATAAGAAAACCGAACTAGTTCACGTACTCAATCAATTGGGAATAGGCAATTTGAAAATTTACAACTCCCAGGTGATCCAAAGGGTTCATAAAACCTTGGGAAAGAACCTTAGGACAAATTGGAAGAGAAAAACCAGATCGATTTAGATGAATCGGATCCAATTGGATTGAACCGGTTTATGAAACGAGTCAGTTCATGAACCGAAATCGATAGAGAAAGTGCAAACATGAAGCTCACTCTATCTCAGTTACTTAGTTTTCCGGTGAAGCTCGAACTAGAGCTCCAATATAGGGTCTTTTCTGAGCCAAAGAAGGTGAGGTTAGGTTCTTTAGAATCGGGGAGAAGTCAGCTACACGCTGTAGTCTCTATTTGCTCCGGAAAAACTACTTACTGATTGTAAGTAGATCATACCCAGTTGGTATGATGAAACTTTCCCGAAGGAAGTTGAAAACTCGTTAATTGGTTATGAGCGGAGATGTCTTTATACCCAGTTGGTATAATGTACAGCTAAAAATATATTTTTGTTGGAAGTGCTCTCCCCTGACTATCTGCCAATGCTTAAACAATTTGGGAGGCCTTGACGGGAGCTCAAATAGCTCTCTTATAGGTCGGGGCCTCAGTTTTGGAACTTAGAGGGCTATTATGCCTGATTTTGAAAATCTCAAACAAGTGGGCCATAGGCTAGTGGGTACAAGTAGGAGCTCGTATACAAACATGAAATATGTGTCATAAAACTTTAATAAATGAATTGTTTCGCCATGGTACCAAGGTAGGACCGACATATTTAGTCAACTAGTGGCAGTGTGACAGACAGGTCTTCGGACCAGTCAAGATAAACAGTTGCATGTTGAGTTGAGAGTCGGGGCCGTTGGACTAGTGGCACCACAGATTATATGGCATGATAAGAAAATATTGTTTGTGCATACACTATGAGTACGAGATCATCAAGATGCCCATGAGGGGTAGTGATGTATCCTAAGGGCCTTGGACGACCCGATGAAAATAAGGGTAGTTCGTCATACCATGTGAACGTGCGAAATTTAGAGTAGCACTAAGCGCATGAGACCGGGGTGGGGATGGGATGAGGTCTCTGTCCTCATACGGACACAGAGAATTGATTTTGGGATTGGGGGTCAGATGTCACGTACATCCACTCATTCTCATGGTAGAAGTGGACGTACTTCTATCTAGGTGGGCGATAAAGTCGTTCCGAAGCCACAAGTGGGTTCAGTGGTCATGCTGGCCTACAAATGTGTATTTGACCTTCATGATGAAGGTTGTGTGTTGAGTAATGACACACCGTGATTAAATAAGTAAATGGTGATAAAATCTAAGATTTTAAATGCAAGGATTTTTTAAAGAAAAGGAGTTTGGCACACTCCAATACAATTCTTTTCCTCAAAGTGAATTTTTGAAAACTCATTCATTGAGTAGTCATACTCACCACCTCTCTTATATCCCTTTCAGGAAATTTTGGAAAGTCTACCCTTAAATACCATTAACCTAGATGCTTGTGAGACGGGTATGATAAAAATTAAAATATTATGCAGTTTTTATTTATGTTATTCTAGGAAAAGTGCAGGTTTAAAAGACGCCTTACTCTTTACGATTTATAACAAGGAGAAACCCTTTAATAAACTGGGAGAGTGGCGGGTTGATTATGGGGATCCGACCAAACCGGGTCGGGGCGTGACATTACACCCAAGGGATGTAGACCCTATCATTGGGATGGATTGACTGTCCATCCACCAAGTAAAGCTGGATTGCAAGAACAAGGTCATGACCCTCTGGGCCGGGAATGCCAATGAAGTAGTATTTCAGGAAGAGAAGAACCCAGCTCAACCCCACTTGATAACTAGTTTAAAAGCTTAGAAGATGATGCACAAAGGGTGTGAGACATTCATAGCACAGATCACAAGTGCCAATGCATAAGGAACGACACCAAATGACACTAGGGTAATAAGGACCCAAGAGTGATATTGGAAACCCTAGGGAGTTAATTAAAAGTAATTGAGTATTAGGGACCTAAACTCAAAGATTATGAACCTTAGGGACCTAATTGCAATAATGCAAAATTTTAGAGCCTAGTTTCAAATACTTAAAAGCAAGAGGCCTTCCATGCCAAATCTTCCCTTATGAGAATGCTCGAATCCGACTCGGACGAACACATCACAATTATCATGTGAGTGAGACTTTTTACGTCATACCCGGTTAGAGTGATGCACAACATCTTTAAACTTTGAAAATCATTTTCCAAAAATGATCTCTCCTAACTGTGTGAAATTGCTTAAAAGTTTTGGGAGACTTTTCTGATGAGAGTTAGGACAGCTCCAACAGGCAGGAGGACTCGGTTTCTAAACTTATGGGGCTTAAGGCCCAGTTTTGAAAACTCATGAAGTGGGCCCAAGGCCAGTGGGCACGGGCTAGAGCCCGTAGACAAATATCATTAAAGAGCCATGAAAACTTTCATAATCGGCTAATTGTGTGAACTCGATGGACTAGTAGCTATTGAGTCGAGGCCAGGTCGACAAACTTGTTGGGCTAGCAACTATGCTAGGAGCCAAAGTTGAGAGTCGGGGTTGTTGGGCCTGTAGAACTAGTGATAATGGATCAAAATCCTAAGAATCTTGTTTGTGCATGCACTGTGGTACGAAACCATGGAGACGCCCAGTTGGGGTAGTGTTGGTTCTAAGGGCTGATGAATGACCAAGGTGTGATAAGGGCAGTTTTGTCATCCAGTGAGTCACGAAGCTCAGAGTAGCTTCTTGCGCACTGAGACCAGGATAAGGTTATGAGAGGTTTCGTCCCACATAGTAGACATGAAGTATATTTGGGTCTGAGGGTCGGACATTTGATGTACATTCATACTCTGGGTAGAAGTCAAGAACTTCTATAGGGTGGGTGGAAAATACGCTCTGATTCACAAGTGGGTATAGTCGGCGTAACTGCATCTCACAAACGTTTGAACCCTTTATGATAAAGTGCATGTGATTGTTTGCTAAAATAACTCCCGAGCAAGGGGAAAAGCCGAAGCATTTTATTAATAAAAGAAATTATAAATGGTGTTTTAAAAAAATTATCTTAATACCCACTCAATGAGTTGTAGAAACTCATCCCTCCATTTTAACCATTTTCAAGAAAGGGGAAAATCCACATAAGGAAATTTGTACATTAGGGGTCTTTAAAAACCCAAGTAAATTATCCTTAATGTATATTGGGACCTCAATTTATTCAATTTCACCAAAAAGGGGTTTAATTTTCCAAATTTCCAATTTGGTCCCCTAATTTTTCCAAAATTACCATTTTGCCTTGCCTTTACAAAAATGGTAAGTTTTGCCCCAAAAATTCTAAAATTCCTCAATTGGTCCTCCAACATTATTTTCATCCCAATTGATCCTCAATTTTATAAAATTACATTTTGTCCCTTTGAATTTTGAAAATCCCCCATTTTTCCCCCAATTTCAACTCTTCAACACTACCGAATTTGATTTCATCAAATTGACTGATCAAACACTTCTAATTGTTGAAATTGGAGTTGAAATTGAGTTCCTGCATGTTCATACGATTCTAAAAACTTTAAATCGCAGATTTTAATGCCAGAACGAGCTCAAACAGAGCTTTGCCGGAAAATGAACTATAAAGAGAGAAAGCTTCGATTACTCACTGGTGAAGGCATGACGATCCGAGCTTTCGATCTGGGCAGATAGCCCTCATCCTGAGGTTCATCCTAGAATCAATAATCACATCAATTGATGCAGAATTGGATTAGAATTTTGTCATTGAAATTCGGTCGACCCTCTCTCTAGCACCGATCGAAAATTATAAAGGGGAGCCGAATTGGCTTACCTTTCGGTCCTAATTCGGTCGTGGAAAGGCTGAGGAAGTGTTGGGAGGGCTTGGTTTGGCCTCGGAAGGGCTTGAAATGGCTGACTTCAGCTTGGCTGAAATAGGGCAGCTTCAATCCGCCGGAGCTACTTCACTATTCCATCATGCCGGCGCTTCTCTAGCGATTCTCGAATTGACTTGAGTTTGCTATCAGATAGTTGTCTTCTCTTCGGTTCTAAAGAGCCCGACCTCTCCTTTCGAGGTTAAGAAAAATGTTGAAGTCGAAGCTCTGGTTTAAGCTTCACTGGGAAATGGAGCAGTAGAGAGAGAGAGAGAAGTGTTCGGGTGTGAGAAGAATAAATGGGGATGACCTCTTTATATAGGTGTAAAACATGGGAGAGATTTATTACTAGTATTAATATTGCCATAAATTATTGGTATTAATTCCAATAATTTAATTTCGGTATTAATTCCAATAATTTAAAGTTCTTATGGAATCTTGTTCACCTAAACCAATTTGGTTGTTGTCTTCTAATTTTTCTTAAATTTCTTTTCCAAGGTTTAATGAACCCTTTGGATCACTCGGAAGTTGTAAATTTTCATATTGCTTGTTCCCAAATGCAAATTGGCTTGGCTTTCTTACTCGGTTTGACCAGTTCTTTTCCCGATTTTCCTTAACTCAAAAGTGTGGGGTTTACATAACTCTTCCTATACCAATGGGAGTGGTGGGTTATTCACGAGGTTCCGACCAAACCGGGTCGGGGCGTGACACTACCGATCTTATATGACTCCAGACCCACTTCACCACACTAGACATCGTTCCCCAATTAATCATCATATCAACAATGATCCTCACAAGAAACATACCCTTAGCACTATGGGCATTAGCGTCAAATTCTAGATTAAACATTCACCTAAAGGACCTTCTATTGGGTTGTTTCTAGTTAGGATGTGTCACGCTCTGACCCGATTCATCGGTCGGCTGTCCCATGCAAACTCGTCAATTTAATCGATGTTACAATGGTGTGATCTTTCACTAAAGTAAAGCCAACGGAACTAAGGCTAAGAAGAGAAAATACATTATCATTTTTAGCTGAAATTTGAAACTTTTCATAATTGATGGTGCCTCAAAATGGTTTAACGATAAGTAATAAATTATAAACTTTGTAAATAGGGAAAAGGGCTATCTTAGATGGTGATAATCTAGGGAGATCCTCTCACTTTTATCTCTAACTTTCTTAACTTTCACCTACAATATTTTTTAGGGGAGTGAAGTGAGATCATAACTTAGTAAATGAGACACTGACGTTGGGCCACTACATTGCTTACAACTCATTTATTCCTTGTAAACCACCTAGTTCAATTTTTTATATTTTTAGTTGGATTCTCCGCTTAGATTATGAACCTCGTGGTTTAACTGGCTCCTTGAGACTCATGTCACGGGCCATCCCTAACCGTAGTCTATCCTACGGTTGGGTTAATCTTAGTCTCCCTAATTATTTTCTCAAGGAACACAATAATATCAAATGAGGTAAATCACGCATCGGGACCTCACGTCCTACACACGAAAATGACAAACTCGTGGCATTCACCTCGAGACTACTCACATCCCATACAACAGATGGGCTACTTAGGCTCGCACACATTGATTATTTAGGCTTGCACACATCGAGTCAAAGTTGGAAATTCACCAGAGACAGCACGTCGGTTGTCGAGGCTACTACGATTCGAAAGTTGACTGCTCAAGGAGTGTGAGACCACTTGAATCGTGTTGAGTGGTGATCTGTAGATTTTGTAATATGCATTTTAGTCAATTTGGCCACTTCACCCGAAAACTAAATTTGAATGATTTAATTATCCTTTTATACTTACTCAAATTGAGCAAGGCCAGTGGCTATGGAAAGTTGGTGGTATGAGTGATCTGCTGAATTTTTTCAGCCTTCGAGTGCCATCAGAATTCTCCTTCGAATCAATTGCTCTATTTTCGGTTGCTAGAGCTCCGCTATTGTGTGATCACGTCGAAAACTGTAGAAGGAGAGTTGAGAGTCAGGAGAGGTGGCGATGGAAATATAACTTACTCATCTTTCCAAGAATACCAAGATTGCCTTCGGAGGTGGTCGGACGACAGAGCAAAACTCTACAAGTTGGGTCACCGAAATTGAGATCTACTTGCCTTCTAGAGAGAATTTCGGTCTAAATTCGATAAGAGAATATCTAATATTTATATAATTGGATTCTAGACTTATTTAGCTATCCATCCATAGCTTCCATGAGTCATTCCATTACGTGTAGTGCTCGAAATGATTTAATTTTTAAGGCGGTGATTTTCGGGTTGTCTATCATGGTTTATTGGGTAAAAGGCTGAAATTCGAGTCAGGGTCGGGCGAAGGAGACGACACGCATGCATGTGGTCATTCGTGCACTCGACATGGCTCGTTGACCGGTTTACGCTGTAGCGAACTAGTTTCTGGCGAATTTCTTGGTTGGTTCAGTAATTTTTTGCACAGTTCACCCCTTTTCTAGTCGGTTCTTAGGAAAATAAAAATATCTAAAAATTATATGCTCAATTTTCTATTGAATGGACTGCTTCATTCTAATTTGTTTAGCACTCTCTAAATTTTGGGGGTTTTACCGCTTTAAGTCAGTTAAATCGGTTTCGCCATCTCATGGCCGGTTCACCTCTAATTTGACCAGTTCCTAACCTAATCAAATTTTCTAAAAATTCTCATTCTCTCTTGATTAGCCTCAATATTCTCTATTTTATGAGTTGTTTAGGTCTTCTTAAAAATCGAAGGGGCTTTTGATATGATTCAATTCGGTCTCGTTTTGGTTCGGTTTTCGCTTTGTGTTTTTTCGTCCCTTAATCCATGGTTCTTTGAGGTCTTTTGAGAGTATTCTATTGGACTTTACCCACTTCCATCCAAGGTTTATAATTTGAATTCGACTCTACAAATCCGGACTCAAGTTCTATTCCCATATGGAGATCCCGTTTTTAGTTTTGGATTTTGTACATGGTTTGAAATTTAATTTACGATTTTATATTCAATTCCAAATTTAAAGTTTTACATTAATTTAAAATTTTATTCTTAAGTTATACTCTATTTTTAGTACACTCAAACTTAACGCGAATTATAAAAGTTCTAGTATCATAGTAAGAATTTTACTATATCGCGAATACTGTATTTTACACACATACACTTATAGGATTGGGTTACACCACACCATTAAACCCTTGGTTCAGGTATGGATTTGCAAATAAGGGGCTTACCTTGATTGCTGGCTACAAAACCTTACACGTGAGAGGGACAATATGAAAGAATTAGGTTAAAACAGACCACGCAAGTGACACTGGATGGCTTACTATTAACACTACCTGATAAAGTCAATTACCCACATACTAATTAATTCACATACATAACCATTACTACTAGATTACAGACAAAAGAAATAGGAGATCAAACACAACCAATAATTACTTGAAGAAGACCAATATAGCAACTATCAATAATGCCTTAGGCTTCAAAGTTGTATTGCCATATACACAGAGATTATATGAGGGATGGAAAGTGAGGGGAGATACAATCCTTACCCAGCCGAGCAATCCCCTATCCGGACGAGCACCACAAAATGCCCACACGACCAGCTTAGGTGAAGCACTTGAGGATGAATTGTGACATGCACACAAAGGTTTCACCCGCTCAAAAAAAAGGACGGATGAGGGCACATCCCCGAAGCATAAGATGGAATTGAGGAGAAAACTTGTAACAAGATTAGGATGTGTAAATGAAAATGGGATGGAATTTGGGTGTACTGAGTGGATGTGAACGTAAGAATAGCAACGAAAAGAGATGAAATCCTAATATCAACCAATGAATCTCTACTATGTAGAGAGATTATGAGTTCGACTAACCTAGGCTGGCTATCTTTTACGAGGGAGTTCATGTAATTTGTTCCTTGATTATCTCAATTAAGGGTAGAATTCTAGCTATTAAATCCAAATACTGGAGTGGAGTGCAAAAAACAATCCAAATGCCCCATTATAATAAAAAGAAAAGAATAACATGTAGTCCCAAAAATAAAGAGAGGAAAAAAAAAAGAGAGAAGAAGGCACACGTGAGAGAACAGAACAGTATTATCTGTTCGATCCTGTGCGGTATATACTGCTGTGTCCAACTTTAAAATCATTATAATCTCTCCCATCCATTCTCCAGATGCAAAAACACTACATTCGTCTGAGGGTTCAGGAGGGAAGGAGACACAGACAACGGAGAGCTCTTGTTTTTATCTGAGTCTCCTACAAGCAAATGCTTTCGAGGGTCTCCAATGATTTAGCTACTGGATTTCAGGGAGGAGCTGGACCTCTCTGAGTTCCCAGAGTTTTCTTTTCCTTGAACCTTTGTTATTTTTCACAGTAAAGAAAAAGATGTTTTGTTTTTCTAGCAAGCAAGAGTTTCAATTTTCCTCGGACTGTTGAGATTCACATGTTGGGTGATCCACTGAGGGCCCCGTATGATACGGTACCAAGTTTAAAAAATTTCTGCACAATCATCGCTGCCGATTTCTTGCTGTCATTAGTTTCTATTACAGCGCTCTGATTATGCTTTATGTAACCTCTTTGCAAGTTAGAATTATATGATCATTTATGTTCTGCTTGAACATCAACTGATTCTATGATTTGGCTAAAGAGCTGATATTAATTGTTTGTTCACATAATGGTTTTATTATGATAATATAATTTTGATGCACGCTTTAAACGATTCAATTTCTCTCTGAACTATGAACCTCAAACAATATTTTGTGTTTTCTTTTTGAAACAAACTAGCCCTTGATAATTTTGATCTGATGATGCAGGCCCAAGTCCGATGAAAGCTGACCAGAGAAAATGACATATGATCCATTCCATCATAGTAACGAGAAAGACATAATTGACGATTTTATGGAGCTCTGAGTTGTTGGCTTAATTGATCACGTCTGAATGCGCTCCTTGGGTAGATCTTTGGCAGAATTTCTCAATAGAAATAAGGAGTCCTGGCTGGGAAGGTTTGCTGGGCAAAAATCCTTTGGCAGTAACAACAAACTTCCCAGAAAACCCCTCCCGATCTCCTTTCATATATAGTTTTTAACTTTGGCAAATCTCCTTTGGCATAGAGGAGTTCTTATTCAACTCCTAATTTTTCCCTGTAAAACAGGGCAAATCTCCTTTGGCATTGGTTCCAGTCTTACATGTCGGAGTATTCCCATTCGAGATACCGACTGTTAATTTCTGGATCGACTATATAACTGAATCTATAGATATCATCTCTATATCTTTAGGT
Source organism: Trapa incisa (assembly GCA_030064435.1). Taxonomy (NCBI): domain Eukaryota; kingdom Viridiplantae; phylum Streptophyta; class Magnoliopsida; order Myrtales; family Lythraceae; genus Trapa; species Trapa incisa. The sequence goes on from CM057765.1 coordinate 5,588,119, forward strand.
TCGATAATGATTAACTCAGATCAGTACCTTAATAATCTCTGGCTGAAAACCATCCCTTTCTGGTAGAAATTTGCGCTGTGTGAGTTTCAAGGTAATTTCCTATTCCCTTCTTATTTATGTTTTCTAAACTACATTGCAATCAAAAGTCTTAGGATTTGGATGCATATTTTTCTCTGTGATTCCAGGTATATGATTTTCTGCAATCTTATTCATCATTCATAAATTGCTTGTGGGTAATATCTCATCCTTCCTGAATTATCGCTTGTGGATATCATCTTTGAACTAAGATTGAAACTTATTTGCTATTCATTCTGTAAGGTGAGAAAGCTTTCTTTTGTTGGATATCAAGTTAAAAATTGCCATATTTTTTACATATCCAATGGCATTAAAATTTGTTGCTATGAATTTTCAAGGTGTAGTGAGAATGGAAGCGCACTCCAGTGAGTCTGAGTGGGATAGCTTCAGTGAGAGCAGCGAGGAACAAGAGGAGCTTGAATTCCTCTACGAGAATCAAGCCGATAATCTCCTCTCCAATCTTGAGGAGACAATTGGGAAAATTGACGAGTTCCTCTCCTTCGAGAGAGGATTTCTCCATGGAGATATTGTGTGCTCTGCAGCTGACCCAACAGGCCCGAGTGGCAAAGTTGTGAATGTTGAAATGTATGTGGACATTGAGAGCACGGCGGGAAAAGTCATCAGGAGTGTAAACACAAGAAAACTTGCAAAGATCCGGTCTATATGTGCAGGTGATTTTGTGGTTCACGGACACTGGCTTGGTAGAGTCAACAGAGTGATAGATTCGGTGGGTGTAATCTTTGATGATGGGGAGAGATATGATGTCATTGCAGATGATCAAGAGAAAATTGTCCCTACTTCTCCAACTCCTGTGGATGATCCACAATTTTCTTTTTACCCCGGGCAACGGGTATGGGTTAAGCTGTCAGTAGTCTCCAGACAGGTGAGTTGCTTCTGTGGGAGTTGGAAGGGTAGCCATGAGGAAGGAACTGTATGTGCTGTAAAAGCTGGTTTTGTACATGTCGAATGGCTTGGGTCTGCACTTGGCAGCAATCATTCAAACTTCCATCTACCAGAAGAGTTACAGGATGAAAAAAATGTGACTCTGCTTCCCTGCTTCTTGCACTCAAGCTGGCAACTTGGTGACTGGTGTTCATTCTCAGCTGTTAATGATGTACCAACTTATTGTAAACCAGGTAATGGATTTGCAAGCAAGGACTCAACCCCAAATCATGAGGACATATATGTAATTTTGAGAACAAGGACAAGAGTTGATGTGATGTGGCAGGATGGCACCTTCTCAATAGGAGTTGGTGCAGAATCTCTTATTCCTGTAAATATTGTAGATGTGCACGAGTTTTGGCCAGAGCAATTTGTCCTCATGAAGAGTGGTTCTGAGGACTCAGAGGATCCAATGGCTCAAAAATGGGGTGTAGTTCGATCCATGGATGGCAAGGAGAAAACGGTGAAGGTAGACTGGAAGAATGCCTTTGCGGAAGAAGGAAATGTCCTTGGTGAAGAAACAATGAGTGCCTATGAGCTAATTGACCACCCTGTTTATTGCTTCTGCCATGGGGATATTGTGTTTAGATTGGCTAATCAGTCAGATACTAAAATTAATGGAATCAACAATATGGAGAAGTCTTACTTGTCATTGATTGGCTATGTTGTTGGAATCAAAGACGGTGCTGTTGAAGTAAAATGGGCAACAGGGATTACTACCAAGGTATTGCGAACTCTCTAGATATTGTTTGTCAATTTCTGGATTCTTAAAACTGTAGAACATAAACAAGTTGATTTTACAGGTTGCCCCTTTTGAGATTTGCCTGTATGATAAATCTGAAGTTTCAATATATGCTTCATTGACTTTCGAAGAGACTGCCAACCAACATAGTCGTCAAATGGTTTCTCATACAGAAAAATCATCTGACCCCAAAAGGAAGGTACGTGAAGATGTGATCATGTCCCAGAGTGGACCCATGCTAAATTAGTTTGGTCCATCGGTTTGTATGGTTTATGCAAAATGATTGTGTAGAAAGATTTATAGACTAGACCACAAGGTTTAAAACTGGAGTTAACTGATCAGTTGGACTTGTATAATAAGAAAGTGAAATTCCATGGGTTTCAAGTTCTTTTAATATTATTCAGTAAAACCTGAATTTAACTAATGGGACTGACCTTTGTCCTGAAGAGTCAAACTTTTATGTTATTATCTATGATAAATTTACATTTTCATGATATCTTAAGCTCTTGGTTATATTGGTTTTGGACAAATTAAACCTGAAACAATCTTTATTTTGCAGAATTTGTTGAATTATTATGCGGTGAGTAACAATAATGGGCAAAAGTATTTTTGGGAGGATATTCCGTTTTCTCTATCTCAGTCTGTAATTGGGTTCTTCACCAGTCTTGGAACAACACTTTACTGTTCAATGGCATCCAAATTGGAGTTAGGCTTGAACCAGACATATTCTGTGCCTGAAGACAGAAATCCACCTCAGGATCACCTTGACAAAAAAACTTCAAAAACTCTAAGTTCAGGAATGGACATGAATTCGTTGGTGGTTGAAGAGGTGAATTTGAGGAGAGAAATCAGTGTAGAAGTGGTGGAAGATGGGGGGCAATTCTTATCTGAAGAAAAGGATGATCAGAAGTTTAAGCAATTTGATATAGTAAATGATTGTTCTGACCACTTCTTCTGTGACCAAATGGGCAAGGATTTGGCATCGTCTCAGGTAAGAGGCAAGAATTGTATCGTTTTTAGAAATAAATAAATAAATTGAAGAAGCAAAGATAATTTGGTAAAAAAAGAGAAGCAAACATAATCCTGCTCTTTTGTCTATTTGTCAGGTTAAAAGGGCATGGTTGAAGAAAGTTAACGAGGAATGGAGCATCCTCAAGAAAAGTTTGCCAGGTCTGCATTTTCCTCCACTTCCATATTGTTCCACTTAGTAGTTGTGACTTTTCCAACTACGCAGTTTGAGATACTGACCTCGAGTATCTACACAGAGACAATATACGTACGTGCGTATGAGGAAAGAATGGATCTATTGAGAGCTGTCATTGTTGGTGCCCCAGGCACACCATACCATGATGGTCTGTATTTCTTTGATGTATTTCTTCCTCCCGAATACCCGAATACACCACCCGTAAGTAAAGCTTGTTCAATTTGCTTTAGCCATCATATTGCTCACCCTTCCAAATATTAACAGGGTTCAGATATTGCTCACCCTTCCAAATGTTAACAGGGTTCAGATGATGTTTAAATACCTAATGTTTAGGTTATGTAAAATCTCATGCAGATGGTACATTATCATTCTGGAGGACTTCGCCTCAATCCGAACTTGTACGAGTCCGGAAAAATTTGCTTGAGCCTATTGAACACTTGGACTGGGATGGGATCTGAGGTGTGGGACCCGATGAACTCAACTATCCTCCAAGTCCTTGTTTCTCTACAGGCTCTTGTGCTCAACGAACGACCCTACTTCAATGAAGCGGGATATGATAAACAGGTGGGAGAGCCCGAAGGAGAGAAGAACTCGGTTAGCTATAATGAGAATGCTTTCCTCCTTTCCTGCAAATCCATGATGTACACTCTCCGAAAGTCACCGAAGGTATAATTGTTACCATTAAAAACTGTAAAAGTAGCATATTATGCATATAAAACTGGCATGAAGTTTTGCTATAGAGAATCGCTTTCTTTACTAGGCCTTATAACAATACTTAAGAAGTCCAGACATGTTGAATCAATAACTCATGTAGCTGGTAAATACCTGCCAGGTTCTGATAATAGAAAGTGATAATAGGGCTCCTCTAGCTGCCACGAAATGTTATGGTCCATTCTAATCATGAAATATAGACTGTTAATCTTATTACTATCACATGATTGCTCCAGCATTTCGAGATGCTTGTGTTGGAGCATTTTGGGGATCGTTACAAAAGCATCCTACTTAGTTGCAAGCAATACTTGGAGGGGGCTCCGGTTAGATCCTCTCCTGTACGTGGAATAGTTGAGGAGCAGCACGGAGATCACGAGGGGAGATCGATGGGTTTCAAGATCATGCTGATGAAATTGTACCCGAAGCTCATAGAGGCATTTGAAAACAAGGGGTTCGACTGCAGCCAGTTCTCAGGCCCGTGGAGTTCCTTAGCTCTAGAAGATGGAACCATTATAGAACCTTCCCTACTACTCTAATATTTGCAATACACCCCTTCCTTGACGTGTGTCTGTCTGTGTATAATTTTGAATCCCAAGGTTTGAAAACACAATGATTTGAATTTGGTTTGTGAAATATCCAAGTATTTCATGTTTGTGCCTTTTATGTATTTCTGTCATGGTAAAAATGGAAGAGAGTAAATGGTTAAGTTCTATATACAGATCTACCAGTTCTGATGCATGTTTTTACAGTACTATTAGAATCTCAAACCAGACCACAAAATCATAAAGTGGGTGTATTCATAATCCTTTAACTTTCTATATAGTGTACACATTTTACCCTATTACTGCTCTTTATAATCCTTAAATTATGAGTATTAATAATCATTTGAACATTTTCTATATATGGTACACATTTTACTTTATATTTACATTTATTTTATTAATTAATTGTTAACTTTAGGTAAATAGAAGTGTTATTTATTTATAATGATTGAAGGTTATACTATTTATAAATCATGATTTTTAAATAGAAATATTAAGTAGGGTACTATACGAATAAAGGGGAGGATCACTATTTGCGAATAATCTTGATAACTAATGGAATGAATTCTTAGTATGAACATAATAGTATGTCATATGAAAATTAATATATTGTGTTAGTCAACATAAAGATTTGAGGTGATGGTTGGGACTTCAAAGAGATGAAGAGATCCGTGATCCTTCATGGAAAAAGAACACAAGACCGAAGCAAATGGTGCATGGGTAGAACCCGTAAAATGAATATTATAAACATAAACCAACATAAAAATAAAAAAGTGGGCCTATAATAGAATAGATCAAGAATAAAGTGTTACTTAGTAGGAGGCAAAAATCATACTTATAAAACTTTTTTGAGGAGAGATAACTAGCATACATGATACATGATATATAATGAGGGTATGATGAATAATACACCATGAAGGATGAGTCATCTAATAATCGTTTAACCTGGCACACCCATTTAAGGCTGGTGAAGAAGGTGCAAGAATAAGATCTTAAGAATGTTTACTTAGAAGAGCCAATAGGAATGCCAAGAAACCTAAAGAAAGGTAGGAGGTTTTTACAAGTTGTGAGAATTGAGATGTTGGGAAATAATAAAAGATGGATTGTGAGAATTGAAATGTTGGGAAATAATGAAAGATGGATGTTGTGAGTGAGTAAACATTCCAGGTGGTGAGCTCCAACTGGCCGTTAGGAAGGACGACCACTTTGAAGTGGGTGAGCAAGGAACAAAATCAGGCATCTACACTCGGTGAGGAAAAAGGAAGAGAGGGCTAGTTTGTGATGGTGAAACAGAGCTGAGCTGCCCACGAGAAAGGGGAGGATCACTATTTGCGTAAGAGTTCAAACAAATAAATAAGAGTGGTTAAACTCAATTAAGTTATTATTTAATATTATAAATAGAATACTATACATAATAAATTAAATTAATAATATATATAAGATATATTTCTATTAATTATAAATATGTCAGTACTTTCCCTACTTATTGTTTTTGCTAATGATCAAGTTACTACGTATTGTTTCTGTTTCTTATTTCTAAATAATACAAGATTACCTCTAATCTCCAATAAATGCACAATAGTTAAACACATCTTTTATTATCCACATTAATAAAAAGTTTCTTACCTTAGTCTTAACATTTTTTCTATAAAACTTTACATGATTAAAAAGGATGTTACATAATTGATTATAATTGGAATTTAAATTTGACTAAATGAGAATTGGGCAAACATATCATACAACATATCCACCCATTCCATCATTAAAGAGATTAATCGTTCGCAAAATAAAATTTTCATGTCTTATTTGTGGTTTAAAGTAATTTTACTGATCACCATAGTATAAGGCTACAATTTTATCCATTTGTCTAATAAGATCAAACTATATGTGTGAGCACATTGCCCTACCCACATATTTATTGATTGTTTTGTCATTATTGAAGTACTAGACCTTTCACATTTACTAAGTATAATACGCTATAGTCTATTGACGTACTAGTCCAACAATACTTTCCCATATACCAACATTGTTTACCAGCAGTTCTCCCGACCATCACTACCATGTATTGTGCATTTTATAGTCCCGTTTATAAACAAATACATACAAATGTTTCAACTTAAAACTGTTGTCTTTGTACCGCCATCCATACAGGACGAAATCGCTTCTAACTCGATAATAATTAATTAATTTTTTAATTCATATAATATAATCAAATTATTTACATAATAAGGTAGTTTTTATCATTTCACAAGTTTTAAATACATGACCTTGGGCCACTCTTTTGAAAATATTGTCATTGACCCACTTAATCAAAATATGAATCTAATAATTCTCATTGACCTTAACGTTTTATCAATTTTCTACATTGATGTATGGATCTTGATTTTACTTTTGGAAAGAATTTTATCACAATTCTGAGCTTTAAGAAATCATGTCAAACCTTCTCAATTCTGTCTAACATGATACTAATCATTTTTTCTATATCCCTACTACCACTCTAAGCTTTCTTTCACTCAATTTGGCCTAGAAATTATGATAAACGGGACTTAGTCGGAAAATTATTATAAAGAGAGAAACCTTCATTTTCTTACTAGCGAGTGTGCAACGACCAGAGTTCTTAGTGTGGAAAGCTAGCTCTCTCAAATGAGATTCTTCTAGGATCAAATGACACCTTAATTAGTGGCATGAGCGATTAGAATTTGATTTAGTAACTTTTTAGTGGAAATCGCTATGAAATTCAAATATTTTGGCGAATGGCAGTGATAGGGACTTACCACTAGGGTGTAGGGAGGATGTGGCTCGACTCGGGATGATCGATGAGGATTGACTCGATCGTGGGTTGACTAAAGGTAGCTCAAATAGAGCTCGAGTTGTTTTGGAATCGTTTATGCATTTGAGCGATGGTATTGTGTGGGCTCGTCGACACTTTTTCGGTGATCCTCGAGGTGAACGTAGTGTGTTGTCATATAGTGAACTTCTTCAAGATTCCATGGAATCCAAATGCGTGTTTGAAGGTTGAGAAAAGTGACTAAGTCGGAGATTTGATTCACAAATGATCGAAAAATGGAGTAACTAGAGGTTTTTGAGTTTTCGAGATATGTAGAAGATTAGAGAAGATGAGTTATTTATATAGACAGCTAGAGGACTCTTAATCCTATCCATTCCACTATGTATCGACCATTAACACTCCGATTTAAGTCGTTGTCGAAGCTATTTACTTCTCGTCGGAGTTATGACAACTTTTCATCTCTTCTTCCATTCAAGTGTCTGAAGATAGACGACATTATGTGCGCGCATGTAAATTTCGCACGTGCAAGCTATCACGTGGCACACAATGATTGGTTAGAGTTATTGTCATGGCATCTGGTGAGCATCCAGGTTATCCTTTGACCATCTAATCTAAAAGGTAGCAACCACTCATTGGTCGTTTAATCCAACGTGGCAGTTGATCAAATCTAATTGTCAATCGACAGTTAAGACTCTACCACATGGCGTCCTATGATTGGTTGATTTAAATAAGTTAGATTCTCCATTTGACATTCTCTATCATTGCCACATATCCTCTTAGGATTGGTTGTGTGTTTCCAATGTGGACTCATCACATGTCATTCGTTGATTGGTCAATATTTCTCTTACGTTCGAACTTGTTTCTAGCCTGTCACACTTTACACTTGTAATCATGTGATTGGTCAATTCTACTAATGTGAAATTCTATTAGTTGACGATCGACACATGTCAATCTCTAATTAGTCAGTACAACTAACATGGATTTTTATCAGATGAACATTGATGACAAACACATATCACTTTTTTATTGGTAAGCGCTTCCACACACTAATCTATCAGTTGATTGGTCGCGCTCGCCACAGTCGCTCATTGAGTGGTCGCACGTATCACATGTTGATGAGGTGCTCACCTAGCAGTTTTCCATTGATCTAGCTTAATTGTTGACCTGTTCAATTGAACTGGGTTTAGTAACTCGAAATTAAAAATCGGTCGGTTCATGCCTGATTTGATCTATTTTTCTAAAAATAATAATAATAATAAATTCATTTTCTACATTATAGATCTTAATTTACCAATTTGTCCTTTTTAAGTCACCCCAAAAAATGAATATTTGAACCAGTTTCTCTCAGTTTGGTCTAGTTTGATCCGATTCAAGTTCGGTTTAACTTGATGCGGTCTGGTTCTAACTTCCTACTTCCAATTGTATTAATTTCATTTGAAATTTAGAAATTTAAATCACTCTTTGATCACTTTAGATCTATTTTTTTTATTTCTCTTTATGTTTTCGGTTAAATATGAAACTTAGTTTTTCTTGAAAATTTTTTGTTCTCCTTTCTAATTATATTATTTAAGAAAAGAGGGTTTACAATATATGGTAGAATACAATTGTAAAATTCTATTTAAATGAATTCGATACAAATATAATATCCATTGAAAATAGAAAAGTATAATAAGTGGGCGTACGTGGATATCACTCGATTAGTTGGTTCCGGAAAAGAGCTCATGTTCAACATTTTTGAAAAATACCTAAGAATGACTTGATTTGAATCTTTGATAGTGTATTATGTGACAAACCATCATAGATAACGACTTTTAAAAGATACACGCATGGTATAAAACTCTTAAATTATTTTGAAAAGGAACTTAGAAAAAAATAGTATAAAATTATGTGCTCGCTATTTTTTAGTAGAGATAACATTGAGTAATGAATGACTCGATAAATACTTATCGCATTCTTGATCACCTCCCTTCCAACATATTTTCATATATAAGAGATGAACATAGGAGGAGAAAAAGTTTTCATGCATAGGAAAGCAGCTCCGACTAAGATGATATTGAGGTATAGATACTTGAAAAGAAGTAAACGAACACTTTCTATTTAGTATAATATGATTTCTCGAGTCTTCTAAATGTTTATAAACTTGTAAAATAACTTTTATGAAAAAAATTTAATTTTTACTGAAATTGTATCTACTTTTATTCTGAATCTATTTTGTTAGTACTAATTTGGTGAAGTTACCCACCAATTGTACTATCGAAATGATTCAGCGTATTGTTATTGGATCGATCCTGTAAATCGGATTGAGACATGACAAATTCTCAATAAATTAGATTTAATATTATATATTTTTTTATGTAGTCCATAGGGGGTTTTAGGGCTTTCAGTCATTTCGATCATTTTAGTAAGATCACAAATTTCTTGTTCAATTTATTGTTCTAATTGCAAATTTCTTATTCAATTCTCTATGAATTAGACTTAATAATTGCTATTTTACAATTTACCTAAATATTGGATTTATCATTCTTATTTATTTAAAAATTAGATTTAGCTAATTCGATCATTTTTATTTTTCTAGCCAATTAATTGTTCAATTTTCTATAAATTAGACTCAATTAATCAAAAGTTTTGTGCTTACTATTTTGATCCCAATTTTAAACGCTTTTCAATCAAAATTTTCCCTTATTATCAATTGAGATTATTTAATAGTAATTTATAAAATTTATCCTTTATTTAAAGTTTTGGTCGGTAACCATTTTTAATCTGAGTTTTTATTTCAATATTAGTTTTTATTTTTATTAGATATAAATATTATTTTTTAAAATTTTATTTTTATATTATATTAATATCAACACATGAAAATATACTTTTGGATCAACAAAAAAATTTAAAAATAATTGTGAATCAATACAATGAACTAATATAAATAATCAAAAACGGTAATTTTAGTCGTTTAAATATCAGTTACAAAACATTACGATGTTGTTTGAGTTTACTCATATTACAATAAATTAAAAGAATAAAACTTTTTGATAGACTGATTGTTTTGAAAACTCGCTTCCCAACCCCCACTCACTGAGTTGTAGAAATTCACCACCTCCCATTAAACTTTTTCAGGAGAAACACCTCACTAGGACGAGCCGAGACTAGAAAAAGTCAAGGGCGCTGCCATTAGGTAACTTTTATGTTTTGTAAACTTTATTATGAAAAATAGGTACTATAACACATTTACCTTCCTTAGACTATTTGGTAGAAATACTAGATTAGTACAAGAAAGGATGGCGGGTTGATCATGGACTCCAACCAAACCGGGTCGGGGTGTGACAACTAGGCTCTCACTAGTAAGAAATCTAAGTTTTCTCTCCCTAGAACGATTTTTTAATGAAGCTTTATTTAAGCTCATTTTTAAGACAACTTGGATGGTTCAAAGCTTGAAATGATCCTAGTTACATAGGGAAGATGATCATTAGTACTCAATTGGGAAGGTTTTAGATTGAATTAATGATAATTCAAGTTGGAGGACTAAATTGCAAATTTTGAAAGTTTGGGGACTTAATTAAAATTTTCAAAATTTAGGGATTTTTCTACAAATAGTGAGAAATCAAGTACCCAATTGGAAATAATGAGAAATTAGGGACCCAAAGGGAAGATTTGAGAATCTTAAGGATCTAATTGGAAATAAGGTATAATATAAGGGCCTAATCATAATTAACAAAAAGTTACAGGTCTTTAGTGTAAATACCTTATTATTTGGGACTTAATTGCCCAATTTATTGTAGGAACTGAACACTTACAAGAACATGTGAAGGAAAGGCACACCAAGTTCAGAAATCCCTTGGGATGAACAAGTCTCGAAACACGGGTGAGTGAGATTTCTAATATTGAGTCTGATTGGACCAATTGTGTGTTATATTACTCATGAATTGAAAAGCATGCTTGCTTAGAAAACCTATTGTCTAGAAATATAATCCCCTAACTATGTGAAACTGCTCAAACTATTTTGAGATTTATTTATGTAATAAGGATGAATCATGATAATAAGTATGCCCTTGGAAACTTCGAGTGGTTGCCTTTCAAAGGAATGATCTAATTCAATAGTCGATGTAGGATATGGGTGAGACCCATGATTGAGAAAGAGTTGATTAGATCTAGTTCTATGAAAGTGGGCCCAATACATATGTTCGATTTTTACAATTTTTTCATTGCATTTCTCAAGGCCCCTTTAATGATTTATGGATGGTTTTTCTTATTATTGTGGCTCACACTTTTTTTTTGCACTCGAAGAAAAAAAAATAGGAGTGAAGCCCAACAAGTTTAACATTAACATTCATACTAATGTTTCCTCCCTTATGCAACATATGTTTCTTGCCTACCCCTTCTCATATTTTATGTTTTCCTAAAAAATAACATAAATATAAAAAAAAAATCAATTTAATTATATAACGACAAAAAAATCAAATGTTTTTAAATATCTAGGTTAAACTCTCATTAAAAAAAACCTCTCTAAACTGTACAGGGAGCTATCCAATAACTGGAACTTAATCCAAGACTAGGACTGGAAAGCTAAACCCAGTTTCAGTCGAGCTCTTTGCAGCTTTCTCTGTTTGAAAGTTCAGTCTAATGTCTTTTCTCTACAGTTATTTGTATGAGAGCAATGAACAGGTCGGAATTAGATTTTCAGCCATAATTGTATCAGAGCAATGAACAGGCAAAAGGAATTTATTGAAAATCGGCTCATTAGTTTCAATCCAGCAGCATCAGAAACAGATTCAGCCGACACAGCTCACAAGTAAGGTGTACACAATGAAGAATGTCTTAAAGTAAAGCTTGTGTCCACAGGAAAATCTCCAGCCTTGTCATTTTTATTCATCAGCCATTGCTAACTCCAGGGCGTAATCATCTCTCTCCTGCAGCATCAGCAAAGTAATTAGTGTAAATCATCACATTCGATCATGGGAGACCTCGTTCTATAATCCATGGCTTACTTTCCTGATACAAGAAAATCAGGGTAATAGACAACTTACAATGGGTCCTCGTGCGAAATATCTTCCAAATTGAAGCCAATATACCTGCAGATGCCAATAATATTTTACAAGGAAAAAGGAAACACAAACAAAGGGTGACATGATGCCAGGGTTTGCAGCTACTGAAAGAGTTTGATATTGTACTCTTACCTCATCTTCATCCTGGGTCTCAACCTCAAGATCTGATACCGGAAAACCAACACAGAGAAGAGCATATCCCTGCAACCAGCACGGAGTTTGAAAACAAAACGAACTTCATCACACTGACTGCAACATATTTAATTTTCTTTTCAAGCAAGAAGCATGCCCTCCATCAGCAGGAGCAGAGGAAGAAATTCAGCTAAATTGCAAGCTCAAAACAGAACATTGATAAAATGATCTAACATGCCTTTGATTTCAACTCAGCAGAAATTCCCAGTGCTTCAGGTTGATTGATCTGTCCAGATTTTACACGGACTGCACAGCTAGTACAGCAGCCTGCACCATGTAATACATATTCCTTTGAGACAAGTTAATTGGAGTTTATCTGTCATTTGAGTGAAAATCATGGTATCCCTATGCTATTTTTGTATTGTTTCCATCATTCATAAACAGTTAAAATTTCATATGTTGCTCCGTGTAACAGGCTTTAGCATATATTGTGAAAACTGGTGCAATAAAGCAAACAACAGAGAATAGTATTTATGCTAATGCCAAAAGTAAAACTTCTTAGAAAAAAAATTCCAGACTTCCTAGATAAGTAGAACATGATCACAATTTCCAAATCATCTAAGAAACTTGACCAAATATTACTTATTAACTATTCGGATCCCTTCCACAGAGGATAGAATATAAATGAATCCAGTGTATCAATGAGGTTACTTATTTTACGCAAAACAAGCGAAGAAAGGCAGTGCACAACTGTTGATTTCTGACTTGAAACTCCTGAATTTCTTACAAGCATAGTCAATTACATCAACTAGCTATTCAGCCTGAGTATAATTTTTTTTATCAAGAAGACAACTGCAAATCATGAATGAGAGCAATACCGTGCCTGCAAGCGAAAGGCAGAGTGATATTCTGAGACTCCGCCGTGTGCAGAATGTACTGGTCCTGCGTGTCAGGAACCACAAACAGATATCACGATTCAGAGAACAGCTGACTCGGTAAATGCTGCAACAATTCACCATCGCTGGTGGATATTCCCAAAGGAAAGATCTCCAGTAGAGACAAACCTCGGGAACAACGAATTCGTGTACCACTCCTCGCTGCCGGTCGTGGACGGTGACCTTGTGCGTCGGGACCGAGACGGAGTAGCTGTTGGCCGTCCCATTGCCTGAGCCCACGGGCGTGGTATGAAGCTCCGATGAAACCCTTCGGGAGTGCTTCGAGACAAGGGGAGAAGGGAAACTAATGGAGAAGTAACGACGTGAAAGAGAAATCTCCGGCGTCCGGTCGATGAAGAAGGAAGTGCAGGGAGGAGAAGAAAGGATAACCATTTGAGAGCTTTGATGGATATCGCTGTGATTCTTGTGGATTGTTATGACATTTTCCTAAAGCCGTTTAAGAATTATTTCCGTAAAAGAAAAAGCATGAAAAGCCGTTTACTATTATAATATATCATTAATTTTATTAGGATAACTATCAATATTACACTTTGCCTATCTCAAGTAATTTTCATGTTAGTCTTTACTGAAATTTACTTCTCGTTACCAACCTCTTCCATAACTTATATAAAATTTTGTATACGTATTTCATACACATTTATCTAGTGAATACTTTTTGTCAGCCCTACTAACTTTCATATTCATATAATTATTGCATAAATTTTTATAGGTAGATAACATTCCACAAACCTATAATATTTTCCCTTCCTAATTTATTCTCTTTTCCAATTTCGTATAAACCACTATCTTTGCTTTAAATGGGATGATGCTCTCCGTGACCTAGCCACCATTTGCTCCATTGTACATGTTTGAACCATGGACAAATGATGATATGTATGGCTCTTTCACGCATAAAACTTTATTATAATGGAAATGGATTATTATGGGATAAATAATTGTATCGATCTATAGTTAATCGGGTTTGAACCATATTAAACTTATTTGAATAAAAAAAGAGACGATTTAAAAATTAATTTTTTTATTTGGCTTAAAAATATTAATTTTTAAAATTGAATTCACTGGTTAGAAATTTAATTTAGATAATTTTTTTTTTAATTTTGACAAAATCGATCAAATTGTACTTAAATCGACTGATTTTCTATTACAAGTCTCCAAACCTATTCTGACCGAACCGGACAATAGTCAAGCCGGTCAATGAACCGCTTGCTAGGTTAATGCTCAGTCAACACGACCATTAAGTGTACCTAGCCAACAGCTCGAGCGTCTGAAAGCGTTGACCAACCAGAGTCTGCAAGTGTTGGCCAATCAGAATATAACACGCGTACCTAGTCAATAGTTAGATGAAAAAAAGTCATTTAATTGAAAACTAACCAATGGAAGCATGACCACTCAGTCAACGGTCAACTGGGAAGAATTTTCGTTTGGACTTACCAAATAGAGGCTGACATGTGGCAAAAGTGTTAGGTCATCAGCCGCATAGTATGTTCGAGAAAGGTTGACCAATTAGAAAATTGTGGCAAGGCCACGTCGAATAACTACAACCAATCAGAGGCTGACACGTGGCAATGACATACTGTGTCAGGTGAGAAAACTAATGAAATTAAATCACCCAATCAGAAAATATCACGTGTCACGATCATATTCGGTCTAGCGCCACGTCAGACAAAGCGATCAATGGGAGGTCGCGACATGTTTGGTCAACAAGTCACTAGACGACTCGAACGTTGATTAAGATGCCGCATCAACGAAGCTAGCCAATCATAACATACCACATGACAACTTGCACGTGCAAAGCTCACCCGCACGCGCACAATGTCTTCTTCTTCCTTCACACAGCTAAATAATGGGGGAAGCCAAAAGTCAGCATAACTCTAGCGACCATTAAACCTCTATGACAAGGGAGTAAATCGAAGAGTTAATGGTCGACCGATAGATGGATGGATAGGAATGAAAGTCCCCAACCTCCCTATATAAAGAGTTTCCCTCCATTTATCATCTTCATCATTTGAAATCTTGAAGAAGATAAACTACTCCAGTTTACAACCATCCCTTAATCAGAGCTCCAACATCGACCCATTTCTCCACCTCTGAATGCGAATTCGGGTTTCCTAAAGCCAGGATAAAGTACTTTACCTTGCTGCATACTCTCTTCAGCTCAAGGATAATTGGAGAAGTGTCGGTGAACTTGCACAGTATAGTCGCTACGACTATCGACTTTGAGAAGTAAATTTTGAGCTAAATTCAGGTCACTCTCAGACCTTCTAAGGTCAGGCCGACCCCCTCCCCCCGACGACTCTCCACGACCTTGCCTAGTCCTCCATAAGCCTTCGAGTTAAGCAATTGTCACCACCATTCGTCCAAATAGTGAAATTACACATAAAAAATTATGAAAACTTTACTGATTAAATTCTCACTTTTTATTGCAGTGAAATTTGATTTTAAGAGTATACTCTTGACGAGAGTTATCTAACTAAATCAAGAGCTCCGATAATCGAGTGCTTGCCGGTAAAAAATAAAAACTCTCACTAGAAATATTTTTCGGCAAAACCCCGTTTTAGCTCAATTTTAGGCCAAATTGAACCATTGAAAGATTAAAATAATCGTGTAGAGGTAGGAAAGAAGATTAGCATCATGATAGAAGGTAATTAATCGAGTTTAATTAGTCAATTTAATTAATTAAGATTTTAGGGGCCAAAATATAATTTTGGAAAAATTGGGCGATTTGAAATTTTTATGCAATTAACATAAATTGAGTACCAATTGATGAATTAAATGAAACTGGAGGCTTAATTGTAATTAAAATAATTTTTGAGAAATTTAATTGTAATTAAAAGTAAATAAAATTCTATATTTGTAATTTTAAATAATTTTATATTAAATAAAATTACAAATAAAGTAATATTTAGGAAATTATGACAAATAATTGGAAATTTATTTGCCAATAAAATAAACTCATGGACTAATATGTTAATTAAAGAAAAAATAGGGATCTAAGTGTAATTATCAGATAATTGATGAGTTCATTACTCGTTATCATGTAGGTGTGAAAGGAAAGCTTATAACGACCGCATCGGAAATCATCTAGGACAAGCAAGTTATGAATCTCGAGTGAGTAGCATTTTTGGCATCAAGTCTAATTGGACGAGTTGAAAGCATATTTGGTTAGAAAAACCTATTTTTCAAAAATGTGATTCTCTTAATATGTGAAATCACTTAAACCAATTTGGGACACATTATCAGAAAAAAAAAAGTATGAATCATGATTATATGACTACTCTTGAACAAGTATATAGATACAAATAAGTAGTATAATCTAACATGTATCGAGGTAGGATATAAGTGAGCTTAATGATCGAAATAGGGTCAGTTAGATCTACTTATGCGAAAGTGAGAATAAGATCACAATTTTTAAAAGTGAAGTAGGCTAAAAGCCATATTTTGAAAACTCGTACAAGTGAGCTCAAGTCCAATGAAAAATGGGTCAAGTCTCATAAATATGTTTTAAATTAAGAATCTGATAAAATTATCATAATTTAATAATATTTTCTGAAGCTGATGAGCTAAAGTCAGACCGAAGACGGTTGGGCTAGCAGTCTAAAAATAAAGGTTTTAAATTAAAAAACTATTGCGTATGATTGCAATTGTGTTGAACCAAATATGCATACAGTACAGGATAGTATTAGTTATAAGGGACGCTTGACAATAAGATCGGGAGATTCAAGCAAATTAAGACAGACAAATAAGGGGGAGAGGTCTCGTCTCTTAATAGCAGACATAATAATCGTTAATATATAGGGTTGGACAATTGTGCTCATACATACAATTTGGTGTAGATTGTGACCTATTAATAGAATGTATGGTAAAAACGCTACGAACCACTTGTTAAACGGAGGAAGATTATAGTATCTAAGTTTATTTACTGCGAATATTTAATCACTATATTAAAAAAGGGTGTTTATCTGATTTAAACCATTGTATGTCTAAATAATTAAAAATCTGCAACTAATTATGAACCAAGAAGTGAATTTAAAATAACCATTTCTAAAAACTTAAAATAATTATTTTTAAAAAGATAAAATAAATAATAACTTTTTATTATATTTCATTGTTTTTAAAATAAAGTGAAAAGTTTTGTTTGTGCATGATGTATAATAAGTTACGATTTCAAACCTATTTTAAAAAAGTTATCAAAAGAGAATTTTATAAATATAATAAGAGAATTTCAAACCCATTTTAAAATAATTATTTTTAAAAACTTAAAATAATTATTTCCAAAAAGATAAAATAAATAGTAACTTTTTATTATATTCTATTGTTTTTAAAATAAAGCGAAAAGTTCTGTTTGTTCATATTCTAAATCATGTATAATAAGTTACGATTTTATAAATATAATAAGATTTTAAGAAAAAAATTTAACTTTATATTTATTTTATAAATTTTGTTATGTAAATATTTATATTATTAATATTTCACTTAAAAAAAGTAGCGAATTATCAAGTGATGTAATAAAACTTAAATAAAGGAAAATATAAGCTTTTTAGTATAATTATCTTATTTAATATGATTTAATTATTTGATTTATTGTAATAATTGATCATTTACATATCTAATTATTGCATTATTACTCATAACACCTGATAGTATTATCAACTTAAAATTATTTATGGAATATATTTATAATGATATTATAAACTTTGGTGAAAACCTTTTCTCAATATATTTCAAATAATAGCATGAACGAATCTTTATTTTAGAAATAGATATTTTTTAAAAATAATTTTTAAGAATAGAATATAGATCTATTACTAATTAATGAAATGAGACAAAAACATAAATAAAAAAGTGATATATCCATATTTATTGATAAGTGTGTGTAAGGTAAGTATTTTCAAGTGGGTATAATGCTGTATTTTAAAAACTCCCGGTAATATTTTAAAAATTAAAAATGGGTATTAACCTATAAATAGTACTTGTAGTGTAATGAGTATAGTCTCTAAAATAAAATTTAATCAAAAATTTTTGAGTAATGAGTTATTCCTAGAAACTTGTCTAGTTAAGAAAAATGTTTAATTTAAAAGTGATGATAGTAGAAAGATTACGATGAATTTAAGACTAAAATATGTTTGTTGTGTTTTAGTGTGGACGAGATCATTATACCTTGGATTTGGGGGAGTGATTATTATGGAGGGATATAAAAGCATAAATAATTTAAGATAACATTAATACAGCACCCAAAGCAGACAATTAATTGGGTATGTATAGGAATAGGGTAATGGTGACCTTTTAGAAACTCTATTAAACACGTTAGTCCGGTACATATATTTGGTAGAGTATTTACCCTTATAAGAGTGTGATACAATTAATATAAATTGTAAAATAAGGAAATTCTATTATACGATTGTATAATACTCTATATGATGTATTGAATATGATAATTGTATTATTAAATCTAAAAACCAAAAACTAAGATTTTTTTTTTGAATTAATCTTTCCAAAAAAATATCCTATTTTTTTACAAACAGGTAAATCTATATAGCCTGTGGGTTCGTTTATTCAATCGGGCCGGAAAAAACAAAGGCATAATACCGTGGATTCTTAGGCCGAAACAACAAAGAGAAAACAGATCGTTCATACACACATTCGCAATAAAACTGAACAGAAGAAAGCGTCCATGTCTTATTTATGTTAGCTTACTGGGTTTATTACATTAACATTCACATGATCCCCTCTCTTTTATATAATGTACAGTCGGGTGGCAGTTTTTTTTTCTCTGCTGGCTTCACCTTGGTAGGGCTACAGGGCTCAGGCATCGCCGTAGCGACGAATTACCTCTTCATCTCGAGTAGGGGCCGGGAAAAAGAACTCCTCCTCCTGGCTCTTGAAGATCCGATCCACCTCTCTTGCTGGGAGGTCGAAGGCAAGCTCCTTTGCCTCCCTCTGCATCAGGCTTACTATGTTCCTCTTCCCTGAAACACACAAATTCCACGCAAAAAGCTCATATGTTAGGAACATCTAGCATAGACCTTTGGATACGAATGTCTCCAATGGCGGGTACATGTTTTAGGATTGTTCATTTTTTGAAGATAGTTTGTTGTTTCGATTACAAGAAACAGAGCTTTAGATTTGAAAGCCAAGTGAAACAAACCTGCAAGCATGTGAATGTCGTTGTTTTCCGCGTTAACCTCGAAGGAGACGAGCTGCAGGTTACTATTTCGCGAGGCAACTGCAGTAAAAGGGTGACCCGCAGGGACGATGAATACAGTGCCGCGGTTCAGCCGGGCCCGCACCTTCTGGTAGGTGGTCGGGTCGGTGGTCTGCCCGCGCCTCTCGCGGTCCTGACTTTCCCGGCCCGATGAAAGATGCGGACACGCCATCTCGAAGTAACCTGTGCCGTCTACCACCATGGCTATCTTCGTGGCCCGGGAGTTGAAGTAAAGTGCAGTCATGGAACCCTACCGTTTTCAACAACAATCTCAGACATGAGACAAATGTTCAATCCCTAGGGCTACCAAAGAGTCGTGCAGCCGTAAGAGCAAAGCAAAGACGGAGCAGATACCCGGGAGATATTCGCAAAGGAGACCATGAGATCGATCTTCTTGAGGTGCTTGAGATCGCTCATGCCCGCCATAAGAAGCTGGCCATACTGGTTAGATTCAGAGGGGCGTTTGCTGAAGATGTTGAAAGAGTAGGACTGGGAGCCTTCAGTTTCGCCTCCAAAAGGCCAACGCCTCATCCCTCCCTCGTCATGTTCGCTCAGGGCTTCGACCTGCTCTCTGGAAGCCTTGACAATAGGACCCTGCTGCTGTTGATTAAACAGCCTCTCCAGCTTATCTCTTCCAGTCTGATCATACAACAGTCCATCATCGTCTAGAGCAATGCAATCGATATATATATATATATATATATATATAGTTGATGTTAGGCCAAAACCTTCAGAGCAGCTTCGAGGATCTCCGAACTGAAGGTCGTGTAGAACGATTGTGGATTCTGACCTCCGGCCCCATGGAACACCTGGGCGAAAAGAAGTTAAAATAGCTCATAAATATTGTGGTTTTCGATTGGGAAGGGAAGCCATCTTTCGAGATGGGACTACCTCAAAATGACCTGGAGTGTTTACAGGTCGGAGCAACTTGGCGATGTAGAGCTGTTCATTTTCATCCCGACTGGTCAGGTAGCCCGGCGTTCCCGCAGGGGCCCAGACGATGTCTCCCTTCTCGATATTAATGACTTGCCTTTTGTTCTCGAGAATCATAACCAGTGTCCCTCTTCCTGCAGCAGCAGCAGCAGCTCTAATAAATAATTAAACTCTATATAAGTGGTAAAGTACTTTAGGGCATGCATGCTTGTCGATATATACAGACCAGATACTACGAAAAGGACTGCATCAGCATCCCAGTGGTTCATGATGACGAAGGTCTGGGGATTTGCCTCGACGGTTACGAGGCGGAAGTTATCGATCCCCTCCAGAAGCTTCGATCTCTTGGTGAACCTGGGGAGTGCCCTCATTCTTCCGTGCTCGCTCTGAGCTTTGGTAGTGAAGTCCTCCATCTGGAAAACGTAAGGATTCTGCTCTTCTTCCAGCACCTCTTCCGAGCTTTCTTCCTCCTTTTCCTCCCTACGTTTACCTGCTGCATGCCCATATCAACTTATATCACATCTGCATCTATTTTCGTGGGATTTCAAAGATGGTATGATATTTATATTAGAACTAAGGGCTAAGAATATATTACCCTGTCGGCCCCATTCCCCCTCTCTGCTCCAGGGCTTTGTTTCCTTCTCCTCCAATCTCTCCTCGCAACGAGTTCTGCAGTCTTGCTTCTGCTGGTGGGAGCCCTGTTGCCTCTCGCAATGTTTCTGGCACTCCTTCAGTTGCGTACTCCCATAATCTTCGTCGCCTCTGCTGCTGCCACGTCCTTCCCGCCCGAACTCCCCCTTCATCTTGTAGTAGCCCTCGCACCTCTGCTCGCACTCCTCCTGCTGTTTCTCCGTGAGGCTCTCTTGGTGCTTGCACCGACGCATGCACTGTTTCATCTCTGGGTCGGCGTTGGCCTTCGCTGCTGCACTCAGGTAACTCAGCACCAAAATAGTCGTCAGCACCACGCTGACCATCGAAAACTTCAAACCTCTCACCGCCATTTTCTTCGACACTGAAATAGGTACTCACTGGATCGCCTTGGATGAAAAGGAGACTCAAGAGGGTGCTGTTTAAATAGGGGACAGAAACGTCGGGTAACGTAAATTGAAGGGAGGAATAGTGACCATGCAGTCCGACATGTGTCCTCGCCACGTGGCAATTCATGAGGCTTGAGGGATGCTCGATCGCCGCGTACCAAAGTCGGCACATGGACTTGTATTTCCGCTGTGCGGGCACCATTTCAATATTAGTTCATTATTAAATATTTTTTCATATCATATATTTACAAAATTGATTATTTGGTATACATCTTTATGAAACTAGAACTTTATTAATTTTTTTATATTAAAACAGTCATTTTAAAAATATTTAATACAAAAGTGTAATTTTTTACAATTATTTTATATTTATTTAACTCGGACACAAAAATATGCGTATATTTGATATTAAATTAAAATTTGGACCGTGCATTCTATACAGAACATGAAATATGACAAAGTAGATTACATGCCTAAAGAACAAGGCAAAGGCATCTACGCATTGTTTCGTAGCAACACGTGGGCAATTTATGGGTACGTAAGATTAACCTTACCACGTGAATATGATCGAGAAAAGATATAAGCAAGCACGTCAAAATCATATCGGCACTTGTCCAGATATACATATTCAAGTTTGGGATAAGTTTCTTAATTTAAAATATCTTGCATGTACAATTATCTAATAAATAAATTTTCAATTAAAAATAAAAAATATTATGTAGAAAATATTTTAACGGTCAGAGCTAACTTATTCAAATAGTAAGGGGAGAAGCATATTTGGAGAAAAATAGTGAAAAATAAAAGAAGGAAAAATAAAATTTTATTAATTGGGAAAAAACTAGAGAATTACAATTCAGCACACCCACCCCCGAATGCCTAGTTCTTATATATTAGTTATTAAACTAACTAATCAGTTATAACTTGCACCGAATCAAATGTATAATCTAAATTACAAATAGGTACTAAAACAAATATAATTGTTCTAAATAAATCCAACAGAATTTAACTAATTAGAACACTCTACTATTACTTTTTTTTACCAAGTATCCCAAATCATCTGCTAAGTCATATTGATTATGCCTTTTGAGAAATAGTTTCTTTATAGAAGTAATCTAGTTATTTTCTTCCTTCCCTTCATCTAGAACTTCCACACTTTACTCTAAACAAGTGAGAGTTCTAATCTTTCTAGTCATGTCATATGAACTAAACTCTTCCACTTCAATTTACATCCCACCAAATTCAATCTTGCTGTTGTGTTATTAGATATGAACTCTCATTGTTAGGGATTCCTCCATTTGTTCAAAACACCCTTATCATTCCCATTTATTATAATGCTCTAAACTTTGTTAGTTCCAACTCGCATCCGCCCCATAAACATATTTTCTAACTTTATAAGACTTGCAAAAAGGTTGGATCATATTTGAACATAATCCACATATCCTCCCAATGTTCATTTTCAACCTGCACTCCTCGGGATGGAAACCCGACTTATTGTAATGAGAGATGTCAGCATCAGCCATGCAATGGTAATTCATTCATCAATCCCTCATCCTACGGCAATGTGTAATGACACTGCATCCACGCCTGTAAGGGTTGGCCTTCTTCATGCTATTGCAGTTGTAATAAGACTGCCCCCTCCTGTTGCATGGGACCGAGTTCTTCTTCAAGGCGCCATAGCTGATGTAACGCTTCCCCGCAAGCTAGCGACGGTTGATCTCGGAGTCCATCATCATCCCCAACGAGGTCTCCCACGGTACGGGCTTATTGGACGTGGTTGAATGCTAGGGTGCATGACCCAGCTACCAGGGGCCAGGGCCAGAATGAGGAAGAGGAGTCAGAATCAAGGTCCCATCTAGTAATTTCCGTAGATCCCAATGGTGAGATGAGCACCGCCAGGAGATATAGTAAGGGATGAGGAAGATATACGGCTCAGTGTGGCAGAAAATTGAACAATGACTTAATGAATGGTACGAGAATTGTGGCTAGATGGACTTCTTGTTCTCATTCTGAAGAGTGAAGAACTAAAAATAGCCCTTCTCTTATTTCGACTGTCAATAACTCCAATTAGAAATTGGAAACCAAAGGGATCCATCCGTTGATTGATTGCTGTTTTTGGTATCTGTTTATTTATGTTGGAAAAATCAAGGAAACCAATATTTGTTGATCATAGTCTTTTTCTCCCTCTTCATCTTCTATACTTCAATAACGGCATACTCTTGTTGTCATGGATCCCAAAAGGTTAGCTCTGTTCCTGTAACTAATGATCTTCCAATATCCCATAAATCCATTAGATGGAACAAAGATGAGTACGCCCGTGGTAGATCAGGCCTTTGGCCATCATAATATTAGACACCATTTAACAGGAAATGTGACATTATTGGCAACATTCATGGATATTTTTACTCACAAATAAATGATTCTTCCATGAAAATCCATGAGGTAGGAGGAGGAGTGGAATGGAAAAGAATCCGGCTGTTCACGCCCCTTTGGATGCGTCATCCTTCTCCTTGTGATGCTTGCTCTTCTTAGGCTTGATGAAGCAGAAGCACGAGCAGCAGGGGAACTGAAATAAGAACTTCATCTCTGGATTGATCAGAAGTCTTCCTAATATCTCTAGCCATAAGGCAGCTTTTATATCCTAAGGCTTCCGAAGAATGAGATACTAAACCATCTCGGCCAGACCTCTTATTGAAGAAAAGATGCTTTACCCTCTGCCCTTTTTCTTGCATTATATTCCATTTGGTTGAGGAATAAAGGAGAGGAGAGGCTGTCATGTTCTTTCCTTTTTCAAGAGTTGATTCCCTGATCATTGTACGTGCACATAGATTACTTCTTTTGGGCATCCACCAATAAACAACCGTCTATATTGAGTCAGTCTCTTGCATCTGCTGGTCAAGCAATCAAGAATTACCAGCCAGGGGAGCATCCAATCAAGAATTACCAGCCAGGGGAGCATCCGATATTCAATGTGGTTGAGGATTACCCACAGTTGATTAGAATCCTGATTCAGTTCCATAGAATGGACAGTGAATATAGAATGACTAATTCGTTCATTAATAGTTCAAAGGAGGAGAAAATATTAATGACAAATATTCTTTAGCCCAGTTCCCATAACAGCAGAAATAAGCTAACTGCAGAAACATGAGGTTTTGCTCAATTCAATTGACATAAAACTTGATAGAATATCAAAATATCTTGGATGAAATTTGATCCTTGAAGACAAATGACTCCTTGCTTCTGTTGATTCGAGATCCCATTATAGCCAAACATAGAAAAGAATGATTACATGCCTTCAAGTGTTCACTTCAACAACTGTTCCATTGGAATCTCTCTTCCTCCGCAACATCCAAGGAACTGCCTCATCTTCTGGACAGCCACAACTGTGGCTCTGGCATTGTTTGAGCTGCTTTCCAAGGGCATACCAAACACAGGAAAGCTACAAAAGAATCACATACAATTAATTTGTTCACTTCCACAACTCCTCCATGGGAATGCCTCGGTCCTCGGCAACTTCCTGAAACTGCCTCATCTTCTCCACAGCCACAACTGTGGCTCTGGCATTGTTGAGAGCATTATTGCTACCGAGCTGCTTTCCAAGAGCATTTTCAACCCCTGCCATCTCAAGAACAATCCTTACAGCCCCTCCAGCAATGACTCCAGTACCAGGGGATGCAGGCCGAAGCATCACTTTCGCTGCCCCATAGTCTCCATCAGACCTGTCAAGGTAGCATCAAACAATTGATGGCTCATTGCATGTTAACCCACATGGAACTTGTTTCTATTCTGATACCCAGCAAGACTTCCTGTTCTCATAATTTCATATTTTGTTTTATGCATTAAATTGAATATGTAAAGTATTTGCAGGTTTTGCAGATTACTAGTTATGCTTAACTCTAGTGAATTACTTGCTTCAAAAGATATGAAGCATAAACAATACCTCACAATCCCAAACATCAAATAATTAAAATTAAGCAGCTAGAAACACAAGTTATTTTCTCAAGAGATACTCAGCATCAAGCTTTTTGTCTGACCCTTTTATGTATCAAGTTCTATTGCTTAAACCAACTAGATGAAAAACTGAACAATAAGTGATTCTGTCCTCCGTAATGGAACTCAAGAAGAGCTTCAAGCTGTGGACAGTTTTTCATAACAGATGCTTCCCTAGCATATTCTAATTTGTGCAACGGAAAGTTCCAATAAACAAGGCAGATTCATTCGCTCAAAGCTTCATTGGAAGTAATAATATTAACCAAATGCAATGCCAAAGTGAATCAGTTTCACATTGAGATGTGAACCATCGGCTTCCCAAATGAAACTATGCCTGTTAGCCACAATTTCTGCAGGGAGAAGGACCCCTGAAGCAGTTGAAAACCATCAAAATCCTCAGGATGGCAACTCGATTGCATGCACTACAAATCCATCAAAGACCAGCCCAAATTCTAATATTGCTGCATTGCAGCCTATGGAGCCTCACAGAGTTCTGAAAATCATAATCATTAAGGAAGCAGCATCAAATTCTCTACGAATCAACTAGAATCAAGCTAGCTCAAGCCACAGTAAATCCACAGTCTCAGCATAAGATTCAAGAGGAAGAAGAAGGATAACAGAACCAAAATCCCAATTGCTACCTGTGAGGAAAAGTCAAGTATTTGGTCATGGGGACTGTGATGATGTTCCTCCTGGCGTTGACAGCCGACTTCTGAACCGCAGAAATGACCTCTTTGGCCTTCCCAACACCGACTCCAACCTGCCCCTTCTTGTCGCCGACCACCACGATGGCTCGAAAATGGAGCTGCTTGCCGCCCTTGACAACCTTGGTAACCCGCCTGACCTGGACCACCCGTTCCTCAAAGCCATCCTTCACCTTCTCTTTCTTGGTCTTCGACCCAAATCCGGTGATCTTCTTAACCTTGGAATCCATTACGTAAATGTCGTTGCCCAGGACGCTAACCCCGCTGTATGCGGGTCCATATACCTCCTCATAGGCAGCGGCTAACTCATCCTCCGTCTCCAGAGGACCGTCATCGAAGGACGGAGGCGCCACAAACCCCTCCGGCCGGCTCGGTGGGACGAAAGGGGCACCTTCGAACGCAGAATCAGAGACAGGCGCGGGCTCCGCCGACACGGACACTTCATCACCGGTAAAGAGGAAGGTGTCAGATTCTTCGGGCTGGGCTCTGATTATGGCCCGTTTGAGAATGGGGGTAGGGGATGAGAGGAGGAGTAGCTTTGAGGGCTTGGTGGAAAGAGAGAGACGGCAATGGAGGTGGAAGCGGTGGCTGTGGGATTGTGTGGAGAAGGGAAAGAGAGAGGAGAGATGGGCTGAGAACGCGGTTGCCGTGGCCATGGAAGTCGAGCTTTGGGGAGCTCAGTACCAGTAAAGAGTGCAAGAATGGAGGGGAAAACAGGACGAAAAGGGCAGTCGATCTTATCTTCAACCGAGTATTGAAGAGGCGAGTACAGGTGTTGCCCGCTGCTAGTGCCAAAGTAACAGGCTATAATACACGTGTCAGACAAGACCATTCGTGTCGAACAAGATAAACCCACACCCACAGAGTTTTCCCGTATAATTAGGAGTGGAAATGGTAGAACTGAGAGAACCCGAAAGTGTTAGTGTAGAGGAAAAAACGAAGCTCGGCATTGAAGAGGAAGAAACTGTAGCACCAGCCGCAGCAGCACGTCAGGGAAGTTTGGTCAAATGGACAACATGGTAGCAATGTCCACAGCCAAATTAGTCATGTTCAAGTTCTCCAGGGCATCTCCTCGGACATGTTCGCTTTCCTTTGCGTCTCCGCGCAGGGTCTCGAGGGTTTGCTTCTCTTCATCGGCCTCAAGAAATTCAGCCGAGGTATATTCTCGTATGACTGCTCTGTTCAACTCCCCTGCGTCCCTTTATGCTTCCATTTTGGGATTCATGTCTCCGATGAATGTTTGATTTTATTTAGGGTCAGAACTCGGTTGATCCACCAAGGGATTCGAGGGCCGATATGGCACATCAGTCAAATGAATCAATGAACGAAATTGATGAATGGCCCGACATGAAGGACGAGACGAAAGGGACTGCACCAGAAGCCATTGAGTGGGCCGAAGAGAAGGCTGGTGAGATGAAGGAGAGAGAAAAGGGCACAACACAAGATATGAATAAGAAGGCCAAGGAGGCGGCCTCCTCTTCAATGGCAGATAGCACTAGCGATACCGATGAGAAGGCCAAAGAGTACGCCCATGATACAAAGGAGAAAACCAAGGGGATGGCGGAGTCGGTGGCGGAGGAGAAATCCAAGGAGGGCAAGGACAGTGCCAAGGAAACTGCCCATGGCATGAAGGAGCCGGCCGAGGACATGATAGATGAAGAAACTGAAAAGGCCGAGGGAACGCGTTTTGCGAAGGAGAAGGAGGCGGCCGATAGCCTGGGGGAGAAGGCCAAGCAGAAGGTGGCGGGGGCGTGGGAGGCAGCCAAGGCGACCACCCAGAAGATCAAGGACACAGTGATTGGGACAATCCTGGGGATAAGGAGGAGGTGCTCATGGACTTGGATTTCCTAGAGACACTAGGCTTATACCTACTTGAGAACTGATATTATCCATACATGTTAGCAGCTATGGTATTTACACACATGTATACAACGTATTTACACACAAGTTAAGCTCTTGTATATTTGGATAGATTGGTTACTTCGTCATATATTTATTAGGCAATCTAATTACATTTTGTCTGAGAGTATCAAATTAGAAGTTAGAACTAGCCTTACCCATCCTCACTCTTGCCTCCATAGTGTCCGTTTTGATACATTATGGTCATTTCATAACACAGTCCATAGTTTATTCACCTACTCATTTAGTCTCCATTGGGATCTTCATAAATAGTGACTTAGTAAATAAGTGAAGATAAATAGGTGTAGATCTTTGAATGCAAGTCCCTATTTATTTAATCTCTTTTAGTCTACTCCAATTAATCCAATTCACTTTCTCTTTTCACCTGAGCTCCACCAAAATCGGAATATAATATTATTAACTTCTCTACACAATAATTTGAGACAACAAGAAAATCAACATTAAATATATCCCATCCCAATTTAATTTATGGATCGATTTTCCATAATTGTCTTACACTCTTAATATTATAACCATCTTAATATTATAGCGGCCAGCCTTTTTTTCACCACGGTAAAATTGAAAACCATATAAAATTCACATTATATAAGATTTATAATATAAAATGGCACTATTATTATACAAATTTGAAATTTTAATTTAAAATGAATAAAGTTAAGAGTAAATTTAAAATTATAGGAAAAATATACAATATTAAATGAAAAAATTAAGTACAATTTTATTTGGGAATTTTATTTTTTTCTGTTTTTTTCTAGTAATTTAAATGTATTAAAGGATGAGTAAATAATGATTAGTAAGTGTGAAAACTATTTATTAAATTAGAGATAGTGTGATATCGTCTACCTTCAAAATTTTTATACAAATTTTATAAATTTTTATTTTTCTATTTCTCTTCAAAACTATTTTTAATTGTAAAAAATCATCATAATTAGATATTTATAAAAAAAATAGTCCATCATTTTCTTAAGGTAAAAATAGCTCATTTACCATTTAATATCATCCAATTTTCTTATAAAACCCCCACATAATCACATATATGTATATAATATTATATTACATATACAAAACAAACATGGTACAAGAATTGAGTAACATATTGAGCTATTATCATTTTTAAACCATTTTCTCAAATTTCTTAAATACGAGCTATCGAGGTTATAAGTGTATTTATGTTACACATATGTATTCAATCGATAGTATAAAAATTTATTTTTTCATATAAATGTCGAGG
Source organism: Trapa incisa (assembly GCA_030064435.1). Lineage (NCBI taxonomy): Eukaryota > Viridiplantae > Streptophyta > Magnoliopsida > Myrtales > Lythraceae > Trapa > Trapa incisa. The sequence goes on from CM057765.1 coordinate 5,617,264, forward strand.
GAGTGCAATTAATTATTGGTATACTTTGGTTATACTCGTCCTCAGTACAAATATATACTTGTACCTCTCTAACTGACATGGAAGTTAACATCAACTTCCCTTATTTTACAACTTTTAATATAACCCTAATATCGACATTAACTCTTAAAAGTGTCATATCGATTGCGAAATCATTTCGTCAATCCAACAAACACATGATATATATTTATATGAATATACCACAATTAAACAAATATAATAAATTTTTAACTTTTAGGTTCAACTTACTATATAATCAATCTCATTATTTATATTTATTGTACCCACATTTCTCACATGGTTCACAACCCATTTTTCTTATAATTGCTCAGGTCTAAGCCTCTTGCTTGAAATGATAATAGGTTCTTAGTCCATTTTATTAAAATAATTTTATTATTTTATAGACTTTGAACTTAAAACTCATTTTTATAAACAATGGGCATTTGCCATATTTTTACAAATTTTGGGTCATATGCCCCTATTATAAACACCATCATATATCATTTCTTAAACATGGGTCTTATCTCCTTTTCACAGACATTATAAAGGTTTAGGTTCTCACCCATTTTTAAATTCTCGGGTATACATTAGTTTATTCCACATCATCAAATCTCAATCCACTTTTCAAAAACCATTTTCGGACCTCTCCTATCTTTTGCTAAAAACCTCTGTATTAAATTTACTACATATTTCTTAACAATAGTTTCAAAACATGCATACCAACATTTTTTTAAAATGACAAGTACCGATGGGAGCGGTTCAATCAAACTCGAATTGGGAAATCTCACTCACTTATTATTTAGAATTTGTTGGTTCCAAAGGTACTCCAAATTTTCGTGCTACATTTGCGTGATCATTGTATAAGTGTATATGTTTCTACAAATAATATACATACATTATTGTAATATCCAAAACTATTTAGAGTTGGTCTACATCTCTGTAATTTTTCTAAATTATGATTTTGTCCCTAAGACACGGTTTGCCCGATTTGTTTATTAATAAACCATTTTCACTAACATTTAACTAATCTCATTTTTATAGTTAAATTTTCCAAAATTATTCAAATGACCCTTAGGTCCTTTTTGTAACATCGAAAATTTTGAAACTGAAAATTAAATCCAATTGGGTCGGAAATCGATATTGAACAGAACACGAAAACCCAAACCATAATTTAGAATTCAATTTGGATTAAAAATTGATTTAGACTATAAATTTAGAAAATGTATAAGTCCATGAATTACACTACAATAACTCTCTTGATTTGGAAATTAGGGATTAAAAAGGTTCGATTAAAAACTGGTTCGAATATGGATTGAACCGACTTAAGGTAAAAATCCCTGATTTTTAGTAGTAATTATATAAATAAAAAATATCAATTCCTAAGCATAAATAATATTAAATTAGACAAAAAATTTAGGAAAAAAATTACGAAAAAAATTAGTCTAATTAAGAGTGATCCAACCAAAAGACGACAAAAATCAATTGAATCGACTTGAAGTAGTAAAACCCCCAATTTTTAGAAATAGCTAGATAAATCAGAAAATTGAGGTTCTTGATTCCAAATTGTAGGGAATAGAACAACGAATTTTTTAAAAAATAAATTGGAACAAGAATCAATCGAATTGAAGATGAATAACTAAAAAACTATAAAAGTCAACTGAAATAACCAATTTATTCACTGAGAACTAGTTTTCGACATTGCGAACTAGCCGATGTGTATGCGAGATGCATGATATGTGTTGCACGTGCGCACACATGTTCATAATCTCCGTCCTACTAAAAGATCCGAATCCAACCCAAAACTAGGAAATTGACCCGATTTTGCACGCTATCCAATATCTTGCACCCTAGGTGACTTAAAAGGAAAGAAAGGAATATGGGGTTCAATCTGGCCAGCTATGAACATGGGATGATGGACACTTGGATCCTCGAGCTCCCTGTATTAGACCCGACCCCTACATCGCCAATCCATGGCCAGAATTGTCTTCGAAAATGAAGGTGCTCAGTTTTCTGGTGACCTTATTATAGAGCTCATAAATTTCATTCTTGACCACTAAACTTATCCATTCTAGTGATATTAGAATCGTGTGAAAGCCAACTTTCAAATCCCACATCTTCCTAATGTCGACGTGTCTACTACCAGTGTCAATATGATTAAATAGTAATCTTGCTCCCACAGCCAAAAAAGAGTAGTCCCTTCATGAGCATACCTTGACCTCCCTAATAGCCAACAATGACCCAAAATAATTATGGAGACTCCTCTTGATCTCCTTTAGCTAACACCACCAATCGTTTGGGTTAAAGGTAAGCCTCATGGCTGTGATAATTCTTGAAATCTCTGGTGACTCCCCTATTTTGAATGTTCTTTTTAAATAAGGTTTTTCATGAAACTCATACCACCAGTTGTGGTTAAAGAGGCCAAAATGTGCAAGGAAGCCAACTTTCCAACCTACCCATTCCAATGACTAACTTGCCATCTCTAGTGAGTTTTTGTTATTTTTTCAAATTGTATAAATTTTCCAACGAAGGCTCGATCGCGAACAAAAAGACACTATTCCAGCCAAGGCTGGCCAGAAAGTGGCTGCGGGGATCTGGGAAATAATATGAGTGAATTATAAATATTTTTAGAGATCTTATGGTGGTGTTTAAAGGAAGGAGAAAGTTGTGGGGACTAAAATGTAATTTTTGAAAAGTATAGGAGTCAAAATAAAGTTTATGAGAAAAGGGGACCCAAATGAGACTCATTAAAAGTATAGAAACCTAAAATAAAGTTGGAGAAAACATAGGGATCCGAAGTAGTCGCTTAAAAGAGGCTAGGTGCCTAAGTGAAACTTTTGGAAAATTTTAGGAACAAAATGGTAAATATGATAAAGTTTGGGATAAAAAAGGCAATTCACAAGAGTTTGAGAACCAAAATGAGACCATGAGAAGTTAGGGGGACCTAAAATAAATTTATTGATGAGTTAGGGTTTCCAAAATGGAATAGTGGAAACAATAGGGGATATATTGTAATTTTAAAAAGTTTAAGGAATAAAATACAAAAAATGAAAAGTTAAGGGTCTAGTGAAAGAATTGAGATACATTTGGGCCTTATAATAAATATGACCAAATATTAGGGAAAAAGTATAACAATATTGAATATGGTGGAAAGGGGTTGTATCAACATGTTTGTTGACACACAAATCGAGCGAATCTAGCTCTAGGGGTAAAATCATAATTTTGGAAAATTATGGTATGATACTAGAATTACCATTGAGAACCAAGTATGATATCTTCAATATTATTTGGTTATTGTAGTTCAAACTGCTACAAGTTATACGTGTGATTTACTAGATTTGAGACTTGTGGCAAACCCTTGGGACGAACTAATCTCGTATAAAACAATGAGTGGGTTTATAGACGATGAATTCTATTGAACCAACCGTAGTTCTTTACAAGATTTAGCTGAATATACATATATAACGAGAATGACTGAGAATCTTTATGAAGAGGTCGTAAATTCAAAACAAATGAAACTATTTTTTTGTAAATAAATGAAATAAGAACCCGCATTTGAGTTTACAAGAGAAAATGAGGCTAAGACCCACGTTGTGTTTCATAGCAAGGAAGAGGCTTAAGTCACCCTTAACCAGAAAGAGAAAGTAGGGTTGAGACCCATATTCATTTGCTAAACAAAAAGTGCGCTAATTTTCGCATGTTTTTATAAGTGGCGTTCAAGAAGTGAGTAGCGGGGGCATTCATATAGAAAACCGAACCTCTAGGAAGCTATGAGTAATATGGAATGCTAAATGAATGAATTGTTTCATGGAAATGAGTAGCTAGGTCACTCAGTTAGTAAACTGAACCCCCAAAATTTATGAATAATATGTATGTTAAATGAGAAAAATGTTCAAGAACATGAGTAGCGAGGTTGGTCAGTTAGCAAACTAAATCTCTGTAAATAAATTGTCAATATGCTTGTTGAATGTGTATGTGCTTGATCAAGTACTTTTGATTTGTTTGATTTGGGTGGATGTGTAATTGTGCCAACATGACACCAAGTACGAAAGGTGGTGATGATGTATAGGGGAGACTAGAAGTGGAGGTATAAGGAGGAGAGTGGTAACTTCAAGATCTTTCCACAGACCCACAAAAGATGGTGTATGGTGGGGTCTGTATGTACTTATAATCATATGTGATTGAAATGGTAATAAGTATGCATGATTTTCGATAACACATTATCGATATTGTTTTGAGGAGGATGATCTTCATAAGATATGTCTTGGGAGTGTGAAATACATTGCACATACACGTCAAATCTTTGAGATCTTGTGTGTAAGATCTTGAGGGATACAAAGATGCAAATGCTGCCTAATTTGAGCATGTGATTATGATGTATGCTGAAGAGGACTAGGAGTTATCATGAAATGTCGGAATTTTCCAAAAGTAGAATCTAGCTTAGTTGTGGTGGGAATCTAGGTTGAATCAAGAATGGGAATCTAGACCATAAATTGGGATGAAAATCATTTCCAAAATAAGGAACCATGATTTGTGTAAAATTTAGATTAGCTGAGATTGGGAAGGGCATGATTTAAATTAACTAGAGGACCCAAATAAGGTAAAAAGGTAATTTCACAAAAATGTGAAATTATAAGAACGGAAAATGGGCCTCTAAGTCGGGCCACAAATTTGACTCAACTCTCCATACCTGAACTGACTCATTAATTAACTTAATTAACTTGAGTTTTCATCAAATTGCACATAACAAAGTCTAAGAACAAGTTAACAACTTCATTAATGGTCTCTTTATGAAGTTAATTGAGTTATCTTCTCCCCATTAGATCAAATTTCACTCCTAAAGTTGGAACAACCCATTCTCGGAAACCTTCTTGACACACAAGTGGTCGACTGAGCAATTCTCCCTCACCCTACCACCAAATGAGGTAGTTTTTATGTCAAAATGCTGCTAAGGGACTATTATTGAGTTTTATGGTTGGATCTCGACTTGAAAATGGCAAAAAATATTGCACGAGGGCCATTTTGGTAGCTTCTGAATCATGATAGAAAATAATTATGCAGTGTCATCACACTTTTGGGGCTAAATTTGACTATACCAATCACCACTCTAGTAGAAAAAGAACCCCTACCTCTCATATACCTCCTACAAACTTTGGCCAACCTCTGACAAGGGGGCTTTAAGTTGCCAAGGGCCAATTTCCTCCGATGGGTATGTTCTAGAACTTTTGACCGCAGTCGTTTGGGGCCAAAATTCACTTAACTCTAGTGACCACTTGACTGACTAACATCACATAAAGAGTCACTTGTATCTTTGCTTCATAATGCCTACCCTTCGACCACCGGTGATGTCATACCCCGACCCGATTTACAAGGTCGGAGTCCAATGACAACCCACCACGTCCCTTCCATGCTATAATGGTGTGTACGCTTACCAAAGTAGTACCAATAGAATCAAACCTCATAATAAAATACTTACGATTTTTCAGTGGAAATTAAAAATTTTCCTTCTTGAGGAAAGTGTGCCCTAAAACTTGTACAAAATTCCTAGAAATATAACTGATAAGTATAATATTAAACCTTCGTTTGCATTCTTCGAGATCCGTACCTCAAGCTCGACTAGTGATGAAGGTGACGCCCCACACTCATAATTTCATGGGCTTTTATTTTCACCTAAAATTCATTTGGGGATGAGTGTTGAGCTCACAAATAAGTAAATGAGTTTACTGGCATTGGTTCACTACATGGATTATAACCTTAGACTTTACTAAAATATCTATACATTGATATTTTGTCCATAGATTTTTATATTATGTTACTTCCATAATTTACCAACCCTTTGTACTTATGCCTTGGAGTTCTCACATACATGTAATCCAGGTAGAGTTATTGCTCACCATTTACCAAATTAACCAATCATATAAATTCATATATCACAACAACATAGTCATATCATTCCCGAAGGCCACACACAAATTGGTTATATGAGTGCATGTGAGTGCGAGCATGCGATTCACATATTACTATAAGAATCCATGCATTCATAAGGATATGGAGAATGTCAACTCAAATATCCACATACTTGCATTCCCCACCGTCCATGTGTAAGTATGTTTATATTTTGACATTCCCTTACATCCACATCATAAGTGTAGTCTATACCTTACATTTTCCGCCCTCTATGCAATAGTACTATCATACCTTGCATTCCCAGCCATCTATGTAAAAGTATGGGTATATAGAGTATTTTCCACCATCTATGCAAAAGTATGGGTATACAGGATATTTCCTGCCATCTATGCACTTGATACACTTGAACCTCAAATAAACAAAAAAAAATCACATGTATATACCAATCATAACTCATGAAAATATAGAAAACATAACACACAATGATTTACTTGGAGTATGGTCCTCTATCAAACATCTCCATTACTCAACCATGATATATTTATTCTACAAGTATAGTAACTTTTTATTTTCTCGAGGTCCGACCCTCTACTAGCCATCCTAGCTACTCACGTTACTTAGTAACTTCATATTCTCATATCACATGTATAATAAATATTGATTTCTTGAGTTTAGTTTACTAACTGGCTGCCCACTCTACTCATTTTCTTTTATTCATACACCACTTATTATAAGACATGCAAGCCTTAACCTTCTTTTTCTTTTTAACAAATGATGATGGGTATCAATCCTAACTTTCCTTGTACCTATCAAGGATGGCATTAACCTTTTTCTCATTATGGAAATAATGGGGTTCTTAGCCCCTTTTCTCTTGTAACATCGGATGTGGATTTTTAGTCCATTTCACTAATACAATATATTTTCATTTAATTTTCATTCACTACCTTTTGATAATAACTTTAAATAATGGACACACACATACTTTTATGTAAAATTGTTAAGAATCACAGTTGGTCCAATAGAACTCGCTTTTAGTAAATCTCACCCACTATTTATCATGGATTTATTCGTCCAAAGGGTTTTTCTAATGTCTCATGTCAGTGAAGTCCTCATATTCTTGTGTGACAACTTATACTACATAAATAAAAACATATTTATAGTGCCATATTTGTTTATCATAATAATTCCAATATCGTCCCATAATTTTTCCCAAAATTACGGTTTTGCATCGAGCCGAGTTCGCTCAATTCACGTGTCGAAGAACTCGTTTATACAACCCTTTCCCACATTGCTCTTAATTTCTATACTTTTCCCCAATTATCTGGTCATATTTATTCTAATGCCCCAAAATAACTCAAATCTTTCAATAGACCCTTAACTTTTCACTTTTTTTAAAATTTTTATCCTTAAACTTTCTAAAATTATTATAATGCCCTTATACTTTTCATTTATCTATTTTGAAAACCCTAACTTTTTAATAACTTAATTTAAGGTCCCCTAACTTTCTGTGGTCTTATTTGGGTTATCAAACTCTTATAAATTACCTTTTGGCCCAAACTTTACATTATTAATTATTATGCCCCTCAAATTTTCTAAAAGTTTCACTTAGGTCCCTGGTCTCTTTTAGGCTACCACTTTAGGTCCCTAAACTTCTATTAAGTCTTATTTAGGTCACCATTTCTTAGAAATTTTGTTTTGACCCCCATACTTTTCAAATTTACATTTTAGTCCCTAACTTTGTTTTCCCTTAAAAGACCTCCATAAACTCTCCAAAACTCCTTTATAAGTCCCTCATCTTATTTCCCATGTCCCCATGGTCACTTTCCGGCAAGTCTCGACTGGAACAATGTCATTTTAGCTATGATCGAGCCTTCACTGGAAAACTAAAATAGGTTGGATAAATGATGGGAATTCACCATAGATGTTGAGTCAGTCATCAACGTGGATGGGGTTGGAAAACTGACTCTCTTTAGGTTTGTGTCCTCTTGAACCACCCCAATTGGTGGCCTAAATCACCTGAAAAATGCAATTATTAAGAACCTTTAAAACTTGGGTGTCATTAGAGGTTTCAAGAAATTTTACGGTCACGAGGCTTACCTTCAACGTAAACAACCAGTGGTATTGGCTAGAGGGGATCAATAGGATTCTATAGAATTAGTTTGGGCCATGGTTGACCGTCGAGGAGGTCATGGTATGCTCGAGAAGGTCTTGATTTACTTTTATCCGAGGGAGCAAGGTTTCTATTTGATCAGTGAGCATTGGTAGATGGCACATCTTAGGGAGAGGTTGAGTTTGAAGACTGGCTTCTTTGCGGTTCTAATGCCACTGGAACCCCCAATTTTGGTGTTGTGAATAAAAAGTTATGAGCTATGTAATTGAGGTCACTGAAAAACTAAGCAACCTTATTTCTAATGAGAATTTTGGTCACCGACCGATAAGTAAGGTGTTAGGTGTTATTTGGGGAGCTCGGGGGACCAAGTGTTCATCACCCCATATCCATAGCCGGATGGATTACTACAGGCATCACTATCCATTTAATTATATTCAGGGAAAGGATGCCGAATATCACATGAAATCATGTTGATTTCGGGGTTCCGATTTGGATTCGAACCCTTTAGTTGGGTGGAGAAGATGAGCATGTGCGCACATGTGTGCACATGGGAGAGCCACGTACCCCACGTGTGTTGTGCACACGTAATAGATGTTGATCGATTCACACTATAGCGAACTGATTTTCGATAAAAAAATCGACTGATTCGATTGAATTTAGATGTTTCTTGGCTGATTCACATTCAATTCGATCAATTCTTGACCTAATTTATTTTTCTAAAATTTACTTGTTCAATTTCTTACAAATTGGACTCAATAATATCCATTTTATGATTTATCTAGCCTCTTTTAAAAATCAGGAGGTGGGAGGGGTTATTATTTCGAACCAGTTTGATAGGTTTTGGTCATATATTAGCTGGTCCACTCTTGATTGAACCGATTTTTAGCCCAATTTAATTTTCTAAAAATGATTTATGTATTTTCATATTAACCTCATGAATTTCTATTTTTTTATTTATATATCCCATCATAAAAATTGGGGACTTTTTACCTCAAGCTGATTTGATCAAGATTCGAATTGGATTTCAAACGAACTTTTCTGATCCTTAATTTCCAAATGAATTTGGGTTCTTGGAGAGCATTTCATGGACTTATCCATTATCTAAATGTATGGTTTGAATCAATTTCCAATATGTTTCGATTCCAAATCTTGGTTGTGGGTTTCCATTCCCAGTTCCACATTGATATTTGCTTTGATTAAGCTTAAATCCTGTTTTTGAAATTTTAAGTGTCACAAGTGTCATGCCCCGGCTCGATTCCCTCATCGGGGACACGTGCAACCCGCCATTCCCCTTGATGTTACAAAGGCGAGATCCTTCACCAAGGTAAAACTGACAGAATCAAGGCTTAGAACAGTAAAACAACACTTATGAAAACAACGGGAATTTGAAACTTTTCTATTAAATATTCACGTGAGAACCCACAAAATGATTTATGTCCATAGCCCGAGAACAATAGCAACATGATAAGAATGTAAACACCATCGTGTGCAGGGTACGAGGTTACACTAGCATCTGTGTGCCTTATGATGGTACATCTCCTTCTTACCCTCGTGCCTCTACGGCTTACTTACAACATGTTTAGGGGAGGGGGTGAGCTCAGAGCTCAGTGAGTGGAACACTAACGTCGTGCCACTACATGGCTCATGACCCAGACCTTCCCTCGTAAACCACCTAGCATAATTTTTAATTTCTTTACTCATATTAAATCCTACGAGCCTTGTTGTTTAATTTTGCCCCTCGAGATAGGAGTCTCGGGCCATCTGACTCATAATCTAAGCTACTGTTAGGTTATCCACGGTTTCCCCTTTTTGTTTTACACATTTAGGGCATCATATGCAAACATCGAGATTTAATCCCACATACAAGCATAGCCTACACTCTGGTGACACTTTTGGGTTATTCATAACCCGCGCCTCGACCCGTCAACTTAGGCCTTAATAAAACATGGACAATTCATGGCCATAAAGCACATAATCACATGCCCAAAATGTATCACCTCTTGGGTAATACCAGACTGCAAACTAGAGTGTGAGAGGACTAAGGGACTCTTACCACAATCAACACATCACTAGTGTCGTCTCACAGTTGGGTGTCTTAGCACCTGGGGTCCTAGCTGCCTCGTGACCGGTCATGTCACGCCCCGACCCGGTTTGGTCGGATCCCCGTGAACAACCCGCCACTCTCCCGGTTTATTAAAGGGTTTCCCCTTATTATAATCCGTAAATAGTAAGACGTCCTTTAAACCTGCACCATTTCCTGGAATAGCATAATCAAAATTGCATGAAATTTTAAACCTTACATGCCTGTCTTACAGGCATCTTAGTTGATGGTCTTTCAATGTAGGCTTTCCGAGATTTCCTAAAAATGATATAAGGGAGGGGGTGAGTACGACTACTCAGTGAATGGGTTTTCAAAGGTCTACTTTTAACTTTTAAGAAAAACATTTATATGGAGCGTGCCAGACTCCTTTCTTTAAAAAAAATCCCTTCATTTAAAAATTTGGAATTTTCCATTATTTCTTAGTTACCGGTGTGTCATCACCCAACACACATCCTTCATCATGAAGGTTACACACATTCGCAAGTCAGTATCACTACTAAACCCGCTAGTGGCTTCGGAGGGACTTTTCCTGCCACCCGGATAGAAGTACAACCACTTCTACCCTCGGAATGAGTGGATGTACGTGACATCTAACCCACAATCCCAAAATCACATGTTCGTATCCGTATGAGGACAGAGACCTCATCCTATCCCCACCTTGGTCTCATGCGCTTGGTGCTACTCCAGATTTCGCACAAACACCTAGAACGACGAACTGCCCTTATAGCCACAAGGTCGTCCAGTGCCCATAGGATGCATCACTACCCCCTCATGGGCGTCTTGATGATCCCGTACTCACAGTGCATGCACAAACAATATTTTCTTATCAAGCCATGTAATCTGTGGTGCCACTGGTCCAATAGCCCCGACTCTCAATTCAACCCGCAGTTGTTTGTCTTGACTGGTCCGTCGACCTGTCATGTCGCACTGCCGCTAGTTGACTGAGCATGTCTGTCCTATCTTGGTACCATGACCAAACAATTCACTTATTAAGTTTTATGGCACATATATTATGTTCGTTTATGAGCTCCTTCTCGTGTCAACTGGCCTTGGGCCCATTGTACGAGATTTTTAAAATCGGACATTTAGCCCCCCAAGTTCCAAAACTAAGGCCCACGACTTATAAGAGCTATTCGAGCTCCTATCAAGAAGGTCTTCCAAATAGTTTAAGCATTGGCACATAATCAGGGAAGAACACTTCCCCTACCGAGGTATGACATAAAATTTCCACTCACAACCGGTAAGTAGTTTTTATCTTTAAGTTGTGCTCATCATCCCAACCGGGTATGATGTTAGTAAACCCACTCACCCGTTAATGCCGTGAATTCCACTAAACTGGTTCTTTGTATTCACATGATCTTGTCCTTGCTGGCGTTCCCTGTATTTCACGTTCCTACACGATATCAACAACCTTGTTCATTATTACTCGGCATAACAACCTTTATTCATTTCCAATGAATAAGAAAACCCAAACTTTTAGTTATTTGCAATTAGGTCCCTAAAGTTATTTCTCTTTAACTTTAAGTCCCTAATGTCGGTTTTTCCTCAAATTGAGTCTCGTAACTTTTAAAATTTATCCCGTGACCTTAATTTATTTAATTTCACTAAAAAGGGGTTTAATTTCCCAAATTTCCAATTTGGATCCCCAATTTTTCCAAAATTACCATTTTGCCCTTCTTTTACAAAAATGGTATGTTTTGGCCCAAAAATTCCAAAATTCCTCAATTGGTCCTCCAACATTATTTTCATGCCCAATTGACCCTCAATTTCATAAAATTGTATTTTGGCCCTTTGAATTTCAAAAATCCCCAAATTTTCCCCCAATTTCAGCTCTTCAACACTATCGAATTTGATTTCATCAAATTGACCGATCAAACACTTCTAATTATTGAAATTGGAGTTGAAATTGAGTTCATGCATGTTCATACGATTCTAAGAAACTTTGAATCGCATATTTTAACGCCGGAACGAGCTCAAACGGAGCTTCGCCGGAAAATGTACTGTAGAGAGAGGAAGCTTCGATTACTCACCGGTGAAGGCACGACGGTTTGAGCTTTCAATCTGGGTAGATAAATCTCGTCCTAAGGTTCATCCTAGAATTAAGAATTGCATCAATTGATGCGGAATTGGATTAGAATTTTGTCATTGAAATTCGGTCGACTCTCTCTCTAGCACCGATTGAAAATTGTAATGGGAAGCCGAATTGGCTTACCTTTCGGTCCTAATTCGGCTGTGGAAAGGCTGAGGAAGTGTTGGGAGGGCTTGGTTTGGCATGAGGAAGGCTTGAAATGGCTAATTTCAGCTTGGCCGAAATAGGGCAGCTTCGGTCCGCCGGAGTTGCTTCACTATTCCATCATGTTGACGCTTCTCCAACGATTCTTGAATTGATTGGAGTTTGCTATCAGATAGCTATCTTCTCCCCAGTTCTAAAGAGCCCGACCTTTGTTCAAGTTGAAGCTCTACTTCGAGCTTTACCGGGAAATGGAGCAGTAGAGAGAGAGAGAGAAAAGTGTTCAGGTGTGAGGAGAGTGAAATGGGGATGACCAGTTTATATAGGCGTAAAACCTGTGTATTAAATGGGCGAGATGGAGGTCACCCATCCTTACACTACTCTCGGGCAAGCACACTTAACTTTGAAGTTCTTATGAAATCTAGTTCACTTGAACCAATTTGGTTTTTGTTTTCTAAAGTTTCTTAAATTTCTTTTCCAAGGTTTAATGAACCCTTTAGATCACCCGAAAGTAGTAAATTTCCATATTATGTGTTCTCAAATGTAAACCAGCTCAATTTTCTTACTCGGTTTGATCGGTTCTTTTCCCGGTTTTTCTTAACTCAAAAGTGCGGGGGTTACAGGTCACCAGTAGAAGATGGACACTCAGACCTATACACAAATGGACTACTCGGGCCTAACATTTATCACCCCCGAAATGCACCACCCCTACTTGGACGATACTAGATCGGGAAACTAGAGCATGAGAGTCACGTGAAACTCTACCACAACCAACATCCTCAGGTGTTGTCTAGTAGATAGGTGTCTCGGCACTTGGGGTCATGGCCACTTAACCACCTCTCGCCGTGTCACGCCCCAACTCGATTTGGTCGGATCCCCATGATCAACCCGTAGCTCCCTTAGTTTAATAGAGGTTTTCCCCTTTGTTTAAGCAAGAGCAGTCAAGTGTAATTAAACTTGTTCCCTGGAATAACATAAATCAATAATAATGCAAGTTTAAAAATAAATTTTAAGCATACCTGATAAAAGGTAGGTCCGGGTGTTATCCTTAGTCATTTTTCTTAAATCCTGAAAAGGGATAGAAAATGAGGGTAAGTTTCTACAAATCAGTGAATGAGTATTTGAAAAAGAGTTCTTATAAAATAGTTTTCAATTGGAGTGTGTCAAACTCCTTATTTCCTTTAAGATTATTCTTTTCTTCAAATTTTGGTTTTCAAACACTTTTTTCTCATTATCCACAATCATTGTGTTTAACAATCAACACACACCCTCATCATGAAGGGATCACACATTCGTAGGGCAGCTCGTCCACTGCACCCACTTGTGGTGTCAAAGCAACTTTACCGGCCACCTAGATAGAAGGTCGTCCTCTTCTACCCTGGGAATTAGTGGATGTTCACGACATCCTACCCTTAAACTCAAAATCAACTCTGTGTCTGTATGAGGACAAAGACCTCATCTTGACCCCACCCCAGCCTCATGCGCATGAAGCTACGTCGAGCTTCCCTAACTACTGGCACGGCAAACTGCCCTTATCTCCACCATGTCATTCAGTAGCCCCTAGGACACATCACTACCCCTCTTGGGCATCTTGATGGTCCCGAACCTCAAGTGTATGCACAAATAATAGTTTTCCACAAATCCATTTATCTTTGGTGCCACTAGTCTAACGGCCCCGACTCTCAACTCAACTTGCAGCTGTTTGTCTAGACCGGTCCGTCGACCTGGTCCTATCACACTGCCACCAGTCTATCGAGTATACCTGTCCTATCTTTGTACCATGACCAAATCGCATAAATCATTCATTAAGAATTTTTATGACTTATCATCATGTTTGTTTACGAGCTCCTGCTCATGCCAACTGGCCTTGAGCCCACTGTACATGATTTTTCAAAACCGGGCATTGTAGCCCCTAAGTTCCAAAACCAAGGCCTCTAGCCTATCTAAGCTATTTCAGCTCTCATCAAGAAGGTCTTCAAAAAGTTTTAAGCATTGGCATACAGTCAGGGGAGAACACTTCTAACAAAATAAAATTTTTCACCCATCACACTAACCGGGTGTGATGACATCTCCACTTACAACGGTAAGCGAGTTTTCTATTTCCTTCCAGGAAGTCCATCATACCAACTGGGTATGATCTACTTACAACTAGTAAGTAGTTTTTCCGCGTAGTTCTCACATCACTCCAACCAGGTGTGATGTTAAAATTCCACATAGTAGTGGTTTTTCATTTTCAAAGTGCTTATCATCCCAACCGGGTATGATGTGAATAACCCACTCATAGTGGCTTCCAATTAAGAAAAGGTGCTTATTATCTCAACCGGGTATGTACGTGTTCGTCCTCGATTGGTTTTCCAAGTCGACGCAACCTTCTCTTGCTGGCATTCTGGTCCCTCGTGCTCCTACATGATTTGAACATTCTTATCTATTAATATTTGGCATAATAGCCTCCATTCCTCATGTATGAATGACTAAACCAAAAATTTTCAATTAATTGCAGTTAGGTCCCTAAAGTTTTTTTCCTTGACTTTAGGTCCCTAATGATAACTTTTCCCCAAATTGAGTCCCGAAACCTCAAAAAATTCATTTTGGGTCCTCAAATACTCAAAATCATTTAATGGGTTCAAGTTTTCCAAATTTATAAATTTCCAATTTGGTCCCTAACTTTTCAAAAATTACCATTTTGTCTCTACTTTATAAAAATGGCAATTCAATCTTAATAAATTTAAAAAATTGACCAATTGGTCCTCAAACATCTTTTTCATGGCCAATTGACCCTCAATTTTGGGAAATTGTAATTTGGTCCCTCAATTTTATGAAATCCCCAAATTTCCCCAAAATTTTTCACTATTCAACTTGGCCAGATTTGATTTCATCAAATTGACCATTCAATCTGGGTTATTTTCTTCAATTGAAGGTATGGATCAGTTCCTACACTTCCATACGATTCAATTGAGCTTTGAATCGAGTCATTTGGGTCTGAATTGAGTTCAAATGAAGTTTCGTCGAAAAACTAAACTTAGAGAGAGAAAGCTTTGAAAGCTTACCATCAGGGGTATGGCGGTCTTATCTCTTTATCAAGGAAGATAGCTCTCCTTCTAAGGTATCTTCTAGGATCAAGAATTCTTACAATTGACCCCGAATTGAGTGAGAATTTCGTTAGTGAAATTCTACAGTTTCTCTCTCTAACTCTAACCTGCAACGATTGAGAATGGCCTAATTGGCTTATCTTTCAGCTCAATTGAGGTTGTCTAAGGGCTGTAGGGATGTTGGGAGAGCTTGGTTTGGCTGGAAGAGGGCTCTTTATATAGGGAACTCGGGGATTCTCTGGCCGTCCAATTGATGCCTTTATGGTGATCATTCATGGCCTGAAACGCCCTGAATGGAGACCTTTCAATTTCGCCAGTGCTGTTCATTTTTCCAGTGAGTGAACAGTGCTGTCATATGGAGGAAAAAGATGATAGTGTTTAGAACCGAACCAGACCAGTTCGAACTGGGTTCAATGCTTAAACCGGCTGGTTCAGGTTCGATTCGACCGAGTTTTTCAAAATTAAAAATTTCTAAATTCATCTAAATTTATTCTCTATCCAATGATGGCTTCAATTCCTCAATTTGAATATTTTAAGCTACTTAGAAAAATGAATTTATAAACTAGTTCAATGTTGGTTCAAACCGGTTCAGGTTCGGTTTACTTGAACCGGTCTAGTTTTCACTTCCAATTCATCCCAATGTTCTTTTCCATGACTTTTATAACTTTTTAGGTCACTCGATATTTGTAAATTTCCTGTTTTACCCTTCCTCTAACGATTGGGGTTTATGAACTAATTCGATTTTCTCACCTGGGTTGACTGTTTCTTTCCTCGGTTCCTTATCTTTAAGGGATGGGGTTTACATGCCGGCTCATGCTCCGTACACATGCGACTCAAGTCTACCATTATCTCATCATATTGGTGTACGGGGATGGTACCCATAAATCATTCGGGTGTCCTGGATAAATGAAAAGATATCACACAATCACTCCTCGATCTCCATTCCATTTTCCCTTGAGTGACGACACAACTACTCAGGCATCCATTTGTTGCCCCGACCTATACCAATATTCACAACAATAAATAACATGACCCGTGGTCATATTCATGGTAATCATGGCCATTCACGTAACAGTGCTTGAAGCAGCTCGTTAACAGGAGCTCGGTGCGCCTCTCACCCGAATCTTTCATTCAAACACACACAATTATGCATCAAAATCGACATTCTTTATAACATGGAGATGCTCAGAAGTCAGGGCCCTCATCCGACCGACTCTCCCATAAAATATGAAAGCAATCACATGGAGTCTGGCCAGTCACTAGGTCGTCTCGCCATATCACACAATTTGGCCTTTCGACACTAGACTCGGGTCTCACGGTATATTCTGTGGAACAATCACTAAATTAGCATATTATACATACTAGTAGCCCAACCAATCATTGGCCATATCCCCAATTCACACAAGGCTTAAGGCCACATACTCACTCCGATTTCTCATAACTGGATTCACGACACATGCCCCGATCTTATGTCCGACTCTTCTTTAGCCTTTAAAATCATATTTATTTTAGTGGACATGGACTTATTCAATTTCACTCCTTATATGAGTTCTAAGGCTAACTTTCTACTCATTTTAATGCAATCAAGTCAAGCATATTAATCTCTATTTTGGTCAGTCCAATAGGATTCACCGTCAACAACCAGTCACCATTCTCCACAAAACATGTTTGTCCCGCGAGGTGTTCCAGAATCGCTATCAAGCCCCAACCCGGTTTGGTTGGATCCCCGTAAACAATCCACTGCTCTTTCTCGGTTCAAGAGGAGTTTTCCCCCTTTTTAAAAACTTGAGAAGAGCCAGGTGAAATTTCAACCTTGTTCCCTGGAAGACATATATCAATTAAAAATGTAAGCTTAATGAAAGTTAAGCATACCTGATAAAGGGTAAGGCTCACTGTTACTCAGTGAAAGAAAAGAGGGGTGAGTTTCTACAGCTCAGTGAATGGGTTTTTGCTAAAGTTTACTTTTAACTTTTAAGAAAAACATTTATATGAAGTGTGTCAGACTCCTTTCTTTTTCAAAATCTCTTCATTTAAAAATTCGGGTTTTTCCATCATTTCTTAGTTACCACAGTGTGTCATCAGCCAACACACATCCTTCATCATGAAGGTTACACACATTCGCATGTTAGTACGACTACTGAACCCACTAGTAGCTTCAAAGCGATTTTATCGGCCACCCGGATAGAAGCACAACCACTTCTACCTTGGGAATGAGTGGATGTACGCGACATCTGACCCTAAATCCCAAAATCGCTTCTTTGTGTCCATATGAAGACAGAGACCTCATCCCGTCCACACCCTAGTCTCGTGCGCTTGGTGCTACTCCAAATTTCGCATAGACACATGGAACGACGATCTGCTCTTATATTCACCGGGTCGTCTAGGGCCCTTAGGATGCATTGCTACCCCTCATGGGCGTCTTGATGGTCTTGTACTCATAGTGCATGCACAAACTATGTTTTCTTATCAAGCCATGTAATATGTGGTGCCACTGGTCTAACGGCTCTGACTCTCAACTCAACCCGCAGTTGTTTGTCTTGACTAGTCCGTCGACCTGTCATGTCGCACTGCCGCTAGTTGATTAAGCATGTCAGTCCTATCTTGGTACCATGACCAAACAATTCACTTATTAAGTTTTATGGCACATATATCATGTTCGTTTATGAGCTCCTTCTCGTGCCAACTGGCCTTGGGCCCATTGTACGAGATTTTCAAAATCGGACATTTAGCCCCCCAAGTTCCAAAACTGAGGCCCCTGACCTATAAGAGCTATTCGAGCTCCTATCAATAAGGTCTTCTAAATAGTTTAAGCATTGGCACATAATCAGAGGAGAACACTTCTGACAAAATAGGTTTTCACTCTCCATTATACCGATCGGTATAACGACATCTCCGTTCATAACTGATGAACGATTTTCAACTTCCTTCGAGTAAGTCTCATCATACCAACCAGGTATGATCTACTTACAACCGGTAAGTAGTTTTTTCGCAAAATTTTCACATCACTTCCTTAAAGTGGTGATCATTAAAATACCACTAAACAGTGGGTTTTTATACCGAGGTACTTATCATCCCCAACTGGGTATGATATATATAATCTCACTCACCCGATAGTGCAGTGCAATTCCACTTAGTAGGGTTCCATCCTTAGCAAGCTGGACCTCAACTGGCGTTCCTAATGTCTCGTTCTCCTACACAAAATGAATATAATTGTTCATTATTCTTTGGCCTAATAACCCTCATTCGTTCCAAATGAATGACAAAATCGAACTTTACATATATCTGCAATTAGGTCCCTAAAGTTATTTTTCTTTAACTTTAAGTCCCTATTACTGGGTTTTTCCTAAATTTGAGTCTCTAAACTTTTAAAATAAGGTAGTATTCGCATAGACGCTCTCAAGAAAATGTAGAGCGCAGAGTTAATTTCACACGAAGGAGTTTAATTTCCCAAATTTCCAATTTGGCTCCTCAATTTTTCTAAAATTACCATTTTTTCCTTTTTTAGAAAAATGGTAAATTTTGCCCCAAAAATTTTAAAATTTCTCAATTGGCCCTCTAATATTCTTATCATGACCAATTGATCCTCAATTTTAGAAAATTACATTTCGGTCCTTCAAATTTTTGAAAATCTCCAAATTTTCCCTCAATTTCAACTCTTCAACACTGTCGAATTTGATTTTATCAAATTGTCCAATAAAACACCTCTAATTGTTGAAATTGGAGTTGAAATTGAGTTCCTACATGTTCATACGATTCTAAAGAACTTTTAATCGCAGATTTTAACCCCGAAACGAGCTCAAACATAGCTTCGCCGGAAAATAGACTGTAGAGAGAGAAAACTTCGATTTCTCACCGATGAGGGCACGGCGGTCGAAGCTTTCTAGCTAAACAGGTAGCTCTCTTTGAGAGGTTCTTCCTAGGATTAAGAATGACAACAATTGATGTCGAATTGAATTAAAATTTCTTCATTGAAATTCGGTCGACTCTCTCTCTAACAATGATTTGAAATTATAAAGGGGAGCCGAATTGGCTTACCTTTTGATCCTAATTTGGCCGTGGAAGGGCTGAGAAGGTGTCGAGAGAGCCTGGTTTAGCCTGAGGAGGGCTCGAATTGGCCAATTTCAACTCGGCCAAAACAGGGCAGCTTCGGTCCGCCGGAGCTGCTTCATTGTTTGATCACGCTGGCGACTCTCGGGACGAACGGATGCTACCACCGTGTAGCTGACTTCTCCCCGGTTCTAATGAACCTGACCTCACCTTCTTTGGCTCATAATTGACCTTATATCGGAGCTCTAGTTCAAGATTCACCGGAAAACTAAGCAACTTAGAGGGAGTGAGCTTTTCGGGTGTGGAGAGGATGAATGGAGAGGAGCTCTTTATATAGGGAGCTCAGGGACCCGTTGGTCGTCCATTTGGCACAGTTATAACAAGAATTGATGACATGAAATGTACCAAACGAAGGCGTTTCTTCTTTGCCGGCGTTTCTTCAGTTTCCTGGTGAGTGAACAGTGCTGTCATCTTAAGGAAGAAGATGACATTGTTCCGAAATGGACCGAATCGGGTTCAAAGCTTAAACTGGCCGATTCACCCCTCATTCGACCGAGTTTTTCAAATCTAAAAATTTCTAAATTCATTCTCTATCCAATGGTGGCCTCAAATCTCCAATTTGAATTATTTAAGCTACATAGAAAAATGAATTTAGGATTCGATTCAATAGTGATTCAAACCGGTCCGAACCAGTTCAGATTCGGTTCACCTGAACTGGTTTGGTTTTCATCCTCAATTCCTTCATAAGTCCATTTACATGTCTTTTGTGACTCCTTGGTTCACTTGGGGTCCATAAAATTCCCGATTTACCACCTCT
The DNA here is from genome assembly GCA_030064435.1 of Trapa incisa. Taxonomy (NCBI): domain Eukaryota; kingdom Viridiplantae; phylum Streptophyta; class Magnoliopsida; order Myrtales; family Lythraceae; genus Trapa; species Trapa incisa. The sequence continues at coordinate 5,637,580 of CM057765.1, forward strand.
TAATTAATTTCGGTTCATAAACTAGCTTGGTTCTTAAACCAGTTAAATTCGGTTCGGGTCCGGTTCACCTGAACCGATCTGATTTTTCTCTCCCACATTGTTCTAAGGTTCCTTCCCAAGGATTATAAATCACAATAAATCCATAAACTTCTTGGTTAACTCATTCTCTATCGATTCTGATTCATGAATGAACTTGGTTCATAAACCGGTTCTATTTAGTTCAGACCCGGTTCTCTTGAACTACTTTGGTCTTTATTCCTCGTATCATCCTAGGGTTCTTTTCCCAAGTTTATGAATATTTTTGGGTCACATGGTAGTTAGAAATTTTCGAATTTGCTCGTCCCTGAATAGTCAGCTTGTAGACCAATTCGATTAAAAGATCACATTGACCGGTTCTTTCTCGATTTTTCTCATTACTAAAGGACGGGATTTACAATGCCACTAAATGCCTCTTGCATTATCAGTAAGATTTAGCAATAATAAGGTCAGCTTCAATTTTGACCATTAAAAAATTTACCTACCATGCCTCTTTCTATGGTTTTTACAGTTTAGCTTTTCCTCGGGGTCCTAGTTATCTGACTTGTTAATTGGTAACCCGACCCTTGGTCAAACCTTTCTAAGGTTAACCTCTCAAGCTCAAGCTTAGGCTATTTTCATTGATCACTTTATTGAAATGTTTGCCATTTTGTTTATTGACCACCTATTGGTTTCATTTTCACCAAATTACTATTTGGTCCTAAACTTGGACAAAATTACCATTTTGCCCTTATACCTTACAACTTCCTCCTTTTGGATGTTAGACATTCCCAAGTCTTTCAATTGGGTTACTCAAGTTTTCTTGAGTCACATTTTGGTCCTAAATAGGCATTGGTACCGTTCCAAGCCCTATTTCTTAGGATTTATCGAAATGCCACTATGTTTTGGCAAAATTACCTTTTTGCCCCTCTTTTTTATAACTTAGCCCTTTGGGATCATTAAACCCCCAAATTTCTCATTTAGATCCCTAAAATTCTTTTAATTAAGTTTAGGTCCCTAGACTGTTCAAAAGTTACCTCTTGGCCATGTGAATCCTCATATTTGCACTTTTATCCTTAAATTTGCCTCTATTTCAATTAGGTCCCTAGACATTCCATAATAGGCAAACCCATTCCCCCAACATTTACCAAACTTTTCAATCTGCCCCAAGACATTATTTTGCCCCTTAGGAAAACCCCACAAAAAACACAATTGCATTTAGGTCCCCTAACTTTCAAATCTTTGCATTTTCGCCCCCGTACGTTAACCCATAATTAAAGTATTTCTAAAAATTATCAAACTAAGTGGAGAGGTCCCCCTAGCCTCCCTCTAGGCCATCATAAACTTAGTTTGGTCGGGGTCAACCGGAGGTGCTCTGATCATGCTTGATTAGAAGCATGCATGCAGCCAAGTAAAAGTCGCGTCGAAGCTAGGAACTTACACAAGGTGGTACGTCGACCGTCAAGGCCGGTGGAGTTTTAAAGCCGACTCTCTAAGGAGTCTATGACGGCTAAGAAGGTGACTTGAATCACCTCAAATGGTGGTCTGCAGCTCCTCAAATTAACATTTTAGTCATCTCGGCCACTAGGCTTGTGATTTCGAACTTAGATGATTTAATTCATTTTCAAATCGAGCAAGGTCAGAGGCTATGGAAAGTTGGTGATACAAGAGACTTACCAAGTTTTTATTAGCTCACAAGGGCCATTGAAGATGTGAGAATTGGATTCTTAAACAACTTGTCTATTTTTCATCGCTGGAGATAGAGTATTGTGTGATCTCGCTAGTGACGGTAGAGGTGGAGTTGAGGGGCAAGAGAGATGCCGATGGAAAGCTAAAGTCCTTAGCTTTGCAGGGGTACCAAGCTGGTCGTGGGAGGTGGTCGAACAATAGAGCTATCTTTTCTAGTAATTAGGTCACTGGAGTTGGGAACAGTTTCACTTTTAGAGTGAATTCTTATCAGAATTTGATGAGGGAACACCCAGGCTTTATATGGAGGTGATATAGACCTCCGTGGCTACCTATCCATAGACTTCTTTCTTCATTTCATAGCATGAGGCCTTAAGAATGGATAAATTTTACCCCAAGCAACAAATTCGGGTTATTTGGGTAACTCACTAGGTAAAATAGAGAAATCTGGGTGAACTGTCACACGAGGAAGACGACACATGTGCACATGGTTGGGTGTGTATGCGCCCTGTGCTCCATGTGTGTCGCGTGTGTGTGCATCTGAAGTTCTTAGTTAACCGATTTGCACTGTAGCGAACCAATTTCTGGTAAATTTCTCAGTCGAGTCAGTGCTTTTTGGCCTAGTTCTCTCCCTTCCTCATAGGCTTTTAGGAGTTTTGTACTCAAAACTTGTTGTACATATATTTCCCACTTTGATTTACATAGTCGATTCTTCTTACAGTCCCATGTCAAGGGAGAGTCCGAACCTCATCAAATACTTTTCACTTATCTTTGTCTCAGATTCTCAAGTCTCTTTCTCTACTTGATCTTTGGCCTTATGACCTTCACCGATTGAATCTACTTTCTCCAAAGACCCTTCTCCTAGTGGTCTAGTAGGCAGCTTTACTGGTCAGGACATAGTCTCTTCTAACTCTGGAGGGGAGTAGTTCAATCGTGTTTTGGATCCAATTCGTACTTCCCTAGTACCGACATGTGAAAGAATGCTGCATGGAACTGATCCATTTTTCGTTGGAAGGGAATGCTTCTACGCCTCTTGTCCCCTCTTATTAGTGATTAGGTGTATATTTTGGTTCAGTTTTAACTTCTACTTGGTATTCATATACTATCTCGTAATTTTCTAAATTTACAATTTTACCTCTCAGGCTCATTCTCTCCATTCGCGTGTCGACGAATCCATTTTAAACAACTTCATTAAATTATTTCATTCCACCTATAAAAAATTATACCTATATTGGTTATATTTTTCCAAAATACCTAAAAATTTCTAAGTTTCCCACTTAGATATTAACTTTTCTAAAATTTGTATTTTGCTCTATAAAATGGATAAAATTATCATTTTGTACTTTACTTACAAAAAATCACATTTTTGCCTCTTTAATTTGAAAAATTACCATTTTCTCTTCATGGCTCAAATGAACAATTTTAGTACTTTTTTATCAAAATTACTATTTTATAAAAAAAATAAAGTTTTGCCCCAAAAATTCTGAAAATCACATGAGACATCTCCATTTGTCTCCAAAATCACCTCCTATCCCCTTATACTACCATTGGGATTGTTCCCATTTTTTGTAGATTGACCCCAAACTTTTTAAAATTTTCACTTTATTCTCCAAAATTTAAAAATCAACCAAACAAATTTCTATTTTAACAAATCACTTTTAAATACTTTCATTATACTCCTAATAACTCATGGGATGATTGGGGGGTCTTACCCTAATCCAATTTGGTCATTTTCTAAAACTACCTGAAATAAGTGTATTAGAAGGTTTGTCGAAAATACTCACGACAGAGTGTACCACTGATGGCCAGAGGGTATGTGTTTTGAAGGTAATGCACATGCAACTCGTTTTGTGATAGTGATTGATCAAGTGATCTCTAGAGCTGGGCAAATTTTGGGCTCGAGCGATCGCAGCCAAAATTTTCAAAACAGGCTCACCAAAGGAAATCGACTCATGGTGGCTAAAAGTCCCATTGCCAGAGGTCGATCAACACTTGTGTGAGGTATAAGGTTTTTTTTCAACAATGTTGATCAGAGTGATGGCCGGAGTTGATTGAATTCGGCATTGAAAGGGCGACGATATCGTGTAGTTTTTTTGTCCCTATGAGAAAGTATTGTTGACCAATAAGGGGTCGGGCCCATGTTTACTTAAAAGTTATGACTTGTAAGTAGTGGAACTTTTCCAACTTTATAAACCCACAACACTTCTCTATTTTATCCAATGTGAGATCTTATTCTCAAAACCCGCCTTCAACAACTGTCTACGAGTCGGGTATTATTCTTCCAGTCTCGAACGAGGGGGAAAGTAGAGGAAGGTCTCATGCTTTCATTGGAGAGACTTGGAAGGAGAGAAGAATCAAAGAGATTATATGATGAAAGATAATAGATAAGGGGAGAAGAATCAGACCACGAGTTGGGTTTCTAGTCTCGTGTCAGGTTTGGGTGTGAGCACACTGGCTTTGATACCATATGTGTAAACCCCGCACATTTGAGTTAAGGAAAATCGGGAAAAGAACCAGTCAAACTAAATAAGAAAACCAAGCCGGTTTACATTTGGGAATAAGCAATATGAAAATTTACAACTTTCGAGTGATCCAAAGGGTTCATTAAACCTTGGAAAAGAAACTTAAGACAAACTAGAAAATAAAAATCAAATTGGTTCAGGTGAACTAGATTTCATAAGAACTTCAAAGTTAAGTGTACTTGCCTAAGAGTAGTGTGAGGATGGGTGACCTCTTGGGAAGTATGATTTTTTGTAACCTAAAATTTCAGTCAAAATTTTTTATGCGAAGCGTACGGCTTATCATAAATAGCCATAAATTAATATATATTTAATTATTGTAATTAATACCAATAATTTAATATCTAAATTAAATTATTGGAATTAATACCAATAATTTATGGCAATATTAATACTAGTAATAAATCTCGCCCATTTAATATACGGGTTTTACTAAAGAGGTCATCCCCATTTCATTCTCCTCACACCTTAACACTTCTCTCTCTTTCTCTCTACTGCTCCATTTCTCGGTAAAGCTCGAACCAGAGCTTCGACTTGAACAAAGGTCAGGCTCTTTAGAACCAGAGAGAAGATAGCTATCTGATAGCAAATTCCAGTCAATCCGAGAATCGTTGGACAAGTGCCGACATGATGGAATAGTGAAGCAACTCCGGCAGACCGAATCTGCCCTATTTTGACCAAGCTGAAATCGGCCATTTCAAGCCCTCCCAACACTTCCTCAGCCTTTCCACGATCGAATTAGGAACGAAAGGTAAGCCAATTCGGCTCCCCTTTATAATTTTCGATCGGTGCTAGAGAGAGAATCGACCGAATTTCAATGACAAAATTCTAATCTAATTTCGCATCAATTGATGCGATTCTTGATTCTAGGATGAATTTCAGGACGAGAGCTATCTGCCTAGATCGAAAGCTCGAACTGTCGTGCCTTCACCGGTGAGTAATCGAAGCTTTCTCTCTCTATAGTTCATTTTCCGGCGAAGCTCTGTTTGAGCTCGTCCCGGCATTAAAACTTGTGATTCACATTTCTGAAGAATCGTATGAACATGTAAAAACTCAATTTCAACAATTGGAAACGTTTGATGGGTCAATTTGATGAAATCAAATTCGGTTGTGTTAAGAAGTTGGAATTGGAGGAAAATTGGGGATTTTCGAAATTCAAAGGACCAAAATGAAATTGAGGGTCAATTGGGCATGAAAATAATGTTGGAGGACCAATTAAGGAATTTTGAAATTTTTGGGGCAAAACTTACCATTTTTGTAAAAGAAGGGCAAAATGGTAATTTTAGAAAAATTAGGGGACCAAATTGGAAATTTGGGAAATTAAACCCCATTTTGGTATAATTGAATAAATTGAGGTCTTAGGATAAATTTTAAAAGTTATGGGACTCAATTTGAGGAAAAACTAACATTAGGGACTTAAAGTTAAAGAGAAATAACTTTAGGGACCTAATTGCAAATAACTAAAAGTTTGGGTTTTCTCATTTATTGGAAATGAATGAAGGTTGTTATGCTGAGTAATAATGAATAAGGTTGTTCATATCGTGTAGGAACGCGAAATACCGGGAACGCCAACAAGGACAAGCTAGCGTAAATACAAAGAACCAGTCTAGTGGAATTCATGGTATTAACGGGTGAGTGGGTTTACTAACATCATAATCGGTTGGGATGATAAGCACAACTTAAAGATAAAAATCACTTACCTGTTGTGAGTGAAAATTTTATATCATACCCGGTAGGGGATGATAAGTACCTCGGTATAAAAACCCATTGTTTAGTGGTATTTTAATCATCACCACTTAGAGAAAGTGATGTGAAAATTATGCGAAAAAAAAACTACTTACCGGTTGTAAGTAGATCATACCCGGTTGGTATGATGAGACTTCCTCGAAGGAAGTTGAAAACCCATTCATCGGTTATGAACGGAGATGTCCTTATACGGGTTGGTATAATAGATAGTGAAAACCTATTTTGTCGGAAGTGTTCTCCCCTAACTGTATGCTAATGCTTAAACTATTTGGGAGACTTTCTCGACAGGAGCTCGAATAGCTCTAATAGGCCAGGGGCCTCGGTTTTGGAACTTGGGGGCTAAATGCTCGATTTTGAAAATCCCGTACAGTGGGCCCAAGGCTAGTTGGCACGAGCAGGAGCTTGTAAACGAACATAATATATGTGCTATAAAACTTAATAAGTGAATTGTTTGGCCATGGTACCAAGATAGGACCGACATGCTCAGTCAACTAGTGGCAGTGCGACATGACAGGTCGACAAACTAGTCAAAACAAACAGCTGCGGGTTGAGTTGAGAGTCGGGGCCGTTGGACTAGTGGCACCACAGATTACATGGCAATATAAGAAAACATTGTTTGTGCGTGCACTGTGAGTACGAGATCATCAAGATGCCCATGAGGGGTAGTGATGCGTCCTAAGGGCACTGGATGACCTGGTGGCTATAAGGGCAGTTCGTCGTTCCAAGTGTCTATGCGAAATCTGGAGTAGCACCAAGCGCATGAGACCAGGGTGGGGACAGGATGAGGTCTTTGTCCTCATACGGACACGAAGAAGTGATTTCGGGATTGTGGGTCGGATGTCACGTACATCCACTCATTCCCAGGGTAGAAGTGGTCGTACTTCTATCTGGGTGGCAGGAAAAGTCGCTCCGAAGCCACTAGCGGGTTCAGTAGTGATACTGACTTGCGAATGTGTGTAACCTTCATGATGAAGGATGTGTGTTGGTGATGACACACCGTGGTAACTAAGAAATAATGGAAAAACCTGAATTTTGAAATGAATGGATTTTTGAAAACAAAAGAGTTTGGCACACTCCATATAAATGTTTTTCTTAAAAAAAAAGCTTTTAAAAACCCATTCACTAAGTAGTCGTACTCACCCCCTCCCTTATATCCCTTTCAGAAAATCCCGGAAAGTCTCCCCTTAAAGACCGTCAACTAAGATGCCTGTAAGACAGGTATGTAAAATTTTAAATTTCATGCAGTTTTGATTATGCTATTCTAGGAAAAAGGTGCAGGTTAAAGGACGTCTTACTCTTTACGGTTTACAATAAGGGGAAACCCTTTAATAAACCGGGAGAGTGGCGGGTTGATCACGGGGATCCGACCAAACCAGGTCAGGGCGTGACAATATGAGAAGGTATTGAGGACCGATAAAGGGTTCGATCCATGTCTACTTAAAAGTCATGACTTGTAAGTAGTGAAATTTTTTCAATCTTATAAACCCACAACACTTATCCAATGTGAGATCATATTCTCAATAGTCTCAAATCAAAGTCATCCAAAATAACCCAAGGAACAGTATTTTTCGACCACTTACCGTTCTAGACCTACCACAAAACTCAGGATTAGTTCATTAGTGGCATTTTGATAGAAAAATTAGCTAATTTGGGGGATGGGTGAGAGAGAATTTTAGGGTCGACTACTAGTATGTTGGGAGTGTATCTAGGAACAAATTTTTCAATTTTTGAAGTAAAATTTGATATGATGGAAAATATATAACTCAATTAATTTTATAGATATACTAATATGGGAGCGGTCAACTCAATCATAAATTTTGTGAGATAAAATTTACTAAATATTAGATTAATTTGATCAATTTTCTCAATTATATTGCTACAAATTTTCTTAATCATAAATTTTGTGAGATAAAATTTACTAAATATTAGATTAATTTGATCAATTTTCCCAATTATATTGCTACAAATTTTCTTATTATAGATAAGAAAAATGTGATGCGGTTAAGTCGGAGTGCAGTAGGATTGAATGATCCAACTCACTACTTCTTTTATTATATTTAATTATTATTATCTTTATTTTACATTTTTAAATTATATTTTCTATTTTCATTGCACTCTATAATTTAATCTAAACTTTCAATCTCTATAAATACTTTTTTCAAAGTCTTAATTTATTGTTTGAAAAATCAATTTATAATTTGATTTGAATTTCTATTGTAGGATTGGGTTTTCAATCACGTTTCAAATTTTTATTCCCATTTGAAAATATGATTATGTATCTTTCGGTTCAATTATTCAACCCAAACTCGTTGAAAAAAAAAGGAATAAAATACAAACATTAAACATTCTATTATTGATATTGTTCGTATTGAGTGATTTAAAGGAAGGAATAGGGATTTGAAGGAATTTGTAGGATTTGAAGGGGCGTAAAAATTATTTATTTATTAAAATAAAATTGAGAAATTTAAATAGATTTGTAAGTAATCCTAATGAGCCCATCCAAAGTTAGAAATAACTTTATTTAAATTAAAACTAAAATGTCATTATTACATTTTTTTGGTAAATTTAAAGGTATTGTTAATTTTATTTATTTATTTTTATATATTTTAAATAAATTTATATAATAATATTTGATATAAAATTATATAATAAAAATATTATATCAATATATATATAATATATTATATATATTAATTCTCTCCTTATAATTATAAAATATTTATATATAATTAATATTCATTTATTTTTATTATAATAATAAATTAATTATACGTGTAATTATATAATAAAATTATATACATAATTCATAATATATAATATAATTATATATATATTTAAAAGTATATTTTATTATATATTTTGTATATTAATATTTTATTATATAATACATATAATTTAATTTAATTATATATGTATTACTTAATAAATTATTAAATTTAATTAAAATAATAAATTTATCTTTTTAATTTTTTATTAACCAATTTTCACCAAAAACCCAAACTATAAATTTATATCAATTTATAACCACTCACTACACCTTACAACATTTCCCATTCAAATACATTCCAACATCTTACACTCCAAACACTTCAATACGACCAAACCTAAGACCCGAAATCGGAGGTCCCATAAGTGACACGCTCGCCAGCCAGCCGGGGACCAGTTGCGGTCAGATCTGGCACTAGCAATCCTTATAGTTTTGGGTCAAGTTGGTGGCCCAATAAAGTCTTTGGGCCTCTGAAGCACGACCACTTTTCTCAATATCCCAAAAAATTCCATGCCCAAGTAGACGACTGATCGTACTGTATGCATCCGACCATGTCCCGTTTTTTTTTGCAGTAAGGTAACCCATATTTTCAGTTGCATGTAGAGGTGAGTAAAAATTTGGAATTAAAATATATATATATATATATTAACAATCTTATGTTGAATTCTTATTAAATCTTATCCAATAAATTTTTATTCAATAATTACGCTTAATAAGTCTACATTCCTAATAAAAAAATCACTTGCAAAAGTTAGAGCCAAACAAATAAATCGGCAGGTCCTATAGATATATGTCTCCAAAATTGACCAATTCATGTGAAATTTTATTATTAATTATATTTTAATATTTATTTTGTTAAATTAAGTACTACTATTTAAATTAATTAATATTATAGTAATGAAATCATAAGAATTCATTTTACTAGTTTAATAATACCTTAATAATAGTTTGAAAGAAAATTGTGAACCGCAAAACGACCCAATAAATTTTGTCGGTCGCTTGATGCACAATGGACGCTCCTCCTCTCGCTGATTGCGCAGAAAATCTCGCAATTCTTAGGTCAAACTTCAAAGTCAAAAGCATTCCTAAGTCCACCTTAAGTAAATTAATTATTTCTTGATGGGCCTAAGATAAGATGAGCCACATGTGAGACTGAGGCCAGGGACTTTCCAAACAACAATAGCTTATAATGATTGTAAGGTAGTGAGAGAAGTGGAATGAATATTTAGTTCATGCAATCTTCCCAGAATTGGATGTTCCTAAGCAACAACATTCAAGTGCTTCATCCCCTAATTCGCTTGCCAAGCCCTCGTTACCAATCGAATGTCCTTCTTTGCCTAAATTGAACATGCGCATTGGTTTGATATTTGGATTTTTGTCCCTTCACTTGATTACAATTGATTTTTGTCCCTCATCTATTACTTCTATTTGCAAATTTGCTAGTAATATTAAATCACCATCTCAGTTTTTCTGTACTTAAAATCACCTATTTGGAGTGATAGTCAATTAATCCCAACAACTAATAACTAATGATCACATGGGTTGCTTGAATATGTTGCTTGTATTCAATACAATGGAGGGCAGCAATAGTTGTAGCCTTGTGAAGCCTTAACATAGTTTTTTGTATTGTTTCTTCTTCAGCGCATCTCTATGGATCAATGTAAGGAAAACAAATACCAGAATGGAGGCCTTCAAGAATACCACATGGAAGAAGGGATATCAATGAGGTTTTACAACTAGGCACTAACCTCACAAGCTCTAATTCACTACCTATCCTAATTGAAAAAGTCATATATAAGAGTAAGATCAGATTTAGCACACTTATATGGCGTCTAAAATGTTTTTCTTTACCTTTGAGAATAAAAGGGTTGCAAAACATGTATCAGCTAAGCTCAATATAGGAATTTGAAAAAATTTAATTCGGTTGATAAAATGTAGAAGTGTTTTGAGTTTATAATATGGTAAAGATTTCACTAGTTACAAATTATAACTTTTAAGTAGATATGAGTTCGACATTTTATTAGTTTACAATACCTTCTTAAATAGTATCAAAGTCATTAGGCTCGTATTCATAACCCCAACCCAATACTAAAAACCCAGATTGTGCTCTGCCCGAATATGAAAAAAAAAATATCAAATTTAAGGTTATTGTTCCTATTTGTCCGAAATCAAAACAATAATACTCGACCAATATACAGTTGTTGAGAGTGAGTTTAAAATTAAAAATGACAAGTGTATCTGTGTTATACGGGGTGTATTGAGAATAAAATGAATAAAGTAGAGAAGTATTATAGATTTATAAGGTTAAAATTTTTTTACTATTTACAACTAATAACTATTAAACCTTTCTACGAGGAATCATAACCAAGCTACCAACCAAATTACCATGGAAGCAATGGAGAGATATGGTCGATAGGACAAGTTGCACCAACTATTAATCACCCCGGTGATCTTCCCACCAAGAGCGTCGTATCCTCCTAACCAATAAGTAGAGAAGAAGGTTAATTTTAACATCAGAATTTTTAAAAAAAGTATCAATTTTTTTAAAATAATTTAAATTAAGTAAATATTAAAATTTTAAATTGAAAATGAATATAATTTTTAAAAATAAAATAAAAACGAGTTAAACTAATTTAAATCAACTTGAGTAAACTCGAATTAACTTTATTTTTTATGCCAAAATAACACATGAACTTATTCTACTCTATGATTTTATAAAGAGGAAGTACGAGCAAATTAATATAAAAACCTATGATTTTAATCATTTTGTAATAAAGGTACGGGCTACCAACTTCCTTCGTTGCATGTCCTAGAAGCCAACTCCCGTGCTCTCCCCAACAACCCCAACAACAGGTCTCAATCCCTCTAAAATTCTGATCAAATTACTTTCACTTTTTCAAATTAGAAAAATATAAATCATATAACATCAAATTAACCTCATATTCAAAAAGATGAGATTTTGTCATAATCAACTATAGGAAGAAAATAGTTATAGTTATCATGAATATTTATATAAAATAGATCTTATATATCAATATTAACAAGTTCAAATGGCCATTTGGTTTTATTTAGGTAAGGAAATGGTAACATACATACTTGGGGTGCTCAAAATCTTGCATTGATTCAAATCATGAAAATGAGTGAGATTGAAAACCTAAATTAACACCCAAAAATATAAAATAAGAAATGGACAAACGTTCAAATATTTTGTGATAAATAATAGGAGTATAAGAAATAAAATGTATCACAACAAGAAAATGGAGCAAATAAAGTTGTTCACCATTCTTAGCATGAATCACTCTACCTCAATTTAATATATATTTTCAATGCAATAAACAATACTTATAATGTTAATTTAAAAGATATTAAATTAAAAAGATGTTTATTAATAAAATATTATGTAATGGTAATAAGCCAACAAGTGAACCAATTGAAACATCAACATATATTAGGTGTAGTCCTTTATAATGTATTTTTAATTAAAGAAAAATGAAATATGAGTTTATATTATATATATATATTTAGCCAGTATACAAATAGATATATTACGATCAATATTCTATTTAGATTCACATATATCCTTAAATAAGGTATAGAGTTTTATGTTACTAGTAGACAGTGCTCAATTGTTTAATCTCTATATTGTGATCATATTAAAATTATATATAAAAATTGTGGAGCTTGTCAATTTTATAAAATCGTTCTACTTTTATATATTTTGATATAATCACTAAAGACCTATAATATTTTGATAGTTGCATTTATTTTATTTAATTGAATGATATAGAGATGTAATCAATAAAATTAATTTATAAGTGTTCGAATATTTTTATTTAGTTGGAAGAGAAATGATGACACTTTTTTTTGGTGTTCTTACCCATATTGTACATTACATAAGCAAATTAATCCTATTTAAGGTGATCATCAATGTAATAATACCAATATTGTATATCATTATAGGCTTCTTGTATCACTTTTCATTATAATATTTTATCCCAAATTTTGGTGGACATCAAATTAATTATCCAAAATGTCACCATCTTATTGCATCTTTTCCATGACAAACTGTTTAGATCAAAATTCAAGAAATACAAGGCTACTTCATCTAGAAATCCTAACTTATGGTGTAATTTTCAATGTCATATACTAATAAATTCTTAACCAAAATTGTTCATAATTGAGCAAAAAAATCAAAAGTGTTCATATATTGTCATTACCTAGTATTTTGAAAGTTTCTTTTAAATGTGGATGAGTGAAGAGAGTTGGCTAATCTCCATTATTTTGTGTAGATCGAATAGTTGAAAACTTGAAATTTGGTGTTTTGATTTTGATTATAAACATGGGTGTGACCATTGTTATAGCTGATTGTACTCCATGATCTATATTTAAGATTCAATCATGAAATCTTTAATTATTTGATTTATGGTCAAATGTGTCTTAGTTTATTCATTAGAGCTTTAGTATTTGATCATATAAAAAATGTAGCTCAATGAATTTTTATTAGGTGTGATATTATCAAGTATAAAAAATCTCTAGCTCCTATATAGGAGATAATATTTGAGGGAGGTGAATCGATGTTTTTAAAATAATAATAAATTATATATATATATGTATATGAGAAAAATAATAAGAATGCTATTAGGTTAAAATTATACAAATGAAATGACATGTATACTCTTTATACAATCAAAATTAAATATACATTTACTATATTTTATTTATTTTCAATCTCAATTTTCAATAAAGTCTAAATAATGTAAACTATTCATTTATTTGTTATTTCATCTATTGTTATATTGTTAATCAACCAAATATATCCCTCAATTGTTTCGGTAATTACTACTATTTCTTTCTTTTTACACAAATAGTGCTTGCCTATTGTAGGGAATATTAGTGAAACTAAAGGAACAAGAAATCAAGAGTATGACGTGGGCCATATGCTACTTACTAATAAATGTGAGGACTACTGGATTTAGCTATGAAATAATTTAAGATCCATGCATTTAATTAATTAAATGGGAGGGCAGCTCCACAGTTGGCTAGTGAAGTCTAAGCAAGCATTCATGGATCTCACGTGCGCACGTTAACATCTCCCCTTTCATAGGCCATAAAAAATAATTAATTATTTTTAACATCAATTGGTTAATTAAGAGTTTTTAAAATCACAATTATTAAAGTAAACAATTTAATTACAATAGAGTATTGGGTTAGTTATATTCATTTAAAAAATAAATTATAAGTGAAAAAATTCTTTTAATTTTAAATAGAGATAATATTTTTTATTTGAGTTAATTTAAAATTAATTTGCTTAACTTAGATTAATATTTATACATTTATTATATACAATTTTAAACCAACATAACAAATATATATATTAGGCTAACCATAATTCTTTCTATATTAATAAAAAAATAATAATAAATTTTACTTTATTATCATATACAAAATCTAGTATTACAAAATAAATCATTTTAGTTCGATAATATATTAAACATATATTAATTTAAAAGTTATAATATAATATATTAGATTACATTGTAAATCTATACCCATATCAAACTTTTTCATCCTTTTATACAAACCTAATTCTTATTTTAATTAATATAGAATTTTAATTTTTTAATAATAATTTCTTTAAAATAAAATTAGATAATTATATTACACATCACAACATGTCACTACATTTAAGGGTGCAAGGCCGAAAAAAACTTTGCAGGTACAGATATTATTGGGTGTTTTGGGGTTGCTTTCAACTAATTTTATATCTTATGGAGCAAAAAAAACTAATTTTATATCAACATCAGTTTTAAGTAGTATATACAATTGTGCAAAAAAAAAAGTAGTATATACAAAGTAAAATGAAATGATTTTAGTTGATTCCCGTTGTTCATCGGACCGGTTCATGCGACTGACTATATACTGAAACTAAACCAACCCGAAATCATCCCAATAAAAACAGGCTCAGAAATCCCGAATTTTATTTGCCTACCCGTTTAAGCGCACTGTCTCCACCATCAAATTCTCTCTCTCTCTCTGTAGTGTATAAAGTCGAAAATGGAGAATATCGAGATATGTAGAATGTGGATGGGAAAGTGATTCCTGCTCAGGAGAGGGAGGAGTTCTTGGAGGTTGCACTAGTAATGATGCTCAGTAAAAGGTTCCAGATCTGGTCATGGTTCCTCAGCTTCCTTTTCGTTCTCTCCACTTCTTCAGCTCGTCCTAGTAAGTCCACTTCCTCAGATTTCAATCTACTGCACCGCAGATGCTTCAGTCTGAGCCTAGCCAAGGAGTTCAATTATTTTTCTTAAGTGATATCTGCAATGGCGTGACGCTTATAGTTTCCTTATTTGCTGGTGCCGGCTTCTGTCCTGTGCTTTAGGTTTCTGTAGCTTATTCATTCGTGGAGATGTGTGTTGGAGTTTAGTTGATGGTATACGTGTAGTTTCAGTGACGAGGAGTGAATGACTAGTTGGACTTTGGATGTCGGAGAGTTGAATTTTGTAAAGTTGCATTTTTATAGGATAATTACTGTCTTTTCCTTGGGGAAAGTGGAATTCTTAATCTCTCTGACTAGTTTCCGTTCATAAA
Organism: Trapa incisa; assembly: GCA_030064435.1. Taxonomy (NCBI): domain Eukaryota; kingdom Viridiplantae; phylum Streptophyta; class Magnoliopsida; order Myrtales; family Lythraceae; genus Trapa; species Trapa incisa. Next base: position 5,652,901 of record CM057765.1, read on the forward strand.
GCTGTTTTCGAGTTCAATCAACTGTTCTTCTTCTAGTTTTATTTGAGGCTACACGAGTTTGGAGCTAAATCTTTGTTTTATTCAAGAGTCTGTTTAGATTAAATGTTGAACAAGAGGTCCTACATTATTGATACCAACTACCTAGAGAATCTACGTATTTCCTCATCAGGTAAACAGCATATGTCAAGGCACATAGAAATTTCTGATGTAGAAAAAAAATGAGTGAATACCAAGCTTAAGATTATTCCAGTTTATGAGGAATTCTTTCATCCCTTCTTTCCTTTTCCAGTTATAGAAGAAACAACAGATATTGAATCAGCAATCTCTGCTAGTAACCTTATCTTTTTGATGAGCTAGTGACAAGTTTTAAACTTATTTTCTTTATCTGTTAAGGGATTGGGATATTATGGTATTGCTAACAGTCATTTAGAGCTTTGAAATTCTAGGCTTCTGAGAAAATGGATATCTGATCAACCACATGAGGGGCAAAAAATGTTCTTTGAATCCTTAAATATGTTAAAACAATGGAAATATTATAAGTCGATCTAGTAGATTCTCATTGGATCCTTGTGAAGAAATAAATTTTATGGAACCTCTGCCTGTAAATCAGTCTTTATTGAGCTGTTCCAATGTCTGTTAGAGAACTTTCTTCCATTTGTATTGGAAAACTAAATAAGAAAATATATTAGTTCAAAGATTGATAAATAATAATCTGAAGCAAACATCAAGATTGTTTTTGCTTCACAGATGCTTCACTTATGATTCAAAGAATTTCTATAGACATTCTCTTTGTTCTTCTAGAGTGATATTATGACAGGAATCTCATGATTTCTGCCAAAAGTATTCAGGGTGATACATTTTTAACCATTTATGATCCAGGTGTATCACAATAATTAGATAATTGCATAATCATTGTAGTGATGTAGTGGTCATATATATCGACCCCATAAATAAATATTAGTTTCTTAGAAAAATATTCAAATTCTTTGAGATTGATAAAATTAATGAACTTAATTTACTATTTTTCCAGCAGTCACTTCACATATATATCTAATCAAGAAACTGTTAAATTTACTTTTGTCTAACAGAGCCTTATGCAATGCGCATTAGCTGTGGGGCTCGCCAGAATGTTCACACTGCTCCAACCAATACACTTTGGCACAAGGATTTTGCTTACACTGGAGGGATACCCTTCAATGTGACTAGGCCAAGCTATATAACACCTCCTCTTGAAACACTTCGTTACTTTCCCCTGTCTGAAGGGCCTAATAATTGTTACAATATAAACAGAGTTCCGAAGGGACACTATTCAGTGAGGATTTTTTTTGGATTGGTGGCACAACCCACTATTGATAATGAACCGCTCTTTGACATTTCCATTGAAGGAAGTCAGATCAACTCCCTAAAGGCAGGTTGGACCAAACACGATGAGCAAGCATTTGCTGAAGCTATGTTGTTTCTTACTGATGGCACTGCTTCTATTTGCTTCCATAGCACCGGACATGGAGATCCAGCTATCATCTCACTTGAAATTCTTCAGGTTGATGAAAATTCATATTATTTTGGGCCTCAATGGGGTCAGGGAACAATACTTAGAACAGTCACACGTGTTACCTGTGGTACTGGAAAGTCTAAGTTTGGTGTTGACTATGGTGGGGATCCCTGGGGTGGTGATAGATTTTGGCATGCGATTTCATCTTTCAGACCTGGCTCGGATGAAGAGCGGTCGACAGAAGAAACCATTAAACATACTTCACTTTCACCAAACTATTATCCGAATGGACTTTATCGGACAGCTATTATTGGCACGGAGAAGCAGCCTGATCTAGAGCATATTATGGATGTAGATCCCAACAAAAACTATTCGATATGGCTTCACTTTGCAGAGATTGACTCTGTCAGAGAAGTAGGACAAAGGGTTTTTGACATTTTAATTAATGGTGATACTGTTTTTCAAGGTATCGACATCATAAAACTAAGCGGAGATGGTTATTCTTCTCTGGTATTAAACACTACAGTTGCTGTCAGCGGGAGGACTCTGACAATAACCTTGCAACCAAAAGAAGGCAGCATTGCTATCATTAGTGCCATTGAGGTCTTTGAAATTATTACAGTCGAGTCTGGAACATCAAGGGATGAAGGTATATCTTCATTTTTATTATGTTTGTTTGTTATTGTTTGAATTACCTCAGACATTGATAAAGAATGTATTTTTTATATGTCTGGCTCAAGGCTGGGATATTAATGCCTTCTATCTGCTTTTTCATGGATCAATGTGACTTGAATACTTAAGATGACATCTCTGCTAAAACAAAGAAAAATGATTATATATTTTGTTATAGACTGCATCATGAAGATCTAAGACAATCTAGTCTTACCTGCATATGCCTCTTTCTCTATAAGTTAGAGACTATCAAATCAGGGCTCAAGCTATAAGTTGAAGGCTAATCCAATTTTATGCTTTGTTCTGCCTCAACAATTTGTGTTTTTGGTCAAAACCTCAACAAATTTAATTGAACGGAGTTCCTGCATGCTGATACTTGATTTGGCATGGATTTACATCCCCTTATATCTATTTTTTAAGTGATTACATTTGGCCTTCCTAGTTTCCTAGATCTCACATCTTGCTGGATGTGTCCTCATAATGGAAATTGAGGAGTTTGATACCTTGTTACTTTCCTTTCTTTTAGTTCGGGCTCTACAATCTCTGAAGAAAGCATTGGCTCTTCCCCTTAGATTTGGATGGAATGGTGATCCATGTGTTCCCCAGCAACATCCATGGAGTGGAATCGACTGCCAGTATAACAGCACAAGCAACACTTGGGTCATTGATGGACTGTAATGCTTCTTCGCCATTGCCTTTGGTTCATTATTTGGCACCGTTAAAGTAGATAGCTTATGTCAATTTTTGGTCCTGTTGTTATTTGATAGATTGAGCATGTCTAGTTGCAAAGTATTTCTTCTGCATTGTTCTTGTGCTAGATATTTGTTGATTGTTTACTGTTTTGAATTTGTGCTTTGAATTAGCCTGATCATGCCTTGTTTTACTTTTATCTTCTGTGGCATTACTTAAAAGGAGGCAGAGAAATCATTTTGAGTGAACTCTTCATGTATGTTCCTGTCTATCTGTATCTTTTGCAGTTATTCCTATGATGTCAGGAACTTAATTATGGTGAAGCTTTAATAATGTAATCTCTTTTTACCTGTAAAAACGTTGAGGCTGGAAAAATCCATCATTTCTATGCCATCCCACAAAAAAACTGCATAATTGATGATAACTTTTTTACAGTGTCTTACTTAATTATGTCTGTACATTTGCCTTGTTATTTGCAGTGGACTTGGGAACCAAGGTTTGAGGGGTTTCTTACCAAAAGATATTTCTAAATTGCAACATCTGCAGAACATGTAAGAACCTACATGCCTCTCTTATATGCTATGTAAATTTAATATAGTCCCCAAATCTTTTTGCTTATTTGACCTATGTTTGCATCTAACTAAGATTAGCTAAGATACTTAGTTTTCAACCTATTATCTTAGTGTATATATAACACTCCCTTGCATGATGAAATTGTAGAATTCCCATAAGGCTTATAAGAGTGATGAACTCTTGTCTAATTAGAAAAGATACTGGTACCTATCCCAACTAACCATGTGCCATACATTTTTCTTCCAGTCTTGGGCTTGATTAGGTGTGAGGATATATGGTAATCCCTCTGATATTATGTTGAATTTCCACTGGGCTTTTTAGAGAAATTGGCAATGTGGGATGATAGTAATATCCATTCTCTTATATGTAATGATCATTTTTCTTGAAATTCCAAAGTGGAGTTCCTATATCCAGAAACTTTTGTACTCCACCAAGTTCCTTGTTTCGTTTCTTCCTTTGATACAATGCGTGATCAATTAAATTAGCAGATTTTAGAGGATCCCATGTGGCATAGGGAGCTACAGGGATGACAATCAGGAGCTTAGAATGTGAGATTGAGTGGTTTATCACTGTTCATGCACTTTTAAACCCTAAAGTTGCTTGCAAACACTCGTTTCCAGAATTGAATCTATTGGAGTGAATGTCTATTGTTTCTACTTATTTTTACTGTTGGACATGGATACATAGATCTAGTAATAGTATGGTACACGAGTAAAGCCGTGTTTTCTATTGCCTTTACCCCCATTTCACAAGAACTGTTGGACATAATTGAACCCCCATTTCCCACAGTATCTTCTAAGGATCACTTATCACTTGCAGAAACCTGAGTGAAAACAGCATTCGGGGGCCCATCCCAGCTTCCCTGGGTAGTGTAACTCCTTTGCAGATATTGTGAGTAAAGCTCCACTATTATCTCTCTAACTTCTCATATGCTTTTCAATATTTTCCTTCTAAAATTGTAAGCATTCTTATGTAATTGTCTCCAGCTGGGTCCTAGGATGATTTCAGTCAGCTTCTTTTTGCTATTGCTATGTAATTTTGGTTTATTGGCAAAGGGCTGCCACTGTCTACCTTTTCATAGTTGGATACATGTAGTTGATTTGCTGATATCTATTGAAATTTCCTTGATAGGGATCTCTCTTTCAATTTCTTCAATGGATCAATTCCTGAGAGTCTTGGGCAACTAACATCGCTAAGAAGACTGTATGATTAAAATCCTTGTTTACCAACCATAGATGCCAGTTAAATATGATGGAAATAGCTAATCTGTCAATGACATGTAGGAATCTCAATGGAAACGATTTAACTGGCCGTGTCCCAGCAGCCTTAGGAGGACAACTTCTGCATGGAGCTAGCTTTAAGTACGTATTTTATGCATACATAGCTGAGTGAAGAGTTACAATAGTCATGCATCACTAAATCTGTTTCATTTTTTTGGTGCATGAACAGCTTTACTGATAATTCTGGTCTTTGTGGTATACCTGGACTTCCGAGTTGTGTGCCCCACCTTTCTTCCGGGGCAAAGGTTGGAATTGGGTTTGGGGTATGCATTGCATTTCTATTGCTTGCTGTGTGCTCAGTATGTTGGTGGAAGAGACGACAAAATATTCTTCGAGCCCAACAGATCGCAGGTAAGTTCATCTATTTGTTAACCCTAACTAGTATGTTACAAATATTCAAAGGACTGTTTCAATCAACACAAATTCATACAAAAATGTTCACTCAGTTGGGAAGGGCAGAGAAATGGCACTTGACACTGAACTGAAAGAGGACAGAGGAAAATGTTTCTTGAACTTAGACATCTTTTTAATACACTTCACTGAGTTTTATATCTAAATATATGGATTAATTTACATAAAAAAAATAGAGTTGTCAAGGATATAAAATTCATGTGTGCAAGGTGACCTAGTAATCAGCTGATTAGATTATCACATCATTGTTATTTTTCATGCTATTTGATCTGCTGTTTCCTGTACTTTGTGTTCTTATATCTAGCCCGAGAAGCTCCTTATGCTAAGGCAAGAACCCAGTTCTCACGGGATATTCAGATGACAATACACAACAATCATGGGTTCTCCCGAACAGCTTCCGAGAATGGGCCCAGCTTGTTATCATGACATACTAAATGTGCACCGTCATGTGCAAGTTGCGTGCCAATCCAGACAAGCCTTGGCTCTCGTGTAAAGGCATCTTTGGTCTGGGTGAGAACTATACAAGGGAACTGGTCCAGTTCGGACTCATCAGCTCCTGCTTGTGTGAAAGAAAGGATCGACTATGGGGTACCAAAATTGTTGTGGAATGTTTGTATCATGGTAGGTTTGCTTTCCTTACACTGTTACTGAAAACATGTAAAATTATCTTGGCCTTTTCCATGATAGAGTTGGTGGTTATATATCTATGGAATTTTCCATCATAGATGTTAGATTTGGTAGGATTAATACAATAAATCCAATCAGTCACATGTGATTGTGATTGGAGAATCTTTTTTTAGTGAATAACATTTAGGTATTAATTTACTCATATGTTGTGTATATAATCAAAGGGAATTCATTTTATGTTTACAATGGCAACACTATACATCATAGATAGGACCTTGTGGGTAGATTACATCATAAAGGGAACTAGGTAGCTATCGCATTTATTATATTTTGTCTCGTAAGAGCTGTTAGTAATAATAGTTGAGGGACCACTCAGGTTAATTTGCAGCATTAATTAATGTTTGAATCGAGTGGTTGGTAAAGATTTGTATTTATGGATAAATCTCTAATTTGTTAATAAAAAATAGTATTTTGGAGAATAATTTTAAAATCATTTTCTTTTCAATTTTAATACCTTAATTTTAGGTATTATTGTGTAATTTATTTTTTAAATTACTTTGATACTTTTATTTATTATTTATATTATTATTATTTATTTATTTTTATTTTTAATACTTTAAATAAAATTATATATTAATAATATTTTATATAAAATTATATAATATAAATATATAATAAAAATATTATTAAACATAATATATTTAATATAATTTAATTGAAACAGTAAATTTATATTTTTAATTTTTTTTAATTAATAATCTTTTAAATTACTTTACCTCTATCTAAATAATAAATTATTAAAAAAAATTAATAACTTAAAATCTATCACTTAACTTTAAGTGGTTTAAACGAAAATTGTGCTAGAAATAAAGTCGGTTAGTGGATATGCTCTTAGCAAGCATGTCATGAGGTTGATCCTTAGTGTAAATAAAAGGAATGAGAAGTTTTTCTATAATTACATGCCCTATAAATTGATTGTGATTGGTGCAAGAATAAAATATGAAATTAACACAAAAATGCACAATGAAGAGATTATTAATCGTATTTAAATTATTTGATTCAAGTTAAGTAGTGATTGGATTCAAATAAAATTATTTGTGACATTAATTGTACTTTTTTATTCGACTTTCATATTCACAAATAAAATTATTTGTGACATTAATTGTACTTACTCAAGCTCTAGAATATGAGATTTGTCTTAAAATATATAATAAAACTACTAAGAAAGAGGTGGTCATATGAATTATTAATCCAATTAGACTAAGAGAAGCAATACAAGATTGGTCGAGAAAATGTAAGAGATATAGACCAGTACCTTGAATATAGTGTAGTATATATTTAACAGTGGTACAATAAGAGTAAGCAGCGAGATGTATAAAACTAATAGACATGTTGAACAGTATAAGACATATTTGAGTGAGTAAATATAACATAATATAGCGAGCCTACAATTTATGGGAAGGGTGCTACAATTTATCGGAAGGGTGTGAAATCCTCAAAAGCATTCACAGAGGTAGAGGACAACGAGGACTAGGTCATAAGGGTAGAGGAGGATTTGTACGTAGTAAGAGCAACTCGAGCAAAGAGATCTTATATATATTTGCGTTGATTTAGATAAATATTTAATTGTACTCTAATGCCAAAAAAGTGAGGGATCACAAAAAATCTTTTATAGAAAACCACTTATATAAAGTCGAAAAAATATCAGTAAATAGGATATTAGGGAATTGATGAGAATAATATTATCTATATAAATCAATATAAATATCATAAAATGAGATTAATTATTGATGCATAACGAGATGTCGACAATGGAGGCGGTAAAATCGTGTTGTAGGAGGAAAGTAATCACATGAAAAAATTATACTCAATTAGCTTGTTTGAATCAAATAAGGATCGATCAAAATTATATATATATATATAAGAATAGCATAATTAATAAAATCAAAAAAATAAATCATATATATTTTTAGATAGGTGTACAAAGAAAAAATTGTAAATATTTAATTAAAAAATTGACCATTGATGAATAACTTTTACAAAAATAATCAATTCGATGGTAATCAACTTAATGAACAATGAACAAGTATCGACATAGTTAATTCTTCATTGTTGTATAAAACTTTTAGCAACCAACCAGACTTTGTAATGATCAAGTAAACCATTCACTTTCTATTTGATCTAATATAATCATTTACACTTAGTAACATGTAATCCAGAAGGAATATGGATAAGATACCACGCGTGAGTGATTACGAGAGAGTCATATATTCTTCTTTTATTATAGATTGCCAGGGAGTAGCTTCGAGATTCCTCCGAGGTCAAAGAGGCAAAAAACATGATGGAACACTGGAAAATTTCAAACTTTGAAAGGCGAAGGCGTAAGAGCTACTAATACCGCCAGATTAATAAAGTAGTGTAGCACTAAAATTTTCGAAATTAGAATTTAAATTCAATTAAACAAAAAATCAGTTGAATCAGAAATAAATATATAAATAGGATTTGAATATTGAATCAAATTAAAAATTAGTTTAGACCTTAAATATAGACATTAAACCGTTGTAATGAATCACCTAAAGGACCTCAATTAATCAAAAACCAATAATTGGAAAAAAATATGATTGAAAGTTGATTTGAATCGAATTGAACCGATTAGTATTATAAATTCTTAATTTTTAGAATGATTATATAAATTAGAAAGTATAAATTATTGAGCGCAATTAATAAGAAATTGAATAAAAAAATTTAGAAAAAAAATTAGTACAAAAATCGGTTGAATTGAAGGTTAACCGACCAATAAACAACCAAAATCAATCGAACTAGACGATTTATTCGTTGGAAACTAGTTTGCTATAATATGAAATGGTTGGCACACACGACACATGCGGGGCATGCAGTGCACTCACGTGCTGCGCATGCATGTATGTGTCATTTGTTCATTCGATTTCCGACTCGAAACCCAACTTGGATTCGATAAAAAACATAATTCTCGACCGAAAATAGCACAATTTCTGACCCTGATACCCAGAAAGAAATTTATTTAGAATGAGGCTATGAATGTTCAATCACACCAGCTATGAACATGGATTGATAGATCATTGGTCCCCGAGTTGTCCAAATAAGTATTGGCCCCGCTCCTATTAGCTGACCACTAAAATTCTTTTTGAAACTGACCCACTTAGTTTTATAATAACCTTATTTCCAATTCTAATAACTTTTATTTTTGACCACCAAACTTGGTTATTCTAGTGGCGTTAGAACTGCGTGAAATCCACCTTTCAAACCTCACTTCTCCTTGACATTAGCATTCCTCCATCGACCTTGGTGTGATAAAATAGTTACACTGCTCCCTCGGCTGAAAATAGAGTAGTACCTTCCCGAGCTTACACCAACCTCCTCGATGGCCAACCATGGCTCAAATTAATTATGGGGACTTCTCACTTATCCAATATCACTGATCATTCAAGTTGAAGGTAAGACTCATGGACGTAAAAATTCTTGGAATGTACGGTGACACCAAAATATGAACTTTCTCTATAAATTGCATTTTTCAGGTGAATCATACCACTATTTGAAGTGATTCAATAGGCTATGTGTCACGCCCCGATCCGGTTTGGTCAGATCCCCGTGATCAACCTGCCACTCTCCCGATTTATTAAAGGGTTTCCCCTTATTATAAATCGTAAGGAGTAAGACATCCTTTAACCTGTACCTTTTCCTAGAATAATATAAATCAAAACTGTGTAATAATTTAGATTTATCATACCTGTCTCACATAGTCTTATTTGATAGTCTTTAAGAGTAGGCTTTCCGAAATCTCATGAAAGGAATATAAAGAAGGGGATGAGTATGACTACTCAGTGAATGAGTTTTCAAAAGTTTAGACATTGAAGAAAACATTTATTATTGGAGTGTGCTAGACTCATTTCTTTCAAAACCATTTCATTTGCAATCTCGGGTTTATCACCATTTCTTTTTAAACATAATGTGTCATCACCCAACACACATCCTTCATCATGAAGGTTACACACATTCGTAGGTCAACACGACCACTGAATCCACTTGTGGCTTTGGAGCGACTTTATCGGCCACCTAGATAGAAGTATGACCACTTCTACCCTAAGAATGAGTGGGTATACGTGATATCCGACCCTCAATCCTGAAATTGACTCTTTGTATCCATATGAGGACATAGACCTCATTCCATCCCTACCCTGATCTCATACGCTTAGTGCTACTCCAAATTTCGCACGGTCACCTGGTACGACGAACTGATCTTATACTCACTAGGTCATCCAGGGCCCTTAGGATGCATCACTACCCCTCATGGGCGTCTTGATGATCCCAAAATCATAGTGCATGCACAAACAGTATTTTCTTATCATGCCACATGTGGTGCCACTGGTCCAAAGGCCCCAACCCTCAGCTCAACTCGTAGTTGTTTGTCTTGATTGGTCCGTCGACCTGTCATGTCGCACGACCAAATAATTCCTTTATTTAAAGTTTTATGGCATATAATTCATGTTTGTTTACGAGCTCCTGCTCATGCCAACTGGCCTTGGGCCCATTATACGAGATTTTCAAAATCGGGCATATTAGCCCCCAAGTTCCAAAATCGAGGCCCCCAACCTATAAGAGCTATTCGAACTCCCCTCAAGAAGGTCTCTCAAATAGTTTAAGCATTGGCACACAGTTAGGGGAGAGCACTTCTGACAAAAATATATTTTCAACTGTCCATTATACCGACCGGGTATAAGGACATCTCCGCTCATAACCAGGGTTTTCAACTTCCTTCGAGGAAGTTTCATCATACCAACCAGATATGATCTATTTAAAACTGGTAAGTAGTTTTTCCGTATGGTTTTCACATCACTCTTCTAAGTTGTGATGTTTAAAATACCACATAGTAGTGGGTTTTCATTCCGATATGCTTATCATTCCCAACCGGGTATGACGTTAGTAAAACCCACTCACCCGTTAATTCCGTGAATTCCACTAGACCAATTATTTGTATTCACACGAGCTTGTCCTTGCTGGCGTTCCCGATACTTCGTGTTCCTACATGATATGAACATCTCAGTTCATTATCTTTCGGCCTAATAACTTTCATTTATTACAAATAAATGAGAAAGTCAGACTTTCATTTATTTACAATTAGGTCACTAAAGTTATTTATCTTAAACTTTAAGTCCCTAATACCGGTTTTTCCTCAAATTGAGTCACGAAACTTTTAAAATTTATCAAAGGATCTCAATTTATTCCATTTCATAAAAAGGGGTTTAAATTTCTAAATTTCCAATTTGGTCCCCCAACTTTTCCAAAATTACCATTTTGCCCTTCCTTTACAAAAATGGTAAGTCTCACCCCAAAAATTCTAAAATTCCTTAATTGGCCCTCTAACATTTTTATCATGCCCAATTGACACTCAATTTTAGGAAATTGCATTTTGGTCCCTTGAATTTTTGAAAATCCCCAATTCCCCCACCCCCAATTTTCCCCCAATTCAAACTCTTCAACACAGCCGAATTTGATTTCATTAAATTGATCGATCAAACACCTCTAATTGTTGAAATTAAAGTTCAAATTAAGTTTCTCCATGTTCATACTATTCCATAAAACTTTGAATCTCAAGTTTTAACGTCGGAACGAGCTCAAATAGAGTTACGCCGGAAAATAAACTATAGAGAGAGAAATCTTTGATTACTCACCGGTGAGGGCACGATGATCCGAGCTTTCAATCTGGACAGATAGCTCTCGTCCTGAGGTTCATCCTAGAATCAAGAATCGCATCAATTGATGGCAAATTGGATTAGAATTTCATCATTGAAATTTGTCTGACTCTCTCTCTAACACCGGTCGGAAATTGTAAAGGGGAGCCGAATTGTCTTACCTTTCAGTCCTAATTTGGATGTGGAAGGGCTGAGGAAGTGTTGGGAGGGCTTGGTTTGGCTTGAGAAGGGATCGAAATGGTCGATTTCAACTCGGCCGATATAGGGCAGCTTCAGTCCATCGGAGCTACTTCACTGTTTCATCACGTCAGTGTTTCTCCGACGACCCTCAAAGCAAACGGAGACTACAGGCGTGTAGCTGACTTCTCCTCGGTTCCAAAGAACCCGACCTTGCCCTATTTGGCTTAGAAAAGGCCCCATATCAGAGCTTTGGTTCGAGCTTCGCTGGAAAATGGAGCAGTTGAGAGAGAATGGAGTTTTCAGGTTTGGAGAGGACGAATGGAGGGGGACTCTTTATATAGGGAGCTCGGGGACCCGTTGGCCATCCGTTTGGCACCGTTATGACAAGCATTGAAGACCTGAAATGTACCGAACGAAAAACTTTCTTCATTGTCGGTGCTGCTTCGATTTTTCTGTGAGTGAACAGTGCTGTCATCCTAAGGAAGAAGATGACACTGTTCCGAATCGGACCGGACCGGTCTGAATCGGGTTTGAAGCTTAAACTGGTCGATTCACCCATCATTCGAATGAGTTTTTTAAATCTAAAAATTTCTAAATTCATTTTCTATCCAATGGTGGCCTCAAATCTCAAATTTGAATTATTTAAGCTACTTAGAAAAATGAATTTAGGATTTGGTTCAATAGTGGTTCAAACCGGTCTAAACCGGTTTGGATCTGGTTCACCTGATCTGATTTGGTTTTCATCCCCAATTCCTTCACAAGTCCATTTCCATGTCTTTTGTGACTTATTGGGTCACTTAGGGTCCATAAAATTCCCGGTTTACCATCTCTTTATCGATTCCGATTCATAAATCGACTCGGTCCTTAAACCGGTTCAATATGGTTCGGGTCCGGTTCACTCGAACCGATCTGGTTTTTCTCTCCCACTTTGTTCTAAGGTTCCTTCCCAAGGTTTATAAATCTTTTCAGGTCACAAGGGATACATAAATTTTCCTATTTGCCCTTTCTCTATCGGTTTCGATTCATGAACCAACTTGGTTCATAAACTGGTTCAATCCAATTGGATCTGGTTTATCTAAATTGGTCTGATTTTTCTCTTCCAAATTATCCTAGGGTTCTTTTCCATAGTATTATAAACCCTTTGGATCACCCGGGAGTTGTAAATTCCCAAATTGTCCGTTCACAAATGATCAGGTTTGTGAACCGGTTCGATTTTCTCACTGGGTTTGACCAGTTCTTTTCCTGATTTTTCTTAGCTAAAAAGGGCGGGGTTTACAACTGTCTTCTCCTTTTAGGAGTTTTGTCCCCAAAACTAAATCATCAACCTTGCATGAGGAATTATTTCCTTTAATGTCCCTTTGGTGTGTACTTAATATGCAAACTCTTCTCTTTTTCTTTCAACTATCCCCTTTTTTTTTTTTACATCCTTCTCTTGTGGAAATTTCTTTTCCTTTATATTATTTACTCCCTCCACAGAGTTATCATAACTAGGCATATCTCATTCCAAGGTATATCCTTAGATTAATATCTTTATTTGCTTAGAGCAACATTCTTCCCTTTGAGATTCTATAATCAAGATTGGGAATTCCTAGATAACTAATTATTCCTGTATCTAGTTATCCTTTTGGTAGCTGAAACTTTTAGCTCGATGTTCTTTCAAGCGTTACATACTTGTTTCCACTGTTTTTCTTTATTATAACTTTTTTGTCCTATTTTGACCCTTCGTTCATTCGTTGTCTATTATAACTTTAGTAAAAAAAAAATTTATATTTGACCTTGTCATGTTTATTAGCCGACTCTTCCTTACTTTGAGTCATATTCTCCTCGGGATTGTTGGGCTTACATGCCCTTTACAGTGTGGCATTTTCTAGGACCTATCTCTATCAATTAGATTTCTAGAACATATTCTTGAGGGTCTCTCTTAGCTTTTCGACCTTCCAAGGATCGTATAACTTCATCCCTCTTTTCTTTTGATAGCATTATTCAACTATCCTTTTTACCATCATCCTCTCCTCCATCATGCCTTTGAAGTTATGTCTCACATAACCGCATGGATTCCTCTTATCTACTCATCTTTCCCCAACTTCTTTATTGGGTCTTTTCGGTTCCAATTGATTGGGTTTTCCAATACTATACCGACAAGCTGGGATTCATCCTTTCTTAGGTCCATCCTCGTTCCCAATGACATCCTTTACTCAAGGATTTTACTTTGGCCTTAATCCACTCTTACTTGTTCATAATCATTTCACAATTATTTATACCGAGTTGATTCCTTTCGGTCTACATGTCGATTTGCTTGGTTTGGGGAGTTTCCCTTTTTACGGTTTCATTCTCTACTATTTCTTTCAAAGTTGAGACTTTCACCTTAGGAGTTACATGTTCAACATTCTTACCATTTCTTAAAGGTTTCCTTTCTTCATCTCCTTACACCCTTTCTATATTGGGGTATTTGCCCGCTTTCAGTCCTCCATTGTCTTAAATTTTCCATTCCATCCCTTATTCCTTATTTGAGTAGCTTCCAATTATTGGTTTTTATTTCGTGTACTCCACCCTATGCCCAGCCATCCACTCTTTAGGCTCTATTATGTGAGTGTGGACCACAATCCATGTTGATATTAGTGGTTGTTCCCCCTTAACCACTTCTTATTTAGGGAGCTTACTTTCCCAAGGTTTCTTGAACATTCTTTCCTTTATTTTCTTATTATGGGTAGTCTACACATTCTTACTGGTTACAGAATCTATTGATGCTATATTTCTACTTACTCATTCCTTGGGTTTAACTTACTCCTTAGGTTCTCCTAGTATGTTTCCCTTGGTTCTTTCACCTTACCATGCACTTCATTTACAAGTTCGTCTCCTCATCCCTCGTCACTTGGTCCCATTACCTCTTAATTGGGACATGTATCCCTACTCAGGGTTTCCTTCCTTGGTGAGATTCTTTCCCTTTCTCCCAGAATTCCTTCTTCATTCGTTTTCGTATGTATATATCCTTGAATGACGTCCTTTGATGCCATCCCCTTCCGTTTACCTTTACTCTTGAAATCTTGCGAGTATATCCTTTGTACCCCATCCTCATTCCAACTTGTACCCTTGTACACGTCTATTTCCTTTAAGTAGAGCTCAAATCCTCCTTGTTTCCAGATCTCTTAATCATTTTGTGAGAGGCTTACTTAATCTTCTCCTGGCTTTGAGTTTGGTCGTCAATTCGTTCTTGGCTATTGATTTCTTAAAGGATTTCCTCCATCCTTATTTTCCAAATTTTTGGCCTTTCCATCTCTCCCTTCTTTACTAGAGATTAAATTTATGACATTCACGAGGGTTACTTCATTAACTGACTCGTCCCTACTATTCTCCTTGTCTAATTATCTTGAGACAGTCGTCTCTCGAGTCTTCTTGTCCTTAATGCCCATCACATTGCCCTTTTTAGGGTGTAGTCCTTACTACTTCCCAGTCCTCCTTAGGGTGTCGTTTATTCTCCTTAACTATCTTATTGTTACGATTTGCTTCTTTCCGCTATTTTGGTCCGAAACTTGACTTCTCTGCTTTTTCCAAGGCAAGTCATACTTATCATCCCAAAACATCCCATTTGTCGTCTAATGCTCGGCTTGTCTTCACTTGTAGAGGTGCTTCCTTCCTTTCTCCCATATGGCTGGAAATTTCTTCTTAAGTAAGGATTCTCTTCACCTACCCTTTGTTTTATTTGCGATTGATCGAGGACCTATGTTCAGTCCTTTTCCTCCCTCATCTAGTTGAGGCACACCATTACACCATCATTGATGGATAAAAAGTTTTAGGAACTCAAAATTTCCTTCCGAAATACGATTACCAACTTGGGGCTTTAGCTTTTCTTAAAGGAAATTGGGTCGGGAAGTACCCGCCACTATGCTAGTATCTTGAAGAGCTTCCTCCTGGGTGTGATTGAAGTTTCGAGTAGGAGTCATATTTCATGGGGTGGAATACTTTCAGATTCATGTAGTTGTAGAGGCGTTGTTCTTGGAAGGTATTGTTCTAAATCCTTGCGATGTAGGGCAATCCTTCACTTCATGCCCCATTTCCCTTACACCAATAAAAGGTTATTTTGATATTTGTCCTTAGTAGTGTTGAGCACTTTCTCAAGTAGTGTTCCTATTGTCCTCACTTTATAACAGGTCATTTCCTTGCCTAGTAGTTACTACCAGAGTTCTCACTCCTTAGTTTCCTTGTCGATTTTCTTGTTGAGCCTTCTCTGCCTACTAGTTTTCCCCTAAGAGTTCTCCTAGACTCTTTAGTCTTTTGGTTTATTTCCTTATTTGGGATGGATTTCTCCTCGGTCCTCACGGTTTGTTTGGTTACTTTTTTTGGGGCAATCTTCCTACAGTTGAGGCATAGGCTTACATCATTTTTTTTAGAGACATGGTTTCAAGAACTTGGAATTCTTTATTAATGGAGAAGGAGTACAATATGTTAGGGTTTTAACCATATTACAAAGAGGTGGTTATGAAATAGATAGAGGGCTATGGGGTGTTTGATAAGCATCCTCCATAGTAAGGTTATAAGCCCTAGCTGGTGTTTCTAGTTTCAAGCTTGGCTCCCTTTGTACTCGGGGGTGTGACCTCAACAAGTCCAAACATCATCCTCTTGGATACTTTGTCATTTGGTCCTTGGGGATTTCTACCATGCCCCAAGCATTTGGTAAGCTTCTAGAGTTGTCTTCCTACGAGAACAGGGTGCTGAGTAGAGTCATTCCTAATTTTCTTGGTTTCTCTCCTGGGAGCCATCTGAAAATTTTAAGATAAATCCTATCGGTTACTATATTTTCTAGTCTTAATTATGTATTCCAGGAAACAAGCTCTAATACCACTCTAGTTGTCACGCCTCGACCCGATTTAGTCGGATCCCCATGATCAACCCGCTACTCTCCCGATTTATTAAAGGGTTTCCCCTTATTATAAACCGCTACTCTAACTTGCACCTTTTCTTGGAATAACATAAATCAAAACTTTGTAATAATTTATATTTATCATACCTATCTCATAGGCATCTTATTCGATGGTCTTTAATGGTAGGCTTTCCGAAATCTCCTGAAAGAGATATAAGGGAGGGGGTGAGTACGACTACTCAGTGAATGGGTTTTCAAAAGTTTAGAATTTTAGGAAAACATTTATTTTTGGAGTGTGTCATACTCCTTTCTTTCAAAACCATTTCATTTGCAATCTTGGGTTTATCACCATTTCTTTTTAACCACGGTGTATCATCACCCAACACACATCCTTCATCATGAAGGTTACACACATTTGTAGGTCAGCACGACCATTGAACCCACTTGTGACTTCAGAGCGACAGTACTGGCCACCTAGATAGAAGTACAATCACTTCTATCCTGAGAATGAGCGGATGTACATGACATCTAGCCCTCAATCCCAAAATTGATTTTTGGGTCCATATGAGGATAGAGATTTCATCCCGTCCCCACCTCGGTCTCATACGCTTAGTGCTACTCCAAATTTTGCACGGTCACCTGGTATGATGAACTACCCTTATACTAATCGGGTCGTCCAGGGCCCTTAGGATGTATCACTACCCCTCATGGGCGTCTTGATGATCCCGAAATTATAGTGCATGCACAAACAGTATTTTCTTATCATACCATATAATCTGTGGTACCACTGGTCCAATGGTCACGACCCTCAACTCAACCCGCAGTTGTTTGTCATGACTGGTCCGTCGACCTATCATGTCACATTGCCGCAAGTTGACTAAGTATGTCGGTCCTATCTTGGTACCATGGCCAAACAATTCCTTTATTTAATGTTTTATGGCATATAATTCATGTTTGTTTACGAGCTCCTGCTCGTGCCAACTGGCCTTGGGCCCACTATACGAGATTTTTAAAATTGGGCATATTAGCCCCCAAGTTCTAAAACCGAGGCCCCCTGCCTATAAGAGCTATTTGAGCTCCCATCAAAAAGGTCTCTCAAATAGTTTAAGCATTGGCACAGTCAAGGGAGAGCACTTCCGACAAAAATATATTTTCAATTGTCCATTATACCGATTGGGTATAAGGACATCTCTACTCATAACCAATGAACAAGTTTTCAACTTCCTTCGAGGAAGTTTCATCATACCAACCGGGTATGAACTACTTACAACTGGTAAGTAGTTTTTCCGTATGGTTTTCACATCACTCTTCTAAGTTGTGATGTTTAAAATACCACATATTAGTGGGTTTTCATTCCGATATGCTTATCATTCCCAACAGGGTATGATATAAAATCTCACTCACCATCGGTAAGTGGTTTTTAACTTTAAGTTGTACTCATCATCCCAACGGGTATGACGTTAGTAAAATTCACTCACCCGTTAATGCCATGAATTCCACTAAACCGGTTTTTTGTATTCATACGAGCTTGTCCTTGCTGGCGTTCCCAGTATTTCGTGTTCCTACACGATATGAACATCTCGGTTCATTATCCTTCGGCCTGATAGCCTTCATTTATTCCAAATGAATGAGAAAGTTAGACTTTCATTTATTTGCAATTAGGTCCCTAAAGTTATTTCTCTTAAACTTTAAGTCCCTAATGTTGGTTTTTCCTCAAATTGAGTCCCAAAACTTTTAAAATTTATAAAAGGACCTTAATTTATTCCATTTCACAAAAAAGGGGTTTAAATTTCTAAATTTCCAATTTGGTCCCCCAACTTTTCCAAAATTACCATTTTGCCCTTCCTTTACAAAAATGGTAAGTTTCACCCCCAAAATTCTAAAATTCCTCATTTAGCCCTCTAACATTTTTATCATGCCCAATTAACCATCAATTTTAGGAAATTGCATTTTGGTCCCTTGAATTTTCGAAAATCCCTAATTTTCTCCCAATTCCAACTCTTCAACACAGCCGAATTTAATTTCATCAAATTGATCGATCAAACACCTCTAATTATTGAAATTGAAGTTAAAATTGAGTTTCTCCATGTTCATATGATTCCATAGAACTTTGAATAGCGAGTTTTAATGTCGGAACGAGCTCAAACGGAGCTTTGTTGGAAAATTGACTGCAGAGAGAG
The DNA here is from genome assembly GCA_030064435.1 of Trapa incisa. Classification (NCBI taxonomy): domain Eukaryota; kingdom Viridiplantae; phylum Streptophyta; class Magnoliopsida; order Myrtales; family Lythraceae; genus Trapa; species Trapa incisa. The sequence continues at coordinate 5,671,593 of CM057765.1, forward strand.
AGAAAACTTCGATTACTCACCAGTGAGGGCACGACGGTTCGAGCTTTTGATCTGTGCAGATAACTCTCATCCTGAGGTTCATCCTAGAATCAAGAATTGTATCAATTGATGTTGAATTGAATTAGAATTTCATCATTGAAATTCGGCCGACTCTCTCTGTAACATCGGTCGGAAATTATAAAGGGGAGCCGAATTGGCTTACCTTTCGATCCTAATTTGGCCATGGAAGGGCTGAGAAAGTGTTGGGAGGGCTTGGTTTGGCCTGAGGAGGGCTTGAAATGGCCGATTTCAACTCAACCGAAATAGGGAAACTTCGGTACGCTGGAGCTACTTCACTGTTTCATCACGCCAGCGTTTCTCCGACGACCCTCGGAGCAAACGGAGACTACAGGCGTGTAGCTGACTTTTTCCTGGTTCTAAAGAACCTGACCTCACCTTGTTTGGCTAAGAAAAGACCTCATATCGGAGCTCTGGTTTGAGCTTCGCTGGAAAATGGAGCAATTGAGAGAGAATGGAATTTTCAGGTGTGGAAAGGACGAATGGAGGGGGGCTCTTTATATAGAGAGCTTGGGGACCCATTGGCTGTCCATTTGGCACCATTATAACGATATTAAAGACCTGAAATGTACCGAACGGAAGCGTTTCTTCTTCACCGGCGCTACTTCAATTTTTCGATGAGTGAACAGTGCTGTCATCTTGAGGAAGAAGATGACACTATTCCGAACCGACGGGTGAGTAATGCGTAAGAACCTGCCCTTGGGAGGGGAACAACAGCTGGAAATGGCTGCTAATACCCCGTAGGCTGAGGAGCAAAAGGAGGAATCTGCCCGAGAAGGGGCTCGCATCTGATTAGCTAGTTGGTGAGGCAATAGCTTACCAAGGCATTGATCAATAGCTGGTCCAAGAAGATTATCAGCCACACTGGGACTGAGACACGACCCAGACTCCTACGGGAGGCAGCAGTGGGCAATTTTCCACAATGGGCGAAAGCCTGACAGAGTAATGCCGCGTGGAGGTAGAAGGCCCACGGGTCGTGAACTTCTTTTCCCGGAAAAGAAGCAATGATGGTATCTGGGGAATAAGCTTAAACTGGCTAGTTCACCCCTCATTCGACTGAGTTTTTCAAATCTAAAAATTTCTAAATTCATCTAAATTTATTTTCTATCCATGGTGGCCTTAAATCTCATATTTGAATTATTTAAGCCACCTAGAAAAATAAATTTAGGATCTGGTTCAATAGTGGTTCAAATTGGTCCAAACTGGTTTGGTTTTCATTCCCAATTCCTTCACAAGTCCATTTTCATGTCTTTTGTGACTCCTTGGATCACTTAGGGTCCATAAAATTCCCGGTTTACCATCTATTTATCGATTTCGGTTCATAAACCGACTCGGTCCTTAAACCGGTTCAATCCGGTTCGGGTCCGATTTACCTGAACCAATCTGGTTTTTCTCTCCCACTTTATTCTAAGGTTCCTTCCCAAGGTTTATAAATCTCTTTGGGTCTCAAGGGATCCATAAATTTCCATGTTTGCCCTTTCTCTATCGATTCCATTTCATCTAAACCAGTCTGATTTTTCTCTTCCAATTTGTCCTAGGGTTCTTTTCCATAGTATTATAAACCCTTTGGATCACCTGGGAGTTGTAAATTCCCAAATTGCTCATTCACAAATGATTGGGTTTGTGAACCAATTCGGTTTTCTCACTCGGTTTGACCAGTTCTTTTCCCAGTTTTTCTTAGCTAAAAAGGGCGGGGTTTACACTATGAACTTGCAAGACTGTCAACTTTCCATCCCCACCCATGCTGATGATCGTCTCACCATCTCTGGTGAGTTACCGCCATTTTTCCAAACCGTGTTTGTTTTTTGGGAAAAGATCAAGCAATGTCAAAATGCCACTATTTTGACCAAGTTTGGTTAGAAAGTGACTGTGGAGACCTGAGGAACATGATAAGGGTTATGTTAAGTATTTTGACAAAGTTTATTAAGATGTTTTAAAGGAAGAGAAAGTTAGGGGATTAAAATGTAATTTTCAAAAAGTATGGGATCAAAATAAAATTTTAAGAAAATGGGAACTCAAATGAGACTTAGTTAAAAGTATAAGGGCCTAAAAAGAAGCTTGAAAAAAACTTAGGACACGAAATGGTAGATTGGAAGAGGCTAGTGACCTAAATGAAAACTTAAAAAAAGTTTAGAGACAAAAAGGTAAATAATATAAAGTTTGGTTTAAAAAGGGAATTTCTACAAAGTTGATGACCCAAAAGAGACCATATAAACGTTGGTGACCTGAAATGAAATTGTTGAAGAGTTTAGGGTTTCAAAAAGGATAAATTGAAAGAGTATGGACAATATTACATTTTTTTTAATTTAGGGACTAAAATGTAAAAGGTTGAAAAGTTAAGTGTATAGTGAATGTAACACCGAGATTTCCAAAACTCAAATTTAAGTCCAGTTGAACCGAAAATTGAGATCGAACCAGAAATGAAAACTTGAACTGGGAATGAAACTCCAAAACAAAAATAGGAGTTAAACTGGATTAGAAACCGAGGTTAAAATACAAATGGGAACCCATGCCAACAATGAAGATCCAATTGAGTTAGAGATTGATTTCCCAAGTAAAAAATTGTGATTTGAGAAAAAAGTCTGATTTTTTACAAATAGGGATTATGATTTCAGGTTAAATTACCGAGAGGACCCAAGAGGGCAGAAATGTAATTTTAGAAAATTTTAAATTTAAAATAAAATGGGGGCATTGAGTTAGGTCATTGGATCCGACCCGAAACCTCCATCCGACCGACCCCCGTGGCCTGCCCCTTCTCCCTATAAAAATCTATTGTGCGCCACTTGGGGATTTTGATCAAATTGACCCAATTTTTTTTGTCAAATTTCATACTACAAAACCTATGATGGACTTAAAACCTTCATAGTAGTCTACTTACGAAATCAATTGACCTATCTTTTCCCCATAAAATCGAATTTTATTTTCACAGTTGGAAAACATATTCCCAGATACACTCGTGACACTCAATTGGTCAAACTCAAAATTCTCCCTCATCCGACGAACAAATGAAAGTGATCTTGGTATCAAAATATTGTTAAGGGACTCCTTTTGAGTTATGTGGCTAGCTTCGGACCTGTTAGTTGCTAGAAAATGTCACAAAATGACCGTTTTGGCTAACTCTAATTCATGACAAAAACTCGTCGTCGTTTCAAGGCCAAATTCGGCCACCTCTGGCCACCACTCCAATAGACACTAGTGCCAAAATAATCACTGCCTCTCCTCTACCTCTTACATATCTTGGTGGTTATCTGATAAAGGAACTTTTGGCTACCATGAGCCAATTTCCTTTGGCGGATTTATTTTATAACTTCTAACAACAACGGTTCAATGCCAAAATTTACCCAGCTCCAACAACCTTTTGGCTGACCACCACCACAGAATGAGTCGTTGGTGTCTTAGTTTCAAAACACTGACTCTCTGACCACCATTTGTACCCTCTTCCATGAGTATTTTCGACAAACACTCCGATAGCTCTATTTTGGGCAGTTTTGGTAAATGACTAAATTCGGCTAGAGTAAAACTCACACTACACCCACAAGCCAATAGAAATATAATGAAAATATTTAGAAAAGATTGATAAAATTGGAGTTTGGTTTAGTTGATTTTCAAAATTAGATGATTAAAGTGTAAAATTTAAAATTTTTGGGGACTAATTTGAAAAAAATGAGAAACTTATGAAAATATTAGCATAAATAGATAGAAAGTGATTTTGAGAAAAAAAATGGGTATATTTAAAGTTGTTTTCGTAAATAAAATAAATGATGGGTAAGTATGGATTGAAATGTAAATAAGATAAAAATTAATAATTTAAATTTAAATACTAGAAAGTTTAGCAATTTAAATATAAATGTTAAAATATAAAAAACTTAATTATAAATAAAACAAACTTTTGTAGTAATTTTATAATTTGACGAAGTTATGGGTGAAATAGTAAAATAGAATTAGATAAATAGTTTTTTAGGTTACACTCGAACAAATAAAATTATAATTATAAGAAAAATTATATCAATTCAAACAAATTAAAATACTCAAATAAATTATAAGAGTTACTAGAAAAAGTAAATATATTTTAATAAAAGTTTTGATAAAACATTTTGAGTTAAATTGAATTAAGTTGTTTAGAAGTTTTTGGCAAGAAATCAAGCCTACCATTGGACGGATTAATGGGCCCGTTTATTGTAATTATATGCTAATGAAAAAATAAATACGGCCTAGACCGGTGTTCGTTTTTTTTTCAGGCACCAATTACATTGCGTAACTTGTTTCTGATTAGTTAAATATGCTACAGTGATTAATTGCTTTCCCAAGTTACGGTCTCTTTGTATATAAGCAGTATAACCATACACAATTCATGAATTAAAAATCTAATAAGGTGTTCACTCGTGTCGGACTCTTTGTTGGATCATCTATCCAAGTTAGCAACATCCGACAGATAAAAAGGGACATTAAGAATCCTCAATGTTAGTGTCTGGTGATTGATGACACTATAAAGTGCAAACTATACAAAGCTGTATCACGTTTGGGCCGGGTGCCAACGAAATTTATATAGAAGCACCATCACGTTGAATGGGTATTTATATAGAGGAGACCCGACCACTGAAAGAATGGAGAAAACCTATATGTGACTAAACTAACAACAAAGCAAAGGTCAGGCTCGGGCCACATTAACAGCAACCTCCAAATCTGATGGGAAAGGAGCCAGATCCCATACTCCGTTTAGCCATGCCTCCAATAACCTGCAGATAAACTTTGGACTCCAAACTAAGTATTTGGATCGAAACTAAAACGTGCAGGAGGACCTTTGTGAAAGCAGAAAGAAGCCTGACACTCGTTGAAAAATGTGGAATGGATATTGTCAGCAGAAAGCCCCCCTTGTTTTAAGTGCGATGAAATGACCTTGCCCGGGCAATGGACTTTGAGTATAATTCCTCATATTGTGATGCCGAAGAATCCCAGCTGAAGTCAAGATTCATGACCTTTTGAACAAGTTCCTGCCATGACACTGGGTGGCTCCTGTAATGGTTAAATGCCCGTTCCAAGGCTCTGTTCAATCCCTGCACGGAGAAATAAAATGAAGCAAATCTGTATCTCAAGATATTCAAACAACACCATGTTCTTTATAGAAGGATACTCCTAGTTAATTCATGTACCCACCTGTTCATCTGCATTTGCAAATGTGAATCCGTTCCGAAACTGGAGGGGTATTGTATCATCATTTATGTCGAACACACTGAAGAAGGAAAATTCATTAGCTTACATGGGGGTTCTTTGGTTGAGAAAACTCGAAAATGTTGCCTCCACAGACGTCCAGAGGTCTTGCAAGTCCGAGTAAAAGATTGACTTATTAAATGACAAAAGACATCATTCTAAAGGTAATGGTATACATGTTTAGATAACTAGTAATTTTCCTTCTAAGAATTCCCTAATCTTAGATAACTAGTCATCAACCTTATAAGGATTCCCTACATAATAAAATACAATGCCCCAACAGAATGGAACCACAAGGAGATTAAGCACAAAGAATAATGGAGTGGAAATGGAAGTTAGTTACCCACCTATCATTGAGCCCACCAGTTTTCCTTGCTATAGGTATCGACCCATATCTCATTGCAATCATCTGTAGAAAGGAAATTGTCAGGTATGTAGACAGATAACCATAGATGGAGTAAAGCACAATGTAACTAGGGTGCTTCACTGCAAAAATCTACAATGATAAAGAGGTCCTGGCATTGTGTTCAAATAAAGCAACAAAAATTGAGGATAAAAACTTTGTAAAACAAAGGGATTCTATCTTCCATTTCTTTTGATTATTAGATTGCCTTTTTGTAAGTGAGAGCGCACCTACACCTTGAGAAAATTTTTCATTCCAAGAGAATAATGAGAATAGTACCTGGGTGAGACCACAAGGCTCAAAAATGGAGGGGACAATAAACATGTCTGATGCTGCATAAATACGGCGAGAGAGAGATTCATCATACTTCAATATCAGCCGAACATGATCATGGTGCTCAAATTGTTTTGCAATTCCTTCAAATTCTTCCTGACGACCCAAAAAAAATATAGAAAAATTTGGAAACCAATCAGTATGCAGAACAGCATTGATTCACATGAGTCACAATCAAGAGATGTCACAGGATGAATGGCTTAAATTTTGCTAGACAGAAGAAAGAAAAGAGTATTTCATTGACATCTTTGAAGCTCAGTGTATTTGATGTTTATAAGTGATTTTTTTTCGTCATAATAGACCAAACTATTCTATCCCCAAAGCTCAAGTTATTAGGATAGTGGATTATAAACAATTATAGACCACAATAGTTAATATAATATTTCTAATGTGGGACAAATAAGCTCAACACTTGCCCTCATGTGATAATGAAGCTAATAGTTGTCACATGCATTGGATATTCACCCTCAATAACTGTCCATGAACCGAGCTGAGACTGCACATCCGTGCTATGACAGGGGTCATTCAAACAATGAACCATGAGGCATGGCTGGACATTTGATCTCAGGAATTTTACTCACTGACTGATGGCATGATGCCATAAACTTGCTCTAATATTATCTTAGAAAATTTATTTTTATCATCGATTTATAAGACACCAAACCCATTCCATCCCAAAAGCCTGATCTAATGGCATAATTTTTCTCATTTGATTAAAAATTAGAATACTTTCTTTGATATTTTTGATGTTGGACAATAATCTCAGCACTAAGAAAGCTTCCAAGTTTTCTTTTTTTGGCCTTGGAAAGCTTCCTAGTTGAACATGAGAAACTTCTAAACCAATTCAACCTACTGATCAGGTCAGGGATCATACTCTACCCAGTTTAATTCTTGTATAATTCAGATCCTTCCAGGTCCACCAAGTGAACCATTCCACTTTTGGAGAAACAAATCTGCTAATGGAAAACCCATAAGGTCTGTATCTCCCGGAAAATTCTGGATTGCTTTGAACTATTCCAACTTCCCCAGATTTATTTATTTACATATATTTCAATTTCTTATTCTAAGTCTATAAAATCTGTTAAACCAATAAGCCATTGGCTGAAACCCAATAATCCATAATGTACCAAGTTTAACCACATCTGGTTAAATTTCTAATAAGCAACAACTATAGAATAGGACAATTTGAAGGATTTGCTTTTTGGAGTACAAGTAGTCTACTACCTGAATATGCGAAAGAGGACTTGATCCAAGAAGAATAAACTGTCCTCCAAGCTCCATGGTTCGATATATAGCATGCCTAATAAGATGTACACCTTTTTGGGGCACCAACCTAGTTATGCAGCTCACCTTTTTGCATCAAAATCAGAAAGATTAAATTCAAGCAGACTTTCATGGCCAACAGCAATATGCACGATGGTAGATTAGGATACAAAATCAGGAAACAAAAATGAAAAATCTACAATATGGAAAAACAAGTAAATTCCGTATGGAATGAGCAGACTTAAGTCCAATCTGCTTGTTCTTTTTTAACAAAGTAAAGAGAGGCCATCCAATTCATTGGAGAGCCTTAATTTGAACATCAATAATGCCCAATATTCTTCCATATGCATGGCAAGAAAAACAAATACAATTTCAAAAAAATCAATGAAAAAAGCATATATTACTCATAACATAACATTCCAGCAGTCAGATACTGACTGATGTATACAAGCTTTTTGCTCTCAGAACATACATATTATGTGTGCATGAAAGAAAGGCGACAGTGCGGCCAGTTTAGTAACAACCAAATGTATGGATTGCTCAGTGGATTTTTCTCAAAATTATGATTTTTTTAAAATTTTTAAATATGTGGCCTAATGTTTGTTCATAATTGACAAGAAATTTTGTTCATGAATGCACATAAATTATCTTAAGCAAGCAATCATATTCCAGTAGTACACATGCAAACATATTTCAATTACATTAAATACCTATGCAATGGAAACTTTATTTCCTATGCAAAATACATGTCATACTTATTTTCTACTATATTAGTAGGATGATATTTAATTTATATTAAAATGTGGATGTATACAATCATCACAATGCAAAATTCCTATTTTTGTAAAACTTGATTTTTTTTATCAACTTATCCGTTTTGTTCTCATATTATGCATAAACAACTCTTATTTTTTTATCCATTCCAATTTTATTTATAGGTTCTATTTCCCTACAACAGTTAATCGTTGTGGTATTCATCTTTCTTTATCAGGATCAATCCACACTACATAACCGAGTGTAGCTGCTCCTTTGAACATAGCCAGCTCTCTTTTACTACATCTACTTTTATAGTTATAGTTTTCTCATTTATCGACTTAGGTATGCAATGTGCAACTATTGAGTTATACAAGTTACAATACATAATATATCACTATGAGTTTCATGCTGTTTTCACTGACAGGTACCTTATCTATACAAATAGCCCTAAAATATCGAACACGCTTAGAGTGTCTAACAAGCAAGAAATGTTTATCATACATTCGCATTTAAGTAGTATACGGACAATTAATTCAACAATTTACCAGTGGCTGCCTTGAATTTGCATGGGAGAGCCCAAGTTGCTTCCTTAAAGCTGACTTGTTTTCTGCTTTGCCCAGGAGATCTGTAGCACTGTACTGGATTTCAAGGAAAGTATCAGCAGCAGGGTTCCATGCACCAGTGTCGATCCCATTGAGAATTCCCACAAACTTCTTGGAATGGAGATTAACTGTTGTATGCAACCCTTTACCACCCTATCAAAAATAGATAATATCAATTTCACTCACAAGTAAGTAGCATTTGGTAACATACACACTAAACGGTAAATTAGTAGATCTAAAAATCTTAATCCATCTCTTTAGACAATAATTTTCTGCTGAAACACACAGCATGGATATGGGGTAAAAAGGTTATTTGAAATTTCTGTTGCACATTTGCAGTGCTGGTGGGTTGTTACATGTAATAGCATCGACTCTCCATTAATCTTCATGAGACCAGCATTAACAGATACTATGACACAATCTATCCATGATATTTCCTTAATATAAAAGAGATGATAATTTGAGTAAATCCAACTTTTCAAGTAAATCTATTCCATATAGCAGCAATTTGAATTATTAAGAGCCAATTTTTGCACCTCAGCTGTTCGGACTTCCTGAGCATAAGTCGGTGAGACAGTTGTCACAATATTGGAAAATACAACTGCACCCTGGATCATGGAATATGAAACAGGAGATCAATCAACCCTTGAGAAATTAGTTGAAAAATGAAGCAGTTCGTTATCTTACTGCAAAGACAATGGTAGGTTGCAACCTAGAACTCAGAAATTCACAATCTTTTTCTCCTCCTCCTAAGCCTTATTCAAACAAAACATATATCTATTTAAAAATGCATCAAAACACATTGACCTCATTCATTGCGCACAGATGCTACTTCCAAAATAGAAAAGTCGATAATATCCACCATGTGAGAAAAGACGCTTACATGAAAATTGTTTTCAGTCTCCTAACTGGCTGGAAAAGACCTCTCACGCTGCTACAAAATAATGTCCATACCTTCACAGGGTTAACCCTATCACGCGAAGTGTTGTCCTGCATCCTGTCCGGTCTATTTAGCTGCTGAACATCAAGGCCACATGATGCCATTTCTGATGCAGGTGCTGTTCCTTGATACTCAAAGTTGTGGCAGGTAAAGCATATTCTAGCTGAGTTCAATCCTCTTGGTGCATACAAGTCCCAATACAGTGGAGCCTATGATAAAATTGGGTCTTTAAGAAATGCCTTATAGCCAAAGAAATTAAACAGCAAGAGTTCAATCAAGCTGACATACTACGAACGCTGTCTGCCAATCATGGCAATGAATTATGTCAGGCTTCTTCCCAGCTCTAAGGAGCAACTCCAAAGCCGCACGACTGAAATATGAAAAACGCTTGAAATCATCAGGTTCCCCATAAAATTTACCTCTCCAGAAAAAATTACTGGGGTGAAGAGGCTCGATGAAGTAAACAGGAAGGCCTGCATTATCAGAATCCAAAATCAGAATCACAGAACAAGACAAAATTAGACTATAAAATGTCACTGAGAACTTCTAACCTTCAACTGTTCCAACCCAAATCTTGTTTTTGAACTGTTTTCCATCAAAAGAAGATTCCACAACAAAGTCCAGAGCCTGCCCATATAGATCATTCCCGGGGGACAAAATTCATAAGTTTCATGGAAAGAATCCATTGGTGTGTAAAGCTTATTAGGTTTCTTTGTACAGAGTCACAATAAAGAGTTATGGCCTGCAGTGAGCTTATATGCAGAAATTACCAGCTTAAATAATTGGGTGAGCCTGATCTAATATGTGATCACAAGGTTTAGACAAATTATAAATAATTGGGTGAATTTGCAGTGATATATTGTGACCCTCCATTATAATATGTCTAAACCTTCTCACATTTTAAGATCAGGTTTATGCTTAGAAAATCTAGTTTGATTTTAGACATGAGTTTTATATTCTTAAAATAACCAAAGAATAGAGAAAGCAGAGCCTGTACCATAAGTAACTCTATCTGAGAGTTTTCAAACAATCTAATATGTGATCACAAGGTTTAGACAAATTATAAATAATTGGGTGAACTTGCAGTGATATATTGTGACCCTCCATTATAATATGTCTAAATCTTCTCACATTTTAAGATCAGGTTTATGCTTAGAAAATCTAGTTTGATTTTAGACATGAGTTTTATATTCTTAAAATAACCAAAGAATAGAGAAAGCAGAGCCTGTACCATAAGTAACTCTTTATCTGAGAGTTTTCAAACAATCTAAAGGTCTTTAATACAGTATCTTATCATTAAAATTGTAAAGCCTTACTCTGTTATCTATATTCAATCAATTAGTAAAAAAAATACCTTGAGGTCATGAATACGATCATACTGCATGCAATCATACTTGGGGAGAATAATCTCCACTAGATGTCCCCTCTTCTGCAGCGTTTTACTAAGTCCAGTTACAACATCCCCCAAGCCACCAACCTAAGAAATATGCAGCAACCAGCTGTCATGTAGATTTTAGACGCAGTCAAAGATAAGAGAAAAAATGATATTGCAAAATTCCTAGTGTATATGTAATAAATCATATACAAATGATGCAAAAATCATGTGGCTGTTAACATTTTGAACAGACACTTAAAATTCCACTGGGTGAAATGCTATTACTGGTTTAGTTTTTTCTAGTGAACATGAGATTAATCAATCACATTCATCTTTTATTGCAAGCAAGGAAATTTCGTTGGTCACGTTGTGCTGAGAGAAAATAATTAATAAGAGTACTTGAAAAGTTCTAATAGAATGCAATTAAAAATATCACTATACTTGTAAATAATATGCAAGTAAAATAAAAACATTATAATATTAGGTAAACAAAAGCTTGCATACCTTAGCAATTGGTGCCATTTCTGCAGCAATATGAACGATATACAATCCTGGGCTAGAGAACAACATAAAGGACACATCAAAGAGATGACAATAATGGACACAAAATTCCAGGCTTAAATAATTACCTTATAGGCACTTTTGATATGAGACCTAGGAATGTAGAGATGATATCTCGCTCACTCTTTTCCTTGGATGCTATGTATGCATTGCAAATGCGTCCCTCTCTCTTCCACGCCATTTCTCGCAACACACTAGCATCATTTGCTGTTATTTTCTTCTCAAGAAGCCAGCCATCAATCATAAGCAATAATTGACTCCAAAATTCCCAAGGTAGATCATCAACAGGATCATGTAGGTTCCTTTTCTTGCTTTCCTCTTTCAAACGATTAAGTGTGTCCTGAAACTCTTGCACTGATTCTTGATATAATTGAAGATAAGAATGTATCTCCTCATCTGATTTCCCAAGACGATCTTCTAGCAAATTAATTTTCTGTTGCATTAGCTCAGTATACTGCTGCAATTTTTCTGATGATCGCTTATAGACTTTAGCTTCTTCAAATGATTCTTCCAATTTATCAACCTTCTTCCAGAGTTCCTGATTTTTCTGCAACTCTGATATAGCTCGTTCAGCTTGTTTGGTTGCCTTATCTTGCATAACTTGCAGGTTTGCTACCTTTTCAACTAATTTTTTGTGTTCAAATTTCAAATTAAACAGATCTGAAACATCTTCTCTGGATTTAGATTCCAAGTCCTTCAAAGCAGACTCCAGATATGACCGTTCTTTTTCCAGCGTCATCACATGTTCATCTGTAATCTTAACACGATTAAGCCCATCCCTTAGTGTTTGTACATCATTCTTTAGCAGCTCATTCTCATTCCTTAGAGATCTAAGCTCCAAATTAAGAGATTGCATGCTACTCTGATATGATGAGGAGTCTAGTTGATACAATGGATGGTTGTGATCTTCATTAACATGTGAATGAATGATACTCAAATGTGATGTAGAATCTTCTTTCCTGGATGGATAGCCATGATCCTTGTACATATCTGACTCATTTCTACCAATTCTGCTTCTTTCTACCAGTTCATTTCTCAGCTTTTCCAGCTGATCTTCCAAACGTTCAACTTGTAACTTTTCCTGTGCAGTAACTTTCATTCGTGCATCATTTTCTGCCAACTTCACCTCCAACATGTTTATTTCTCCCTGTAAAGCTGCTTTCTCGGAAATAATACTTCCAAGATCATCAAGGGCACGTACCCTCGCTTGGTTCAGGAGTAGAATATCTAGAAGTACAGTGCATAACTATTATGAGCAGGAAATCCTTAGCCATTCCATATAAAGCAAGAAAGAAACATAATACACAGTGAATAAGGTATCTTACTTTTCTCAGCATTTCTTATCATGTCAACCAGATCCTCTGGTTGAAGACCAGATAGCTGTTGTCCAGCATCATTTGCTATAGCCTGTAAGTGGAGTTTCTTCATCATCCTCATTTAGTGGTCAAACAACAAAAGAATGAAAGGTTGTTACATATGTTGCACTAATTCACAAAATTGCTCAAGATACAACACAATTAGAGTCACACTAGAAACCAAGATGATTATTTTTGCAGCATAAGCTAAAGAACACAAATATACTGCATTGATTGTTACATGTTTGATCATGGTTCAGTATATATGAATATAATATGCATCAGATGTGAACTATAGAACCAGTTACTATGTGCATGCTGTTTTGCCAAGAAAGAGAGACAGAAGGATGATATTGTGGAAATTGTTTGCATTACACTATGAAAGCCAAGCAAGTTCCTATAGGATGGGACCATGAATGATTCATCCTATAGCAGTACTGAATCCCAGATGATAAAGATTATCAACTAAACAGCATAAATGCAAACACATTCCTGGGGAGAAGCAATGTCATATCAAAGAATTAAAGTCCAATGATTGGGAAACAGTACCAGACTGGTCTTTTCAGGTGTTGGAGGAGCTCTTGTGTCATTGTGAGCCGAATTCTCAACATCTATTATAGCCTCATTGGTAACATCACCATTAGAACCATTATTATCATACTCATCAGAATCAGATTCGGGCAATATACCCTCTCTTTCTATTGGAACATTCTGGTTTGAAACATTTTCAGGCTCACTCTCTCCATCCATAGTAATTGAAGGCCCTTCCAAGGACATTTTCTTCAGATGATGCCTCTTATTTTTTGAACTACATGCCACAGCCAACAAATTAGGAAAAGATATAGTTGAAAGTGATAACCAACAAACAGTATATCTGCCTCTCCCATTAGATAGATTAGATTTACGATTTCATCACACTGTGCCAAAGTTTTCAGATGTCATATTAAAACTAATCATTCAAATAGATAGTGAAGACTCCAGAAAATTTTCTTGGAAAGAAAATATTTCAGATTTTAGGGACTGAAGAAGATATCATCTTTCATATTCCACATAGAATAGTTCAGATACTAAGTGTGAGTGTAAAGTAGGTGAAATCACATCGCAGAATTCATATAAGGATTTACATCTAATTATAGAGATAAATGTTAGTTTAAAGCTTAACTGCATATTAACAAAAGTGATCTTGCTTGTTATAAAATAAAATAAAAGAATTACAATAAAATTTAGCCAAATTGTCAAATTGATAAAAATTTTCAATTAAAATTAAAATCTATATGTAGTTGCAAGTATAAAATCAAGCAGATACCCTGATTCAAAGAAAGACTAACACTCAGCTTGCATGCTAAATAAAATATTCGGCATGGCAATCAACATAATAAGTTAAACCACGTCTCTATCAGATGATGAAACAGTACAGAGCTGATATATAACCTGAAACTGTGATGTATCCTGCAGGAAGTGGGAAGATGACGGTAAGAAGAGGCAAGAAACCGCACACATATGTTCCCCTTGTTTAGCCCACTCAGGCTGTGGCTAAGGATGCGAGAAGAAATCTTCGACGACAATGTGACCATCTGATCTCCAGCAAAGTAGGCCTCCATCAACTCCCCTAAAATTGAAGCCTCAAAGTGAAAATAATAGCAGAGAAGGAATGCAAATCAACAGATTCTTCATTTCACAGTTAACAGCCCGTAGGAATTCTGCAATGAAGGATACCTTTTCTAACATATACTTCACACAAAGACCAATAAATTATCAAAGCATTTCACTAAAACTCAGAAGACACCAAACTAATCAAACCATGAACTAATTAGCAGATCAAGCACTCTAAGTTTCACATCAATCAAAGGTGGCCCATGATCCATAGAGATGCAAAAACAAGATAAGCGTCTTCATGGAAGAACCTTGATCAGCACAAAGTCCAGAATACTCATTCATGTAGAACAGGATTCCAGAACATAAAACGGGTACAGCGTGGGCCTTGAGAGATAATTTGAGAGAAGAAAAGGTAGCAAAACACAAGCTAAAACAAACGGATACCCCTTGCTTCCCTCTTACCTTTCGCGGTAAAAATCATGCCTGAAACTCATGAAAAACACAAATTTCTCTAAATGTGCATGATTAAATGTTGATAAGAGATTGATGAAAACTAGAGCAATGCACAATGGGAGAAAAAAACTTCATCGCCCAAAATTTAAATAATTCCCTGTTTGTCATCTTTAAGCCATCCAATTTGAGTTTTTTCGGCTCAAAATCAAGACATGAAGTAAATAATCCACCATACAGCAGATATCTCAAACTTCTTACAGCAGGTTTTTGCGTCGAAAAAGAAGTTTAAATCCTGAATTTGGTGAAGAAAGAATTGTCCCCAAGGAACAAATACTGCTTTTTCACTTAGTAGGGCAGCATCAACAGAAATGCGCAATGAAGAGAGAACCTACACGCGTGACAGCAGTGGTAGCTGGATTGCTTCAAGTCGAAGGCAGCTCCGGCGAGGACGGAGGTCCAGGAAAGGGTGAAGAAGAGAATCTATTATGAAGGATTGTCAGAGAAAGATGATGTGGGATTGAGGAATGCATGGTCCTATGCAGTCCAGGGATTGATTCCTTGTTTTTTTTTTTGTCAGTTTTCTCTTCTGAGTCGTGGGAAAGCTAGAATACGGGCGGGCGTATGGATATGACAAATGAACTCTCCATACTGTCCGTCTGTTCTAACATCTATAGCTAACAGCCGCTTCATGTAAGATTTAAAAAAACAGATCATGACTAAAAAAAAGTTAACTTTAATTTATTTCTATTTATTGTTGAATTTGTGAAAAGCTTTTGGCCTCGGATTTTGATCGCTCGAATTTTGACGAGGAAACTCGATAACTTACATCATTTGAAGGAGATAAACGCAAAGTGCAGCCTTTTATTCCTCTTGTTTTTTTCCTCCACATAACTTACATCATTTATAAAAACCCCACACAACTTTTAGTTTGTTATAACATTTATATATTTACGGGAATACAAGAATTACAAGAAAACCCACTAAAATTGTGCATTAGTCTCATATTCATCCAACTAAAATAACAATTTTAATACTCTCAAATTAAATTGGTCAAATGGATCGAACAAGTCCAACTTTATTTAGAAAATTGGTTAAATAATAGAAAATTGATTGAAATTACATGAAATTGGTTTAACCTAGCCAAATTTATCAATTGGATCAAATTTACTGTAGCACATGAGCCATGTGTAATTTAGGTGAGAACATGTGCCTTGAGTCGGGCACGGCCATACAAGGATATTAACCCCTATTTTAATGGTGTAAACTGCTTAAGGAAATTCAAGTCACTTAATGTGACGAATGGGATGACCCGGGTATGCTCTAGCCACCACTTGTTCCCATGGAGTTGCTTATAAATGGGTGGAGCTCCTTCGCCGTTAGTTCGAAGTCCTCTCTAAAACATAATTTTCTTAATTTTTGAATATCCTTATTTTAAAGTTTCGGCGAGCATTGTTCACACGAGAGAATCCTTATTTTAGTTTTATAACTCTTTTGATATGATAGTGGTAACATTATACATTCTAAATATAAGGTTAAACCAACTTATACAGAAAACCGTTTTAAACTGGAAACAGAAATACAAAAACAGAATGTTATAAGTAAATTGAGGTGTAAATCAATTCAAACCTTAAATTTTAGAAAGTTGGTAAGTATATTAGATTACTCTCAAAATATCTTTTATGGAACATAAATTGAGTGGTGAAAAAGACTTAAATAAAAATCAACCGTATCGATTTAAAGTAAAAAAATTTTAATTTTTAATTTTTAAAATGATTTAAATAACTCATGAAAGAGAGGATATTGAGCACAATTAAGTGAGAATGAAAAGATAAATTTTTAGAAAAATAGATTGTGCAAAAAAATGGTCGAATCGGAGATAAACCAGTCACATGATGGTCGAAATCGATCGAATCGACTCATATCAGTAAAACTCCCGTTTTTTAGAAGGGGCAAACCAAATAAAAAATAAGAAATTACTAAATTCATTCAATAGGAAATTAAAGAATGTATTTTTGTTGGGTCAAGAACCAACCGAAAATAGAGTGAACCGACCAAAAAACAACTAAACCGTATAATAAATTCGTTGGAAACCGCTCGAAGTCCGACCCAATAGAGGCATAAAAACCCGAATTTTTCTCATTGATCTTGTAAACCCTACACTTTTAAGTTAAGGAAAACCAGAAAAATAATCGGTCAAACTGAGTAAGAAAATCGAGCCGGTTTACATTTGAGAACACGCAATATGAAAATTGACAACTTTCAGGTGATATAAAGGGTTCATTAAATATTACAAAACAATTTTAAGAAAATTAGAAGATAAAAACTAAATTAGTTTAGATGAACAAGATTCAATAAGAACTTTGAAGTTAAGCGTATTTGATACTAAAATTATATAAAGAGGTAATCCCCATTTCATTATCCTCACACCTGAAAACTTCTCTCTCTCTACTGCTCCATTTCCTAGTAAAGCTCGAACCAGAGCTTCGACTTGAACAAAAGTCGGGCACTTCAAAATCAGGGAGAAGACAACTATCTGATAGCAAACTCCAGTCAATCCGAGAATCGTTGAAAAAGCGCTGACATGATGGAATAGTGAAGCAATTCCAGCATACCAAAGCTGCCCTATTTCGGCCAAGCTGAAATCGGCCATTTCAAGCCCTCCTCAGGCCAAACCAAGCCCTCCCAACACTTTCTCAGCCTTTCCACGGCCGAATTAGGACCGAAAGGTAAGCCAATTCGGCTCCCCTTTACAATTTTCAATCGGTGCTAGAGAGAGATTCGATCGAATTTCAATGACGAAATTCTAATCCAATTCTGCATCAATTGATGCAATTCTTAATTCTAGGATAAACCTCAGGATGAGACCTATCTGCCCAGATCGAAAGCTCGGACCACCGTGCCTTCACCGGTGAGAAATCGAAGCTTTCTCTCCCTATAATCTGTTTTCCAGCGAAGCTCCATTTGAGCTCGTTCCGACGTTAAATCTACGATTCAAATTTTCTTAGAATTGTATGAACATGCAAGAACTCAATTTCAACTCCAATTTCAATAATTAGAAGTGTTTGATCGGTCAATTTGATGAAATCAAATTCGGTAGTGTTGAAGAGTTGAAATTGGGGAAAAATTAGGGATTTTCGAAATTCAAAGGGCCAAAATGTAATTTTATGAAATTGACGGTCAATTGGGCATGAAAATAATGCTGGAGGACCAATTGAGGAATTTTAAAATTTTTGGGGCAAAACTTACCATTTTTGTAAAAGAAGAGCAAAATGGTAATTTTGGAAAAATTGGGAGACCAAATTGGAAATTTAGAAAATTAAACCCCTTTTTGGTGAAATTGAATAAATTGAGGTCCCAGGATAAATTTTAAAAGTTACGAGACTCAATTTGAGGAAAAACCGACATTAGGGACTTAAAGTTAAAGAGAAATAACTTTAGGGACCTAATTGCAAATAACTAAAAGTTTGGGTTTTCTCATTCATTTAATGAATGAAGGCTGTTATGCTGAGTAATAATGAACAAGGTTGTTCATATCGTGTAAGAACGCGAAGTATCGGGAACGCCAGCAAGGACAAGCTCGCGTGAATATAAAGAACCGGTCTAGTGGAATTCACAGCATTAACGGGTGAGTGGGTTTACTAACATCATACCCGGTTGGGATGATGAGCACAACTTAAAATTAAAAACCACTTACCAGTTGTGAGTGGTAATTTTATATCATACCCGGTTGGAAATGATAAGTACCTCGGTATAAAAAACCACTACTTAGTGGTATTTTTAATCATCACTATTTAGAGAAAGTGATGTGAAAGTTACGTGAAAAAACTACTTACAGGTTATAATTAGATCATACCCGGTTGGTATGATGAGACTTCCTCGAAGGAAGTTGAAAACCTGTTCATCGGTTATAAACGGAGATGTCCTTATATCGGTCGGTATAATGGACAGTAAAAACATATTTTTATCGAAAGTACTCTCCCCTGACTATGTGCCAATGCTTAAATAATTTGGGAGACGTTCTCGATGAGAGCTTGAATAGCTCTGATAGGTCGGGGGCCTCGGTTTTGGAACTTGGGGTCTAAATGCCCAATTTTGAAAATCTCGTATAGTGGGCCCAAGGCCAGTTGGCACGAGCAGGAGCTCGTACACGAACATTACATATGTGCCATAAAACTTAATAAGTGAATTGTTTGGCCATGGTACCAAGATAGGACCGACATGCTCAATCAACTAGCGGCAGTGCAACATGACAGGTCGACGGACCAATTAAGACAAACAACCGCGGGTTGGGTTGAGAGTCGGGGATATTAGACCAGTAGCACCACAGATTACATGACAATATAAGAAAACATTATTTGTGCATGTACTATGAGTACGAGAACATCAAGACGCCCATAAGGGGTATTGATGCGTCCTAAGGGCACTGGACGACCTGGTGGCTATAAGGGCAGTTCGTCGTTCCAGCTGTTTGTGCGAAATCTGGAGTAGCACCAAGCGCATGAGACGGGAGTGGGGACAGAATTATGTCTCTGTCCTCATATGGACACGAAGAAGTGATTTCGAGATTGTGGGTCGGATGTCACGTACATCCACTCATTCCCAGGGTAGAACTGGTTGTACTTCTATCCGGGTGGCAGGAAAATTCACTCCGAAGCCACTAGCGAGTTCAGTAGTGATACTGACTTGCGAATGTGTGTAACCTTCATGATAAAAGATGTGTGTTGGGTGATAACACACCGGTAACAAAGAAATAATGGAAAAATGCAAATTTTTAAATGAAGTAATTTTTTGAAAAGAAAAGAGTCTAACACACTCCATATAAATATTTTTCTTAAAAGTTAAAAGTAGACTTTTGAAAACCCATTCACTGAGTAGTCGTACTCACCCCCTCCCTTATATCCCTTTCAGGAAATCCCGGAAAGCCTACCTTGAAAGACCATCAACTAAGATGCCTGTAATACAAGTATGTAAAGTTTAAAATTTCATGCAGTTTTGATTATGCTATTCCAGGAAATGGTGCAGGTTTAAAAGACGCCTTACTCTTTACGAATTATAATAAGGGGAAACCCTTTAATAAACCGGGAGAGTGGTAGGTTGTTCACGGGGATCCGACCAAACCGGGTCGGGGCGTGATAGACCTATTGATCGGACATGTTATAGCCTCTCATTGGTTGTCCATGTCTATGTGGCTATTTACTGATTTTCGTTGATCGTTGACCAGGACACATGTCACTCTCCTATTGGTCGGTCCTTGCTGAGTGGATTTTCTTCCTCTCACCGTTGGCCGAGAACACGTGTAGCCTTCTGATTGGCCATTGCTTTCAGGCCCTGACTGGGCGCACTTCGCCACGCGTCGCGCACTAATTGGTCATGCATGTTGATTGAGTGTTGATCTAGCAGGGGTACGTTGACCTTTTGGACCATTGACCGGTCCAATCCGACCAGGTTCAGTACCCGAGAACGAAATCAGTCGGTTCAGGTTCGATTCGAACGGTTTTCTAAAAATTTAAATTTTCTAAATTAATTTTCTATCTAATTGTGGAGTCAATTTTCTAAATTAACATTTTTAAGTCACCTATAAAAATGAATTATTAAACCGGTTCATCATGGTTCAATCCGATTCGAGCGGGTTCAAGTTTGGTTCACCTTGAACCATTTTCACATACAATCCTTTCCCTAGTTTTTATTCATGATTTTTATGATTTCTTGGTTACTTGTAATTTTTCAAGTTCTCGTTTTAACCCTTATTTACCATTTTTTGTTCATTTATGTGCTTGAATTTCTCATGAAAATTGTCGATTTTTTTCCCGGTTTCCTTGGTTCGAGAGTACGGGTTTTACATACATAACTCGATCGGTTCTGGAAAGAATGTACCAAGAACTGTGAGTGGATTAGATTGGGTCGAAATCAAGGGTTAAAGAGGGATGAGATTTCGACCCTTATGTTTCCATAGGCAAAAAAAAAGGAATACAGAGTCTTCATAACTATAGGAGGCAACACTTTAGTGAAAATGGATTCAAGACTTGTCTCGAGAAAAGAGACAAGGTTTTTTTTAAGGAAATGAGCCCAAACTCATGTTTTAAGAAAAAGACCATGGATCCACTAGTCGACCAAGGGAGCGTAATGCTCATCGGGTCTAATAAATCATGAACTTAGGGGACTGGTTGAAAGCCCTAGATAACATAAAGGTTAAAGAACTAAGATTGATAGTTGAAAAGAGGTCCAAGGACCCAATAGCAATACATGGGGAATCATGAAATGATCTGTAGAAAGGATTGCGTATAAGGATGACTAGCAGAGAGTCGAACCCCATAAATAAACAAGAGCTTGGCTCATAATAATGAAAATAATTTGGGGTCGAAAGTAACCCATAATTAAAAATTAAATTGTGGTCGAGAGAGACAGCATGTGAAATTGATTTAAGGTTGAGAAAGGCCTATATATATATATATACACTTAAATTGGGGATGAGAGTGGCTCATTTATATTGATTTAAGGAGACAATTGGGTAAGGAGAGAGCTCCCAAAAAGAGCGAAGCCTACACGAACTCAAACCTGGTGTTCATGGAGTGTATCCGACCTAAACTCAAATCTCGTATGGGCGAAGCCTTGATGTTCACTGCCATCCTAATCTCCTAGTCAATTTAGCAAGGGAGTGGAATTGTTTTAAAAAAAAATTACTCGATTTTTTTCTGAAAAATGATACTATTTTATACTGTGAGACAGTCATATGACCTTTTACCCTAACAATGCTCGTCTTGGATAGATAATTTCTGGTTGACAAAAGTAACTTGTGGTAGCTATACAACTAGGCTTTATGGAAGAATGGGGTTGTATAAATTTAAGAATGTTCATGTTTGACTCATATTGGATTTTATTTTTTTATTTTTCCAAATTTATTTACTTATATTTTGTAATCAAAATTATTATTTTATTATTTTATATATATATTTTTTAAAATTAAATATTGACCCAATTATTTTTATTTAACTTGATTTTTTATCTCATTTTTAATCAAATTATTTTTAAAATTTGGATTTATGATCCAAAATTTCATTTAATGTTTAGTATAATTTAAATTTACTATGTTCTAAATGGTCCGTATAAACCAATTTAGAATTCATTCCGTTTCTATACTCCTCCAACTCCCCTTTACTTCTTCTATATCTATTTAATCCTTTTTCCAACGTAGTCTAGGTCAAGTGTCACAGGCACTTTTTCCACTTTTTCCACTCGGATTTATCGATCCCCTGTTAACCCTTTATGACCCACTTGAATCAATTTTTTACCATATTTAATTTAAATCTTGTAAATGGAAGCCTTCTATAATATGATAAAAACTTCCCATTAATCATTGGATACCAAACACCATCCTCTTCCTTCCAAGTGGTGGAGGCGAGGGGAGCACTGTATACGCATGAGGGGACGGTATGTAATAAACTAACCCAAATTTACTCTCTCTTTTATTCTGCCCTTTTATTCCATCCTTCGTAAGCATAAGATAAATATTATATTTAATCATAATATTTTACCTTAATAAAAAACACAATAAATATAAACAAGTTAATATATGGAAAATATATGAAATGTTGAGAGTAAATATATGCTGTAAAAACTAAATTATTAGAAATTGTTGATGATTTTAGTATTTCATTATTAAATAAAATATAAAATTATTTTAAGAAAAATAAAAATAAGAACAACAAGTTTCACTCATTTTTCCCAAGTATATAGATAATATATTTAATCGAGTAAATTATGTGAATATAAAAATAGATAATAAATAATAAAAATTGATACAAATAAAAGTTGGGAGTAAAATTATGAGAATTATGTAAATATTATTTAAATTATTAGTTATTTGAATATATTAACTCCGTGTATCATTCTTTAAAATATAAACTAAATTCATATTTTTTGGAAAGATAAAATTATAATTGTGAAATGTGAAAATATTACCAAAATAGTCAAAGTATGCTTCATCGTTCGTTCTAGCGTTCTAATCATTCTTCCATTGTAATATTTAAATTACAATATTATACAGTGAAAAAGTTCAACAAGTGAAATTGAAACAACTCCAAGCAACAAAGACAGAAAACCAATTCAATCATAGAAAATAATTTAGATCCCTGAATAACTTTATTACCGGCTATGCCTCGCCATAATGGGATATACATTATTATTCAAGAACATTTCTGTTCTAATCCTCCATGGTTATTTGATTGCCTGAAATCATGAGACGGTAACGATTACTGGTTTAGTCGGCAAATTCAATCTTGAGTCCGCCGATGGTGACAGTGCCAATTCCATACTTAGGGGCCAAGGTGACCAGAATACTATCATCATCCTCGTTGTCCAGATCCTCCAGGAGATCGTTTAGCGCCAACCTCAGGCAGGTCTTCATCTTCTTGCCATGCTTGTGCTTGTGGGGCACGTTCACAAAGCTCCCTGCAAACTCAGTCTTATCCGGAGTACTCAAGTCGTCATGCTCGTCGTTGACATACACGTCGAACTTCACGAACATGTCCCTCTCAAACTCTATTCCATCTATGACCAGAACCTGCAATTTTTTTATTGAGATGATCATCAGCCTCAACTCAGATTTAAGTCAAAATCTAACCATGCCATGTTTCTTGCAGTGATCGAACTATATAACTCAATGAAGGGCGAGGAGCCATGAGAGTGAATTCGAAAGATAATTACCTCCTCTTCATCCTCCTTCTCCTTCTGGCTCCTTTTCTTCTTCGGTCTAGGGACGAGGGTGGTCACAACTTTGTCGAGAGTAAGGGGGAACTGCACGACCGGCAGAGTCTTGGGGATCTCCGCGGCATGGGCAATTCCGAGCTTCTTAGCTACCTTCTTGACCAGCTTACGGGGAGTGGGCTTCGATTTCAACCACGGGATCTCCACATCTTGATACTTGTACCCTAACTTCTTGTGGTCGACGCTGTCACGGACCTTGACACGGACAAGTTGAGCATTCTCATCGTAGAAGAGGAATGAAGCATCCAACCAGTCCGGGTCGGTGAAGTCGGTCCTCTTCTTCCCTCCGAGGGTCTTCCAGATGCTCCACATGCGGTCCACATTCGAGTGGTGAGCGAAGAAGATGGGGTCTCGGCCAGCCGAGTAGAAGTTACCCATGTCCTCCCTGAGGGGTTGTTTATCGTCACCGGTCCAGTAGTGAACCGGTCCATGGGGGATGTTCTCAATAGACCCTTTTCCTGGATCTGCATTGTCTCCTGCACAAAAAAGGAAAAAAAATGATCTTTTAATACTTTAAAAGTAAAAAAACAACTAAAGCAGTTATTTTGTGTAGTAAATTTAGACATAGTTCAACAAAAAAAAGCTTCTATACCTGCACGATAAGCACTGCCGAGGAATAGGGTGGCGGTCTTGCTATTGGACACCATCTGCCTGTACATGACGGCGAGGTTGCAAGACAACTGATCCGCCTTAGTTGTGATCTTATCCTCGCCGTTGTAGTTGAGATCCACGAGGGTCGGGGGCTGGTGGCTCGCGCTACGATAAACGTCGTACAGTGGCGACTTTGGCTTGGTGTACATCAAAGGCATCTGCATCCCTGCCGGTGCGTCCCAGTTCCAGAACGGCAGGGCAAAGGTCGGGTCCCCGATCAGCTTCCCGAGGATCTTCTCATAGAAGTAGAGGTAGTAGCGGTGGAATGGGAAGAACAGCCAGGACTCGTGGACTTGGAGCTCCAGATCTGGGAACCCCACCTGGTGATATGCCCCGTCGCAGTAGGCGCAGTGTATATTTGCCTGCTGCGTGAAGTTCCTCGGGTCGTCCTCCGGCAGGGCCTTCATGAGTTCGATGGCCTTTGTGTACTTGGCTATGTACTCCTTGTCGGCCAGGTGGGCCGCGGGGCGGATCCTGAGAGGGCCATTGTGCGGAGGCAGCTTGAAGTCGATGATTTTCGTGGACACCGGAGGGCAGCAGTTTGTGGGCTTCGCCCCGGGCGGTAGGTCGGCACTTCCACACTTGGACAGGTCCGGTGCGGAGATTGGCGCCCCGAATGCGAACGGATCATTTCCGAATCCGGTCACCCCGTAAAGACCACCGAGTCCGATGAGAACATTCCTCCTGTCGAACTTGCCCAGCGAGGGTTGCTCCTCGCTGGGGTCACTGTTGCTCGTGGCCTTGCAAGAAACCCTCTGGAAGGAGGCTTTTCGGGACACAGAGAAAGTGGAGGATGCTGTTTTTTTCTTTTGGAGGAAGAAAACGCCGGAGGTGGCGGGGCTGCGGGTGGTGGAACCAATGGCAACCGGTGGAGAAAGGGAAGCCATTTGATATGATCTATATGATTCAGTTGCAAGGCAATGAGCAAAAAGTGACGGGCTTGCCTTTGTTTAAATAAGCGGCAAGGCTAAGACTTTCCATGCACAAAAACATTCCTCACACGTAATTTACTTTTTATCAGTCATTAGAGGCGTATTTGAAAAATAATGTAGGCAGACCAAATTCAGACGAGGAAATAAACAATTGGAAACCTACATGTACCTTCCTCACAAGAAGGGACGACCAAGCCGCATTCAGCAAATCATTTTTCTCTTATTTTTAAGAATTAAATTTGTATAATAAAATAAAAAATATCCTGAGATAGAATTTTACCATCTAACTAATTCGAATATGAACTAATCTAAATCACTGAAAATATAAATATTTTTCGTTTAAGTGTATCCAAAAAATTATTAAGGTCGAATTAATTTATATTAGAGTAGAAAATACATATAAAAATGTAGTTTTTAGATCACACTACTCAAAATTTATTCTTATATGTAATATTTCACCTATGTCAATTAATTTATATTTGGAGAAAAAATCAATTTATTTGGGCGGAATTATTAATAATTTGATGAAGAATAGCTACTCATATTCCACGAAAATCGATAAAATAAGAAGAGATGAAAGGAAATTAGCCCATATATTAAAGGTCAATAATATATAATCAACGCCCGCCAAGATCTATGGAAAAGATAGTTGGCTACGCAACTCCGTCAATTTGCAAATTATTATAATGTAAATACATGGAAATCCATGGCTGCGAATGTGTTGCTTTCAGTAGCTTTCCAACAATTCAACAATTTGTACGGTATTGTATAGCGCTTAGCTTAGCTTAGCTTTCTTACGCGTAGTGTTAGTTGTGTTTTTTAATTGATGGGGTTGAACCATTTTTTTCTAGTAAAACAAAGAAAATGTAATATGTTATGTGTGAGAGAAATAATAGATATAGCAGTAATTATATTTGTAATCGTGATTGCTAAACTTGATGCAAAAATAAAAAATAAAATTGAAATAATTGAAATCAATAATCTAAAAATAATATATAAAAATCACGAATTTATAAGGTTAATTACTCTATACTTAGAGAATAAATGTCAGGCTATTATAAGAGAGAGGAAAAATTAGCTTAATGTGTATTAGCTCTCTCACAAGATTTAATTTGAATAAAACTTTTTAAGAACATACCACTTATTTCAATACTATCTCCATTCATTCTTCTCATATCTAAAAACTACACTCTCTCTCAACTACTTATGTAATTCTTTACCTTTAAAGGTAAGGAAACTGAGGAAAAATCGGTCAACTCAAGTGAGAAAACCGAACCAGTTCACAAACCCCAACTATTAGATAAAGGGCAAATTGGGAAATTTACACATCTCCAGTGACCCAAAGAGTCTTAAAAACCATGGAAAGGAACTTTAGGACAATTTCGAAGAGAAAACCAGAGCGGTTTAGGTGAACCGGATTGAACTGAATACTAAATTCATTTTTCTAGATAACTTAAAATATTCAAATTAGGGAATTGAAGCCACCAATAGATAAAGACTGAATTTAGATAAATTTAAAAAAAATTTAATTTTGAAAAACTCGGTCGAATTGGGCTTGAACCGACCGGTTTAAGCATTGAACCTAGTTCGGAACTGTCGGGTCCAGTTCGGAACAGTGTCGTATTCTTCCTTCAGATGATAGCACTATTCACTCGCTAGAGAAGAGAACAACGCCGACAAACGTGAAAAGTCTTCATTCAGGGTGTTTCAGGCCATAAATGATTGTCATAAAGAGGCCAATCGGACGGACAAAGAGTCCTTGAGCTCCCTATATAAAGATCCCCTCCACATTCATCCTACTCACACCTAAAAACTCCTCTTTCTCTCTCTACTACTCCATTTTTCGTTGAAACTCGAACCAAAGCTCCGACTTTGGCATTTTTCTCAATCTCAAAAGGCAAGGTCGGGCTCTTTAGACTACGGGGGAAGTTAGCTATCTGATAGCAACCTCCATTCGATCTGAGGATCATTGAAGAAGCACCAGCGTAATTAAACAGTGAAGCAGCTCCAACGGTCCGAAGCTGCCCTGTTTCGGCTGAGCTGAAATTGGCCAAATTCAGCCCTCCTCCAGCCAAACCAAGCACTCCCAATGTCCTTTCAGCCCTTAAACAACCTCAACTGAGCTGAAAGATAAACCAATTTGGCCCCTACTCAATCGTTGCAAGTCGAAGTTAGAGAGAGAAACTATAGAAATTCACTAACGAAATTCTCCCTCAATTCGAGGTAAATTGTAGGAATTCTTGATCTTAGAATATACCTCACGAAGAGAGTTATCTTCCTCGATAGAGAGATCGGACCGTCGCACCACTAACGGTAAGCTTTTGAAGCTTTCTCTCTCTAAGTTCAATTTTCCAGCGAAGCTCCGTTAGAGCTCAATTCGAACCCAACTAATGCCATTCAAAGCTCAATTGAATCGTATGAAAGTGTAGGAACTGATCCATAGCTTCAATTGGAGCAATTAACCTCGATTGAATGGTCAATTTGATGAAATCAAATTCGGCTAGTTTGAAAGGGGGAAAATTAGGGGAAATTTTAGGGAAATTTGGGAATTTCATAAAATTGAGGTACAAAATTACAATTTTCCAAAATTGAGGGTCAATTGGCTATGAATAGGATGTTGGAGGACCAATTGATCAAATTTTTAAAATAATTTGGGTAAAATTGCTATTTTTGTAAAGTAGGGGTAAAATGGTAATTTTTTGAAAAGTTGGGGACCAAATTGGAAATTTGGGAAACTTGAACCCCTTAAGTGATTTTGAGTAAATTAAGGACCCAAAGTGAATTTTGGAAGTTTCGGTACTCAATTTGGGGAAAAGTTTGCATTAGGGACCTAAAATAAAGGAAAATGAACTTTAGGGACTTAAGTGCAATTAACTTAACGAAGGTTTTTATGCCAAGTATTAATAGATAAGGTTGTCCAAATCATGTAGGAGCACGAAGGACCGGAACACCAGCAAGAGAAGCTTGCGTGGACTTGGAAAAATCAACCAAGGAAAAACACGTCACGGTTAACGGGTGGAAAAATCAAATCATGTAGGAGCACGAAGGACCGGAACACCAGCAAGAGAAGCTTGCGTGGACTTGGAAAAATCAACCAAGGAAAAACACGTCACGGTTAACGGGTGAATGAGTTTATTCACATCATACCCGGTTGAGATGATTAGTACTTCAGAAATGAAAAACCACTTATATGTGGAATTTTAACATCACACCTGGTTGGAGTGATGTGAGAACTACGCGAAAAAACTAATTACCAGTAGTAAGTAGATCATACTCGATTGGTATGATGAACTTTTTGGAAGGAAGGAGAAAACTCGTTTGCCGGTTGGAAGCGGAGATGTCATCACACCCGGTTGGTGTGATGAATGGAAACTTTTTTTTTTGTTAGAAGTGTTCTCCCTACACTATATGCCAATGCTTAAAAAGTTTGAGAGACCTTATTAATAAGAGCTAGAACAACTCAGATAGGCTAGAGACCTCGATTTTGGAACTTGAGGGCTAAAAGGCCAAGTTTTGGAAAATCACGTATAGTGGGCCCCAACCCAGTTGGTATGAGTAGGAGCTCGTAAACAAAGTTGTGATATTCGATTCGAGGACAGCCAGAGAATCGTCAATGTAATCAAATAATAAAGCAGCTCCGACAGACTGAAGTTGTCCTGTTTCGTCCAAGCTTAAATCGGCCGAATTCATCCCTACTCAAGCCAAACCAAGCCCTCCAACACTCCCATGGCCCTCACACGACCGAATTAAAGTTAAAAGTTAAGTTAATTCGGCCCCCTCTATCATTTCCGATCGACGTTAGAGAGAAAAATTATAAAAACTTCACTAATCAAATTCTCCATCAATTTGACATGAATTGTTGCGATTCTTGATCCAAAGAGTAACTTCAAGACAAGAGCTATTTGCTCAGATAGAAATCTCGGACCGCCACACCTCCGACATTAAGCTTTCAAAGCTTTCTCTCTCTATTCTCTATTTTCCAATAAAGATTTGTTAGAGCTCGTTTCGGCCTCAATTCATGTGATTCAAAACTCAATTGAATCGTATGGATACAGAAGCTGAATTATACCTTCAATTTCAACAATTAACCTCGATTGAATGGTCAATTTAATGAAATCAAATTTGGCTAATTTGAAAGGGGGAAATTTGAGGATTTCATAAAATTGAGGGACCAAATTGTAATTTCCCAAATTAGAGGGCCAATTGGCCATGAAAAGGATGTTGGAGGACTAATTGGTTGATTTTTGAAAAATAATTGAGGTCAAATTGCTATTTTTGTAAAATAGGGGCAAAATGGTAATTTTTTAAAAGTTGGGGACCAAATTGGAAATTGGGAAAAATTGAACCCCTTAAACGATTTTGAGTAAATTGAGGACCCAAAGTAAAATTTTGGAAGTTTCGAGACTCAATTTGGGAAAAAGTTAGCATTAGGGACCTAAAGTCAAGGAAAAAGAACTTTAGGGACCTAAATGTAATTAATTAAAAATTTTGGGCTTAGTTGTTTATACGTGAGGAATGAAAGCTATCATGCCAAATATTAATAGATAAGGATATACAAATTGTGTAGGAACACGAAGGACCGGAATGCCGACAAGGATAAGATAGCGTGGAGGTAAAAACTGACTAAAAATGAATACACTGCAATTATCGGGTGAGTGGGTTTATTCACATCATACCTGGTTGGAATGATGAGCATTTCGAAAATAAAAAACCGCTTTTATGTGAGATTTTAACATCACACCCGGTTGGAGTGATGTGAGAACTATGCGAAAAAACTAATTAACGGTTGTAAGTAGAGAGATCATACCCGGTTGGTGTGGTGTACATCCTGAAAGGAAGGAGAAAACCTGTTTGCTGGTTGTAAGCGGAGATGTCATCACACCCGGTTGGTGTGATGGATGGAAATATTATTTTTTCAGAAGTGTTCTTCTCTTACTATGTGCCAATGCTTAAAACTTTTGGGAGACCTTTTTAACGAGAGCTAGAATAGCTCAGATAGGCCGGAGGCCTTGGTTTTTGAACTTGTGGGGCTAAAATGTCTGGTTTTGGAAAATCACGTACAGTGGGCCCAAAGCCAATTAGCATGAGCAGGAGCTCGAAAACAAACATGTATATTTATGCCATGAAAATTCTAAATGAATGAAATGTGTGATTTCACCATGGTACCAAGACAGGACCGACATACTCGATTGACTGGTGGTAGTGTGTGATGGCTCGGTTGACGGACAGGCCTAAACAAATAGTTGCAAGTTAAGTTGAGGGTTGGGGACGTTGGACCAGTGGCACCAAAGATAAATGGCATTGTAGAAAAATTATTGTTTGTGCATTCACTTGAGGTTCGGGACCATTAAGACACCCAAGAGGGGTAGTGATGCGTCCTAAGGGCTACTAGACGACATGGTGGAGATAAGGGCAGTTTGTCATGCTAGTAGTCAGGGAAGCTCGACATAGCTTTATGCGCATGAGACTGAGGTGGGGTCAGGATGAGTCTTTGTCCTCATACGGACACAAAGTTGATTCCGGGTTTAAGGATCAGATGTTGTGAACATCCACTCATACCTAGGGTAGAAGTTGACGGACTTCTATTTATGTGGTCGGTAAAGTCGCTCTGACGCCATAAGTGGGTGCAGTGGACGGGCTGTCCTACGAATGTGTGATCCCTTTCTGGTGAAGAGTGTGTGTTGAATGTTAAACACACCTAATGTGAATAATGAGGAAAAAGGGTTTTTGAAAACTGTGAATTGAGGAAAGAATATTTTTAAAGGAAATAAAGAGTCTGGCACACTCCGATTAAAATTATTCTATTCTTAAAACTTTCTTCCAATACCCATTCACTGAGTTGTAGAAACTCACCCGTTTTTTCTATTTCTTTTCAAGAGTAGGGAATATGACTAAGGAAAACACCAAAACCTTTTGTCAGGTATGCCTAAGTTATTTTTAAGCTTGGATATTTATTGATTTATGTTATTCCATGTAACAAGGTTAAATTACGCATGGCTCCTCTTAATTAAATAAAGAGGAAAACCTCTCTTAAACCAAGAGAGTAGCGGGTTGATCATAAGGATCCGACCAAACCGGGTCGGGGCGTGACATTTCTCTTTCTAGATTGAATTTTTCGGCGAAGCTCCGTTTGATCTAATTTCCGAGCCAAATCGGGCGGTTCAAAGCTTGAAATGATGAGAAAAACATAGAGAAAAAGATTCAAATCAAGAATGAGGGCAATTAACCAAGTTTTGGGGGTCAATCGAATGAAATTGTGATTAAGGGACAAAATTGTAATTTTTTAGGAATTAAGCAATTTGAGAATTTTTGGAAAATTGTTGTTTGAATTACAATTTAAGGAAATTAGGGTCATTTTCATGAAATCAACTCCCAATTGGGTAGGGGCATTTTCATGAAATCAACTTACAATTGGGGCTCACTTGGGCAATTGGATGAAATGGAGGGCCAATTGACAAATTTTGAAATTTCAATTACCAATTGGTAATTTTTAAAAAATTAAGTACTAATTGGTTATTTTTAAAAAAAATAAGAATTAATTAGTAATTTTGAAAAATTAAAATATTTGTGAGGGAAAAAAATGGAGGTAATAGGAAGTTAATTAAAAATAAGTTAAGTATTATGAATGTAAAGTAAAAATTTATTAAATTTAAGGATTTCTAATCACAATAATACATAATTAAATTGGGAAGGTATCTAACGTACTGTACTGAATAATCTCTTTGGATCAAATAGCATTCAATTCAGCCATGAGAAGTGCCTGCAATTGCCCCAATCAAAATTCGGATAAAATTGGTAAAATTTTGAACTTAGCAGTGATGGAGGCAACACCTGCTTACCAAGGTTGCATTAAATCTACGGGGAAGTCAGTTGCATCTAGAAAATTCTTAGAGAGCTTTTCCAATATACTTGACAATTGATTGCGTCCGGTTTCATGTGAATTGAACCTAACATTAGTCCGGTTCCGCAAGACACGAACCAGGACAGACCTAACGTAAAGACCCAAACATTGGGTTCATAGGCGTAACCAAACTCGGGTCTATAAGACCTGATCTGCATGGACACAAACTCGACCCGAATTTGAATTTGCATGGACCCGTACTCGACTCGAGCCTGTACAAATGGAAACATCGGGCCCAGTTCGAGTTCATGTACCCGATCCTAAACGAACCCAAATCTCGAATTCGTGCCTACGAATCCAACCCGAGCTCATATAGGGCACATGGGAATTGTCTTAGAGAAATTTGCTTGATTTTTTTGCTTATTAGGCATTGGTACTATTTTAACTTTGACGATACCACCGTCAGATAGGTGAATCTGTAGTATTCCAAAAAGTAAAAAATCAGCTAATTTGATTGATAAAAGTCACAATTTCGTAGGTATGCAACTCGACTGGTGGAAGAATGGGATTATATATAAATTTGAGATATAATCCGATGCGTTGGTAGTGACACTAGATATATCATTTTATAGAGAATTTGAGATTATATTAGAGAATACCTTATTTATTTTAAGATTTTTTTAAAAATTTTTTGACTATGAGATCAAACTTTTAATCTCTATAAAAAAATGTGCTATTAAACACACTGGGAATTCTTTTCAAAATGGGCACTATTAATGAGATGCTACGAGATTTTTTGGGAACAGGTTGCCATGAATCTTCATTTTGGCTTGATCGCATTTTATTTTTTTATTTTTAAAATTTTTTATTTATATTTTATAATAAAAAATATTATTTTATTATTTTAGATATTTTTTAAAAATTAAATATGAACTCAACTTCATCTATTTATTTATATTTAACTTAATTTTTTTTATTTAATTTTCAATCAAATTATTTTAAAATTTGGATTTATGAACCAAAATTAAATTTAATGTTTAGTACAATTTAAATTTACTATGTTCTAAATGGTCCATATAAACCGATTTAGGATTCATTGACACAGATACTTTTTCCACTCAGATTTATCGATTCCTTGTTAACCCACTTCGATGGATTTTTTACCATATTTAATTTAAAATCTTGTAAATGGAAGCCTGGGATAATATGATAAAAACTTCCCATTGGTCATTGGATACCAAACACCACCCTCTTCCTTCCAAGTGTTCGTAATTTTTCTTCTGTACTATAGACTCGTACTAAGGCAACAATGATTGGTCCCAGAGCCGAAAATTGAAGGCATGCTTTCAAGACGAAAACATAGTAAGGCGAGTGTACTGCCTATGTTGTACTACTTCATAATGCATAGTACAAACATTATCCCATATAGTACCAAAAACCGGTATGCCCTTCAACGGACAGCCTCTTCCTCATGGTCATCGCCATCCATATATATGAGAATGATGCTTAGCTACACGAGTTGACCCCTACACCCACAAACGCCGAGCTTGTCCTCTCCATCCACCACCACCAGCTAGCTAATAAGGAGTCGGCTACCGTATCCGCCACGGGCGGGATTCGGTCGAGTCCTGGTGCTATATCAAGTTGGGCGTTTTGATCATAGAAGAGGAATGTGGCGTCGAGGAGAGAGCTAGTTCCGGGTGAGATCCCAATTTAGCTCATATAGCATCGGAGAGAGTCAAAATCTTGAGGGAATTGAATATAGTATGTCAGTTATGCATTATTTTCTTTTGTATTTATTATTTTTTTATATTTCTATATTCAATTCACTGAAAATACTGTTCTTCAAACAGACAGATGATCTGATCTGACGAGGGAGGTTAATTCAGTAGAGACCACTAGCGGGCATGGGTTCACCTGCTCTTATTCTCAGATGCCGCATTTCACTTCTATGATCAAAGCATTCAACCTACACGGATGCTGCCAGGGGAGCACTGTATATGCTTGGGGGACGGTATGTCATAAACTAACCCAGCCTTACTCTCTTTTTTATGCTGCCTTTTTTTTTTCATTTTTTGGGTGTATTATTTTCGTTTAAAGGTTTTAATATCCTGAATAGAATAGAGTGTCTATCTGACCTCCCTTGGATGTGGAATCAATATTCATGCATCTGTTTTCAAGAGTACTATTCTATCCTTGAGACGGTCGCCATCCAAAATGGCAAGTGGCCCTTTATTTTAATTGGGCTCCTACTGGTATACATGCAAACAATGTCAGATATTCAACTTATTAGGTTCTGAAATTTTAAAACAAATTCGTAAGCATAAAATAAATATTATATTTAATTATAATATTTTACCTTAATAAAAAAAACAAAATAAATATAAGTAAGTTAATATATGAAATGTTGAGAATAAAATTATGAGAATTATATAAATATTATTTAAATTATTAGTTATTTGAATATATTAACTCCGTGCATTATTCTTTAAAATATAAACTAAATTCATATTTTTGGAAAGATGAAAGATAAAATTATAATCGTGAAATGTGAAAATATTACCAAAATAGTCACAAGTATACTTCATCATCCTAGCATTCTAATCGTTCTTCTACCCTATCCCAAAAATAGTGGGAGGATAAATATCGGTGAGGATAGTTTCGTCATTCTACTGTCATACCCCAAAAGTGAAACCGTGTGCAGCCCACCAAACATGCTAGCTATCAAGACCCAAACTAGATGCATCATCCCGAAGTCACCATACAAATCATCAATAATTTCTAATAATTTTTAGTTTTTAGAAATTTACAAATGATATTTAAAAACCGCCTTAGTTTTTTATTGGTTAGCCCACCATTAAAATAAGATTATCTCAGTATAATTTTTTTTATTATTAACATTTAAAACCAAATCGAGATGTCTGACCAGCTTTCCAGCTATTGACTCTTTCTTCCTCATATTTTATGATTTTCATATGTACTATCTTATTCAATTTAATTAGTTTATTTTTTAGAAGAGAGTTTTTATACTACATTCCAAAAAAGCAATAAGGAAAAGGTTGTATATTTAGTGAAGTGGATTAGTGGGAGCAGTTGTATATCCACCGTCCTTAATAAGAAATTTTAATTTTAAATATTAATAGCAGAAAAAAATTATATTGAGATAACCAATTAAAGACTAATGCACTTTCTGCATTTAATGAGATACTTATTATTCTCCTTAAATATCTCTTTCTTTTGTGAAGGATAACTTTATTTAACCTTAAGTTCAGAATTTACCATATGCTCACACACCCTGTCCAAGCAATGGGTTTGCTATTTGCCAACCTGTTTTGATTTTAGATATTCAAGTTATTGCAAATTTAAAGACTAGAAATTTCATAATAGAAAATTTAAATTACAATATTATACAGTGAAAAAGTACAACAAGTGAAATTGAAACAACTCCAAGCAACAAAGACAGAAAACCAATTCAATCATAGAAAATAATAATGTAGATCCTTGAATAGCTTTATTAGGGGCCATGCCTCGCCATAATGGGATATACATTATAATGCAAGAACATTTCTGTTCTAATCCTCCATGTTTATTTGATTGCCCGAAATCTTGAGCCGGTAACGGTAACGATTACTGGTTTAGTCGGCAAATTCAATCTTGAGTCCGCCGATGGTGACAGTGCCAATTCCATACTTAGGGGCCAAGGTGACCAGAATACTATCATCATCTTCGTTGTCCAGATCCTCCAGGAGATCGTTTAGCGCCAACCTCAGGCAGGTCTTCATCTTCTTGCCATGCTTGTGCTTGTGGGGCACGTTCACAAAGCTCCCTGCAAACTCAGTCTTATCCGGAGTACTTAAGTCGTCATGCTCGTCGTTGACATACACGTCGAACTTCACGAACAAGTCCCTCTCAAACTCTATTCCATCTATGACCAGAACCTGCAATTTTTTTATTGAGATGATCATCAGCCTCAACTCAGATTTAAGTCAAAATCTAACCATGCCATGTTTCTTGCAGTGATCGAACTATATAACTCAATGAAGGGCGAGGAGCCATGAGAGTGAATTCGAAAGATAATTACCTCCTCTTCATCCTCCTTCTCCTTCTGGCTCCTTTTCTTCTTCGGTCTAGGGACGAGGGTGGTCACAACTTTGTCGAGAGTAAGGGGGAACTGCACGACCGGCAGAGTCTTGGGGATCTCTGCGGCATGGGCAATTCCGAGCTTCTTAGCTACCTTCTTGACCAGCTTACGGGGAGTCGGCCTCGATTTCAACCACGGGATCTCCACATCTTGATACTTGTACCCTAACTTCTTGTGGTCGACGCTGTCACGGACCTTGACACGGACAAGTTGAGCATTCTCGTCGTAGAAGAGGAATGCAGCATCCAACCAGTCGGGGTCGGTGAAGTCGGTCCTCTTCTTCCCTCCGAGGGTCTTCCAGATGCTCCACATGCGGTCCACATTCGAGTGGTGAGCGAAGAAGATGGGATCTCGGCCAGCCGAGTAGAAGTTACCCATGTCCTCGATGTTGGGTTGTGTATTGTCACCAGTCCAGATGTGCACCGGTCCATGGGGGATGTTCTCAATAGACCCTGCTCCTGGATCTGCATTGTCTCCTGCACAAAACAAAAAGGAAAAAAAATGACCATATTTTCAATTTGTGAGGGTCCTGTTGCCTGTACACCCGAAATATTATATTATAAAATTGGTGATTTAGATTTCAACAAGTTGATCCACTTACTTTTAATATTTTAAAAGTAAAAAAAAAATAACCAAGGCAGTTATTTTGTGTAGTAAATCTAGACAAAAAGTTCAACAAAAAAAGCTTCTATACCTGCACGATAAGCATTGCCGAGGAATAGGGTGGCGGTCTTGCTGTTGGACACCATCTGCCTGTACATGACGGTGAGGTTGCTAGACAACTGATCCGCCGTAGTTGTGGTCTGATCCTTGCCACTGTAGTCGAGATCTACGAGGGTCGGGGGCTGGTGGCTCGCGCCACGATAAACGTCGTACAGTGGCGACTTTGGGTTGGTGTACATCAAGGGCATCTGCATCCCTGCCGGCGCGTCCCAGTTCCAGAACGGCAGGGCAAAGGTCGGGTCCCCGATCAGCTTCCCGAGGATCTTCTCATAGAAGTAGAGGTAGTAGCGGTGGAATGGGAAGAACAGCCAGGAGCTGTGGACTTGGAGCTCCAGATCTGGGAACCCCACCTGGTGATATGCCCCGTCGCAGTAGGCGCAGTGTATATTTGCCTGCTGCGTGAAGTTCCTCGGGTCGTCCTCCGGCAGGGCCTTCATGAGTTCGATGGCCTTTGTGTACTTGGCTATGTACTCCTTGTCGGCCAGGTGGGCCGCGGGGCGGATCCTGAGAGGGCCATTGTGCGGAGGCAGCTTGAAGTCGATGATTTTCGTGGACACCGGAGGGCAGCAGTTTGTGGGCTTCGCCCCGGCCGGTAGGTCGGCACTTCCACACTTGGACAGGTCCGGTGCGGAGATTGGCGCCCCGAATGCGAACGGATCGTTTCCGAATCCGGTCACCCCGTAAAGACCACCGAGTCCGATGAGAACATTCCTCCTGTCGAACTTGCCCAGCGAGGGTTGCTCCTCGCTGGGGTCACTGTTGCTCCCGGCCTTGCAAGAAACCCTCTGGAAGGAGGCTTTTCGGGACACGGAGAAAGTGGAGGCTGCTGTTTTTTTCTTTTGGAGGAAGAAAACGCCCGAGGTGGCGGGGCTGCGGGTGGTGGAACCAGTGGCAACCGGTGGAGAAAGGGAAGCCATTTGATATGATCTAGATGATTCAGTTGCAAGGCAATGAGCAAAAAGTGAAGGGCTTACCTTCGTTTAAATAAGCGGCAAGGCTTAGACGTAGTTTACTTTTATCAGTAATTAGATGCGCAGTTGGAAAATAATGTAGGCGTCAGAGGAAATAAACAATTGGAAACCTACGTGTACCTTCCTCACAAGAAGGGCTGACCGAAGCGGCATTCAGCAAATCATTTTTCTCGTATTTTTAAGAATTAAATTTGTATCCTAATTGATTTAATAAAATAAAAATATTCTGAATTATAGAATATGAACTAATCTAAATCACTGTAAATATCAATATTTTTCGTTCAAAAAATTATTAAGGTGGAATTAATTTAGTTTAGAATTGAAAATCTTTTAACATGAGGTTTTTTTTAATTGAGGAGATTTAGATTTTATTCTTAGATGTAATATTTCACCTATGTCAATCAATTTATATGTGGAAATATTAATAATTTGATGAAGAATAGTTACTTAGATTCCACGAAAACTGATAAAATAAGAAGAGATGAAAGGAAATTAGCCCATATATTAAAGGTCAATAATATATACTCAACACCCTACAAGATGCATGGAAAATTTTAGTTCCCTACACAACTCCCTCAATTTGTAAATTATTATAATGTAAATACATGGTATGGTCTTCTATAATAATATATTCCAAGTAGTTGTACATTGAATGAACTGAAAAGTTCAAACCGAAATTTGGTAACGCCATTAACACAAGTAAGAAAGTTGAACAACGCATAAGAAAGCTAACCTAAGATAAGCGCTATACAATACAAATTGTTGGAAAACTAATGAAGGCAATACATTCCCATTCCTAGCTATGGATGTAACTCCTACCCATCATAAGAAGACAACTCAATTATAGCATAATAATTTACTAGTATTTATAAGTAAAGTTAGTTATAATACAATAAAGTGTTTGGTGTGTTTTTTAATTGATGGGGTTGAAGCATTTTTTTTGCTAGTAAAAGAAAGAAAATGTAATCTGTTACCGGTAAGAGAAATAATAGATATATTGGTAATTTTTTCTTTCTTGAAAGGTGACTATTAATTAATAAACAAAACTTTTGTTCTTCTCGATCCTTTGAAGCATATCTATAAATATATTTGTCATGGTCAATTGCTAAACGTGATGTAAAAGAAATAAAATTGAAATAATTGAAATTAATAATCTAAAAATAATATATCAAATTCATGAATTTACAAGGTATATTTTTAGAGAATAAATGTCAACCTACTATGAGAGAAAGGAAAAATTAGCTTAAGGTGTATTAGTTCACTCGTAGTAAGCACCAATCCTTTTGATTCAGAAATCCGTCACTTCCATACATATTTTATTGTGGATGGTTTTAAAAAATGTCCATAAGATCACACTTTATTTGCAAAGCTTTGGGATGGCTTATTGGTGGTTGTGAGTTTTTATAACTATTACATGATTTTAAAAGTTTTTAAAAAAAATCTATAAAGAAAGAGTTTAAAATGACAAATTTGGAGAAAATGAAACAATTTTTTAGAGTAGAGGTGGTTCAAAACTCATAAGAAATTAGTATGAATTACTAGAGAAAGAAATAGAATTAAAGTTGATTAACCAAAGTTTAAGCATTTGATTGTAACCTTAATTTATATGAATTCTACCCTTATTCCATCTCATTGGAAAGAATTATGAATTTTTTAAGCATAAAATCTACAAGAGCATGCACTTTGTATTGTGACAATAATTTGGCTATTAAGCCTTTTAGGAATTTCATGTTGCATGAAGAGAGTAAACACAAAAATGTATCAATACCTATAACTTGAAATATCACGTGACTACCTCAAATAAGCAACATAACTTGAGATAGCAATTTTTTTATTAGAAATAATTTCGTGAAAATCAACTTTCTCTCGTACAATAATTTGCTTTTTGACTTTTTTGATATCCATGAAATCACATATATCTTGAACATATTATTTTGTAAATTTCATTCTACTATTCAATGTTAGTCCCAACCTCTTATATTATATTTGTGTTAATAAAATTATAATTTATGATAGATAAATATGAGTATCCATCATCAACATTTGTATGTACATATGTGATTAAGATTTATCAAGGCCCATTAAAAATACTATAACAAACTTTTCAATTTTGTAATCAAAATTTTGATAGTACTCTTGAAGTTCACCCATTCCTTCTATCTTTTTTTTTTTTGCACAATACCCATTCCTTCTATTAATTAGGCATTAACACTCAAAATTCCATGGATAAAAGAACACAAATTTTGCTTAAGACAAAATATTTTCATCCCATTGCTTTTATAAAATTTACGATCCAAATAATTATAATATTTTTATTTCTAAATCGTGATTCATGCAAAAAAATCCCTAATTTGTGGTTCAACAATATTTAAATTGATAAATATAACATATTATTCTAATACATTATTATTGTGATCACTTGATTTCATATCCAATAATTTCATTCACAACTATTAAGACCATGAGCTAATAGTGCTACAATATTATTGCTAGATGACAAATTCTGAATATAATAATCCATAACTCGATCCAATTTCAAAATATATCATTTTAAATTGATTTGAAGTCATTATAATTAATTTTGTGATTATTGAGTGATTTGTGGATCACCAAATTGATTTAAAATTATTGGAATTAATTTTTTGGTTATTGAATTATTTGGTATGACCAATTTTTAGTATTTAATATTTATATATTTTTTCATTTACAATTGATCACTTGTATTTTGTGGTCCAATTTTAAGAGCTAAATTTTATAGAGCTCTATAGCATAATATATGAAATCCTAGAATTGTATTTGAATGGACTTGATGTCAAATTAATACTCACTTGGAGAAAAAAAATGTTCTTAATTAAAATTTTCCAACCTTACTCAAATAGATATAAAAAGAAAAAAGTAAAGTAATAAATGAAAATAAAGATAAAGATAGGATTAAAATTGCTAAATAATTTTTATCTTATTATTAATAGCAAGGAGTTACAATAAAGGTTAAGTTATAGCTAATTATAACAATTAACCAAGGAAAGTTGAGCAAAAAGAAAAAAAAAACTACCCTCAACTCACAAGTACAAGATCTTTTGAGCTAACAAGTGAGCAACACTTCAAGCAATACACCAATTAGTACAACAATTCATACACAAACCTTTCTATATTTTTTTTAAATATATAATTTTCACAAGATATTATAACATTTATAATTATTTACATTAGTAAACATAATTGTAATAAATTAGTATTTGCTGTAGAAGATGAAAAATATAAAAAAATATTGGCCTGCATGATAAAATTTAAAAATTTACGAACTAATTAGAATAATATTATATTTGAACGAATTAGAAAACATTTAGCGTATCTTTTCACCGTAGATGTGCCTACCATACATTATTGTGCACGTGATATGATTGCTAGCTTTTACTTCCATTAATGACTACAAATACAACCAACTAGAACCTGCCAATAGTTGTTGGCCCATATAAATTAGAAAATATTTCCATTATCTTGCATTAAGAATTTTCATTGGCTCAACAACTTATTAGCCAGCTATATTAAAATAATATGACAAAAAAATATATTAAAATAGACATTGTAGATGGCTCTAGAATATGTCTATCACGAGTAAAATGATTTCAGAAAATGTGTTATCTTTCTAGCCAGCACGAATTTGTCCTTTAAAACTAATGGGTGTATGGGGGAATAATATTAAATTTTAGTTGAAATTTAAATAAAATCCTAATTTTTAATAAAATTTTCATTAAGCTATTGATATTTTTATCGTAAATAAATTTATAATATTTTCAACCAGAGATGGTTTTATTTAAAGTATTATGAAAATTTTAGGATAATATTTGAATTATTATATAAATATAAAAGTTTTATTTAAATGAAAAAACAGAACGACATCATATAAAAATTAAGTATTTAAAATTCCAATGAAATATGTTTTATATCATTTAAAAGGAAATGCAAAGTAAAATGAGATAAATGTTTTATCTTATTTTCTAAAGTTTATATATATATATATATTTTTTTTTTCTCCATTATAATTAATATTAAACAAGTTGATAAAAAGAAAAAGAAATTAAAGCTTATGCTTCTTTTCCCTTTCTTCCCCGCTCTTCTTTCTTCAGTTCTATTTTAAACGAGGGTTTATAATGGTCACATGGCCGCGAATATTGCAATTCAACTTGGAGTAAAGAAAGGTTCATTATTGGAAAGCTTATCTGTTAAGTGGACTGGTTTTATACAGTTGTTTGCAACTAGTCTAGTTGATTCAAGTTGCTTCATTTGAAAATTAATTTATAGTCAAAGGAGGCCGTGACAGCGTGGAGGCGGCTGTCTCTTAAATAATATATATCTAACACACAGTTGTTTGGACGAAAAAAACTAATATAATTTCGATTATAGTATTGCCAATTTTCTGGAAAATCGTTGACGCTCCCTGTGCACGTATTCATTTATTTATATACGAGTTTTTTTTATCCTATGGCATGAGTACATGATAAGCTATTTAATTCTTTGCAGTGTCATAAATGTTCATCACCAAAAGATGGGTTGACGGATTAAATCACACATTTTCACGAGTAAGTTACTAATTAAATCAAATTGAGCTGAGCATAGTTATATGTAAAATTGAATTATATTAAGCTTTAGCATCACTACAATATCGGAAATGTAAGTAAGATTTTATACATGTAGAATGTTTTAGCCCGACCCTGGTTCTATGATATGCATCCAATTAATGCTTACTTATTTCTATTACAAGTTGAACAACTAAAATAAATAAGATTTGAGACTTGGGCCAAACTATGTGGACTACACTTTTGTCTCAAGCGATTTCCTTGGTAGAAAAACGAGAGGAAAGGAAGATAAATCTATCTTGATATAGCAAAACGTTTTTTAGAATAAATAAATAAGAATAATTTAATAAATTAAATTAATCATTCCCTTGAGAGCAATTGAAATCTTGGTAAAACACATCTATCACGGAAATATGCTTTTATGGGATGGCGTTTGTCTTCTAAGGGAAGACACATCTATCACGGAAATATGCATTTATTGCTCAAATAGTTATAGTAAAACTAGCCGGTAAGTTGACATCAAATATTATATTTTAATTAAATCTTAAAATTTTTATTCCATTCAAATAAATTATAACTTTTGTAATTAGTTCAAAGAATATCCAAGCATTTTGAATTCATCCTTTGTTAAAATACACACTATTAAAAGTAAGAATACAAGTGGACATTACTAATTAATTTAAACTATTTTTTTCGGCCAAGCACTTACTATTTTCAATTTAAAATTAGCTGTAACACAAATTAAAAAAAAATTGGTGAATGCCGAGAGAGGTATCCATTCCATCTCTCTTGACACCTATATTAAGTGTTGATTTCTCATTTTGAATTCAAAATATTGTCTGAAGCATATGTGTTACCCTCATCAAACCAATTATGTATTCATAATCACTCCATATAATATAATTGTTAATAATTTTTTTTTACTTATTTGTTGTATCGTTGAATCTCAAATTCATATCCAAGATTTTACCTATTATAAAATAACAAATTTGATACTATATATTAATTGTGTTTCCAATTTAAATACTACTATTCATCATCATATTTTAAAGTTTTTATTAGTGAGTTGATTAATAATTAGAGATAGTCCATCCCACACATAGTTAAATTCCAGTCAATTTTTTTCTCTATCATATTAGATCTAACATAACTTTTAATCAACTCTATCATGAGATCAAGTTATTAAATATCTTTTTTTTA
Source organism: Trapa incisa (assembly GCA_030064435.1). NCBI lineage: Eukaryota > Viridiplantae > Streptophyta > Magnoliopsida > Myrtales > Lythraceae > Trapa > Trapa incisa. The sequence continues at coordinate 5,715,294 of CM057765.1, forward strand.
TATTTATTAGATTGAAATTGGTACTAAACAAGTTATTTATATCTTTTTTTATATATATTTATGAGATCAAGTTGTTGCATGTAACTTAATATAGGAACATCAAATGGAGTTTAACACATATAGATTTTTAGTATTAGACTAGACTATACAAAATATGATAATACTAAGTAATTAATACTGTTTGTAAATTACTTGTCCAAAAGTTGTTCCTTGGAAGGATGTTGGGATTATGAAAATTTCCATTATGAAATAAAAATAATTTCTCATTTCAATTTAAAAGTAGGTCTTAATTTAAGAAAGTATTACAACATATCTTATCAAATGACAATCAAATATTTGATTATATTGAGTTTAATTATTATTTTTATATAAATCCCACTACAATAGCTAATAAGAGATCATATGGTGGATAAGAATTATTAGGACCATATGGTGGATAAGAATTATTAGAGTTTAGGTGAGGTAGCGGGAGGGATAATTTTAGTTGAAAATTCATTACGATCGCTAGGCTATAATGTGTTATTATTAAAATATAAAGTGCATATAATATTTGATGAAGTTTTAAAATGAGTCAAATGTAGATGAAGAATAACATTGGCTCGTATTTTTTAGTGTGTTATAAGAGGGATTCGACTAATAAAAATCTTTATGAGTTATGGATATATGTTATTCACAAAAATATGTTATAATAAATTAGAAAAATTAGGTAGAAGATGTGGTTGCCATAAAACTTTTTAATATTAGAAAATATTTATGTGATTTTCCACCCCTCTATAAAATTTGAGTACAAAAAAGAATCTACAATTATCTTGTATAAAATTCCCAACTTCTATACTAACCACATTTATAATTTGTTTTTTTAAGATTTTAGAAGTGATTGCTAATTTTTTAGTTGAACAAGTGTTGCAATATAAAAATATCAAAAGTTAACTATGATGAATACATAATTTAAATGTAGGGAAAATAAAGTTTTAATCCCTTGTTAAGTTTTGAGCACATTTTTTAATCTATCACTAAAACGATCAAGATAGGATCTTGATCAGTATAGTAAACATACAAAACTTACAAAAATAAGGAAAATAATTACTGAACAAAAAAAATTTATAGGAATACGCGATTAAATAAGGTGTTAACTTAATATAGGAGGAAAAAATTAATAACCCAACAAACCCATATTGGTATTGGACTGAAGATTCGGAACTATGACAATAATTATACTAGTTGATAAAACTATGGGAAAAAAGAGCAATGATGATTGTGGCCAACTCAAACAATTACAATGGACCAATGAAATTCTTATCTTGGAATTGTCAGGAGTTTAATCATGCCATCAAAATTTAAACATTAAAAGCTCTTATTAGAAAATATTGATTAAATATTATATTTTTAATAGAAACTAAGAATAAAAAAGAGAAATTTGATAGAATAAATAGACATATGAGGTATGGTAAATGTGTTACAATTAAACCACAAAATATAGGAGGGGATTTGACCGTGAAAGTCTATTCAAGTGGAAATAGTTGCCCAAATATCCATTTATGTTTTTTTTCTCTCACCATCCATTTATATTTGACACAATGATTTTAATTGATTCAATGCACAAATGGGTAAAAATCTCCTAGACCATAGACATTTTGATTTTTGGGAGACAATGTGAATGAAATATAATTAGGCATATAACTTGTCACATACAATATCTTTACATGATAATAGGAGAATTTAATATTATTATATCTTAGAAGGAGAAGTAATGAGATGGTTAAAAATACCATTTGCATCGCCAATATTCTTGATTATGGCCACCAATGATATAAATTTACTTGGTCAATTAATATGGAGTACCTGAAGACAATTTTCAAGAAATTGGATTGGGCATGCAATCCTAGATGGAGAATTCTTTTTCCCCACACCCAAAGTATTTCATGGGTGATGGAGGGGAGAGAGTCCAATCTTATACTTACATAGGCACTAATATCTCAAAAAAATTAAAAACTTTAGATTTGAAGATAAGTTGACACATCACAAGGAGATTGTATTATTTAAAAGTTAAATTCACTCAATGGAGTAAGGAGAATTTTTACAATTCTACGTAGAGTCATTAGTAAATTACAAGAATAATTAAATATGATAAATCACCCATTAGTAAATTATAAGGATAATTAGATATGGTAAATCACCTAAATGTTCAAGTAAAAAAAAAATATTTGATATCACAATTGGATGCAAAAAAAAGATGGATAGTTTTAGTTCATGATGAAAATAAATTAATGACTAACTGAAGGGGTAAATTTTTCATCTTAAAACAACCTAACACATCATAAAGTCCAAAATAAGATCATAAATTTAAAAAATGAATGTGATATATAAATGGAAGACAATGCACGAATTTGAACCAGTTTTTATGATTATTTTTCTTCACTTTATCAAATGGAAGATTATATGTTTGAGGTTGAAGCCTTAAGGTTTATTAAAAAGGTTACATTACAAGAAATCAATACTAAACTTATAAAAATGAACACTCGAAATGAAGTAGTCCAAGTGACTTTTCAACTAGAAGATAGTAAGGTTGTGTCGCTTGTGGATTTAATGGGTCGTTTTATCATAACTATTGAGATCACCTTAGTTTTAAAATTATATAGATTGTGTTTAACTTCTTTTTGATAGTTATATGCTCGGTAAATCATGTTTTTTCATAATAAGAAAACTGTAAATAAGAATAAAATTTTTTTGAGAGAAAACTCATATTAAATCGAACCAAAAGGCTAATTAGAAGCCCAAAACAAGAATTTGAAAAATTTTAAGTGGTCAATAAAGACCCAAAGACCATTGAGAGTAGCCATGAATAAAATATGATGGGAAAATCAAACCATTTCATGGTGAATCGAACTTGAATTGGATGGAATCAGATTAAACCGTGAATAATCAGCTCAAAGATTCATTTTTCTATTTGACTTAAAAATCTCAATTTAGGAAATTCAAGTCATCATTGGGTAGAAAATAAATTTAGAATAATTTAGAATTTTTTAGATTTTAGAAAACCGGTCGAATCGGGCCTAAATCGATGGATTTTTTATTTCGGATCACTGAATCCCGTCTAACCGAATTGATCAACGATGCAGCCGGTCAATGGATCATCTGCTAGGTTAGCGCCTAGTCAATGGGCACGACCAATCATCGAGCGATGCGTGACTAAGTGCGCTCAGTCAACCACTCGATTAGCGTTGACCAATAAGAGGGTGACGTGTGTCCCTGGTCAACGGTTAGACAAATAAAATCATCACCGACAATCGACCAATGAGAGAGTGATATGTGCCATCCGTCAACAGTCAACCGATGAAAAGTTTCATCAATAAGGCTGAATAATGAGGAGCTGACATGTGGTAAGGATGCCACGTCAGTAGCCGACTAGGATGTCGGAGAAACGATCGACCAATTAGAGGTCGCCACGTGGCAGAGCTATGTCGGATGGTCCCAGCCAATCAGAGGCTGATACGTGGTAGTGGCACAGTGCGTCGGGAGGAAAATTTGACTTATTTAAATCAGCCAATTAGAGAACGCCGCGTGTCGTAGTCAAAAGGTTAGCAGAGCCTGATCAGCGACCAAATTTGTCACGCCCCGACCCGGTTTGGTCGGATCCCCGTGATCAACCCGCCACTCTCCCGATTTACTAAAGGGTTTTCCCTTATATTATAAATCATAAAGAGTAAGGCGTTAACCTGCACCTTTTTCCAGGAATATCATAAATCAAAACTGCATAGTAATTTAAATTAGTTGTACCAATCTTGCAGGCGTTTAATTGCGCAAGTCCTTTAAGGTTCGGCTTTCCGGGACTTCCTGAAAGAGGTATAAGGGAGGGGGTGAGTACAACTACTCAGTGAGTGGGATTCAAATCTTTTAACTTTCAAGAAAAACATTTATATGGAGTGTGCTAGACTCCTTTGTTTTCAAAAAAATCATTTCATTTAAAAATTTATCTTTTTCCATTATTTCTTAGTTATTGATGTGTCATCACCCAACACACATCCTTCATAATGAAGGTTACACACATTCGCAAGTCAGTATCACTACTGAACCCGCTAGTGGCTTCGGAGCGACTTTTCCTGCCACCCAGATAGAAGTACGACCACTTCTACCCTGGGAATGAGTGGATGTACGAAACATCCGACCCACAATCCCGAAATCACTTCTTCATGTCTATATGAGGACAGAGACCTCATCCTGTCCCCACCCCGGTCTCATGCGCTTAGTGCTACTCCAGATTTCGCACAGACACCTGGAACGACGAACTGCCCTTATAGCCACCAGGTCGTCTAGTGCCCTTAGGATGCATCACTACCCCTCATGGGCGTCTTGATGATCCCGTACTCATCGTGCATGCACAAACAATGTTTTCTTATATTGCCATGTAATATGTGGTGCCATTAGTCCAACAGCCCCGACTCTCAACTCAACCCGCAACTGTTTGTCTTGACTAGTCCGTCGACCTGTCATGTCGCACTGCCGCTAGTTGACTGAGCATGTCGGTCCTATCTTGGTACCATGGCCAAACAATTCACTTATTAAGTTTTATGGCACATATATCATGTTCGTTTACGAGCTCCTGCTCGTGCCAACTGGCCTTGGGCCCACTGTACGAGATTTTCAAAATCGGGCATTTCGCCCCCAAGTTCCAAAACCGAGGCCCTTGGCCTATCAGAGCTATTCGAGCTCCCGTCGAGAAGGTCTCCCAAATAGTTTAAGCATTGGCACACAGTCAGGGGAGAACACTTCCGACAAAAATAGGTTTTTACTATCCATCATACCGACCGGTATAAGGACATCTCCGTTCATAACCAATGAACGGGTTTTCAACTTCCTTCCAGGAAATCTCATCATACCAACCGGGTATGATCTACTTACAACCCGTAAGTAGTTTTTCAGCATAACTTTCACATCACTTTCTTTAAGTAGTGATGATTAAAATACCACTAAACAGTGGGTTTTTATATCGAGGTATTTATTATCCCCAACCGGGTATGATGTTAGTAAACCCACTTACAACCGGTAAGTGGTTTTTAACTTTATAAGGTGTGCTCATCATCCCAATCAGGTATGATGTTTGTAAACTCACTCACCCATTAATGCCGTGAATTCCACTAGACTGGTTCTTGGTATTCACGCGAGCTTGTCCTTGCTGGCGTTCCCGGTACTTCGTGTTCCGGTGAAGGCACGGCGGTCCGAGCTTTCGATCTGGGCAGATAGGTCTCATCCTGAGGTTCATCCTTTCGGTCGTGGAAAGGCTGAGAAAGTGTTGGGAGGGCTTGAAATGGCCGATTTCAGCTTGGCCGAAATAGGGCAGCTTCGGTCCGCCGGAGTTGCTTCACTATTCCATCATGTCCGCGTTTCTCCAACGATACTCGGATTGATTGGAGTTTGCTATCAGATAGCTATCTTCCCCCCGGTTCTAAAGAGCCCGACCTTTGTTCAAGTCGAAGCTCTCGTTCGAGATTTACCGGGAAATGGAGCAGTAGAGAGAGAGAGAAGTGTTCAGGTGTGAGGAGAATGAAATGGGGATAAACTCTTTATATAGTTGTAAAACCCGTGTATTAAATGGGCGAGATTTATTACTGGTATTAATATTGCCATAAATTATTGGTATTAATTCCAATAATTTAATTTCGGTATTAATTCTAATAAATTAAATTTCGGTATTAATTCTAATAATTTAATTTCAGTATTAAATTATTTGTATTAATTCCAATAATTTAATTTAGGTATTAAATTATTACTATTAATTATATATTAATTTATGATAAGGCGTACATACAAATTTTTAACCGAAATTTCGGGTTACAAAAAAAAAATTCATACTTCCCAAGAGGTCACCCATCCTCACAAGTAAGCACGCTTAACTTTAAAGTTCTTATGAAATCTAGTTCACTTGAACCACTTTGGTTTTTATTTTCTAATTTGTTTTAAGTTTATTTTCCAAGGTTTAATGAACCCTTTGGATCACCCGAGAGTTGTAAATTCCCAACTTGCCCGTTCAGAAATAATCGGGTTTGTGAACCGGTTCTAAATCCTCACTTGGTTTGACCGGTTCTTTTCCTGGTTTTCCTTAGCTCAAAAGGGCGGGTTTTACAAAATTAAAATGAGCGACCAATGGGAGTTCACCACGTGGCTAGTCAATGAGTCAAAGGATGACTCGGACGCTAAGTAGAAAGCTGCGTCAATAAAGTGAACCAATCACAATGAGCTATGTTGCAGCTCACACACGTCGCACATGGTCGTCTTCAACCTCTAAAAGTCGGCAGAGAGAAAGACCGGGCGTGCTGCTTAGTCTTCAGCAACCCAAAATACTCTCTAATCTAATCGAGGATGAGCGAGACCGGGGCCGAGTCAATGATGACTAAGTAGCACTATCAGTTATAGAACCTCCTATATAAAATACTCATCCTCATTCGTCCTATTCGTCCATCATACGACTGAATAAAACGAATCACTTCATTTCTCGGTTAAACACGAACCAGAGCTCTGACATGAACCTTGTCTGTAACCTCCGAAGGTGAATTTGGGTTCTCTCAAAATGGGAAGAAATTATCTATATTACAATCACCGGATAAATGCCGATTAGCTCGCATAGTGACCCAATTGTCCGAGATCGAAAAAATAATATATTACTAGTAGATTGTTGAGTTTAAGTTTAAAAATTGCGAGAGATTGTGTTGATAATATAATAATAAATTAGATAAAATACAAAAAATTTGTGAATTTATAATGTTATAAAAATTATACTATTTAAAAGTTATAACTTTTAAATAAAAATTAGTACAACATATTATTGGTTAAGAATACTTTAGAAAAATGACACAATAAAACATGCAATTAGGGAATATATATAGAAAACAAATTTTGTTTGATTATAATTAAATGTGAACTAATAATATATTAATAAAATTTTAATATATATATACTAATAATATGATATCATGGATGGCATAGTTGATAAATTGTGTTAAACATATTAAATGGTTTTATAACTCTGTGGTGGGAACGATAGTTACGACAAGTTAAGGTACACATGCTAAATAATGGGAGGAAACATGCACGTGTAGACTACCAATGGGCCCTACCTCATCAAAATCCAAATATGACAACAATCAAGACATGGATACCCCAATGTCCGGCAACGATCACTACTTGAAAGATGGAGATAAATTGTGATTGGGTATAAACCCTAGTACAAGTGGTGCATGTGTCAAAGTCATAGCGCGAAATCCTAAAGGAAAATTCATACCCAAATGGAGAAATATAGAAACGCAAGAGGTGTATAGGTGCAGCACTAGTCCATGCATTGTAGATAGGTGCGAGAGTGTAACTAGATGCCAAGGGCCCTCGTGGAAAATGTCACAAAACCTACCAAATCTATGATGTGATACATAAACCTAATATAGAAAAGTTTCAATATATAAAAAAAAACAAAAAGTCAAGTGATCACACCATCAATAAATTCTTAAGCAGTAATAAAAATAATCATTACTCAATAATTATTTTACTACCTCATCATATTTTTCATTTCATTCATTTAATACATCAAAGTAAAAAGAATCAGATTTGACTGCCACGATAAACTATTATTTTAGACTTCATCAATGGTCAAAATATTATTTTCCTGGCAAAAAATACTTTATCCAAACAATAAAGATACAAACAATTATTTATTCAAATATATATGTTGAATTTAAGAAAATTATATACTTTTATTAGGAGGAAAATGAATATTTTTTATATTTAAATGTTAACAATAAAAGATGAAAATTATTTTTTATGTAATTGGAATTAAATTAATTATGTGAAAGATAACTTGTTACCCATAAATGTATTCCAAAAAAAGAACAAGAGGCTCATTGTCTGTTCAGCCAGATATAATAAAATAAAAACGAGAGTGCCCCACTTGCTTATTGCTTATCTGAGAGAAAAATAATAATAATTGTTTAATCCTCGGAGAAGAAAAGGAGAAAAATAATAATTGCAATCTCGTGGAAAGGATTGTGACTCGGCCACCAAAAGAAGGGGAAATTGGAGGATATTTTGGTCATTTAGTCATCGCAAGGTGTTATTGAACAAAAAAGTCATGGCAAGGTGATGTGTGGTGCTTTTCCCCATTTATGATAATTATTATTCAACTCCACTTTATTCATTAATTCTACCCCTTTTATGGCGGCTTCTAATTTCTAGATCTGACTTTTGCGTTTCCTTTTTTTGCTTTGGCCGTCATGCTTTTGTTTTCATTTTAGAAAATTTTCTAAATGGTTTAAATCTCCCATCTTCTTTATTTTATGTATTAATAGGTTGCCCTTTTTGGGTACATTCTTACTTGTACACATTGAGAAAGTTGTGGCCACTCTTTAGCCGGAAAAGTTGAAGGGGGCAAAAGTAAGAGGAAAATATATCAATCATGTGATTGGACAAGAGATGGTAAGCTTATTTTGACCAAAATTGCTACCAACTTACATTGTCATGTCATGATCCCATTCAACAAAATAAGCACTATATGTATAAATGCACATTTATTTTGCCCACGACATATAAATTAATCATTTGGATGACAAAACCATATTGTCTTCTCGTTAAATAAATGAAAGGTTGCACTAAACTTTGTATTTTGAATCAATCACCTTCCAAAAGCACTTTTTATCAATCACTTATCTTCTCTCATTTTGGGGGAAATGAAACAACTCCTAATACCTTGTGTATGGGTCAAACATAGTATAAACTCATTTAATATGATCCAATATTGATTTTATTTTTATGGATTAAGTAGAGAACGAATCCATTTGCTTTCACACTTTGTGTGGAACAATAATGTGAACGGTTCCATTAGTTTTTTTTCTTGAAAAATTTGTGTTACTTATTGATTTATTTATTAGCTTGGTGATGGATGTTATCCAACAACCCCATAGCAAAAAAGAAAAAAAAACATAAAATGTTTTAAGTTTAAAAATTAACCGGAAACAAGTAGCCATGTGGCTGTTCAAGCTAAGGATGCGCGTTTAATACCGACATAGCAGATAGGGTAGGGATATTAAAAAAAATTACAAGATGCCAACTAGTGAAATGACATTTATACTTAATTTTTTGGGATCACACTTGATGAATAAAATTAGATATAATTTTAAAAAATTATTTTTATTTAAAATGTTACAAAAGTTGGTAAATGTATTTTTATTATAATATTATCACTTTTTAGTATTATAAAAAGTGATATTAAGAAGATTATTATAAAGAAATAGCATTTACTTATAAAATATATTTATATAATAATAATTTTCAAAATTTATTGTGATTCTACCCTTTGTATTTATTTGTACTAAATGTGATCCAAGGTTAAAGGTATAACTCCAATATAATGACATGAAGCTTGTAAGGGCCATGTATTGTTTTCCCACAAGCACCACCACCACCACCGGCTCACTCAGGGGGAAAAGCCTTATCCCCTCTTCGTGGGCCCTTACTTGGTGATGTATAATAAAACTTGTGATAGGACTTAATGGGTCAGATTCATTAATGGGCCAAGCTCATTAAATTTGAATGATGCAAGTTTAGATTCGATGTCTATTGAGGCACTTTAAGATCCCTTACACCAATGAACATCAACTCACATCAAATAGAAATATGAGATCCATGAAGTACATCCGTTAGAATGAATTGTCATGGGACTCTCACAAGCTTGGCAATTCCTTCTCTCAAGTATCTCATTAAAAACATGAATCCAAATATAGTCTAAATAATGAAAATAAAGTGTAAAGCCTCCTTGATAGATAGAATCAGTAGAAATCAACATTTTAGAAATTGGCGGGATATTCCCAGCAGGTTAGGGATGTGCCTTATGGTTATGGTGGAATGTATGTAGGTTAGGTGGATATTATTATTAAATTTTCCGATATGATAGACTCACACGTGTGGTGTCCCAAGGAAAAACAAAAACAATGGATTCAAATAAATTGGGTATAAAATTATTGGGCGTATTGGAAAATACAAAGTCAGTCACATTGCAAATTATGGAAAATGGTGGTGGATGGATAATATGAGACTTTTATATTATCAAAAGAGGGAAAAAAATGAGTCATCCAAAAGGAAGCGATGAATGAGAATGATACATTTGATCCAAAAATTGAGACCCTCATTATTGGCGGAATGTGATAAGAAAATTATCCACATAAATTTAAATTTGTCAAATTTGAATACACTGTAAATCAAAATTAAATCAGAAATTAAATAAAATCGAAAATTAAATTAAATTAAATTAAAATTTAATTTCTCGAAATAATTAAAAAAATGATAAAAATAATTTTAGGTTAAAGTGTAAATAAATAAATTTAGAAAAATAAAAAAAGAAAAAAAAATTTAGAAACTAAGTACTAGTCAAATGGAACTCAAAATCTAATGAACCAAATTAAACCAGCAAACCGATATGAAAACTAATAGGAACTAGTGAATGGTCAAATGCGCAAGGGAGGCATTCATGCCAGTTACGTGCAGTGCACACGTCGAGCAATCATGGGTTACACATCATTGTCTTCCTAAGTCGGACTATGTGCATATAATTGGAGTTGCTCTATTTTTTTTTGTGTGCGCGTCCCACATTCAATGGTAAATTAATGCAAAATTATTAATTTAAAATTTAGACCAATGGAATGTCAAGGGCTAGCCACCTTTGGACTTGCTATAGGGATCCCCTAAATCTCCTTTAGCGTCTTCCACAACGTGACATTTGATCGCGGTTACCTGTTTTTTTGTGTAGTTTTGGTCGAATAATTAATAGAAAAAGTACTATTATCTCTCTGATGATCATATTAGTCAAAGATTCTCTTCCCTTTTCTTTATTCTTCTAATCAATTTCCTACCATTATTGAGTTTTTGTTCGTTTTGCTCTTAATACTCTATTTTTAGTGAATCTTAAAATTGAGTCAGTATATTATTATAATGTAAAACTTGTTGGAATAATCATATTAATAGTTATATTGACTCTTATCTTATTTTTTAAATTCTTAATTAACAATTCCGTGGTCATCACAATTATAATTCCAGTTATATTTATAAAATAATTTGTGATAAAGGTAGAAATTATAATAAAATTGATAACTTAAATATAAAAATCATCAATAATACTATTGATTTTAATATAAATTTTTTTACTAATTTCAATTTAACTAAAAAATATAGGCATTTGTAAATTTTATACGAAAATAGTGTTGGATAAAATTATAAAAAAAATTTTAAAGTAAAAAATAAATATTTATGAACCATGTGAATATCATTTGAAAATTAGGAATTCAAATTGAATTAAACTTTAGATAATATGGATAAATAAATAGTTTATTTGAATTTTATTAAATTTCATTCGTAAGAAAACTGTTATAAAAATCATATTGATTTTTATCAAATAAACATATGATTAATGAAAGCTCTTCAAACGGAAAATGTTCATGATAATATTTGGAAGACAATTAGGAGTATTAGGAGTATGTATAATTGATTTTAAGGCTTTAAATCTTAGCTAAGTAGGAATTGAAAGTTTGTGAACTAAAATACAATGGTAACTTAAGTACAAATTTGAAAATAAGGAAAATTATGAGGATTGAAATGAAAATTAAGATAATCTAATAATTTAAAGAAAAATATCAAAAAACTTGTGGTTAAATTGTAAATAAAAGAATTTTAGGGACATAAATCCAAGAAACGAAAAAATTATAGATATAAGTATAAATAAGAAAAATTTTAAATAACTTTATCAATTTGAGAAATTTAAGTAACAAGTATAAAAATATGATTTACTAATAATCAAATCGAGTGAACAAAACTTTGATGAGTTAAATGGTAAGTATGAAAAGAGATAAAGAATTATACGAGTAATACATATAAAACTCAACCTCATACTCGAACGAGATAATAACCCTAGTATACCTTATATATGTTAACAAAACAAATAATTGCGCAATTAAACCATTGATCGAACACTCACCAGGAAAATAAGATACTTAATCGAGTTGAGTAAGATTATTGACAATAAGTCAAATTGGATTGACCAAAATAATTTACAAGTTTTATAAAATTGCATATATACATGCTTATAAATGAGTGTAAAAAAATACATATAAAAATAATATGAAGGAAAATATGGAAAATGTCTAATGAATTATAAAATAGGGGTTGAGACCCAACTAGTGATCCAACTAGTGATCAAAGTACAACTAGTAATCCAACTAATTTAAAAATACAAGCAAATATTCGATATATTATCCAAAAAATAGGAAATAGGGTGATAAATTTTGAAATAAAGACTAAGACTTGATGTTTTATCCAAAGAAGGTTAATAACCAAATAGCTTATGAAAAATTAACTAAAACCTAATATTTTATTATATACGAGTTGGATTCGACAAATTATGAAACATGGATTGAGATCCAACAATCCATAGATCTCAATCCATGTTTTATAATTTGAAATAAAATTCCTTAGATCTCCCGAAGTTCCCTATAAAATGGTAGCTAATTATAAAAAAATGAGAAAATTTGTGGAAATAGTCCCAAATGGTGGCCTAAGAGGCTAGGAGGTGATTTGAGACAAATATAAATGTTTAAAGTCATTTTCAAAAGTTTGGAAAAAATTTGTAATTTTCGGTAAAAAGAAAGGTAAAATGGTAATTTTGCCCATTTTAGGGAGTAGAATGTAATTACTAGATTTTAGAGACCCAAATGAAAGATTTGGGAAATATAGGTTCCAAAATGAGAAAGTTTTGATGAGTAAGGAAAATCTGATTGATATTGTCATAGTCGGCCCAATTTCTGATCGTGGTACAGTGCAACTTACCAATTCTCTCAATTTTACAATGGTGTGTACATTAACTAAAATAAAACCAAAGAGACTATAACTTAGAAGCAAAAAAGATGCCTCGATTTTTCAGCGAAAATTTAATTTTTTCTTAAATATATGATATGCCTAAAATAATTTACACAATCAACCGAAGAATATAGTAATTGATAAAAAGTAATTAAAAACTTTTATACACTTATATGTAAATGTGACCCCACTCGATATTCACTTATAATTATTTGAGAAGAGGTGAGCTTACAACTTAGTTAAACTTAAATCTTAGATTTCACATAAAAGTTCTAATATAAATATTCATTTGTTTTATAAAATATTCCATATTTATAGTTTTATTTGATCACTTCCCACTTTTATCTTTGATTACAAACTATATTGGATTAAACTGTAATTACACATTTTATTGGATTAAACTTTCTCTTACTAAACAAATAATTTTAATATATCATAATATGCATATAATAATGCACATTTAATTTATGGCACAAGTAATACTAAAAAGTGTTTATATTTTATTATGATATGAAAGTACTAGTAAGTAAAATTAATGTTATTTTTGAGATGCACATCAATATTTGCTCATCAAAGTGTTTATATTTTATTATATTACTATTATTATTAATATTATATTTTGATAAACGGGTGAATTTTTACTTGAAAATTTGAAAGAAAATTTTTAAATTTTCACTCTATAAAATAGGTATTTTATTAAAAATATTATTATATTTTATTTTTAATACGATGAAATTACCCGCTTATGGACGGAAATAGAAGGAGGGTATGAGTATTTCCGTATAGAATAAGGCCATGACATGGCATAAAAATGTTGACCACTTCTATCTATACAACTTTTTTTTTTTATATATTGTTAATCTATAATATTATATTTAGTTAGTTATGTTAATTTTAAGATATGAAATAAATAAAATTAAGATATATTAAAAGATATATGTGGTCGGTAATAGACATAATTTACAAAAAAAATGTATATTAAACGATAATTTACTTAATAAATTATATAAAAATATTTATATTTATAGATTTAAATAATATAAAAATAGAAATAAATATTATATAATTTTAATAAATAATATATTATAACTATATAAAATATTATTATAATAATATATTATAATATTTCAATATTTATACTTAAAATTGAATATTTATATAAAATATCAATTTTAAAAAATTATATATGTGATTTATGAAATCTTAACTTAATATCAAATATTTTATATTTAAGTTGTATAGGGTACACAAAAAAATGTTTTCTATTCCGATATTGTTTTAACTTAAGTTGTACTAAACTTATTGAGATAATATTTTTATCAAAAAAATTATACAATAAAAAACACTCTAATAACATAACATATTTACTTTATCATATGAGATAAATAATATGGAGAGATATTGAGAGATAAATATAATCAATTATAATATATACAGTAAAAACATAACTTTATTATCTAACACTTAAAAAATGAAATAAGAAACTTGTATATTTATATTCTAAAAATATATAAATATAAAAACAAATAATATTATTATATTATATTAATAACTAAAATATTATCATAACATTATAATATAATATTTTAACCGTATACATTTTTGACGCCATTTGGAGGGTGGAGAAATAACTCATTGGATAAAAAAATGGAGTGTTTGAATGGTGCATAATTACCTTTAAATCTCTCCATTTAACTATTATCAAAGTGAGGTATTTAGAATATTATATTATTTATTGTTTAAATTATTTTAATACTCTTATTTATTATTTATTTATTTTTATTTTTATATACTTTAAATAAATTTATATATTAATAATATTTTACATATAAATATATAATATAAATATTATACGTAAAAAAAATTATTGTATAAAATATATTTAATATAATTTAATTATATATAATAATTAATAAATTATTTAATTTAATTAAAATAACAAATTTATATTTAAAATTTTTTTATTAATAATAATTTATCTTAATTAAGCTCCATTCAAATCACGACCGACTATTAAAAAATTTTAAAAACTCCAATTCAATCACTTTACTTGCACTCTTAATAACTTTCAACACTTTATCTTTAAATTATTCCAACATTTTATTTTTAAATTACTACTAACTACTCAATTAAAAAATAGCGTTACAGCTGAAATAGAAATTATTTAGAGTAATTATTTAAATATTAAAGTAGGTGAAAAGTTAAAACTAATTAAAAGTTATTGAGGGTTTAATTAAATAATAATTTTTACATATTTTTAGAGAAATATAAAATACATACGACAAATCAATTCAACAAAAATATCTATTACAAAAAAACTCAATAATAATGAAATAAATTATTTTACTCATTTTTTTATTTAAATACGAACTTTTATAATTAATATGTTTAGTACTAAATCTTGAATGTAACTTATTTTATTTATTTAAATAAGATTGTTTTTTAAGTTGGCTATAACGAAATTTTAAATTTTATATCTAATATATTATTCATTTTTTATCAAATCTAATAATAATACTAATTTAATATATAATAATATTATATCATATAAATGATATATTATTATTATTAACTCTTTTAAGTAAGGCACAAAAATAATATTACTGAACTAGCTTTATGGGCATATTTTTTTTGTTAATTATTAAACCTTTCACAACCTAATAAGTTTTTGGCCTGATTGGTTCTATTGCTTGTCAAGCAATTTCCATTTTTCCACACAAGAGGACGACCGGATAAAGCTTTCACCTCTCATGTCATCAAAATATTCATCCATCAATAATAAGATCTAATCCACCGCCCGCCAGACACTTCACTTTCTTGGACAAGCAACGATCCCTCTCCCTCCTCCTCTGCAACCCCCAAGATCAGACAATAAATGGCGGATCCATCGGCCTTGGCCTCCTTGTGGGCTGTCTTGGCCGGCTGGTTCAATCCAACCCCTCTCTTCCTCTTCGTCAACCTCATGATCGGCACTATTGTTATCTCCTCCCGCTTCCACGGCCATTCTTCCAAACAGCCCGCTGGCGCCTACCATCAATTAGACCACCGCCAGGGTCACTTCGACCTGCAGCCTGTGCTTTTCCGGTCTCCGTCTCGCCTCGACCGTATCCGCTCCTTCAACTTCTCCGTATTCAAATTCGACCACCACCACACAGAGCCGGACTATCACTACCAACCGGAGTCCAGTGATTTCGCCGGCCGAGCCAATACTGACCGAGCCCCGGCCTCATCCCTCCTCCAGCGCCTGAAATCATCCATCAGCTTTGCTCATCCTGCATGTGCACTTCACTCGGATGAGAGTGTACCGGAACCCCAATATGTTCAACACCAGCCACCTTCAGCCCATGCTCCTTCTCCTTCCATGATCCAGCGGCTAAAATCCTTCAATTTCTCACAATATAGGTACGACCAGCAGGATCCAGTCCCAGAGTCGGAGCAGGCTCGCGCTCTCACGTCCCAAAAGGATCCGCCGTCGTTGGCTCGGCGCCCGTCCTTCCTCGATCGAGTGAAGTCCATCAACTTCTCTCTCTTCGGGCAGGACGAGCCGGATCAAGCCGACCACGCGGATACCACCGATCACCAGGTGAAGAGGGTGAACTCCAATACGAGGCCGAGAAAGGGTGATGCCCCCACGAGGCTTACAGGGAAGATGAATAAGTCGGAGAGCGATAGGACCTCAGTCATATACTTCAAAGCAGAAGAAGATGAGATAGAGGATTTAGCAAGTGAGCTGGGTAAGAAGAGGGGGCATGTAGGAGCAGCAGCAGAGGAGGAGGAGGAGGAGAAGGAGGAGGAGGAGGAGGAGGGGGAAGAGGAGGAGATTGATGCAAGGGCCGATGATTTCATAAATAGGTTCAAGCAGCAGCTGAGGCTGCAGAGGCTAGACTCAATCTTGCGCTACAAGGAGATGTTCAACAGAAGTTCTGCAAGATAATCTCTGCTAAGCGGGTTACTGATTACTACTTTTTCCAGAAATGGCGAACACATTGAGATTATCAGTCCTGAATATGAAATATATGCATAATCAACATAAGTTTTATTTCGCAACTCTCTTATTTTCTTTATCAACTTCAAGTAAACATCTACTCTACGTGATTGGTGTGATAACATGATTGAAGCTTGGTCGAAACATAAAACCATGTATAGATTGCAAAAGGACTTGTGGGACAACAATGGTGCTACGCTCGCAAGGGGATTGGCCAATGTCAGTATCTTCGCTCAAATCGACCTTCCCAAGTCTGATACTGAGCTCAAAAACAAGATATTTGAGGGACTCGGGGAAGAATGGGAACTCCTTGCCTGAATCTTGCACTCTCACTTGACCGTAACTCCTCGAAATAGTTGCTCATGGCTCAAGATGATCATCATGCCTACAAATGCACACAATGTCTTTGAGTGCTCCTTTGTCTTGCTTGCTCGGAGGGAGGACGGTGTCAAACCCAACTGTTGTAGTAACTTGTGCACTTCGAGGTGTCTTCCCATCCTTTGCCCTAATCGACATGATAGGGACAGCTTCATTATTTGCTTGTCTTAGTGGAGCGAGTTTCCTTGCTAGTTCTGTATGTCCAACCCATATCACCATCAGTCAATCTCTTCCAGAAATCAACACTGGCCCCCGCTAGATCTCACTTACGATCCGTCCGCCCTCCTTTAGTCTAGCCCAGTCAAACTCAAGTTTTTTATTTACTAGCGCACCAATACCCAGAGCATGCATCTCTCCTTGGCTAGCCCTTGGGCCGACCTAGGAATTATATTCTCAATTAGGTCCTTTTTAGTACCATATTATCCTCATTTGTCCCATAATTTTCAACAGAAGTGACTATAACTTATTGATTATTGAGTTGATTCACTTGCGTGTCAATTAAATTGATATATTGATATTATTAATCATGCTATTAATAATTTAACTTATCTATTCTATATTATTTTAAAAATATATTCATATGTGATAAAACATATTAATTATATATTATTTAGTGTTTTTACTTTTGTTTCAATCACTACTTCTTCTTATGTGCTAAATAACACTTACTTTGTCCCAAATATTACCAAATGTCTCTCAATTTATAAAATATAATATTTATTATTTTAAATTTCAAAATTCATCTTAACACTTTATAAGGAGTCATATGATAAAAGTAGTAGAGATGGACTCCACAACTTGCACACTAGTTATTCATCTTCTATTTCTCCCCGTGCGTATGCTAGTAATATGTTATGTAGTTCATTATGTAATCAAAGACTTAGACATCCTATTACATATATTGGTACTTATATTTTATCTAAATACTTGTTAATTAATCATATTTCTCATTTTATTTTTTATAATTTCAAATCTATTAAAAAAATTACACAATAATATTTTTAACTCACCGTATTATTTCATTTTAATTATAATTTATTCCCACTAACATTTTGAAATGTTTACATATCACATTTTCACGTAGACTACATGCAATATATTAATTTTTTAGATAATTATATTAAATATTTATAGTTTTTTTTATGAAAACTTCGCATGATATTCTATCAACTTTTTATGATATTTATATTTTATGTTAAAGATATTTTTTTATCGAAAAATCAAGTATTTTAAAATAGATGGTACTAACAAATTTATCTTATCTAAATTTCATATAAATTCCCACTATATTTATTATTATCCTAGCTCACAATAAAAATGACATTACCAAACACATTGTCACCATGTGAGTATAAATCTTATTGCTCACTTACATATTTCCATAAAATTCTAAAATTTTGCACATATGCTTAGCAAATTTCTTCACTTTATTACCTCATTTCAGGTTCCTCACCTCTCTTCTCCTCATTATTATTTACTTTATTTGTTTTATTATCTCTCATTTTCTTGTCTTTGTTACCAAATTCATAAATTTCAACTTCAATCTCATTCAAGTGTCTTTCTTAATTATCCTTCGTATTATATTAGTTTTCTTTTACTTGACACTCACACTAATAATATATTCATTTTGTCATAAAATTCACTTTAATAATTTTGGAAGTAGTCCTCTCTCTCCTCTATAGTAGGTTCCCTCTCCTTGTCCTTGTCCACATTTTTCAATTCATTCCCATGCTTTTATTCCCACCTTAGCTTGTCCAGAATTATCTTATCCTTCTATGAATAATTATATTTCTTATATTGATGTGAATTAAATTGGGGACGACGTAATTCACAATGACTAAAAAATAAAAAAAAATACTGTGCTAGATGATTAAAACAATTGGAGAAATTCAATTGGAAGCTAAAATAAGAGTACAACAAGATGTTAAAGAAGATAATTCAATATCTATTTTTTAACCCTTTGCAATTCAATGTCTATTTTTAGGATATCTTGTGCATAAAAAGATTACCGATGTTATAATCTAATTGCCAAGCGAGCATATGTCAATATGGATGTCCCATTTTTTGAGTACGAGTCATTCTATCCTCCTTATATATTCAATTCTCTTGTTAGTTAGAATCAATGGGTACATCTTTGGAGAATAGTAACAGAATATGAATCACTACATATTTGTATATGGTGGGCTCATTTCTCGAGAATATTCTTGAAGTTAAGTTCATATATTCAAGAGAACCAAACTCTCACCATATTTCGGTTGGACCCTTCTCGTTAGAATATTTTTGAGTTAAGCAATTTCATTACACTCATATGTATTACACTCATATGTATGAATAATTTAGATATTCTTATTAGATATACCTTACTTTTCAGCTATAATAGAGCCAAGTCACCTAATATATACTCTTGAGAAAAGAATGTCATAGTATCAAATTATAAACTATGTATCTACTACAAAGCCATATGAACCTATTAAGAGATTTGCACATGAGCTTTTCACATGTCATGTTTCTACCATGGTCACTGAGACATTAGTTGATTCAAAATGGACTAAAACAATAAAAAAAGAAATAGGGCATTGTTGAAAAATCAAATATGGATCGTGGTTCTATTTTTGAAAAAAAAAAGAAACTAATAGATGTAAATGGGTCTTCTCTATCAAATATAAGTTAGATAGGTAGTCAAGTTAAATATCATATGAATGTTTTTGTCTATTTTTGCAAACTTATAAGTGCTACTAAATCAATTTGATGTAAAAAATACATTTCTCTATAATGATCTTAAAGAGTAAGTCTACCTGGATATTTTTCATAGTTATAAAGCACCCTACCGAAGTTGTGTTAAAATTGCAGTAAGCAATATATGAACTAAAATAATCACATCGAACATAATTTGGTAGATTTAATGTAGTGATAAAAAATATGGATTCTACTAAAGTAATTTGGATCATATATTATTGTTCAAATAGCAACAAAGCAAAGTAAATGTTTAATTGTGTATGTCAATGACATGATTATTACATAAAATCACACATACCAAATATTCACTTCATAAATAATTGGAAACTGATTTATAAATAAAAAAATTTAAATAATTCAAATATTTCTTGAGAATATATGTTGCTAAATCAAAATGAAGTATATTTTTTTATAAATAAAATAAATATTAAATTTATTATATGAAGTGAAAATGTTAGATGATAAGAACCAGATGGAAGATTTGAGTCAAATATGAGCGGATAATATAAAGTATCTCTAAAATAATTGATCTTTCACATAATAGGTGACATATGAAAGCAATAATTCAAATTTTACTATACTTAAAATACTTATTAAAAAAATAAAGCATGTTCTCAAAAAATAATTATCTTATAATTAATGGTAAGCTATTTTATGTTTGTTGTATAGAGAAGTAATAAATAGAAGTTAATTGCATTATTTAGTACTTAACCAAAATTTTATACGTATAAATAGCTTTTTGGACTTTTGTGGATTAAGAGATTTCTAACAAAAAAAAATGATTTTACATCTACTTCTAAAATGAATTTGTTCTATAACAACAAGCTTTGTTGTTATTTATCAAAGTCCTATCCAATATGACCATATTAAACCTGTGAAAATTGATAAACACTTTATAAAAAAAATTGAAATTAAAATAGTTCAGTTTAATTGGTAAACTTTCAATATTAATTAACTAATTTTCTTACAAATGACGTATCCAAAGATTTCTATAAATTATCTTTAAAGATTTGAGTACTTTAAGGGGAGTGTTGGGCGTGACTTCTAATAGAGATTTGAAAAATAAAATAAAAGATAATTTAGGAATCTATCATTAAAGAGTGAATTAAACAAAAAAAATTAAAATATATGTATTCTAATAATAAACCTCCCAATATATGCCTAATAAAAATAAAATTAATATATTTTTATAAATGTATACAAAAATTTTGTTAATAAAATAAATATATATATAAAATAATGAATTTCAATATCCAATAAATTATACCTAAACTAGAATCACTTAAATAAGATTATTGTGTAACACCATATATTTTAAATAATACAACTGAATGTACAAATTTTTTATATTTAGGACCACTAAGAATATTCTTATATACTAATATATATTGTAAACGATACAATTAAATTGAATGAGAAAGCAACTTTTTTCTATCACCTCTCTTATACTTCCACCACATATCTGCTATTCACCAAATGAAAAAAGCACTCTTATATATGTCCTATAACTTTTTAATAAAGATATAAAATAAAATAATTTATTTTTTTAATTAATAAAGCTGTGTTTAAATATAAATAAATTCGTAAAGAAATCATTCATTATTAAAATAATAAGTATAAACAAAATAATACACAAAATCATGTAACTCATTCGATATATTGAAACTTTCTTTTCTCCATGGATCATGGGGATGCTACCTGTTATGGACTTGGATGCCCTCCCACACACTATTCATCACACACCCTTATAGCATTGTAATTGACATGAGGTTACTTTTTTTTTGTTTATTGCCATGTAATTTAGTTTTCTCTCCCTCCATCTATTGATAAATAAAATGACTCGTACTATTACTATGATTTCCAAAAACTATTTTCTCATTATGTGTTAAAATGAATTAAAAATTGAAAATTGGATTGTTGGGTTTCACGTCATAAAAGACAAAAGATTAGTGGAATTATGTGCTTACCCATTACCCATAAAATGAATAATTAAGTCACATTATGTGCATAACCTATGTCATGATGTTGGATTGTTGTGAACTTTAATTTGGAAAGAATGCTTGAGTTTAAACACTTGGTATTATTCTATTACTAATAATCAAACCTAATTTCATTAAACCTAATTCAAGTTGGTTAATTATGTCATGTGGATCACAAATTACCTAATATGGGTAGGTTTAATTGAACTCATGGTTAACATTATCTTAATAATTTTGATGTATATGAATGTGACATTATCAAAGTTACTATTTATTGGTTTATCCAATTGTATGCCATATTTTATAATAAAGAATGTTTTTGAAAACCAAGATCAAATCTTGGTAATTTCTTCATATTTTAAGATGTGAGATTATAAAATGTTATATAAAGCATTATATAAGATAAGATCTTGTGCACTAGACCTCAACGAAAATGAAGGACTACCAATCAAAGGGAAAGTAGCTTTTGCTAATGCTCACTGATGTGGATGTTGGGTTGCACATTGACAAGGCATTGGCTAGATCACAGACATCTGTAGGGTTATGGGGGCGTCATGGTTGGGTTGTGAAAAACTACAAATATCAGTGTTGGTGAAACTGAGCTCTAGACTATAGGTCATTGTCTCGTGGATATCCATTGGATGGATGAGCTATGAGATCTGACGACATATTTATTCTTGAGGGTCCTGCCACTGGCCAACTTTTAGGTCATGTGAGAATCACGACAGTGGTGGGCTGGGTAATGGAAGGAGAGGTAGACGACGGTAGGACGACGGTCGGCGAAGATCAAAGATACTTCGGCTGGGCCTTGACAAAGTGGTGGCCTAACTCAATGTTAGCTATGGTTGTTGGGCTGCTACTTAGGGTTTTGACTACTATCGAGTGTGGTTTCCTTCTTGAGGCGTCAAATTGAGCTCCAAAGATGAAAAAATAACAATGAAAGCTCAAGATTTCCTATTGCACGAAGACCTAGACGCACTTCAGTTGTGCCACAAAGGATGACATTACCTATTTTTTATGTTTTTCATCTATTTATATACATAAACTATCAAGCGTGGTTATATATAGAGTATATAGAACGCTTAGTTTAACAATTCATAATATGTTGTAATAGGGCCAATTAAAAATTACAAATATTATTAACATTATTCAAAATTTTGTATTTGATTTTGGTGAATAATAAAATATAATTTATTTGTATGCAAAAAATTATTAAAAATATGATATAATTCAATTCAATTATCAAGAATTATAAGAAATATTTTTTTTCTATTTGAATAATTAATAATAATAATTTAAAATTTGATTAATAAATAGGATGGAAAAGGTGAGACTATTATTTTACCCCTTTCCAACCCTTATTATTTCCATGTACATATTTATTTGAGTAAATTAATGATACCATGTAGAATGAATGCTATCACTAGGGTAATATTACCGAATATATCTCTAGTTAAATGATGTTGATAGACTATCTACTACTATACTATGATTCTACCGGTTAGGTACCATTCTACCAAGTAGGTGTGCCATGTGCCTAAGGTGTTAACCACATTTCTTTAGGTTCACTCACAACTTAGTTCATTCTCTACCCTTATTATTATCCTAAATTGTGCATATCAATTTGTTTATAACTATTTTCTAATCTTTTGGTTTCACAAGTTTTATAAACATATAAATTAAGTTATCATATTAATTTATGTATTAATACTAATATAAAAATATAATAATATGATGATATCAAGAAAATGGTAAATTTGTTATTAAAAAGTTGAACTTCTCAATACATCTTATTGAATGAATTTCGATTTATATTAAGAACTTCAATAGAATAATATATATATATATATATATATTTTCAATATCATTAATGTAAAATAGGAATGATAGAGATCTCGTATGAATTACAAAGATAATATCAAGATATTTATTTTGAATGGATCAAAATTAGACATTTTATTTTAGGTTAAATGACTAAGGGAATAAAAATTATAAAAATAAAACAACTATTTTAATTTGACCGTTAAATCTCTAAATTAAATTATCATTTTCACTTAAGATGATTGATGCACCACATACACTCATAAACTTAATCAAACACTTTCCTACTATGATAGTAGATGAACTAATAAACACTTAAACAACTTGTAATTAGTCATCTATGAAAATAGAGATATAATTAATATATGCTAAATTTAAAGTCTATAAGCATATATTAGTTCTAAAAAAGTCTAATTTTTGGAGTTTAACTAGAAACAGATAAGGGCAGTGAATTTTTTAGAAAAGTAGTTGTAGCTAAACTTTGGGTATAAGGAGAGTGATCTTCTTCTTAAGAAAATTCATTAGATTGCACAAAGAAGGGGAAGTATTCAATTTTCGATCCTACTCTAAACTTTAATTGCTTTAATTCATAGAAGAAAAAGAGAACACCTTCATTCTTCAGTCGATGCCAATAATAAAATGAAGTATGTGAAATTTTGTTTAGTGAAAAGCAATAAATATATTATGCCTTGTGATTGAGAGATCCAATCTCAAGAAAGGTATATTCTTGAGTTCTCATTGTCATTAGTTTGAAATGCAATACAAGTGATAGTTCTTAGTTATTACAATGATATCAAATTACTTTGCTTAACAACCTGATCCATCTAGTTATTTTTATCTTTAGTTCGATTATGCAATCAAGTAAGTTTAATCATATCTTAAATTAAAGATTTCAAGAATGACAACATGAGAGTGAATTACTTGAATTTTAGCATTCCTAAGTTTGATGGACATTATGAGTATTGAACAATGCTAATGGAGAACTTCCTAAAGACAATGAAGTTGTGGAGTTTGGTCGAGGAACTGCAAATGAAGAAGACTGAGTTGAGTTAGGAGAATTGCAATTTAAGAATCTTAAGGTAAAGTGTTACATTTTCCAAACAATTGATCACATAAATATAAAAATGTTTTTTACATAGAAAACCTCGAAAGACATTTGAGAGACCATAAAATTGAAGTATCAATGCTCTAACAGAGCGATGCAAACACAACTTCAAACTATTAGAAGAGAGTTTGAGATCATGTCAATGAAAACAAGTGAATGAGAAGATTATTTTTTAAGAGTTCTTGCAATTACTAATAAAATAAATATGTATGGAGAAAAAGTGGATTCAATATGATTTTTGAGAAAATTGTATGTTATGACTAAAAAAATGTGAGTACATTGTGTGTGTAATTGAGGAATCAAGTGATACAAGTGGAGGAACTCCAAAGAAAAATGTTAGTTCAAAGAAAGAAGATGAAGTACAAGGTAGATGATCAACTATTAAATAAACAAACGCATACATAAAGAGAAATATGTGGATTATAATGACATATTCAATGGTTGCCAAGGAAGGATTATAGGGAGATGAAGATTGTCATTCAATTAGTTTTTTATTAAGTGTTACAAATGTTATAAGTTTGGACATTTTCAATATAAATCTTCAAGTTGGAAGCAGAGTTCAAATTTTACAAAATTAAGTAAATTAGGGAAAAATGCTATTGATGACTCATGAAGAAAGGGATATATTTGTAAAAGAAAATGTATGATTTTTTTATTATGGTTGCAGCCATCATATGTTTAGAAATATTGACTATTTTTTAACGTTTGATGGAGATTTTTAGAAAATAGTTAAATGTGAAGATGAATTCAAGATAATTGTGATGGAAAAAGGAGAGGTGAAACTAAAATTTAAGGTTAATTATATATTTTGAGTGTAGTGTATTACACTCCGGTTTAAAAATAAATTTGCTAAGCATTGGACAATTGCAAGATAGAGGACTAACGATTGTATTCAAACTCAATAAATGTTATGTATATCATGAAAAACAACGGTTAATTATGCAATACAAAACTTTAAAAAATATGTTGTTTGTATAAGAACCACTTTAACAACTAAAGGAAATATAGAGTTAGAGATTGTTGACACAATTTAAGGGAAATGGAGTTGACAAGGATGATGGTTCTAAAATAGATTTCAGGTCATAGTGGTAAAGTAGATAATATGGTGGTTCTCCATACTCAAGGAATATTAAAAAAGAATCAGTTTTCACAAAGAAGTAAGAATCACACACAAGAACAAATTTGTGAAAGGATGATCACAATATTGGACAAGCTAGAAAATTGTAAATCCCATAGTACAAGCAAGAAGATATAGAAACAAAATCAATCTATAGAAAAAGCAACATATAAGATAAGATCTAGGGAGTACATAGAGTTCAACTCAATTTAAAAAAAGGCTTATAATGTTGTCAATACCATGATAGCAAAAGGATTCATATTAGAAAAGCAACATATAACTAAGATAAGATCTAGGGAGTACATAGAGTTCAACTCAATTTAAAAAAAGGCATATAATGTTGTCAATACCATGATAGCAAAAGGATTCATATTGGGCAAAGATGTGAGATAATGTTTGTAAACCCCGCACTTTTGAGTTAAGGAAAATCGGGAAAATAACTGGTCAAACCGAGTAAGAAAATCGAGCCGGTTTACAAACCCGATCATTTGGGAATAAGCAATTTGAAAATTTATAATTTCTAGGTGATCCAAAGGGTTCATTAAACCTTGGAAAAGAAACTTAAGACAAATTAGAAGATAAAAATTAAATTGGTTTAGGTGAACGAGAATCTATAAGAACACTAAAGTTAAGTGTGCTTGCCTGAGAGTAGTGCGAGGATAGGTGACCTTTTAGGAAGTATGATTTTTTTTGTAACCCGAAATTTCGGTCAAAAATTTTTATTCGAACTACCTTATCATAAATAGCCATAAATTAATATATATTTAATTATTGTAATTAATATAAATAATTTAATATCTAAATTAAATTATTGGAATTAATACTAATAATTTATGGCAATATTAATACTAGTAATAAATCTCTCTCATTTAATATACGATTTTACACTTGAACACTTCTCTCTCTCTACTACTCCATTTCCCGGTGAAGCTCGAACAAGAGCTTCGACTTGAACATTTTTCTTAACCTCGTAATGAGAGGTCAGGTTCTTTAGAACCGGGAAGAAGTCAACTACATGTCTGTAGTCTCCGTTCACTCCGAGGGTCGCCTACGAGACGCTGGTGTGATAAAACAATAAAGTAGCTCCAATGGACCAAAGCTGCCCTGTTTTGGTCGAGTTGAAATCAGCCATTTCGAGCCCTCCACAGGCCAAACCAAGCCTTCCCAACACTTCCTCAACCCTCCCACGGCCGAATTAGGACTGAAAGGTAAGCTAATTCGGCTCCACTCTACAATTTTCAGCCGGTGCTAGAGAGAGAACCGACAGAATTTCAATGATGAAATTCTAACTCAATTCGGTATCAATTGATGTGATTCTTGATTCTAGGATGAACCTCAGGATGAGAGCTCTCTGCCTAGATCGAAAGCTCAGACTATCATGCCCTCACCGGTGAGTAATCGAAGCTTTCTCTCTTTACAATCTGTTTTCCGGCGAAGCTCTATTTAAGCTCGTTCTGGCATCAAAACTTGCGATTCAAAGTTCTATTGAATCGTAAGAAGATGGAGGAACTCAATTTTAACTTCAATCTCAACAATTAGAGGTGTTTGATCGGTCAATTTGATGAAATCAAATTCGGCAATGTTGAAGAGTTGAAATTGGGGGAAAATTGGGGATTTTTGAAATTCAATGGACCAAAATGCAATTTTATAAAATTGAGGGTCAATTGGGCATGAAAATAATGTCGGAGGACCAATTGAGGAATTTTGGAATTTTTGGGGCAAAACTTACCATTTTTGTAAAGGAAGGGCAAAATGGTAATTTTGGAAAAATTGAAGGACCAAATTGGAAATTTGGGAAATTAATCCCCTTTTTGTGAAATGGAATAAATTGAGGTCCTATAATAAATTTTAGAAGTTTTGGGACTCAATTTGAGGAAAAACCAACATTAGGTACTTAAAGTTAAAGAGAAATAACTTTAGGGAGCTAATTGCAAATAAATGAAAGTTTGACTTTGTCATTCATTTGGAATGAATGAAGGTGATTAGGCCGAAGGATAATAAACCGAGATGTTCATATCGTGTTGGAACATGAAGTATTGGGAACGCCAGCAAGGACAAGCTCGCGTGAATACAAAGAACCGGTCTAGTGGAATTCACGGCATTAACAGATGAGTGGGTTTACTAACATCATAACCGATTGGGATGATGACTACAACTTAAAATTTAAAACCACTTACCAGTTGTGAGTGGAAATTTTATATTATACCCGATTGGGAATAATAAGTACCTCAGTATGAAAACCCACTATTAAGTGGTATTTTAAACATCACTACTTAGAGGAAGTGATGTGAAAGTCATGCGAAAAAACTACTTACCAGTTGTAAGTAGATCATACCCGTTTGGTATGATGAGACTTCCTTGAAGGAAGTTGAAAACTCGTTCATCGGTTATGAATGGAGGTGTCCTTATACCCGGGTGGTATAATGGATAGAGAAAACATATGTTTTGTCAAAAGTGCTCTCCCTGACTGTGTGCCAATGCTCGAATAGCTCTGATAGGCC
This sequence comes from Trapa incisa, assembly GCA_030064435.1. Lineage (NCBI taxonomy): Eukaryota > Viridiplantae > Streptophyta > Magnoliopsida > Myrtales > Lythraceae > Trapa > Trapa incisa. The sequence continues at coordinate 5,743,798 of CM057765.1, forward strand.
GGGGTCTCAGTTTTGGAACCTAGGGGCTAAATACCCAATTTTGAAAATCTCGAACAGTGGGCCCAAGGTCAGTTGCCACGAGCAAGAGCTTGTAAACAAACATGATATATGTGCCATAAAACTTAATAAGTGAATTGTTTGGCCATGGTATCAAGATAGGACCGACATGCTCAGTCAACTTGCGGTAGTGCGACATTACAGGTCGACGGACCAGTCAAGACAAACAACTGCGGGTTGAATTGAGAGTCGGGGCCGTTGGACCAATGGCACCACATATTACATGGCAATATGAGAAAACATTGTTTGTGTATGCACTGTGAGTATGGGATCATCAAGACGCCCATGAGCGTCCTAAGGGCACTGAATGACCTAGTGGCTATAAGGACAATTCGTCGTTCCAGGTGTTTGTGCGAAATTTGGAGTAGCACCAAGAGCATGAGTCTGGGGTGGGGACATGATGAGGTCTCTGTCCTCATACGAACACAAAGAAGTGATTTTGAGATTGTGGGTCGGATGTCGCGTACACCCACTCATTCCTAGGGTAGAAGCGATCATACTTCTATCCGAGTGGCAGGAAAAGTTGTTCCGAAGCCACTAGCAAGTTCAATAGTGATACTGACTTGAGAATGTGTGTAACCTTCGTGATGAAGGATGTGTGTTGGGTGATGACACACCGTGATAACTAAGAAATAATGAAAAATTTTAAATTTTTAAATGAAGAGATTTTTGAAAAGAAAGGAGTCTGGCACACTCCATATAAATATTTTTCTTAAAAGTTAAAAGTAAACCTTTGAAAACCCATTCACTGAATAGTCGTACTCACCCCCTCCCTTATATCCTTTTCAGGAAATCCCGGAAAGCCTACCCTTAAAGACCGTCAACTAAGATGTATATAAGACAAGTATGTAAAGTTTTAAATTTCATGCAGTTTTGATTATACTATTGCAGGAAATGGTGCAGGTTTAAAGGGCGCCTTACTCTTTACGGTTTATAATAAGGGGAAACCATTTAATAAATCGGAAGAGTGGCGGGTTGATCACAGAGATCCGACCAAACCGGGTCGGGGCGTGACAATGTTGATGTCAGTAAAAGAAGTGGGTCATAAGTTTCAAATATTTGAAAAGACTAAGAAGGATTTTGCAACTGTTGAGCATACCCCGAGCTTCCTATATAAAGAGCCCCTCCTCATTCATCCTCCTCACATTTGAAAACTCTACTCTCTCCCTACTACTCCATTTTTCGGTAAAGCTCGAACCAAAGCTAAGACTTGGACATTTTTCTAAGATAAAGAAGGCATGGTCAGGTTCATTAGATTCGAAGAGAAGTTATTTATCTAGCGATAGTCTCCATTTGCTCTGAGGGTCACTAGAGAAATGCCGACGTGATAGAACAATGAAACAGCTCCTGCAGACCGAAGCTGCTCTGTTTTGGCCAAGCTAAAAACAGCCAATTAGAGCCTTTCTCAAGCCAAATCAAGTCCTCCTAACACTTTCACAGCCCTCCTACAACTAAATTAGAGTGGAAAGGTAAGCCAATTTGGCCCCCCCTCTGTGAATTCCAATCGGTGTTAGAGAGAGAACTATCAGATCTTTACTGACCAAATTCTCCCTCAATTCAACATGAATTGAGGTGATTCTTGATCCTAGGAGAAACCTTAGGACAAGAGCTATCTGTCCAGATTGTGAGCTCGGACTGTCGCGCCCCCGACGATAAACTTTCGAAGCTTTCCCTCTCTACATTCAATTTTCCAATGAAGCTTCGTTTGAGCTCGTTTCGGCGTCAATTCATGCGATTCAAAGTGCAATTGAATCATACGAATGTGTAGAAACTTAAATCTACCTTCAATTTCAACAATTAACCTTATTTGATCGGTCAATTTGATGAAATCAAATATGTCAAAGTTAAAATTGAGGGCCAATTGGGCATGAAAAAGATGTTGGAGGACCAATTAGTCAATTTTTAGAATTTTTGGAGTGAAATTTAGCATTTTTGTAAAGTAAGGGCAAAATGGTAATTTTGGAACAATTGGGGACCAAATTGGAAATTTGGGAAACTTGAATCCCTTTTTGTGATTTTGAATAAATTGAGGGCCCAAGGTAAATTTTTCGGGACTCGATTTGGGGAAAAATCGGCATTTGGGACCTAAAGTTAAAAAAAACTTTAGGGACATAATTGTAAATAATTGAAATTTTGGATATGTTATTCATTCGTGACGAATGAAGGCCATCAAGCCAAAAGATAATGAACAAGGATGTTCATATCGTGTAGGAACACGAAATACCGAGAACGCTAGCCAAGACAAGCTCGTTTGGAGACAAAAAGTCTGTTTAGAGGAATTCATTGCATTAATGGATGAGTGGGATTTTAACATAATACCCAGTTGGGATGATGAAGCGCCTCAGAAATGAAAACCACTACTAAGTGGAATTTTAAAAATCACATCTAGATGGAGTGATGTGGAAATTATGCGGAAAAACTACTTTACGGTTGTAAGTAGATCATACCAGGTTAGTATGATGAACCTCCTAGAAGGAAGTAGAAAACTCGTTCATCGATTATGAACGAAGATATCCTCACACCCGGTTGGTGTGATAGACAGATGAAAAGAATATTTTTGTCGGAAGTGCTCTCCCTTGACTGTGTGTCATTGCTTTAACTTTTTGGGAGACTTTCTTGACGAGAGCTCAAATAGCTCAGATAGGTCGGAAGCCTTAGTTTTGGAACTTGGGGGTTAAAATGTTCGATTTTGAAAATCTTGTACAGTGGGTCCAAGGCCAATTGGCACGAGTAGGAGCACGTAAAAAAATATGAGTTTAAGCCATGAAAACTTTTAAATGAATGATATGATTGGTCATGGTACCAAGACAGGACCAATATACTCGATAGATTGGTGGCAGTGCGACAATACAAGTCGACGGACCAGTCGAGACAAACAACTGTAGGTCGAGTTGAGGGTCAGGGCCATTGCACCAGTGACACCAAAGATTAAATGGCTTATGAGGAAAACTATTGTTTTGTGCATGCACTGAAGTATGGGACCTTTAAGATGCCTAAGAGGAGTAGTGATGTGTCTTAGGGGCTACTAGACGACAAGTTGGAGGTAAGGGTAGATTGTCGTGCCAGTAGTCAGGGAAGCTCGATGTAGTTTTATGCGCATAAGACCGGGGTGGGGTTGGGATGAGTTCTCTGTCCTCATATGGACACAGAGTTTTTCTTTATGGGATTGAAGGTCAGATGTCGCGTACATCCACTCATTCTTATGGTAGAATTGGACGGGCTTCTATCTAGGTGGCTGGTAAAGTCGCTTCGACGCCACAAGTGGGTGCAGTGGACGTGCTTTTCTGCGAATGTGTGATCCCTTCATGATGAAGGGCGTGTGTTGGTTGATAAACACACCATTTGTGGTTAATGATAAGAAATGGCTATGAAAACCAAGATTTTAAGGATGAAATATTTTAAAGAAAATAAGGAATCTGACACATTCCAATTCAAACTAATTTTCTAAAAGTCAGATTTTAAACACCCATTCACTGAGTTGTTGAACTCACCCCCTCCCTTATACCCTTTTCAGGTAACCCAGGGAAAGCCTACCCAAATACCTCAAGTTAACCACACCTGTAAGACATGTATGATAAGTTTAAATTTCATGCAGTTTTAATTAATGTTATTCTAGGAAAGGTACATGTTTAAAGTACACCTTACTCCTCACTATTTAAAAGAAGGGAAAACCCTTAATAATCCGGGAGAGTGGCGGGTTGATCACAGGGATCTGATCAAACCGGGTTGGAGTGTGACATAAAAAGTTATTGTGAGAAAGTATTGTGGGTTGATAAGGTATTGGGCTCATATCTACTTAAAATTCATTACTTGTAAGTAGTAAAATATTTTTAACCTTATAAACACACAACACTTCTCTATTTTATGCAATGTGTGATCATATTCTTAACACTCGCCCTCATACGTGGATACATTTGCCACATGCAATTTTTAAACTCACACTCAACAATGTCTACGAACAAGGTATGATTATTCTACTCTCGAATGAGAGAGAACAATAACAACGAGTTGGGTATTTTTACTCCATAATTAGGCAAACCGAGCTGAATTTTCGGTCTCGGATTGGGTACAGATATGAGCCAACTGGCTCTAATACTATGTGAGAGAGTATGGCAAGTCAATAAGGTGTTGAATTCATATATACTTAAAAGTTATAACTTATAAGTATTGAAATATTTCCAATCTAATAAAACCATAACATTTATCTTGGTTAGGTCCTTAAAGTCATGACTTATAAACATAACCGAGTTGAATGTGGATAGGCCCTTAAAGACCACTCCTCCATCTTCCTTTAACTCATTAATTTCTACCATTTAACCCAATGTATCCACCAATTATTACTTTCATTATTCCACCCAGCTATCATAACATTTATGTCATCACTCCAATCTTGTAGAAAATTAAAACATGCCATAAAATAAGTGGGAATTGAATTAATGTCAACTTTGATAAGGATTTATTTCCTTCCAAAGGTAGTGGATTGTCCACCCATTCAACTTCCTTTTTATTTTATCTTTGAGGAATCTCAATGACCTCTTCTTGCTTCTTTCCCAATAGATGGGCTTCCCCAAGCATTAATCCTTCTTGATTCTCGTTGCAATATGTAGGCAATTTGTCACTCTTTCTTATGTAGTTCGACTCACATGGGAGCTAAAGTAGATGGCTGACTTGGCTAGGTTGATTTTTTGCCCCGACAACAGGAGACTCTATAGTTTGCCTACATCCCTTGTAGAAGTTTCTATAAAAAAAGATAGCATTATTAGCGAAGAATAAGTGAGATATGGTTGAACATGCTTTAGATATTTTAAGTGCATTTAGCTATTTTTTTATGAAAAATATATGTTATAAGTCCGGGTAGAAAATCGACAATTAGTATAAATAAGTAGAGAGAGGGGATCTCCCTATCTTAATCCAAGCTTGTGTTTCACCTCTCCCATCCTCATCCCATTTATAAGTAACATGTAAGACACACATATGAGATACAAGTGATGATCCAAGGTATAAACTAGGGGTTTAAATCTAGTCAAGCTAGTAATTTCTCTAAGAAGATCCACTCAAACTTATCATAGGTTTTGAACATATATATTTTGATTGCACACCACTCTTTTTTCCCTTTTTTTTCTTGTAAATAGTAGAAACACTCATGGATTATCCATATTTTATCATGTATCACTCGGCTCATACAAATGTATTTTATTGGTAAGAGCTGATATTTGACATAAAAGGTTTAACACAATTGATTATAACTAATGGAAACAATTTATAATAGAAATTATAAAAAGTGATGAGTATGTAATATACTACTTTCTCTTAATTCGAGACCTTGGGAATTAGTATGATTCATCTTATTAAAGGTCGCTAGAAGTTTACCTGTAAGAAAGAATTCAAAATTATAAGTAATAATATCAACATCAAACAAATCCTAATAATATTGAAAGAAACTATTGTTCACTAACTATATTTCTTTCCTAGAAACTTTTTTACATAACTCAACATCCATCCCCATGTTACAAGGGGTTTAACCACCCTTAATGCCTCTTCCTCTCTACAAGGGGTTTAACTCATTTCTTATGAAAACCTCCTCACAAAGTGTTCCCTAAAACACTATTAAATTTGACTTTGTTATGTGAGACAATCCATGATTGGGTTATATAGTATTAGAATATTATTTTAGCTCATATGTTGCCTAATTGTCTAATGGAAGAAACTTGTATTCTTATCCCTTTTATTTATCCATTTCAGTCTTGCTCCTTCATACTAAAAAATCTCCTCGGCTAAGCTTGGTTGAGCCTTAAATAAGTTCTTTATTTTTCTTGTGGTATTCAATGTCTTCTACCCGAAATACATTGATTTCAAACATAAGCATTGTATCTATTTTTCTTATGGTACTCAACCTCTTCTACTCGAGTGAAACAAGTAGTTATTACTCTTTATTTTTCTTGTCACTCTTTCCACCTTAGATCTAAGCCTCCTCCTTACCCACTAAAAAAACATAGTTGTCTTGAGTATATTTAAACTTTAGGCAAACTCCCACCCTTTCGAACTCACTTTTCTTATTTCTTATCCTTTCTAAAAAGGTTAGTCAATTCTCTCTTTGTCAAGGACAATTCTATTAGATTAGCTTCATAGTCCCATGTGGTTGAACAATGCGAGTCACCACCACTATTATCGTCAAACTCACTTCCTTTCAATATTTTCTCCCATTTGATCTCTCTGCCCCTCTTATCCCTCCCTCCATAGGGGAGGAACAGTTCATTATTCCCTGATACATGATCAGTTTCCATTACATCCCAGGATGACTTTTAGCAGTATAATCCAACCCCTTGTTAAGTGCATAGCAGAGGCCATCTATTCCCACTCTCCAGCTCATTCATTGACCACTATATGGTTCACTTCCATCTTTGATCATTTCCTTGACTCAATTCCAGTGTCCGGTATTTGGGAACTATCCTTCAATCTGGCTATTTCCGCCTATGTCTCACTTTCAGTTAAGGATGTACATTTAGTTCTCAATACCCTGGCCTCCTAGAAATGGCTCATTTGATGCTTGAGCGTGCTTGCTCGTTGATGCCCACTACCTAGTTTAGGATCTCACTGTTGAAGACATAATGAGCATCTTTTAACTAGTTTTTAGGTACTGACGGTTGATTTATTGAGTCATTAATTTTAGTTTTTGGAGTGGCACTGTTATCTAAGGTCCATAGGCTTTATCCTCCCCTAGATCTTCAATACAGTTTTTCTCTAACTTAATCTATCACACTTCAAATTATAGTGATTCTTTCATATTGAAATTGAGCCCATACATCTTCCCTTAATGGCATGGTCATCCAGATACCTGCCACCAATAGGCTTGTGATAACTATTCTTGTACACTCAGAAAAAGTTCACTGCTTATACATTTTCTGGTGTAATCCACGTAGAACTCTTGGTCTGCCAAGCTACCCATCTTTCTATCATTGTTCTGTTAAGCTGCCCATCTTTCTACAATTGCTCTCTATAAGTTGCTTAAGAGAGGTGTATTTGCATTCCAATTGACCACTTATTAAGGTTTAAATCCTCTAGTCTTTTCTTATATCATTCTTCGGAAAACATATTATGCCCTTCAATTGTGCATGGATAGAATTGCCAATGGAGAGGTATGTATCAACTGATCCAAAGTGGTACTTCAAAGGTTAATGTATTATGACTCATATTCTTCACTTTGATTTCTCTTTATGTTCCACACCCATTTTAGCGCTAACAATCATCCCAATCAGTCCTTATAACATTGCCTCCCCCAAACCTTTCGGAGGTTTGTAGGTAGCTAACTCCTTATAACATTGCCTCCCCCAAACCTTTCGGAGGTTTGTAGGTAGCTAACTCCTTATAACATTGCCTCCCCCAAACCTTCTCTTCCATAAACTCCGAATGCGGTAGTAATTCACGGGAAGAGCAACACACCTGAATGGTCACCAGGAATCATTGTCACAAAAACAAAACGGTTGAGATTTTACAATCCGAGCGGGATTCCATGTTTTTTTAAAGTACAGTTCTTCAAAAATTTCCAACTTCACGGAGAAGGCTTATTAAAGTTTCACGTCAAATCAAAATGACAAACAATCCTTACTTGCACCGCACCTTTCAAGATCAACAAGCAGGTTTGTGAATTGGGATGCTGCTAATTAAGGCAGAGCATGACATTGTTCTGCATTTGGTGCAGATGATTGGTACAATAACAAGCCAACACCCATGAGTTTAGAGCAATGGCAGAATGTCAGACATAATCAACTATCAAATCTATAAGGGGACCAATATTAACTTAGAACCTGAGATCTGCAGCTCCAAGGCCTAACTTATATGATGGAACTTGTTCTAAATTTTATATTACCCGTCCCTAAAGCTGCTCGATGGCAAGTATCGGATGCCAAATTGCCCAGGATTCAGCACCTCAAAGTCTTCAGCAGTAGAGGAAGGGTCTTCTTCAAGAATCAGCCTTCTTAGCTGAGCAAACGCACAGAAATCAACTTCATAAACTGTAGAGCCCTGCATGAATGCAGAGACAGCAACACCCACTCCTTCGCCTGTACAGGCATCAAATGATTTCATCAAGACAACTCCTAAAATTCTGTCTATACGGAGAATGATTGGCATGAATTTGATATTGAGGATACAATGAGCAATGTAATCTTGATAAAGGGCATGCTTATCACGAAGAGGTAGAAATAATGAAAGAAATAAACTACTGAAACATTTGAAGTTTTGGATGAGAAAAGGGCTCCCACCGTGCGTGACAAGCAGCAAATTCTCTGACGGATGTTTGTCAGCAAGGGCCTTAATAATCTCTACATATCTGTTTCTAGTTTCAAAGACAGTCTCTTCCCATTGTGGGAGCTACCATAGCAAGGCATGAGTTAGGATATTGCAACTGTAAAAACCATATGAAGAATAACATGTCTCAAGCACTTCAGGATAAAATGTAAAAATCTACCTTGTTATAGACTCGTTGCACTTTGTGGTCAACAGTTCCTTTTGGCAGCATGGATTCAAGTTCACATAGACTGAAACCCCAATCCCCATCTTTAGGAGGTATCCTGATGGTTTCCCTGTTCAACATCTCACAAAGCCCATATTCAATGGAGACCTGCAACATATCTTAGGCATGAAAAGTTTCCTGATAGCTAACTGTAAGTGGAGTTATTTTATTCCCTATTTTAAAAATAATACTTCCAATAAAATGTACATATATGAAACTTCAATTGTTTACATACTATAAAATAATCTAGTGATGACTACAATAACTAACACTGGGTACATTGCATCTATAGGCATAATTATCCAAACATCCAATTTATTACCAAAATAGCATGACCTGAAAAGTGGAGTTCTTTGGGGGAAGGAATTATGATATTTACTGAGGCCAATAATCAAATGTGCAAACTCTCTGGTTAACTCATTTTATCATCCAATGCTATGACAGTACCAGACAGTACATGCTTTACAGGTATTCCATCAATATGGCAACACAGATATGTTACAATTGGACCATTCAAATAAGTGAATAAAATGCAGATGCTCAGGTATTACAACAACGATATGTCAGTGGTTCCATAACAACCCTAAAATCTAGGGGTAAATATAAAAGAAAACTAAATGGGGCAAGCAAAATTTCCTGTCAAACTTATTCTGCATGTCTTCAGAGAGAGAAGAGGAAAGCTCATAATTGGCAGGTGATAAAAAGCTCAGGACAACATTCTACTCTCGCCTTGCAACCTAGACCTGTAGCTCAGCTGTTAGTGGTAACATCTCATATAGGTTGTTTCCGATCAAACATTTTATATGAATGTACTCCCATCCATAAGAAGCCTGGATTTTTACTGAACATCATTTCTTTGTGTGGTTGGAAAGATCTCAGAAGTTTTTGAAAAATATGTCAAACAACCAAATTCGAGCATGATTTCAAATTGATGTGTATGTTTTTGGGGTCCCATTTTATTCTAAATTAAAGCTTGTAAAGTAAAGTTCACAAGGACACCAAGTACGTCTCATTTGGAGCACTGTGGACAGATATCCAGAAGTTGGCATTGTGAGGAATTCATAAATTTCCTGAATTCTATTATTTTGGCCTGATTGTTTCACTGATTTTGCAGTTTTTGAAACAGTCTTTTGTTTATAAATTGTAGTATTTGTCACAAAGAAAATGTAGAGACCAAGATCAGTCAATTTCATTGTCAAAGGAGGGAGAATCAGCTCCTTGAAATTGCTGTTTTCAGCAGCTCAGGACTACAATCCTGAACACACCAGGAACTTTCAGGAGGTTCTCACAGGCAGTCCTGAACTCAGACTTCAACGATTTTTATTGCGTTGAACTCATAATTGATAGATTGTACTGAAAAACTTTGTTTTTGAGACATTTATATAATACCATAATTTAATTGGTAAAGTTTTTTTTTTATTTTAGAAATTCTAGTCCTATATAATATCTAAAAATTGAACTAATAATAAAAATTGAAATTTCTGTTTGGAACAGATTTAAAGTTTTGTTATTTATTGATCTTTTTGAATGGTAGATTAGGTAAAATTATTTCATGAACCAGTATTGATATTTTGAAGGGATTATCTGTTTTTCCTTAGCTTCCAAACTCCAAGTTTAGTTGGTCCATCAGCTCCAAGACTGATTTTGTTGAGTTGTTGAAAAGGTTTCTCAAATAAACCTTAAGCTGCATTTCTGGTGGAAATAAAATGTCAGATATATTCTCAAATATTGCAGCAACATCAACTCATCTTACACAAGTAGATGTCAAATTTAACTAGTCCGAGGAGTGTTTGTGAAGTTTCCAAGAATTAGGTTAGTTGGTATTTGCGTTGATGCTCATCTTACTTAGAGAAATTAATGGTTTCACCATTTATAGTGATTCCTCTAGGAAAAGGTTAGGATGTGTGCTTATGCAAAATGGAAAGGTAATGACTTATGCTCCGCAACAATTAAAGGAAGATGAACATAATCATCCCACAGATTTTATAACCTTAATATTGATGACTATTCCACGGATCAATATGAGTCTTTTCAACTCACTTTGTTCTCACTTGCACACTTTACTAGGAAAGTTTCCCACAAGATCATCAATCCTGTGATTATCCTAAGTCAAGCATGTTTAACTTTGGATGCTATCTCTGATAATAAGTTGCAGCAACCCTCATCATTGACAAATATTCCACAAGGAGTATTTTCAATTTGTTATATCTTCACTCACAGGATTTCCTATGAAAACTTCCTAGGAGGTCATTTATCTTAAGATTACCCTAGTCAAGACATTTAGATTTCTAGGGTGGAGCTTGTAATACATATTCACAATAAGACATTTGTCAAATCATGTAATCCAAAACTTGGGTAAGATAAAGGTTTATAGCATCTAGAATATAAATGCAATTCAATGCATTCTATGATGTTTCTGAAAGTAGAAAGACTCCATCAAGTATCATCATGCTAGTATTCCAAGCTTGTAAGAGTTATTCGCAATATTTCCAAATATATAAAAGCTTTCATGTTGGGTAGGCAGTAGGAAAATGGAGAGTGGCAGCATATATACAATTTATGTGCTCCAATGAATTATTATAAATACTGAAAAGTGAAGGAGTGGATTAGAACAACCTGATGCTAACAAATTTTGGTACACAAGCATTAGCTTAGTGATATTAACTAGTTAAAAATTTGAAACAAGGGTCACTATTTACTCCATACTAATGTTCTTTCCATCCATTAGGTACTATTGCATTAAATGTTTAGTTGATTATCTGTTTTCTCTTGAATACTATATTTATGATTTGATAAACATAAGGAAACCAAAATGACTGCAGACACTCACGAAGTAAATGAAGAAAGCACTTGTGGTTGTTCCAATGAACAGGAAGTTTGTAATATTATGTGCAAGTTTATATAGACGTACTCATGATAAATTCCATAATCCAGAAAGAGTGTCAAATGAAGATTTTATTGTCTCTAAAACAAAAGGGAAATTCAATGCATTTGACAATGCTGTTATCTAAAGTACAAAGACTCAATCTAGTGTAATCCTTCAAGCATGCAAACCTTGTAATGGAATGATTCCCAGTATATTTACATAAGCTTTTAGATTGGAAGGAGAGTTAAATGGAATATGGTGCCACAAGTTCCAATAGAGTGTTATCCCCCTACAATTATCAGTCAGATATGGAAATTTTCCCATGACTGAAATGAATCAATTTCATCTTTAATTGCCAGAAAAATAATTGAATTTGAATAGAAGCCTTTTAAGAAATAATACTATTCCTCAAGTTAAGTTCATTCTATGATATAATTAGAAAGTTTTCTGTATATACACATATGAAATAACCTCTGATTTCATAAATGTTGGTAACTTTTACAGTTGAGACTAGATAAAATAAATGCTCATCTTAGACACTTAGTAGCTTCCCATGCATCAAATAACATTAATTTAAGCACAAAGTGCATTTTCCAGCTACTTAGTCAGGAGTTTCTTTTTCCTGCTACAATCCAAGCTCATATCGAACAATCACAAATTTAATGGAAGAAATTCATAGCTGCATAACTTCAGACAGCATTCTTTCTGTATGATCAAATTAAAGTAATATACTGTAGAAAGATTAAAATGATGTCCAACTGCAGACAAGGACAGTAAGCAGGCAAGGACTAATCAACCAAATGAAGACCAGAGAGATTTAACCAGAACAATAATTCTGGAACTATTATGGAAAGCATGCTGGCTTGCAGAACATGTTTGTTTGGCCAGAGCGATTTTTGAGATGAAAATATGATTTGTGAAGACATATCTTATAAAAAAAATTAGAGATAATACGAGTACAGGGTTTAAGACTCACCTTGATCCTTGAAGGCTCGATAAGGACCCCGCCGGAGCTCATGGTGTTTGGATCATCTTCGACGGCACAAAGAGCGGAGACCGCTTCGGCAGCCGTCTGTATGCACCTGAGAAACGGAGAAACGAAGACGCGGTGGATCGGGAAACCGAGCTGAGTCCGTATCTTCCTGCCGGAGCAGAAAGCACGAACCCGGCCCTCCTCGATGAGAGGCGGGTCCCAGGGACGGGCTGCGGTGGAAGCCCACAATGGCTCAAAGCTGTCGATGCGGTCGCCGTGGCGCATGACGACGACGTACTGTAGACGTTTCTCGTGAGGTCCCAGGCTGTCGGCGGTAGAGGATGCCATAGATACGACGGGAGCTCAGCGACCAGAGTGGGAGAGAGGTACTCCCTCAGCGTCGTTTTGAGGCGGAACACCGTATGGAGAAACTGGTGGCAGATTTTGTTGTGGGCGGAAAAACGAAAGTGAAGCCAAATCATGCGTTTGTGTGTTTATTATTTTTTTTGTACCTGCACCAATAAACACAAATTTGATTTGTTCCATTAATAAAATAAATAAATGGTTTCTGACATTTTTCCACATGGTCGCATTTTTCCACATGGTCTCATAATTAATTTCTCTCTATCCATGTGATTACTCAACCTTTGCAATTGGCAAAGAAAGCAACCAAATTTAGAGGTAAACCAATTACTCAACCGACCCCACCTTTGGGATTGTACTTCTTGGGTCATCAATTTTTTTCTATACTATTGTCACGATATTGACGCCCTACCTAAATTATTATTGGACAAACACTCCTTACATTACAACTATGGATGTTATATAAGTGTTGGAACATCAAAATTTTTAAAATAAGTATTTAAATTTAAGTAAACTAAAATTTAATTTAAAATTTAAAATCAAAATTTGGAATCACATCATATTAAAAATAGATTTGTACCTAATTTTAGATAATTTATAAGTATATGAATTATCTTTAAATAACTATTATTGATTGAAAATAAAGAATCTAAAAATTTCGATTAAAAATCAGTTTGAATAGTAAATCAGCTTATAACATAAAATTTATGATTTTTAAGATATGTTATATAAATAAAAAAATCACAAACTTTTAGTCCAATTAATATGGAATTAAACAATAATTTTAAAAATAAACCAATTAATTTATTCGTTAGAGATCGGTTCGTTACAATACGAATCGGTCAACAGAATGTCAGACACACGACACATATCGCACACTATTGTCGTCTTTGCTTGACTAAAAGATCCAAACTCAACTCAAAACCCAAAAATTGACTTAATTTTGTGTGATATTAAGCATGTTGTCCTTTAATTAAAATTAAATGGAAAATGAGTAATATGGAGTTGATGGACAATTAGTCTCATTAGCTCTCCATATAATATCTTAGGCTTACCTGAGTGGTTAATGGCCAAAATTTTTTCGAGAAGTTAGATTGGTTAGCTTTTTTGTGACCTTCCTTCCCGAGCTCAAAACATCCCTTTTCAAACCACCAAACCTGATAATTTTAGTGGCAATATAATCGCGTGTAAGCAAGCTTTTAAACCCGATATCTCATCGATGATGTCATGCACTCTACCGGCACTGGTGTGATCAAATAATAACATTACTCACTCGATTGGAAAAATAACTGTTCCTTCTTAACCTTACCCCGATCTCCCTAACAATTAACCACGACCTAAAATAAATTGTGCAAACTCATTTCGGTCCTATATAGCCAACATGATCATTCGAGCTGAAAGTAAGTCTTGTGACCATAAAAATTCGGGTGACTACACTATTTTGAATGTTCTCTATAAATCAAATTTTTCTTACAACTCTTACCACCATTTAGGTGGTTAAAGTTGTTGTACAATAGAGTTAAAAATGGGGAATGTAATGCTCACCATAAATAAGAAATAAATGAAATAAAATCAAAGAGCAAATTAAAATTAAAGAATTGAACTTACAAAATAAATAAATAAAATGAAATCAATTAATTTTCTTAAAAAGAGGTATAGAAAATCCAACCCATTTAAACCCAATTAGATTCACTAGTGTGAACACAATTCAAATTTTGATCTACTATCCCAACCCTATTTAAATTTTGATTAATCTAATTTATATTTATTCGGATTTCGATTTGTCCGACCTTATACGATTTAAACTCCCATCCACCCAACTTAATCCAATTTAGAATACTTATTCATTTCACCAATATTCATATTTCACTTTATATTCAATAAATTAAGATCGGTATATTTAAATTCGAACTATTTTCATATATTTCAAACTCAATGGTTAGAAGTAAGTATTATCCTCCAAACTCAAACACCGTATGTAAGTGATCTAACACTTCTATAGTTAATTTTCCTAATGCACACTTCACTTTTATTACACACAAATAAATTATAACTTAGTACTTAATTAATAGGACCAACACTTTTATTACACACAAATAAATTATAACTTAGTACTTAATCAATAGGACCAAAATAGCATAACTAGATTAAGGAGAGGAGAAAAGAAATGAGAGGGACAAAGATAAGTTGTGGTATGGAGGCGACTTTCTAGAGGAAGTAGGCTTCTATGCTTGGTCTTTATTGTCCGAAGTAGGCTTGGCAACTTATCTTTGTCCGACCACTTTCTAGAGGAAGTAGGCTTCTATGCTTAGTCTTTATTGTCGGAAGTAGGCTTGGCAACTTATCTTTGTCCCTCTCATTTTTTTTTTGTTCTCCTTAATCTAGTTATGCTATTTTGGGTCCTATTAATTAAGTACTAAGTTATAATTCATTTGTGTGTAATAAAAGTAATGTGTGAATTAGGAAAATTAACTATCTTATCTCAATTTCAAGTAATAATTCATTTTTATATATTTTTTGTGAATTTATATTATATATCAAAATTATGAGTTAATGATTTAGAATATATTTTTACGATAGAGTTTTGAGAAATTAGAAAAATTTGTAAGATAAAAGAAAAAAAAGATTAATTTAGAGAAGTTATTTTTGTACTAATGGGAGCTTAAATTAATAAAATGATATTAATATAATATAAATATAATTAGTTATTTTTAATTAGTTCAAATAATTTATTAAGTAATATTTTATATAATTAAATTAAATTGTATTATTAAAAAGAATATTTTATATAATATTATAAACAATAATATTAAAAGAAGAAAATTAATTAATTTAGAGAGATTATTTTTATTAGAGGGGAGGATAAATTAATAAAATGATATTAATTCAAAAATACCAATACTATTTTTGGATTAAGTGGTTAGTAGTGATTTAAATATTAAGTATTTAGAGTTATTTGTAGGATAAGTGAAGTGATAGATTTGTATATTTTAAAATTTTTTAATAATTAATCATTTGTATAGAGATTAAGTGTTGGAAATTATTATTAATTAAAAAATTAGAAAGATAAATTTATTATTTTAATTAAATTAAATAATTTATTAGCTATTATATATGATTAATTTATATTTAAAATATTTTATAAAATAATTTTTTATTTATAATGTTTATATTATATAATTTACATAAAATATTATTAATATATAAATATATTTAAAATATATAAGAATAAAAATAAATAAATAATATAAATAATAAATTAAGTTATTAAATTAATTTAAGTAATAAATTAAATAATAACTTTAAATACCTCAACTTTTAAAATAATTATGTAATAGTTTAAATGGAGGGCGGGAAGTAATTCTCTACCGCTTGAAGTGTTAATATATATTATTTTAATCTATTTTATTTTAATATTATACTCATAATATTTTAATAAAAATGTTCTACAATCATCCATCAAATTTAGGGACCAGTCAATGTATTGATACATTATGGATTAAACTATTCGCTAAAACAAATAATACGGCCTTAACAATAGCAATGGCAAAAAAAAAAAAAAAACAAATAAAAACAAAATCTTAACAATAACTCTTTCTCGAGCAGGGTTTCTACCCTAATCTCCGGAGCTCTTTCTTGTGCTGATTGTTGGTCGGTTTGCTGCTGACCCCATAGAGGACTGTGCTCGCCCCTTCTCTCTTTGCCTCCTTTACTATTGCCGATCATTTCAAGGCAAATGTAAGTTCTTCTGTCATTGCCGCCGCCGCATATTACTACATGGATAGATTTTCTATTTTGGGGGTTTGTTGTTTGTGGATTTCTAGGCTTGATAGGATATACATACATTGAGTTGCATCAATTTTGTCGGGACAATTGCTTTTATGGTCTTTAGGATTTGTAACGAACTGCCGAATCTATGTAGGGTAACCTCCAATTGCCGAGCGCTTTTTCTCAGTCGCTTATCGCAGTGTTATCCTCATGCAGTTAGTTCCCGTTTGGGTAGCGATAGGCAGACGAAATTGATAGATTGATAGGCGGAGATTTAAGTTTACTGAAATGATGACGGGGTATAGTGGCGTGGAGTCATCTTCTTCGCAGCTGCAAGAGGATTATGGGGTTAGGGGTCGGTGGTACATGTCAAGGAAGGAAATTGAAGAGAATTCTCCATCAAGAAGGGATGGGATAGACTTCAAGAAGGAGACTTATCTCCGCAAGTCATACTGCACCTTCTTGCAGGATCTTGGTATGAGGCTCAAAGTGTAAGGTTTTGCCACCTTTCAGCTGTTGTTTCACCCAAATTAAACTCTTTTATTTTTATTTTTAAAGTTCATACTTGCATTGGTTTCTATTTTAAGAAACAGACATTGTGCCTTCATGATTCATCTAGGTGTAAAAATAAGCTAGTTTTTCTTTGATATATGGCAGCTGGAATCTTTAGGGTTCTTTCCCCCTATTGTTGTTACTAACTTTCTAAATGAATTATCAAATTGTATATTAAGTAACCTGATTTAATAGTCATGTCTGTTGAATATGTTTTTTTGTAACTAATGTGCTTAGCATGTAGTAGTTCATAGTGTCAGCAAATGTTTATACATGATTGAATGATGTTGGACTCATTTTTTCTTAGGCCAAGAGTCATTAGGCACTTGTGTGTATATATGGTGTATAGCACGGAGATTGTATACTTAGAAACATGTAAAATCAAATCATATTTATTGTTGATGTATTTTCTGAGAATTAGGTAAATTGAAATTTCTACAAGATTGGACATGTAATTGTCACAATATTTGATGGTCACTTTACCATAGTTAGGTCCCCATAAATTAAAAGAAGGAACAACTTCTAAATTGAGGCATAAGATGTGCTTCTTATAGTCACATTTAATGTGTAGAAAGTTTATTGATTTCACATTGGTCGTGGATGGTAATAAGAGCTTTCAGGTTGTTAACATAGATTGTATGCAAAAGCTTTGCTTCGAATGCTCAATCAAGTGGGAGTCTGTATGCTTTACTAAAAAGTATCACTTGTTGAGCTTCCTTGCATTAATGCCTTCTCACTTTTCAGGAAATGTGTTTCATTTTCTTATTTCTTAGTTAGACGCCTGAAACTTGAGGTTTATGATGGTTTTCAATCTTTTTCTTAGCATTATGTAGTTCATTACTGATAAATCAAGGGGTTTTGTCAGTTAAGATCAAGTCTCATCTTATCAAAATATATATTAATGAGACTCCTCATGGCAGAAAGTACTTTCCTTAAATAAATTTTATGTCTAGAATCCAACTTTGCTGCATCTAAACTGGTAGAAGGATTCTTTTTAGAAAACTAATGTTGTACTATTTTCCTATGAACTAATGACAATGTCCTTATGAAGAAGACTTCCTTACATTGTTTCCATATTTCCAGGTTTATATATTTTCCTGTGTGGATAATGTTGCAGAGCTTCATTTGGTGATTAAATATGTGAAAATATTACTTGTGTTGCAAGGGTATCGTAGTCTTTAAGCAGTTTCTTTTACCTTATATTTCCAATTTTAATTAAATCCAATTTTTCAATTTTATTTTGATTCCTTAGAATTTGTTTATCCTGTTCCTGGTGGAATCAATATGCCACTGTGTTGTAATATCTTACTCATTTCTCCAGGAAAATGGATATTTCTTGTAAAGATTTTAAGTTCAATCTTTTTTTTTTATTTCTCTCCAGTCCGACTAATCTCTCCACTAGGCTTCTTATATTTAAAGTAATTTGTGTATTTATTCCAATCAAACTATTGTTCTATACCATTATCAAAGAAGATTTAGGTAAAATATAGTGTAAATTCTAATTGGTCTTCTCCTGATCCCAATGTTCTAATTGTTTCTTCCAATAGTGATGAGTTTAAGGATTACTAGCTTTGAATCTTATGCAAGCACTTTCTATGAATATCCTTTGTGTATTGTACATGATATATCTTTGATCATTGAGCTATTCCATAAATTCTCCTTACCATTTTTTACAGACCACAAGTAACAATAGCCACAGCAATAATTTTTTGTCATCGATTTTTCCTGAGGCAATCTCATGCAATGAATGACAGAAGGGTGAGTTACTGACATCAAATAATCAGTTATTTTTTACTCTTTAAGTTCATCTGATTTTTTAAACACTTTTATTGTGCTTTTAATTATTTCTTTGTGGTTATTTAATAAAAAAATTAATTGTACTCAATGTATCAGACTGTTCTTGAAGGGGCTATCATTTGTGGTTCTACTTACAGTTCCTGGAATATTCTTTTCTAAAAGTTATCATACTGCAGAACATTTATTGGGTGGTTCATTTATATTTGACATTTGATATGCATATTATCTTGTGTTTTGGTATGTATGTTTTATGTCTTGTGCTTATATAGTTTTTTTGTTTAAGTGGTACATGTTTCGCTTTTATGGGGGATATTTATGTGTATAACCGGTAGTGCTTCAGTTTTTTTCAGGTGGCTTCACATTTTGTAATCATTATATCGTGCTGAATTATTTTAACTATTTTGATTCAAATTGTTTATAAAATTTAAAAGTGAAGCCCCTTAATTTGTTTATATTACTTGGATTTAGCCTAATCTAGGATGTGTATTTTACTATCGGTTTGTTGTTTATATTATTGTCCCAGACTCCAAGATCATTTTTTAGGTAAGTCACCTAGAAAATTATATTTAAGTGTGAAATTACACACATTCTCTCATGTATAAAATCATGTGATATATAATATGTTACCAAATAATAAAAGAAAAAAATTATATAAAAAAGAGACGACATTTATGAGAATCTGCAAAGCCTTTCTCCAATAAATATAGAGGTGAAGCCATTATAAAATGTTGTTAAATAACATGATGGATTACCTCTATAAAATTGTTGGTGTCTTTGCAGAATCTTTCAAATCTCATTTCTTTTTTGTTATATATGCCTTCTTTTATTTTTTGGAAACCTGTCTTGGAGCTGTATTTTCTTGGAAGGTGCATGCTATGAGGATAATACTGGCAGTGCAAGTCACTGCTTAGGATTTTATAAAATGCACTTGATTTGTTATTGTAGTCTAGTGAATATTGAATCATGTTCACGATGCAAAATGAATGAAAGGAATGACCTAGTTATACATTTATTTATGAAAGGATATGAAGGGTGATTGTAACTTGAAAGCATTTTCTGTCCTGTAATGGAGAAAACAATGATGATTTAAGTCAATATCAAGCTTCCTTTGCTTTCCTCCATTTAATTAGTCCTGGAAAATAATAATTCTGAAAATTTTAGTGTGCCATTTTATGATTGATTATGGAATTTATTAATGGAATTATTTTGCTATTTTAATTTTTTATGCCTTGTAGATTATTGCTACCGTGTGCATGTTTCTTGCTGGAAAGGTAGAAGAGACCCCCCGTCCATTAAAGGATGTCATCCTTGTTTCCTATGAGATAATACATAAAAAGGATCAAAGTGCGGCTCAGAGGATTAAACTGAAGGTGTTCTTCCTTTTACATGTTTGTTTGGAGTGTTTTGTTGGTTCTTACCTGTTTCATTGGTGCTTGTTCTCTCTTTCATGCCCCTGAATCATGTTTGTTTGGTTTTCCATGATGTTGTATAATATGTGCTATAATTACCTGCATTTACTTGAGCTTCCATACTGGGAACTATATTAACAGTATGTTTTATATGGTTCACTTAAGATAGTTATCCTTTTTTATATATGACTGCCCACCTTATTGGCTTATAATGCCACTTCCCAAAGATCCACCTTAAAATGAAAATATGGAGTTACTGAAATTAGTTTTTAGAATTCAATCTTTTCCATGGTGCATATTGACTAAGCTCTTGTTCAAAGGTGCTTGTCAGTTCCCTTTTCATATAAAAAGGAGATGATTTCCATAGCTTTTGGATGGTGTTCTGGACATAAGTTCTTGTTTAAAACTGTTTGCCAGTTTTCTTTCTTACAAATGATTGAAACTAACTAGAGGGTTTGCATGTAATTTTGCTTGAGATTGAAGCCTCCCCAACACACACTGGTTCCTTTCAGCTTGTTTGCTATGAAAAATTTGTGAGTTGTGCTGCATGCTACACAGGAAATATATGAACAACAGAAGGAACTTATATTGTTGGGAGAGAGGGTTGTGCTTGCAACACTGGGTTTTGACCTAAATGTCCACCATCCGTACAAGCCTCTTGTTGAAGCCATAAAGAAGTTTAAAGTTGCACAAAATGCACTTGCTCAAGTTGCTTGGAATTTTGTTAATGATGGGTATGATAGACAAAAAATTGCCACTTCACTATACCAATTACTTAAACAAAAAATAGTTCATTATTCTATCCCTATTTGATGTTTACACACTATAAAAGTCACTTGTCAGGCTGAGGACGTCGCTCTGCTTGCAATTTAAGCCACACCATATTGCAGCAGGTGCCATTTTCCTCGCTGCTAAGTTCCTGAAGGTGAAACTTCCTTCTGATGGTGAGAAGGTTTGGTGGCAAGAATTTGATGTCACTCCCCGTCAACTGGAAGGTTCATCATCACCTTGTCTCCATCATTAAAATATAAAGATTTAATGTCAAGTTTGTTCACGGTGGAACCTTTCAGTAGAGTGGTTTTGAATAATATTTTATTGTTTGTCATCTTTTCAGAAGTTAGCAATCAAATGCTGGAACTTTATGAACAGAATAGGATGCCACCACAGGGAAGTGAAGTAGATGGAAGTATTGGTGGTGGTGGATCAGTTCACCAGACCTCATCTAAAGTTTCTTCTTCCCATGAGGATCAAGCATCAAGGCAATTATCATCACAGGTACCACCTGATCATTCTATTGTGGAAAATCACGGGGCCCTGCCAAAAACTATGCTAAACCAAGGAAAAGAACACGGAAGTGTAGACATGGGTAGTGTCATTACAGATCACAAGGTTGATTCTGAACCTAAGGATGATATCCAAATTCATCATCTTGAGCATTTGCCTGGTAGAGAAATGAGAAATAGGTCTAAGGAACGTGGAGAGGGTGAAGTTCACCATGAAAGAAATGCAAGGAGAAATGATCCCTTAGAAGGTGGGGAATGGATGGAAGATGGGGTGTCCCAAAAACCTGGAAATGTATTCGGTCGGGCTGCAGAGCTCCGGGAAGGACCGGTCGGGCAGTCTCCAAAGGAACCCATTAAGATAGACAAGGATAAGGTCAAGGCGGCCCTTGAGAAGAGGCGGAAGGTCCGTGCTGAGACTGTCAAGAAGAAGGATGTGATGGATGAGGATGACCTTATTGAGAGGGAGCTTGAAGATGGCATTGAGTTAGCAGCAGTGGATGAGAAAAAGCGAGAAAGAAGGCTAAGCTGGCCTAAGAATGAGAGGTCCACTGACAATGGAAAGGAGCACGACTTGATTGGAGATGAGAAAGCAGTGAAAGGGCATCTTCCAAGGAGGTCAGAAGTTGAGAACCCAGAGGAAGGAGAGATGTTTGCAGAAGCTTCTCCCATGCCAAACAGCCGCAAGAGAAGAGGTAGCCCATTAGAGATACTGACGGAAGGAAAGAAGTGGCACAATTACCCATTTAACGGGGAAGATGGACATAGGACTGCTGGGGCCAATTATGCAGATGAGGATTACATAAGGCATGAGCAAAGAGAGTAAGCATGTTTTCAGAATTATTTGGGATATACTTGAAAAAATCCTTGAGGGGAATGTGATGGACCTGAAACTGTGTTGAGAGTTGAGGGGGACTAGGATGAATGGTGTTTGTTTTTGGTATGTTGAGTGTTGTTTAAATTCTTGTGAAAGATACCCATGGCTATAGGAAGTATCCGTACTAAGTCTACCTCACCAGGATCCTGCAATGAAGCCTCTCTGCACCCATTTATCTGAAGATTACCTTTATATTCTATCTATTGGGAAGTGGGGATTGATCTATGCCCCAGCATCATGACATAACAATTCAAAGGTCTGCATGTTTTATAAAGCAATTTGTAAAAGCACATTTTAGTCTGAAATTAGATTAAAGGGCTATTGAATTTTAAATGGCTTTATTTTGTCAAAACTGGCTGAACTTTGTTCAGGGCGCCATTGAATTTTGATTGATTTTTTTTTCTCATGTGAATTGAATGGTTTATTTGGACTCTGTTTCAAGTTACATTGCCCGGTGAATATACATAGCTCTTGGACGTTGTGAGCAAGAATAAGTGTTATGATTTTTTGGACTTAAAAGTTTATGTTTGGTTACTCTTCTATAAGATATATTATTTTTTACCCTTGTCAATATAATAAGTGTTATGTATTATCATTATATTAATTTTTTTTTAAATTTTTGTTTGTGTATTTTCATTATATTAAATTTTTTACAAAATGACCAAATACAAATAATGTTTACAAATTCACTATTGTTGGTCC
The DNA here is from genome assembly GCA_030064435.1 of Trapa incisa. NCBI lineage: Eukaryota > Viridiplantae > Streptophyta > Magnoliopsida > Myrtales > Lythraceae > Trapa > Trapa incisa. Next base: position 5,766,954 of record CM057765.1, read on the forward strand.
TTACCTCTAATTTGGAAATAAAAACTTAATTTGCACTTCAATAGATAGAGGATTAGAGTGAGGAAGAGTTTTCTCGTTTAAATAGTATATTATTTATACCTATTTAAATAGCATAAATTATAAATTGTGCAATTTAGTTTAGTGATATTTCAATATAACTTCAATTTAATGATTTTAACATGCCCACGGACTACATTTTAATGAAAATTAAAAGTTGATAATATGAGTTTCCAAAATTGCTTTGAAAATGAACATTTAAATAAAATATATCATATTCTCATTAGTATTTTCACAAAAAAACAACATAATTTAGATATTACTGAATTTTATCAACCAATATGATGAAGAATATTCAACGGATTCTTTAATACTAGCAAATATACCAAAAATACTCGGTGATATAACACTTCAACTATATATATTTATGCAAGTAGCCTTTGAGTACTTGTATGAAATTGACTCACACATAACCTTATTATTCTCATTATCATTGTCTTGTCAAAAAATTTATCAACTTTCGTAGATACTTTCATATATGAACAAATAAAATATTTAGTCACCATTGATCATTAATTAAATTAGACTTAGAATGAACTAATTATTATATTGTATGATTATTCTTAAGCGTGCACAACTTCTCTGATTTTGGCAAGACATTATGCTCAATGCACACAAATTATGACCCTGTATGAGCTTGAAAATAATTTTTATTTTATAAATCATGTCCCATGGTCACGTCAAAGTACATAGAGAAAATTAGCTTTATGCTTTTTGAGAAAGATGTCTCATCGAGTTAGATGGACCAAATAGATAGTGAGATTCATCGGACCTGGATATGTGTGGATTATTGCACCACATGCCATGGTGAAGCCCAACTTAACCTCTAGTCATCAAGATCAAACCCAAGGTTCAATATTAGAAAAGTAGAATCCCCTTTTGACTTCAACGGAGCATAAGAAGTATGCCCTTAGCAGCAACTTCTCCAAATGATCTACATGCCTCCATTGAGGAAGAAAGGTGTCACTTCTAGGGAACCATTCAAGGCAAGGAAGAAAATGATGAGGAGGCGAAAGCCTTTTTTGAAACATTATAAAACTAGTGAGTATAAGGTGATTGAGTAAATGGATAAGTTTAGAGGTATTAATGGTATCGGATCATATATTAACCCAATACATGATTAGACTTATAAATCTCGTTCTTTATAAAAATAAATAAAATATAAATAAAAATTAATAATTTTTAAAGAAAATTGAGATTTTGTTTGCACTATAATCACGAATAGTAATCTAAATGTGTTAAAAATAATCCAAAGTAAGAAATATTTAAAGGAAAATTGATCCAATTAGATTTTGGGGATAAGAATAGGATTGTACCGAAGTTAAACCAGATTGAACTATATCGAACCGATAATAAGTGGTTCAAATTTTTATTTTTCAAATGGTTTTAAAAATGGAAAAATAGTAAATTTTGTTCACCACTATGTAAAAAATAAATTTAGAATTTTTTACAAATTAGAGAGCAATTCGAATTAGGTCTAAACCCACCATAAAACAATTTTTGGTCACCAAATTCTAATTCAGTTGGACCGATCAATGGTAAGACTAGGTCAACATGGTCAATCCACTTAGCATACCAAATTGACAAGTCAGTACCACATAGGCATTTACAACCAACTATCGGACGTCACTTGGAAAACATGACCAATTAATCGCCAGACAAGCGGTTTAAAGCACTAATTAATCACCGTACAACACATGGCAATCATTATTGATTAACGAAAAGGAATATTTGCTGATAAGCCACATCAACTAGGGTGACTAATAAGAAAATGACATGTGAAAAATGTGATAAGTTAGCACACAACTATGATGTATGGGAAGACTAACTAATAAGTGTATTACATGTGATAGAGCTATGTCAGAAGGGCATAACCAATACTAGGAGGACACATGGCATTAACACATATCAACATGTAAGAAATATGATATATTTGTTAAGAATACGATCTCACATTGGATAAAATAGAGAAGTGTTGGAGGTTTATAAGGTTGGAAGGGTTCCACTACTTACAAGTCATGACTTTTAAGTAGACATGAGTCTAACCCCTTATCGGTCCACAATATCTTCTCTCATAATATTTAAATGGGTTAATAAAAAAGATGCTACATGACAAATTCTCTAAGAGCTCCAGTTTTTGAAAACTAGAGTTCTCATAATGGTCATTTTCTCAACAAAAAATGGTGCTTTTAGGTTTTTCGGATGTAACAACAAAATTTTCCCCATTCAAAAAAGTGAGTTTGTGAGATCCAACCCAAAAATATAATGGAATCCGAAGGTAGCACTGAGTATAAATCATAAATTTAAAATGGAGTCCATACCCTTACGTGACTCAGTGGAACTTCCCCTTGTCGGAAAATAAGGAAATGGAAAGAAATCAAGCAAGAATCAAGTTGAAGTGTGATTGAACCGACTCTAACCTAGAACTTTGCAATTTTTTTGGTGGATCTCAAAAATTGGAGAATGAGAAATTCTTGATCCCAAATCACAGAAAAATGATCAAATAATTTTTAGAAAAATAAATTGAGTCAATACAGGACAAATTTGAGGTGAACCAGCCAAAAGAAGATCGAAATTGGTCGAATAAGGTAATTTAATCATTGGAAACATGTACAATACAGTGCAAACTAGTTGATGCACACACTCTGTCCACGCGCATCTTTTGCCCTGCCCGATTGGGAGATTTGGACTTGACTGTGAATACGTGAATCATACTCTAGAATGTCATATTTCTACCAACAACACACGGTGGAAAAATTCACTAAAACACTGATAGATTCCCACACAATATAAATTGTCATAGATATGCCATCACATCCCTCTACCATCCCACGAGATTAATTTAAGAATCATGGCTTCAAATAGGAGAATTCTCATTTGAAAGTCGAAAGAGATCCTCTCAATGAGTTGTTCGATATCGAGAGCAAATTCTCTCTCCTAAGACCATCAAACCTATTGAATTTGGTGTCCCTGAGCTTGGGCAAAAGCCAGCTCTTTTTTATAAACCGGAAACCCACATTAACAACCTCTCTACTGGCACTGGGCCAACTCTTTTTGAAGGAAAATTCGCTATCGACGGGCATCCCAAAATACCACCAAAAAAATCCTATTACCTCATTCCCACCTCAACCACCAAGTTGCATTGGTCCCTAGGCAAAGAGGTAAGTTTCATGGCTCCATCCGGTCAAAATGCCCTTGATAGTGCTATGTTTCTGACACACTTCCGTAAATCGTGAAATAACGACAATTCCAACCACCACAAAGCACAATCAAAGTGTCAATGTACTTAAGAATATGTCAAATTTTCATTGCCACCAACCCCATCCTCATCGTTGACTCTCTGGGACAACCCCATCCTCGTCGTTGACTCTTTGGGCCAACCCCATCCTTGTCGTCGACTCTCTAGGAAAGTATTACGCCTAAATTGAATCTATGTCATTTTCTGGCGGACGACCAAGGGAAGTTAAAATGAGCATTGTTCGAGCCATGGATGGCCAAAATAAGGTCGTAGGGACCTACAGAACACAATGAGGACCATGATAGTATAGTTGGTTTGAGGACCATGATAGGATAGCTGGTCGAGAAAATTGATATGTTTGCTAAGAAGAAAATTTTAGGGACTAAAATGGGAATATTAAAAAGTTAAGGATTGATAGTAAATTTCAAGAAGTTGGAGGTGCTGAAAAATAAGGCTAGGACAACATTAGGGACATAAGAAAAATAATCTAGAAGTGTGAAGACCTAAGGAGATAAAGATAAAAAGAGTATGGACAAAAATTTAAAATTTGTAAAGTGTAGGGGTAAAAGAGCAATTTAAGCAAATGACTAAATTATTATTTAAAGAACTTTAGGGATTTAAGGGACATTACGAGAAAGTTGGGTACTGGAATAAATAAGCTAGGAAGACTAAGGACAAAAGGCAACTTTCACATGTACAAGGGGCAAATCGGTAAATACTAGGAGAGTAAGGACTAAAGTGCAATTAGAGGGATTTTAATGACCAAATTGTAAATGTAGGAACTTCAAGGACTCGAGGGGGCTAAGTCGAGAATTTAGGGAGTAATTGGGCGAAAATAAAAGTAGTAAAGATCAAATGGGGAGTTTTCGCTCGACATAGCTGTCAGGCTGACATCAAATCAATTTCCATTGATGTAGTTATTTTATCACACATAGTTCAAACCAAGCCCCACGTCATCAGAACCTCCGTTGGAAGGAACGCATTCCAACCTCGAGGTGATGGGATTACCGACACGAGTCCAATTAGATCGTCCACATTTCTTTATGCAAATATCTAAACTTAGAATAACTTAAAAGATTTCATGTTGGTAAGAAAAATGCACATGAAATTGATAGGAAACATTCATGTATGAAGTGAAGTTTATCATGTCGTGTATTAATTAATTTTGGTAGACTTGATAGCATAACATGCTATGAACTTAATAGTTTAGTATGCTATACATGAAACATGATGTTAGAATAGGTATAATCATCCTACATGAATACATTTATGAGATTGATTGTGCGTGGCATGAATATGATTCATGATATTGTTGTGCTTGAGTATGATTTGACATGTATACATTTATATATATATATATTTGAGAAAATATTGTGAGGGCCTCAACAAGATACCTAAGAGAGGTAGTGTCGTGAGTCGGGGTTGACTGGGAATGGGGAGATAGGGTGGGTGTGTTTACAAAGGCTTTCAGGTCATCCATGGAACTATGAGGGGTCCATTTTATGCTTGTGTGCGAGGAGTTACCAAGGCACGTGTATATCGTGTTATGGGGCACACGGTGGGTCATTGTGCTATACAGATGATTGGAGGTCATAATATCCTTATCTCGATAAGGAGATGTGTCACTATGATACATTGGGAATGTATAGCGGGACACCCATATATTCATCGCCCCTATACACACTCATGTGTGAGCCTCCAGTGGGAGAGAGCATGGTTGGACCATGAATTGTGACTATTTAATTCTCTAATGAACATTGCACATGCATGAGTAGTTTGATTATTCATGATAGACATGTAGAATGTGTGAAAGTATGTAAATTGAATAAATATTATGTGTATATAAGAATTAACTCAAGTAATTATAATTTTAACAACTAAGAATACTAGTGACAAATGAAAACCATTTTATATTCTTAACTTTGGGTAGAGGATTGGGGGTTCGGGCCATGAAGTGGCTCGATGTGGGAATACCTGCTCACTAAGCTAGAAGCTCACCCACTCCCAAATATTTTTAGGTAATAGGAATAAATTGGAGATAACTGTACAACCCAAGTATTTATCACCAAGGCTGAAGACATTTATCAGGATTGTTATTTCATTAGGGCTTTTCTTATTATATTTTGAAATTCTGTATCACTTTGAAAAGAACTTTGTCATATGATGTTATGTAAAATGTTTTGATATTCTCAGTTTTTTGTACACTTTTTATTATAATGGGGACGATACTCACCTTTGTAGTGTAAGGAGGATGTGACAGCTTGTAAGCGAATCAAACCAGTAATTGGGGTCGGGGCATTACAATTTAAATGGTATTAGAGCCCATAATTTCAAAACATATTTTTGAAAATGAAATGATTTGGGAAGTGAAAAAAATGAGAATAATAACTGATAAAGCCTTTGTTTAAAATATTAAAAGATTACAAGAATTAATCAACACTTAAAAATTTCCTAAAACTTGTTCTAAAAGAAGGATCATGTCATATAAACCGCTGAATAGAAAACCCTAGTGAACCACACCATAGTAGGGTTGGTGGGTCACACGTCTTGAGCTTTGAAATCATGCATAGTGTGTAATTTAGAGCAAATCTCAAAACCGTAAAATGCTCTCGGTCGATCCAATCGGACTCGCCGTCATTACTCCCACTCATCATGTGTACTAGAACTTGTTCGTTACGTTTTCCCTGTATCCTACCTCAAAGTCCTGACTTAAATGATCTCTTATTATTTCTATAAATGTCAGAGTAGGGTATAGAGATCAGTTCAAGCACCCCAAATTTTCTTACAATTGTTACATCGTAACTTCCTAAAGAAATCACGACTTTTGCCCATCGGGCTCGGTTTATTCGACTCATTTATTGAATAACTATCCTTTAACTAACCTTATTGTAAGGTTAATTACTATTTGCTTAAGGTCTTAACCCATCAAGATTATACTTTTCTATATGATTAAAATTTCTACATTTACCACTTAGGTGCTTTCCTTTCTCAAAGTTACATTTTGGTCCCTAAGTTAGGCAAAACTTCTATCTTGCCCTTTATGCCTTAAAGTCTTTTCTTTTTGGATCCTAGACTTCTCCAAGTCTTTCATTTGGGTCCTCAACTCTGCTTGAGTTCCATTTTGGTCCCCAAAACACTTTAGTACATTTCCTAAGTCTCATTTTCCACTATTTATAAAATAGTCCTTAAGTTGGGAAAAATTATCATTTTGCCCTTACTCTTTTAAACTTATCATTTCGGGACCTTTGATTTTTTAAATCTTCCATTTAGGTCCCTAGACTTTCTTTAGTCTCATTTAGGTCCTTGGACTTTCCAAAAATCACTTTTGGGCACACAAACTTCTTTATTTGTACTTTAGTCCCTAAATTATCTCTTTTGTTATATTTAGGTCCTTAAGCATTCCAAACATGTCAACCTAGTTTCAAAACTTCACGAATCTTTCCAAATGGTACTAAAACTTCATTAAGACCCTTAAAAAGACTCCAAATAAAACTTATTCTCAAATGGGTCCTCTAACTTTTCCATATTTACAATTTAGTCTCCAGCATTTGCTCCCTAATAAAAATATCCTAAAATATTCTCAAACTCTGTTATGAAGTCCCTCTAGCATCCCTCTAGGTCATAGTAGACTCTGTTTGGCTAGGGTTATCTGGAACAGTGACAATCAAAATTAATTGTAAACTAATAACTTAACGAATATAAGTCAGGTAAAGGCCGGAAACTCACGAGAGGCGATGCCTCGATTAGTGGCACTAGTGCAATTCAAAAGATAACTCTCCAAGGAGTTCATGGAAACTTGAAATACCTCAAACAAAGATTTGAGATATATGTAATGTCCATTTTACTAAACTTTATTATTAGTGAAGATATTATGAATTTCTCATAATTAATTCAACATCCACACCTACCCAAATCATGTGAGGTTGGTGCATTCAAAAGTTGATGCCATTGGGAGTTTATTGAATTTTTCTCAACTATTGTTGGCCATCGAAATTTACTCCCAAAACATATGCTATGTTTCTAACTAGAGTGAGTATGGTACTATTTGATCTCGTCGGTGATGGTAGAGGGAATGTCGATCGTCGAGAGGGTGGCATTGGAAATCTAACTCTTGTAGTTTTGGACACCAAGAATGTCACAATTAGTGGCCGAACGAAGAAACAACGATCTCTGCAAATGCTCTCACCGTAAAATGAAGCTATTTGGATTTTAGAGAGAATTCTAATCAAAACTGACAAGAAAAATCCAAGTTTTATATGGTCGAAATCTAGACTCACGTGGCTACCTAACTATAGCTCATTTGTATTATTCCATAGCATGTGACTCTCTTAATGAATTAATTTTCCAAGTGGTGGGTTTTAGATTTTCGTGTGGGAAATTTCAGGTTTTTAACTGGGATGGACACTTCCAGTCGAGCAAGGAAGATGACACGCGTGTGCCTGACATGGTGCATTGACTGGTTCGTACTATACCAAACTAGTTTCAGACTAATTTCTTAGTCGACTTAGTCATTTCTTGGTCGGTTTACCCTTTTTTTGGCCAGTCTTGGCCCAATAAAAATTTCTAAAATTTTTTTGTCCAATTACCTATTATATAGACTTAAGAATCACCTCATTTCGATTTGTTTAGCCCCCATAAAAATCGGGGACTTTGTGACCTAAGTCGGTTCAAACCAGATTCGAACCGATTCTTTCTCAGGTTTTTCCCGATCCTTATTTTCTAATCTCAGTATGTTCTCTACGACCTATTATAACCTCTGTTATCGCTTTAGGTATCATTTTTAAACCATATTCTTAACTCGGTTCGATTCGTATTTTGTTTCTATAGTTAGCCTTATTTCTCAGTTCAATTTGACTTGGTTTCAGGTTTGGAAATTCTTGGCGTTACACATGTCGCCTAGTTTAGAGGTACGGATGGTTCGTTCACATGACAGCTGAAAACCTTATGAAATAAGTGAAGTATAGAGTTGGAAACCTTATGAAATAAGTGAAGCATTAATTTTCCAGTATGTCAGACCCTAGGTGCATAGGAGCTGGGGTCACTTATATGACTAGAAGTGTTAAAACGGTTATTTGATGTCCAAAATCCATACGAAAGATTCATGATTAAGTGAGTGTTCAATGTAAAATCTCAAAAATAGTCACATTTTAAAAATACATGGCTTTTAAATAAATACTCATATGATATCGAATGAAATTGTCAAAATGTTTTTAATCTAAAGGTTGATATTTGATTTTATGAGTGTTATATGTTAAACCCCAAAATAGAAATATATTTTGAAAAATTTAAGAAGATTAAGGCATGCCTCATTTCAGCATATTGATTTGACTATTACTCCCGACTAAATGTTGTATGTTTGAAAATGTATGATTTCTTAATTTTATGCTTATTGATAAAAAAATAAGTATATATTAATTATTTTGAGTAGAAATTAAGATTGAACGTATTTATTTATATTTTTCTAAAAAATTATATATTTATGAACTTATAAGTTCCATTTAATAGAAAAAGTTTAAACTTTTTAAGGAAATTATGTGGCCATTTTATAATGAGAGTATTACATCCTCGCTAGGCTACATTAATGTGGCGTCCACCACAGTAGAAGTGAGGCCCTAATGGGTTATTATGTTAATATGGGGGAATCAAGTTGGGGGCAATCAAGTTGTTGTGTGATACGAGTATTTCATAATTAAAAATAATTACTTCCTTTATTTCAAATTAATACCTCTCAAGTAGGCGATCACATGGTCTCATTTTACTTGTTCTTCTGTTGTACAATTCAATGATATTGATAAAAATAAATAAAAATTGACTTGTTCATTAATTAATTATAAGACTGTATCCAACCATTTTTAAATCGTTAGCTCTGAGTTTGTATTTCATAATTCATTATATATCAATTCATTTTTGGTAAAATATTTGTACTTAATTTGTTTTTTTTATAAATGGTGAGTATGAACTTATTTTTCATATATTATTAAGATTCGATCCATTTTTTTTATAAATTATTGATTTTTATCTTATATTTGATAAATCGTTGAAACTTGGCTAGTATCATATGTGTTTTATGTATATAAACATATGGGTGTGTGAGCCATACTTAGTTAATGATTAAAATCGAATCTCAGTCTATCTTTTATAAATAATCTATTGCTAGTCATTTTTTTCGTTTAAAAAATTATGAGATATCAACATATATTTAATAAACGATTGGGTAGTAATTCACATTTGGTAAATAATTAGATTTTAGCTCATATTTTATAAAATATTAGATTATTATCTATCTTTTAATAATTAATTATTCAATTTTTTAAATTTTGTTGAGTTATTATCCGTATATTAAATAATATAACATATTTGTTGTCTTTTAAAATTACTATTTTATAAATGGTAGAGTTTTGGCCTGTATTTTATAATTTGTTGGTATATTATTCAGATTTTAATAAATTACATATATATTATTTTATTTGTATTTTTCTATACTCATTTTAAACATGCATACATACATTTTTATAAATCTCTAAAGTATTTTGTTAAGTACAATTAGACTTGTTATTAATAATCTTACTCACATTTACTTGGGATTTTGTTCTCTCGATTATTGTTCGATCTATGAGGTTGCTGCACGATCACATATTTTGTTGACCAACACAAGGTTTACTGTTCGGGTATTATGTTGGGTTTTATGAGTATTACTCGTATTATTCTTTAACTATTTTTATATCTACGATTTAGTCATTTATTACTTGATTCAATTGATTCAATATTCGGCTTATATTATTTTACAAAGTGACTGTTAATCTTATTAAATTCACAAATTTACCCAAAAATATTTTCTAATTACATTTAGTTCTCTAATTGTTCTAATATTGCATTAATGTCCCTAAATTTCTATTTTTTTTATTTTAATCACAAATCTTTTTAACCAATTTTTTTAGATTATTATCTTATAATTTCTTTATTTTCATCTCATGCATTAGATATTTTTTTATTTGTAATTCAATACTCAAGTTATCCAAAATTACATTTTAATCCCTAAATTTTTAATTTTTTAAGCTCAATTTCTAAACTTCAAAATTGGTATTACATACTCCTAATCGTTTTTCTAATGTTCACACGATTATTTTAAATTCTTACCTTAGTAAATTATGTCATTTTTTGCTCGATTTTAGGTTTGCCGAAAACAAAATATTGGAGCGAATTTTAGATCAACCACTTTAGGGGATTTACTTTTTTTGAGCCGTGGGCATTGGACATATTCATCCTCTGTCGTTGCAGCTAGGTTTGTTCCCCCACATATTCATTACCAAGCTCCTACAACAAACATAATTTCACAGACACTATCAAACGAAGATGGAATGCCAAGGCTGTTGCGCGACCAAGAAAGAGGCCCGGAGCTGGTGACTATTGAAGGGCTCACTTCCGAATGCGAGTGTAAACTCCGGTAGCAGACTGGGACCAAACAAGCGTTGAAATTCTGATTAGAGGCACAATAAAACTGGGAAGCACCTTGCAAGAGACCAAATCCTCCTTAGATAGGACTGTCCCTAGATTCCTCTGACGCGTCCTCCTCCTCCTTTATTTAAAGGATGCCACTTACCATCATAAGCCACTTTTATAAAGCAATCTTAGGGTACTGATAAGATAACTTAAATAACTTATCCTATTTCTCTCTTGTTGACGTTATTGCTTATTGGCAGTATACATACGAGTCTCACTTTAGAAGAATAGAAGTGAATGGTAACTCTTATATATATATATATGATGAGGATTCTAATGAAGTTCTTATTAATATGAGTCTTCTACATTTTTGCTTGTATTCACTGGTATTTTGAAGTTTATTTCTGTTATTTGGGATGCTCTATTTTGGGAGAGATACCTCTTGAGTGAGTGCAATAAGATTAGGATTTCAAGAAATCACAACTTTGTCCAAGAGGAAGCAACAAGGGAAGGGAATAGGAAGAAACATAAAACGGGGAGATGCAAGAAAATTTGTGAGTGGTAGATTGTTTGCAACATACTCTACCCTTATTAGAAGAAGAAAAGAGATGTGGATAGAAGGGAGCATCTTTTTTTCAACTTGTGATTCAATGGTTGAACTATAATCTATAATCATTGGATCATGCTTGAGAGAATGCTTGAGATCTAAATAAATTTGGAAAATTATTGAGGAAGATGTCCGTACAACAACCAGTGGAGTAGAATAATGGGGATCGAATAATTTTTAAGCTCAATATTATATATTCCAAAGGATATATATAATAATGATTGAGATTATTGTCAATATAGATACTTAAAAGGTCATTTAGAGTTCAATCAAGCAAATATTTCAAGGTTCTAATAAAATAAAAAAAGAACAATTGCATGCACTTAAAAGTGAAATTTAAATTCTTGCCATGAGTATGGGAGAAAGTGAAAATGTACAAGAACTCTCATAATTATAAATAAAATGTGGGCATCTAAGAAAAGAACAGAGAATAGAAAATACGAATGTAGGAGTATTTAACACCTATAATGTTACCGGCGACGATTAAAAAGTTACGGTACAAATAACACTCGTACCGATGAAATGTAGGGATTGGGAACAGTACCCCTATATTAGTTTATTTACATTTTTGCTACCAGTGATAATAAATTCGAAAATTATTGAAAAACGAAAATTATTGAAAATAGCATTTTTTTTTTAAGTATTCACGACACTGTATAGCGGATCCTAGCGTGGGTGCTAAACCCACGAGCTAGAAGGCGGTTGGAATTAACTACCCTATAATAGTTATTTTCGTTTTTCCCAACAGTAGCAGTTCATATATTTAAAAAGTGCATAAAGTCGACCATTATGGGAAACAACGATGGGGCAAAAGAAGGTCAAGAAAAGTGAAATTCACATACAATAGGCGGGCCCTATAGAAGGGATTCCCAGTCTATTGTTTGCGATTTTTATAGCTACGAATCAGAGAAGGGCACGGTGACAGACTCATCTCTGATTTTGCTTAATCAAATATGGTGATTGAAGCCCATAAGAGGCAAAAAGGGGACAAGAGTTGGAGCCCACCTCACTCCAGTTTTTTTTTCCTTTCCTCTAAATTTATTTCTTCTGGGAAATACCAAAAGAAAAGGAAAACGTCTATGAATACAATAATGAAATTGAGCAAAAAAAAAAATGAACAGCTATTGATTTGACCACTCATTGCTCCCAAACAAAATCCATGTTGGCAGTTACCTTACCATGTCGTTTGCGTTCACCTCAAAGAGTTTTGAACTTCACACTTAAGATTGCTTACATGGGCAATAGATGAAGATCGAGTTTGCTGATGATTGATCAGCTCAGGTCCCAGATACTGGATGGTGACAACTGATAGGTCGGCCTACGCCGTAAGAGTAAAAGGAAGGGGGGAAATTATTGTATGTGCTTGGACATGATTATCTTTGATGCCCAGGCTGCTATTGTTGTTTTCTTGGACTGTCATTGTCGGTGTCTCTGGCATTCACATTAAGGATTTGCTTTGACGAGAGAAATCTAATCTGTATCACAGTGGTCTGACTCGGGGTATTGTCGTCTCTCCCTCAAAGTGTCCTATACATTGTCTTCCAATGGTCCTCTCATGCTGCTCCTGCTTCCATGTTAATGAACGACCAAAAGAAATCCAATAAAGCATGAGATTTACCAGATACGCAAGAAATTATTAGCAGCATGTTCTGACACGACTGTGGATTCTCTTGATCCCGAAAAAGAGCCACCAAATCTGTGTGCTGCTGGTTCTATTTGTTTTCATTGGATTCTCTTCTTTTGGTTGTACAATTTAAAGCTCTCTGCCAGTGATGATCTCATGATTTCCAAAAGCTCTCTCTCTCTGGAAGTCTAAGGAAAGTATTGGATCATGGGCACTGATAAAGAAAGGTCCTCTCAGTCTCAGTCAGAGTCTCACTGTGTTTGCTTGCTTACACAGTAAAACTGGGCACAATCAGTAGTAAAATAGAATCAGTGTCATGTGTTCATCCTAATGAGTGGGTTTTGGGTTTTTCCAACACGGTTCTCTTTTGACTTATATAGGCAGGAAGGTGATAACCCAAACAAAATGTACGGTCTATGAAGTCCACTAGTCATGGTTGAACTTGTTTTGCATCCATAGCAAATCTAGAAAGATACTGCTTTAATTTAATTAATTCATTCAATCTCTATCTGTCTAATCGCCCCCACTGCCCTCCCTCTGACTTCCTCCACAGAATCCTTTCCCTCCAACACTCTTCCTGATTTATACAAGAAGAGAGGGACAGGTGCTTTAACCTTGAAAGTGACAATGAGATATGGGACACTGAGTAATTGCAGGGCATACCGAAAAAATACAAGAAAAATTTAAACCAAGGTAAGGTGAGAGGATAGAAGGTGGGGGCACCTAGCCTGCTAGTTTGCTTCATAATGCTCAAGCAGCCTGTTGGCTTCCCTAAGCCCGCTGAAGTAGGCACCATGAGTGGTGGAGTAGTGGGTTCGATGCGTTGCCTCCCCTGCAAATAGGATTTGCAGTCTAAACAATGATTCTGCATTAGGCAGTGGCTCTGCCAGAGCGTCCAAGTCATCCCCGCTTGAACCCACCTGCACATAGGAATATGACCCGAGGAAAAGCGGGTCGGATCCCCACTTGCTCTTAAGTACCCGGGTGATATTGATATCCAAGCCCCTGTTAGAGCCGCCGTTGCACGACTTTTTTGACGGGTCGGGATTGGGATTGGGATTGGATAGCAAGCACGACACAGTGCTCGAGACCCCATCGATGATCTCCTGGTCCATGAGCTCCTCGAGCTCGAGGGCTTCGTCCCCTGCAAACCAGGAGAGCAGAATGTTGGAGTTTTTATGGATGGGGCAAATGGAAGCCGTCCTCCTCATCCACCGCGGCACTTTCATTTTGCGGCAGTTGCTTATCTCTGAATCCGATGGATGAAAAGCCATCTGCAAGAAGGGGAAATTGTCAGAGCGGTGGCTCGGGCCCTCCTGGATGAACAGCTTGTTAACTACCCCGAACCCGAGCCTGGATATGGCCTCAATCTTGAAATCGGGAAGGGGCGGACAGAACAAGCCCCGTCCTTGTTGGGAAATCCCAGCCTTCAGCACCCCTAGCGAGACCGTCACAATCACATGATCAGCCGAAAGTACAGATCCGTCGCTGAAGTGTACCTTCACCGGCCTATTAGCATCATCATCTTCGCAGCAGCGGCCGTAATGGCCGGCAAGATCCCACTGGATCCTCGAGACCTTGCGGTTGAGCTGGATCATGCCCTTTGGGAGAGCCGAGGCGAGGTGGTCGATTATGCTCGAGTACCCTCTGGCGATCGTTACCTCCTCCCCCGGGAACATCCTGTACTCTCGCTCAGCAATGAAATCGAGCCTGAAGAGATCCCCTGCAGAAGTGTAGGTTCGCTGGGTGTTCTCGTGCATCGAGAAGGTTGCTTCCTCCAGGGCTCGGATCGTCTCATCTCTTAGGTGGTGGTCGCTCCTCTGCCAGTAAATCTCAAGGCCTTTCCTGAGAAATGACCCGAGGCTCCCTCCTCTTCCTGCACAGGCCTCCAGTGCTTCGGCTGCAATGTCATAATAGTACTTATCGTCTTTGGAGCTCGAGGAGCCTTCTTCCCATGGATTCCCAGCGAAACCCATCAGGACCCTGAACAGAGTCGAGACCCGCTCGACGATACAAGGGCTCACCTCGTGGCCGCCTTCAGCCATGGTCACGGACCCGTCCAGGAACCCGTGCATGCACTCCCATGGCTGCTCCGACACCAAGGCCTGGATCTCCTTGGCAATTCCGTGAATCGGACTGCCGTCGATTCCATGGATCCAAGTGGCGCCCATCTCCACCCTGTTGCCTCCGAACTCGGACGTGTTAATTCGGCCTCCGATCCTTGACCCACCCTCCACCACGAGGAGCTCCAAGGCCGCATCATCCATTGAGCCACCCCTGCTGATGCTTGTGTAGAGCTTGTTAGCAGCAGTGAGCCCGGCCATGCCGGCCCCGATTATGACAATTCTAGGCTTCTTGGTCTGCTCCATCTGTCACAAACTCTACACTGGCACCAGCTTTTCTACCTTTGAACTGGTGCAGAAAGAGAGAGGGGAGTGAGCTACAGGAACAGGAATGTAGAAGTTAAAGAGACCAGAACGAATGAGTAGTAGTAGGTAGAAGGGGTGGTTGAGAGAGATTGAGAGTGATAACTGATGATGATGATGCAGGAAGCAGGGATTTATAACAGATCTAGTGCGTCCAGGGGGGGTTTATTTATTTAAAAGAACTCATATGGCATAGAGCATCCACCCAATATAATTTTATTTGATGTTTAGTAATATAAAACTTTTCTAATAATTAAGAAATTCAATTTATTTATCAACTAATAATTTTTTTATGTTATTCAATTAAAGTTTTTTTGTCTCAAAATTTAAGTTTTATTAATTAATCATGGGTAAAATAATTTATTGTGATTTCCATACGTCACATTGATGTATACCGTCCAATTTGTGGTAATTTTCGTTGTAATGGTATCTCCGGTATGCTTCTCATGTTGTTTATGCTCTGTAGTTTCTTCTTCACCACAAAAAAAAGGTATACCTAGCACGCATTCAAATTGGTGAACCACGTAAATTTTCTGATCATGGGCTATCATTTCAACTATCATATAGCTATATATATTTGTTTTGGTATCACAAAGGAAGAGGATGCAAATACCTTATTATTCCCATTTAGTTTATCAATGAGATAAACATATGTCAATTTAATTGTAACTTTCCCTAGTCATTAACAAGTTCATATCATTTTATCTTCCCAAATCTAAATGTATGACTAATTGTAATTAACCAAATTTTCTATCATCATAACTTAGTGTATAACTTGTGTAGTATCCAATTATTTGTTAGTTGATTTATTAAGTAGTATACTTCAATTATCATACTCTAACTCATATTTAGAATATCTTACCGAACACTTAATTAAAAATTTCATAATTAAATCTCAAGTTCACAACATTTTAAAATATATATTCTAGGAAATTGATCTTCATATTATATTTCAGTAATTATATTGTTTTGATATTTTAACTTATTAATATTAATTTAATATTTGTATTTCTTCTATATTTCTTACTTTCTTAAAATGTTTGTGAAGATAGAATGTAATAAGTGGATTGAAATAAATATGTAAATACATTTACCATTCTCACATTTACTGTAAAATTCAATATTTCTCAATATACTTTACAAGTTTATTTCTAAAATGAGTCATTATAAGCGTTTACAATTTAATAATTTTTTTAAGATAATTTTTTTCCATTTCCAAAAAAACTATCATAATTACTCAACTCTTACTCTTGGATGCACCCAACTTAACATATTACCAAGTTTGCATTGTAGCGAACTAGTTTTTGGTGAATAAATAGGATGGTTAAGTCATTTTTGGTCGTTTATTGATCGGTTCACCTCTAATTTGGCCGGTTCTTTACCCAATTTATTTTTCTAAAATATATTTGTTCAATTCCATACAATTTGAACTAGAAAATGATCATTTTCTAATTTATCTAACCCTTCTAAAAATTGGGGGTTTACCGATCAGAACCGATTCAATCCATTTTGGTCGTCTCTAGGCTAATTCACCTTTGATCCAACTGGTTTTTGGATCATTTATTTTTTCTAAAAAAAATATTATCTAATTCCACATCAATCAACAATTTCTATTTTTTGATTTTTATAACATCTCCTAAAAATTCAAGGCTCTACCTCAAGTTGGTTTGATCCCGATTGGAACCGATTTTCACTTGAACTTTTATCAATTCTTGATTTCCAATCAAGTGAGGTTATTTAAGGGTAATTTCATGAACTTATCAATCGTCTAAAGTTATAGTACGAACTGATTCTTAATACGATTTTATTTTCAATCTTGGTTTGAGTTTTCGTTCTTGTTTCATCATCAATTTTTCCAGTCCGATTAGGTTAAAATCTGATTTCAAAATTTTCAATGTTACAAGTCCAATCGGACTTGATGTTAATAAACTCAGTCACATCAACTTGGGATCATGCTTAATTGTTGAGAATAGATCCCACATTGGATAAAATAGAGAAGTGTTATGGGTTTATAAGGTTGGAAGGGTACCACTACTTATAAGTCATGACTTTTAAGTAGATATGGGCCCAACCCCTTATTGATCCACAATACCTTCTCTAACATGGTATTAAAGCTAGTGGACTCGCACTCGTATTCGACCTCTGGTCGAAAGCTCGGCTCGTGGTCTGCTCGAGTTGGATGGAGGAAAAAATACCCAACTCGAGGCCATTGTGTCCTCCCTCCTTCGAGACCGGAAAGGGAATACCCGGCTTGTAAACAGGTGTTGAGAATTGCACGTTGCACGTGATACAATGTGGGATCTATTCTCAATACCCGAGCATTTTTTTCTCCTCCATCCAACTCAGGCAGACCACGAGCCGGGTTAAGTAGACATGGGCCCGACCCCTTATCGGTCCACAATACCTTCTCTAACATTAATTATATATATGGACTATTTGTTCAACCTATAACATCATTTACTCAATTATAACATATTTGGTTATAAGATATGATTTTATCGATACTTAATTGTATCGTTTCTTAAGTTCTTTATTTTATATTTTGTTGTTAACGATTGAACATGTAATTAACTTCTTATAATCCTTATTATTCTTTAGTTTATCTGTCACGTCCCGACTCGATTTCGCCTCAGTCGGGGTCCCATGTACCCTGCCAACCCCCGCAACATTATTGAGGCGAGTACCATTACAAGGATAAAATTGGTGAGACCAATGCTCAGAACTGTGTAAACTGATAAAAATACAACAAAAATTTTGAACTTTTTGTATCAAAGTTTGTTGTTAGGACTCCTGAAAATGAATAGTTAAAAATAACAGGAATAGTGTGCTTACCTCGTAATAAGGGTGTAAAGCTCGCTATTTGGAGTTAAGGAAAATTAGGAAAAGAACTTGTCAACCCGAGTGATAAAACCGAACCGGTTCACAAATCCGATCATCGGGGAACAGGCAAATTGGAGAATTTACAACTCTCGATTGACCCAAAAGGGTTCATAAACCTTAGAAAAGAACCTTAGGACAAATTGGGAGAGAAAAACCAAACCGGTTCGGGTGAATCTGATCCAAATCGGATTGAACTGGTTTATGAACTAGAACTGATAGAGAGAGGGAAAATCAGGAAATTTATAGATACCAAGTGATCTAAAGAGTCACATAAGTAATGAAAAAGGACTTTAGGATAAATGTGGGATGAAAACCAAACCGGTTCAAGTGAACTGGATCCGAACTGGATTGAACCGATTTGAACCGGATGCTAAATTCATTTCTCTAGGTTAGAGGATTCCAATTTGAGAGTTGAGGCCTCCATTGATAGATAATGAATTTAGAAATTTTTAATTTTGAAAAACTCGATCCAATCGGGCATGAACCGACTGGTTTAAACTTTGAACCTGGTTCGGACCGATTCAGAATAATGTCGTCTTCTTCCTTCAGATGACAACACTGTTCACTCATTGGAAAATCGAACCAGTGCCGAGGAAAAGGAAATGTTTCCGTTCAATATGAATGATTGTCACAAGGTGCCAAACGGATGATTGATGAGTCCTCGAGCTCCCTATAGAAAGAGTCCCTCTCCATTCATCCTCTCTACACCTGAAAATCTCACTTTCTCTCAGCTACTCAGTTTTTTGATGAAACTCGAACCCAATCTCTGATATAGGATATTTTTTGAGCCAAAGAAGGCGTGGTCAGGTTCCTTAGAACCATAGAGAACACCTACACGGTGGTAGTCTCCAATCACTCCGAGGGTAATTGGAGAAGCGCTGACATGATCGAACATTGAAGTAGCTCCGACGAACTGAAGCTGCCCTATTTCTATCGAGCTAAAATCAGAGAATTCGAGCCCTGCTGAGGCCAAATCAAGCTCTCCAAACACCTTCTCAGCCCTCCTAAGGTCGAATTAGAACTAAAAGGTAAGCCAATTTGGCTCTACTCTGTAATTTCCGACCGGTGCTAGAGAGAACTGATAGAATTTTGATGATAAAATTCTCACTCAATTCAACATCAATTGATGCAATTCTTGATCATAGGAGTAACCTCAGGAAGAGAGCTATCTGCCAAATTGAAATCTCGGATAGTCGCGCCCCCCGACGGTAATCATTCAAAGCTTTCTCTCTATGTGTTCTATTTTTCGGCGAACCTCCGTTTGAGCTCGTTACGACGTCAAATCATGTGATTCAAAGTGAAAAAATCATGTAGGAACTCTAATTTAACTCCAATTTCAACAATTAAACTTGTTTGGTCGATCAATTTGATGAAATCAAATTCGGCTGTGTTGGAAAGTTGAAATTGAGGGAAAATTTGGGGATTTCAAAAATTCGAGGGACTAAAATGTAATTTTATAAAATTGAGGGCCTATTGGGCATGATAAGAATGTTGGAGGACCAATTGAGCAAATTTTAGAATTTTTGGCATAAAACTTACCATTTTTGTAAAGGAGGGGCAAAATGGTAATTTTGAAAAAATTGAGGACCAAATTGGGAAACTTAAACCCATTTTTGTGAAATTGAATAAATTGAGGCCCTAAGGGGAATTTTAAAAGTTTCGAGACTCAATTTGGTGGAAAAATTGACATTTGAGGCCTAAAGTAAAAGAAAAAGGACTTTAGGGGACCCAATTTCAAATATTTGAAAAGTTAGATATTTTTAGTTATTCATAATAAATGAAAGCTATCAAGCAAAATGATAATGAACAAAAATGTTCATATCGTGTAGGAACACGAGATATTAGGAACACTGGCTGAGGCAAATCTCGCACAACAAGAAAGCCAATTTAGAGGAAATATAATGCACGATTGGGTGAGTGAGATTTAATATCATACCCGGTTGGGATGATAAGCACCTCAAAAATGAAAACTCACTGCTAAGTGGTATTGTAAACATCACACTTGAGAGGAGTGATGTGGAAATGATGCGGAAAAACTACTTATCGGTTGTATGTAGATCATACTCGGTTGATATGATGAAACTACCTGGAAGGAAGTGGAAAACCTGCTTATCAATTATAAGCAATGATATCCTCATACTCGGTTGGTGTGATGGACGACTAAAAAGTTTATTTTATCACAAGTGTTCTTCTATGACTGTGTACTATTGCTTAAAATTTTTGGCAGACCTTATTGATGGGAGCTCGAATAGCTCAGTTAGGCCGGGGGCCTCGGTTTTGGAAGTTAGGGGCTAATATGCCCGATTTTGAAAATCTCGAACATTGGGTCCTAGGCCAATTGGTACGAGCAGAAGCTTGTAAACAAACATAATCTTAAGCCATAAAAATTTAAATGAATGAGTTGTTTGGCCATGGTACCGAGACATGACCGACATACTCGATGGACTGTGGGTAGTGCGACATATCAGGTCCTTAGACCAGTCGAGACAAACAACTACAGGTCTAGTTGAGGGTCGGGGCTGTTGGACCAATGGAACCATAGATTATATGGCTTATGTGGAAAAATTATTGATTTGTGCATGCACTATGTTACGGGACCTTCAAGATGTCCAAGAGGGGTAGTGATGCGTCCTAGGGCTTTGGACAACCTGGTGGAAATAAGGGCAATTAGTCATACCTAAAGTCTTGAGAAGCTCGATGTAGCTTCATACACATGAGACCGGGGTGAGAACGGGATGAGGTCTCTATCATCATATGGACACGGAGTTTTATTATGGCATTGAGGGTCAGATGTCGCGTACATCCACTCATTCTCAGGGTAGAAGTGGACATGTTTCTATCTAGGTGGCCGGTAAAGTTGCTCTAACGCCATAAGTGGGTACAATGGACGGGTTGGCCTGTGAATGTGTGTTCCTTCATGATGAAGGGTGTGTATTGGTTGATAAACACACCGTTGTGATGAGAAATGATTATGAAAACCGAGATTTGAATATGAGGAGTCTGGTACACTCCAATTTGAAAACTATTTGTTTACCGAAACTTCATTTTTTAAAATACCCATTCACTGAGTTGTAGAAAACCACCCCTCTTTTTATCCCTTTTCAGGAAATAGAAAAAATGACTAGGGATAAAACCAAGCGTTACCCTCTATCAAGTATGCTTACAACCGGAGAGGAATCCAACCAAGAAGGAGGCTTGGGATAATTACTGGGATGCGTATGCTACCTTCATGAAATTCCACCGAGTGCCTTCACCTACTCAACCTAGCTTCAATCCCTCCTAATGGGTGAAGTGGACCTATGAGTGTGAGGTTGAGGTACTAAGGCGGTATGGATTGGAGGCCATACATGAGATTCGTTCTATAAGGGAATACGAATGGACCCTAACTAGTTCCTCAAAACCTTCCGATCAAGAATCCCACAATCACTCCAGGGTTAACTCTCGACCTATGACCCCAAGGGATTAGGGGGTGGAAAATGTCACGCCCCGACCTAGTTTGGTCGGATCCCCGTGAACAACCTGCCACTCTCACGGTTTATTAAATGGTTTCCCCTTATTATAATCCCTAAAGAGTAAGGCGTCCTTTAAACCTACACCATTTCCTAGAATAGCATAATCAAAACTACATGAAATTTTAAACTTTACATACCTGTCTTACAGGCATCTTAGTTGATGGTCTTTCAAGGTAGGCTTTCCAGGATTTCCTGAAGGGGATATAAGGGAGGGGGTGAGTACGACTACTCAGTGAATGGGTTTTCAAAGGTCTACTTTTAACTTTTAAGAAAAACATTTATATGGAGTGTGCTAGACTCCTTTCTTTTAAAAAATCCCTTTATTTAAAAATTTGGGGTTTTCCATTATTTCTTAGTTACCGGTGTGTCATTACCCAACACACATCCTTCATTATGAAGGTTACACACATTCACAAGTCAGTATCACTACTGAACCCGCTAGTGGCTTCGGAGCGACTTTTCCTGCCACCCGGATAGAAGTACAACCACTTCTACCCTGGGAATGAGTGGATGTACGTGACATCCGACCCACAATCCCGAAATCACTTCTTCGTGTCCGTATGAGGACAGAGACCTCATCCTGTCCCCACCCCGGTCTCATGCGCTTGGTGCTACTCCAGATTTCGCACAGACACCTGGAACGACAAACTGCCCTTATAGCCACCAGATCGTCCAGTGCCCTTAGGACGCATCACTACCCCTTATGGGCGTCTTGATGATCCCGTACTCACAGTGCATGCACAAACAATGTTTTCTTATATTGCCATGTAATCTGTGGTGCCACTAGTCCAATGGCCCCGACTCTCAACTCAACCTGCAGCTGTTTGTCTTGACTAGTCCATCGACCTGTCATGTCGCACTGCCGCTAGTTGATTGAGCATGTCGGTCCTATCTTGGTACCATGGCCAAACAATTCACTTATTAAGTTTTATGGCACATATATCATGTTCGTTTACGAGCTCCTGCTCATGCCAACTGGCCTTGGGCCCACTGTACGAGATTTTCACAATCGGGCATTTAGCCCCCAAGTTCCAAAACTGAGGCCCCTAGCCTATCAGAGTTATTCGAGCTCCCGTCGAGAAAGTCTCCCAAATAGTTTAAGCATTGACACACAGTCAGGGGAGAACACTTCCGACAAAATAGGTTTTCAGTGTCCATTATACCAACCGGTATAAGGACATCTCCGTTCATAACCGATTAATGGGTTTTCAACTTCCTTCGAGGAAGTCTCATCATACCAACCGGGTATGATCTACTTACAACCAGTAAGTAGTTTTTTTCGCATAATTTTCACATCACTTTCTCTAAGTGGTGGTGATTAAAATACCACTAAACAATGGGTTTTTATACCAAGGTACTTATCATCCCCTACCGGGTATGATATAAAATTTTCACTCACAACAGGTAAGTGATTTTTATCTTTAAGTTGTGTTTATCATCCCAACCGGGTATGATGTTAGTAAACCCACTCACCCATTAATGCCGTGAATTCCACTAGACTGGTTCTTTGTATTCACGCGAGCTTGTCCTTGCTGGCGTTCCCGGTATTTCACGTTCCTACACGATATGAACATCTTGGCTCATTATCCTTCGGCCTAATTGCCTTCATTCATTCCAAATGAATGAGAAAGTCAAACTTTCATTTATTTGCAATTAGGTCCCTAAAGTTATTTCTCTTTAACTTTAAGTCCCAAATGCTGGTTTTTCTGCAAATTGAGTCCCAAAACTTCTAAAATTTATCATAGGACCTCAATTTATTCCATTTCACAAAAAGGGGTTTAATTTCCCAAATTTCCAATTAGGTCCCCCAACTTTTCCAAAATTACCATTTTTCCCTTCCTTTACAAAAATGGTAAATTTTGCCCCAAAAATTTCAAAATTCCTCAATTGGTCCTCCAACATTATTTTCATGCTCAATTGACCCTCAATTTCATAAAATTTTATTTTGGTCCTTTGAATTTCAAAAATCCCCAATTTTCCCCCAATTCCAACTTCTTAACACAGCCGAATTTGATTTAATCAAATTGACCCATCAAATGTTTCCAATTGTTGAAATTGAAGTTGAAATTAAGTGTCTACATGTTCATACGATTCTTCAGAAATGTGAATCTCAAGTTTTAATGTCGGGACGAGCTCAAACGGAGCTTCACCGGAAAATGAACTATAGAGAGAGAAAGCTTCGATTACTCACCGGTGAAGGCACGACGGTTCGAGCTTTCGATCTGAATAAATAGCTCTCATCCTGAGGTTTATCCTAAAATCAAGAATCGCATCAATTGATGTGGATTTGGATTAGAATTTCGTCATTGAAATTCGGCCGACTCTCTCTCTAGCACCAATAAAAAATTATAAAGGGGAGTCGAATTCGCTTACCTTTCAGTCTTAATTCGGCTGTGGAAAGGTTGAGTAAGTGTTGGGAGGGCTTGGATTGACCTGAGCAGGGCTTGAAATGGCTGATTTCAGCTTGGCCGAAATAGGGCAGCTTTGGTCTGCCGGAGCTACTTCACTATTCTATCATGCCGACGCTTCTCCAACGATTCTCGGATTGATTGGTGTTTGCTATGAGATAGCTGTCTTCTCCCCGGTTCTAAAGAGCCCGACCTTTGTTCAAGTCGAAGCTCTGGTTCGAGTTTTACCGGAAAATGGAGTAGTAGTGAAAGAGAGAGAGAAGTGTTCAGGTGTGAGAAGAATGAAATGGGGATGACCTAGTTATATAGGCATAAAACCCGTGTATTAAATGGGCGAGATTTATTATTAGTATTAATATTGCCATAAATTATTGGTATTAATTCCAATAATTTAATTTCGGTATTAATTCCAATAAATTAAATTTCGGTATTAAGTCCAATAATTTAATTTCGGTATTAAATTATTGGTATTAATTATAATAATTAAATAAATATTAATTTATGGTTATTTATGATAAGGCGTACATACAAATTTTTAACTGAAATTTTGGGTTACAAAAAAATTCATATTTCCTAGGATGTCACCCATCCTCACACTACTCTCGGGCAAGCACGCTTAACTTTAAAGTTTTTATGGAATCTAGTTCAACTAAACTAATTTGATTTTTATTTTTTAATTTGTCTTAAGTTTTTTTTCAAGGTTTAATTAACCCTTTGGATCACCCGAGAGTTGTAAATTCCCAACTTGCCCGTTAAAAAATAATCAGGTTTGTGAACCGGTTCTAAATCCTCACTTGGTTTGACCGATTCTGAATCCTCACTTGGTTTGACCGGTTCTTTTCCTGGTTTTCCTTAGCTTGAAAGGGCGGGTTTTACAGAAAATTTCTGTAATAAGCCAAGTATGGCAAGAAACCATTTCTTTAGTTAATGAAAGTGAAATTTTTTATCAAATTTCTGAGTTCCTTGATAAATTCAAATATCTAATAATAAAGATTTAAAAGTAAGAGGTAGGGGATCACCTAAGGAAGATGGGTTAGCTACACCCTTAAAGATTTTCCTCATAAGTATAATAAGAAAGAATTCATCCAAGGGAGATCTTAAGAAAAGGAAAAAGAAGTTGGAACAAATGTGAAGTAAACATCAAAGAGTGCATATTCACGAAGCATTGAAGGATTTACGGATAGGCTCAAAGAATAAGAGTAAGGAAAAACAAGGAGTAGAATATTCCAAATGGAACTAACAGAATAGAAGATAATCAAGAAGAAGTAAGAATGATGGAACACCAAGGATGTCAAGACCACTATGGAAAGATGGGAAGAAAGTAGAATAACAAGAAAGCCCATGTATAACAACTACTTGTAAAGAACTAATATACAATTTCTTAGGAATTCCATAAGATAGGGAAACTTATGTAAAGCAGAGGTATGGGACCAAAAGAGCAAGAAAAGTCGAAGTGGATGAACCATACAAGATCCTTAAGTTTAAGTGAAAATTAAAAAGAGAGAACTTCTAAAGAACAATAGGGTGATTAAACGAAAAAAATCCAAGAATGGGAGACATTAGAAGGAGGATGAGAATAGGAAGTTGGATTGAGGAAGGAGAAAGCTCTAGGTTAAGAAAAATAATTTAGGAAGTGTCGAAAAAGATCGAGCTGAATAAGGACCTCAGTAAGATGTACTAATAACTAAGTGAGTGTTTGGGAAGGTTAAGTACGACGTACTTGTAGGAAGACACAAAAACCCAAATAGAAATTTAGACAAATCCAATTGAAGGAAATAAACTCCTATTGACTAAATTGTCCGAAAGAGTAAACGAAGCTCTAATAAGAACTGAGGAGTAGTAAGGAATACACCCTAATCGAGACAAGGGAGGAATAACAAGGACACGAAAATACGAAAGATTTGATGCAAGAGGGATGAGAGGTTCACCTCAAAGGAATAAATAAGTTCTGATAGCAAATGAGGATGAGGTAAGATAAACGAAAAGTACTCATAGGTTCTCAAGAGTAAAAGTAATTGGTGAAGATAACAGCTAGGAATGACATTTAAGAGTGAATATTCGCAATGGTAAAAGTTAGAAGGAAAATCCGGGAGAAAAGAAGTGTAAAACTTACCAAGAAAGGAAATCATGGAAGAACACATGAGTGTTAGTTAAGTGGAAATGAAACCAACAAAATTGAGAAGAAGATAAGTTCCTCCTCAAAGATAAGCTGCTAGAAATGAAAGGATCAAGTACAAAGGGAAAGAGATCGTGAAGATCCAAGGGATAAGTCAAACCCAAGTAACATGTAAGTAGGAAGATGACATCAAAAGACGTCGTACGGGTAAGAAAGGGACTGACCAAAATAAAGGATCGTGAAATGATCACAATGTTATTAAAAATGGATTTAAAAGGAGAAGAGACATTAGAAAGGAAGGGTGCTAGTGGAAATGAGGAATAAAATAAGAAAGGAAGAGCTTTAGCATGTCAATAAGTTATCGAAAGCTCAAGGGCTTGAAGATTGACTGACCAAATATAGAAGTTGGAAAAGACAAGTAAGTAAGGAGATCGATACCACTATAGTGAGGTGAAATCAAAGACAAGTTTCGAAGAATGTCATGCGGTAAGGGGTATGAAAACCCAACTATCCCATGGAAAATATGACTTAGGAAAGGAATGATCTATGATTAAGGCATAATGAAATCAAGCGTAAAGGTGATAATCAAAGAATGAGGAAGGGATCCATGTAGGATGAAAAGGCGATAAACCCAAAACTTGTGGAAGAAAATGACTGGAACTCATAGTTCTGAAATCTTAGGTAAAAGAGTTTGGGATGGAGAAATGGCGCCTTTGGAAAGGAAGGATATAACTAAAGGAAATGATTTTAAGTCTTCCAGGGAGATATGCTTAGCTAAAGTAAGTTCCATGGAATCGGGAAAAGATGAGAATGAGACGAGAATCTTAGGTATGTGATGTAAGGGATGAACGGAAACAACCGAGAAGGTTGTAAGACGATAAACTAGAAAATTTATATATCAATGAAAAGTTTATTCTAGTATGCAAAAAGTGTGAAATAAGTTTTGGGGACAAAACTCCTAAAAGGAGGGGAGAGTTGTAAACCCTACTCTTTGGAGTTAAGGAAAATTGGGAAAAGAACCGGTCAAATCGAGTGAGAAAACCGAACGGGTTCACAAACCCGATCATCGAGAAAGGGGGAAATTGGAGAATTTACAACTTCCGAGTGACCCAAAAGGGTTCATAAACCTTGGAAAAGAACCTTAGGACAAATTGGTAGAAAAAAACTAGACCAGTTCGAGTGAACCGGATCCAAACCGGATTGAACCGATTTATGAATCGAGCCGGTTTATGAACCATAACCAATAGAGAGAGGGCAAACGGGAAAATTTATGGATCCCAAGTGACCTAAAGAGTTACATAAGTCATGAAAAAGGACTTTATGATGAATGGGGGATGAAAACCAAACTAGTTCAAGTGAACCGAATCTGAACTGGATTGAACTAGTTTGAACCACTATTGAACCGGATACTAAATTTATTTTTCTAGGTGGCTTAGAAAATTATAATTTGAGAATTGAGGACACCATTTGATAGATAATGAATTTAAAAATTTTTAATTTTGAAAAATTTGGTCGAATTGGGCTTAAACTGGCCGGTTTAATCTTTGAATCCGGTTTGGAATAGTGTCGTCTTCCTTCATATGACAACACTATTCACTCACTGGAAAATTGAACCAGCATTGGCGAAGAGGAAACGTTTCCATTCAATATGTTTCAGGCCATCAATGACTTTTATAAAGGTGCCAAACAGACGACCAATGAGTCCCCTGAGCTCCCTATATAAAGAGCCCCTCTCCATTCATGCTCACCACACCAGAAAACCTCACTCTCTCTCAGCTACTCAGTTTTATGGTGAAGCTCGATCTAGAGCTCCAATATAGGGTATTTTCTCATCCAAAGAAGGCATGGTTGGGTTCCTTAGAACCAGGGAGAAGTCAGCTACACGGTAGTAGTCTTCAGTCTCTTCGAGGGTCGCCGAAGAAGTGCCGACATGATCAAACAGTGAAGCAGCTCCGACGGACTAAAGCTACCTACTTTCTATCGAGCTAAAATCGGCTAATTTGAGCCCATCTCAGGCCAAGCCAAGCTCTTCCAACACCTTCCCAGCCCTCCTACGGTCGAGTTAGAACTAAAAGGTAAGCCAATTTGGCTCCCCTCTGTAATTTTCGACCGGTGCTAGAGAGAGAACCGACAGAATTTCGATGATAAAATTCTCCCTCAATTCAACATCAATTGATGCAATTCTTGATATTAGGAGGAACCTCAGAAAGTGAGCTATGCCTAGAATGAAAGCTCGGACTGTCGCGCCCCCGACGGTAAGCATTCGAAGCTTTCTCTCTCTACATTCTTTTTTTCTGCGAAGCTCCGTTTGAGCTCGTTCAGGTGTCAAATTGTGCGATTCAAAGTGCAATTGAATCATATGAAGATGTATGAACACCAATTTAACTTCAATTTCAATAATTAAACTTGTTTGGTCGGTCAATTTGATAAAATCATATTCGGCTGTGTTGGAAAGTTGAACTTGGGAGAAAATTGGGGATTTCAAAAATTCGAGGGACTAAAATGTAATTTTATAAAATTGAGGTCCAATTGGGCAATGATAAGAGGGTTGGAAGACCAATTGAGCAAATTTTGTAATTTTTGGGGTAAAACTTACCCTTTTTGTAAAGGAGGGGCAAAAATGGTAATTTTGGAAAAATTGAGGACCAAATTGGAAAATTGAGAAACTTGAACCCCTTTTTGTGAAATTGAATAAATTGAGGTGCCAAGGGGAATTTTAAAAGTTTCAGGACTCAATTTGGGGGAAAAATCGGCATTTGAGGCCTAAAATAAAAGAAAATGAACTTTAGGGACCCAATTTTAAATATTTGAAAAGTTAGATATTTTTAGTCATTTATAATGAATGAAGGCTATCAAGCTAAATAATAATAAACAAAAATGTTCATACCGTATAGGAACACGAGATATCGAGAACGTCAGCTGTTACAAAGCTCGCAAGGGAAGAAAACTAATTTAGAGGAAATAAACTGCACGATCGGGTGAGTGAGATTTAATATCATACTCGGTTGGGATGAGAAGTATCTCGAAGATGAAAATCCACTGCTAAATGGTATTTTAAATATCACACATGTGAGGAGTGATGTGGAAATCACGTGAAAAAACTACTTAGAGGTTGTAAGTAGATCATACTCGGTTGGTATGATGAAACTTCCTGAAAGGAAGTGGAAAACCCACTTGTCGATTATAAGCATAGATGTCCTCATACTCAGTTGGTGTGATGGACGACTGAAAAGTTCATTTTATTGGAAGTGCTCTCCCCTGTTTGTGTGCCACTGCTTAAAATTTTTGGGAGACCTTCTTGACAGAAGCTCGAATAGCTCAGTTAGGCCGGAGGCCTCGATTTTGGAACTTGGGGGCTAATATGCCTGATTTTGAAAATCTCGAACAGTGGGCCCTAGGCTAGTTGGCACGAGCAAAAGCTTATAAACAAACATGATCTTAAGCCATGAAAATTTAAATGAATGATTTGTTTGGCCATGGTACCAAGACAAAACTGACTCCTCTTGAGTTTACATTTTATTTGATATATATCTTTCTAGGGAACAAGGTTGTAAGTACGTCTGACTCCTCTTAAGTTAAAAAAGGAGAAAACTCCTCTTGAACAAGGAGAGCGGCTGGTTGTTCACAGGGATCCGACCAAACTGGGTTGGGACGTGGCAAAGGGGTTCTTGGTCGTGACCTTTCCCTTCTCTACTTCCCGTGCTCCTTTGACCTATCTTCACATATGTTAGGGGAGAGGGTGAGTTCATAGCTCAGTGAGTGAGATGCTGTTGTCATACCACTACATGGCTTACGACCCATACCTTTTCCATAAACCACCTAATAGAAAAATCTACTCTAATCGCTTGCATCACCCATCTGAGCCTCGTGGTTTATTTTTGCCCCTCTAAAAAATAGTCTTGGGTCTTTTGACTCGTATCTATTATATGGTCAGGTTATCATCGGTCTTCCCCTTTTTGGGTATTCATGCCCTCATTTCATTTGAATGCAAACATGGGACATGGTCCCACACAATATCACGACCAACGCTTGGACGACACTTCCGGGTTATGCATGACCCATGCCTTAGCCCAACAACTTAGGCATCAACACAAAACACAAGGGGCAACTCATAGCCCTAAACATACATTCACATTTTTGCCTTGAATGGATCGCCACTCGTGCAATCCCAGATCAGGAACTGGAGTGTGGGAGGCCCCATGGCTCTCTTTCCATAACCAGCACCTCACATCTGCTGCCTTGCAGCTCAGTGACTTAGCACCTCGGGGTCTTGCAGTCGCTCTTCAGCACAATATGGCACTCAGGCATGCACAACAATTTGGGCTACTCGGGCCCCACATAAAAACCTCCACAGAATGCACCGCCTTCATAGGACGACATGAGAGAGGGGATTGGAGTGCGGGGGTTGCAAACCCTCACCACAATCGACACCCTTACGTGTCATCTCACAGGTGATGTCTCATCACCCGGGTCATAACCGCCTCTTGTCGGCCTATGGCCTCTACACATACGACTCCTCCCACCATCTTCTCGTCGTAGAGGTGTACTAGGACGACACACGTACATATTCTGAGTGTCTTGAGAAACATGGAAGATTACATTGTGCACTCCCTGATCTCCTTTCTATTTTCCCCATGAGCGATAACAGAACCATGAAGGTGTCCACCTATCACCCCTGTTCTCCCATACCGATATTGAAAATAACAATTATATGACTTCGGATAATAATTGTGGTTCTCATGGCCATTTCTCATAACGATGCTATAGACACTGCATTACTGGGAGCTCAACGCAACACATGTTTGACTCCCCATCATTATGCACACAAGAATTTACACAACAATCAACATGCTAAAACATGGTCAAATAATGAAGTTATGCTTTTTGGCAGCAAGCTCACTGGAGTTGGGAGCAGTCGGTAGTTGGGAGAGGATTCTAAGCAAATTCTGGTGAGGGGGTAGTCCCAATTTATATGGTTGTGATCTAGACCTACGTGACAATTTATCCATAGATTCCTTTCATTAATTCATAGCATGTGCTGCTGAAAATGAATTAATTTCCCCAAGTGGTGGAGTCGGTGGGTCAACGGTGAGCTGTTGGGTAAAAATGGTAATTTGAGTTGGCAGTCGGGCAAAGAAGATGACACGCGCATGCATGCGCCTGACTTTTCAGTCAACCAGTTTGGCACTATAGAGAACCAATTTATGCTGAAATTTTTAGCTAGTTCAGTGATTTTTTACTCGATTCACCCCTTTTCCGACCTGTTCTTGAAAAAATCAAAATAACTAAAAATTTCACATTCAATTTTCTATTGAATTGACTCAATTACTGATTAATTTAGATTTATTTTGACCATTTAAAAATTTGGAATGGGGAGTGGTGTTGTGATTCCACTTAGCACGATAGCGATTCAAACCGGTTCACTCCCAATACATGATTTCGGGCAAAGAGTGATGAGTATGAGTTTCTCCTGACCCTTATTCACCACTCTTGGCCCCTCCATCGATCACTACTCCTTCCGGTGCAATTCACTCACCGGTTACCCTTTGGTTCCTGATTCGATCCCACTTACTGGTTTGATTCAACGCGATTATAAAGTTGTGATTTTGTTTTTGTCTCACATCATCCCTAAGAACTCGTATTTAAAGCCATCAACCTAAATTATCATAATTTACACCTTAATCCCTAAGTTTCCAAAAATTTACAATTTAGTCCTATAATTTTCCTTATTTAAATTTTAGTCCTCCAAAAGCCACCCTTTATAACCCAATCCATATTTTCTCAAAGCTCATGATTTGACCCTATTTTCAAATTTTCCAAAATTACCTCAAAATTTACCAAAATTATACTAAGATTGTAATCTTTTTAAAAATTACAATTTAGTCCCCAAAATTTTCTTAAATCACATTTAGCCCAAAATTTTGAAATTTCATTGTTAAGCCCCCAAATATTCATATTTTGAAATCTTTTGCCTAAACTTCTCAAATTTGTAAAATAGTCTTCAAACACTTCAAATCTTGTATTTTAGTCCCTAAATATTTCTTATTTTCATTTTAGTCATATGGTATTTACAACTTTCACATTTAACTCATCAAATATCCCTATTTCAAGCCCAATACCTATATTTTCCAAAAATTGCAAAACAATCTCCGAAGTTCTTAAAATTACATTTAGACCTTAAACTTTCAAACTCTTTTAAATTATGTCTCTTAACATTTATAATTTATCTTATGCATTTCCTTGCATCTTTACCTAGCTTCTATAATCAAATTGGGATTTTAAATCATCGTTGTAAGTCATTCCCCCGTGTTTTCTAATCTCGGTCGAAAATAGATTGCACGGGGAAAAATAAGGTGAAACTCATTGGCGATGATGAGTTCGATGGCATTGAGTGTTCGAAGCAATCAAGAGGTTTTAGTGGGTATTCACTAGGTGAGAGGGCGCATGTGGAAGCACCAAACTTGCCTAAAAATTATTCGATTAGTCTTCGAAAAATCGATCTCGAAAACAAAACATTCAAAGTCAGGGTGAGAGGATTATTAACGTCGCGTGAAGACCATGGCAGAGGTAGTGAAAGGTTGATGTAGTCCATCCGGAGCTTCCCAGATCGACTTTGGGTCATTATGGCCACCATTAATATCAGCAAAAGTCCATGGATGATAGAAGATATCAATAAAATTACGTGGAAGGAAGCTCTAACCAATTCATGATCAGATTAGACATTGTCGATCGTTATAAGTCACGTTTTATAGAAATATGGTGACAAATATTTTATTATAACTTTCAGAGCAAATTTAAATATAACGAGAAAGATATTGCTTTAATGCTCTTATGCAAATCTTAGAAAAGAAATTCCATTTGTTGTGTAAAAATTGATCAATATTGAGATTTTTTTACAATTATTTCAATTACTATCCATTCACATCCATTTTATTAAAATTTTTAGACATTCTACTCAATTATAACATTTTATCATATTTATATTTATCACATATAAGTTTTTTTATTTAGTCTCTTTTTAGATAGTAAGAAATGAAAATATTTATAATATATCCTTATATTATCACGAATAAATTTAAAAATAATTTTATATACAAAATTATTTTAAAAAATAAAACAAATTGAGACATTTCTTAATACAAAATTAAAAATTTTTATTTACTATATCCGTCTTATTTAGGAACCTATAACAAAAAAAAATTAAGTATCAAAATTAACTAAATCCCTATATGTTTTAACAAATATATTCTTAAATCTATATAACCTCATTTATCTTTTCTCTAGTATCTTCGTTGGTAAGCTCCTAACCTCGTCCACCTTCCTCTACATTGGTTCATTGTTCCATTCTAAATAGTGTTAGTTCCAAGAATACTCCCCTAATATTGCCAATATATTTCATCATCCCACCATAATCCATCTATGCCACTTATTAATCATTGTCTTTCTTCTTTGCTTCTCCACACCTCACTATCAATCAATCCTAATAATCTCATTAGTGCTTTTAGTTCTCTGTCAACATTCCTTACGTTTTTGGCACTCCATTTAGTGCATTTTTATCCATAGATTTAGTCAATTACACATACGGATGGAATCTCCTACGTGCATCCATCATTATTTATTCATTCAATTATTTCCTAGCCTAGCGTCATCCTCTATTTAGAGTCCATCTATCCTCAGATTGGCATCTTCTACTTCTTGGGTTTTGCATTTGCCGACAATGCATTATTATGGGGGCGCGTTTGGAGTCAATATATTCTTCCTTGATAACTTGGGTGTGTGTCTTGGAAAGATAATTGCCAAGATAAGGAGCATTAAGCTCTTTGAAGCCTCTTAAACACCACTGTATATGAAGGATCTCTGTTATTTGTCCATTTATTCATTATATGTTCATCAGCCTCTTATTATTGTAAATGAAAGAAAAAAAACAGACGAGGCATTTATTTGGATGGATGAATTATTCCTCACCATTTCATTGTTCAATGTTCAATCAATTGGAATTTGTCTCTTTTCTCTTTCTTCGAAACACCTTTTGGCGCCCCCCTTCAAACAAGGTCTCCCTCAAATCTATACACCCTTCTATAGCCAGGCATGTCGGTCAACCTCCTCTGGTGCAAAGGCCAAGGTCCCCACCTCCCTTATGGATCGCCATATGTTTCCTCTAGTACGTTCTTTTCCTGCTCGAACGATCCCTCTAGCATTCCTCACGGCGTGCATTCTCACCCCATATTTCTCCTTTCTATCGTTGAAGGCATCTTCCATCTACAAGGAAAGCACATTCGTAGCACCAATTTGGACGGTGAGGATCCACCAAAGATTTGACCAAAACCTTGTAATAAATTCTCTTGGGTGAGTGAGAACTAGGGTTTCTTTTCCTAGTATAGTGCTCAAGTCTTTAATGAATGGGCGAATTTTTTTTATTCAATTTAATTACTCATATCTTACTTTACATTGAAACTCCGACCCCGTATCAAAATAATTAAGTGGAAGGGGCGTCAAACCACCACAATACTTAAATCCCATTTGGTAGCAAGAATGAAGAAGAATAAAATCGAAATGAAATTGGAAGAGTTGCCAATTATTATAATGTAATTAAGCAAAAATACTTTTCAAATTTATTTTGATTTCATTCAATCAATTCTGTAATATTGAATGGGGCATTCATTTTTTTCAAATTTTTTCAAGTACAATATTAAAAAAAAGAATAAATGATGATGGGAAGTCTAATAATAAGAATCCAACGGTGAAATGTGATTGTAATTAACTGTGTTTGGCAGTGCTTATAAATCTTGGATAGGTCATGATGGCGTGTAGAGATAGAGAACAAATATAGTGATATGAAGATTGAACTAGCTGATCTTATATTCATGTATAAATCGGTGACAATTTCAATCGGTCACTGGGTACAAGTTAAGAAGATGAGATCAAATAGTTTAGTTTTATTTGTGCTGTGTACTCAGGTACGAATCTGCCGGTTATAAGGGAGAGATTCGTTAACCGAGTATTAGATGAAATTACTGTACTGATTCGTTTTTTTATCCCAAATTTAGAATATATTTATTTTGGAGTCCATTTAAACATTGAAATATATGGAAATATAAAATTGTTTTATCAATTGAAATAATATTAATTTTGTTAAATATTTAAAATATAAATATTATATTATAAAAATTAATTAAATTTTAAATTTTGGATAGAATTTTTAAAATTTTTATCCAAAAACTATTTATATTATAATTTTTACATTTTTAATAAATAATAAAAATCAATATTCAATTGGTTATAAATTCTAAATTTTTTGATAGCGTATTAAAATGAAATATATTTTAGACCTCTATTTAATATACGGATATTTAGAATAATCTAATTGATGAACGTAAATATTTAATTGATATAAATATTTAGAATAATCTAATTGATGAATACAAATATCTAATTAATATATAATTGATATATGGATGGCTTATTCAAAGTGAATATTATGTTTACTAATTAAAGTACATACATATAAAATTAGCTAGGAAATTAGATCAATCATACATACCCATGTTAAAAATTTTTAAGATAATATATATTTTGTTATTTAATGACATAATTATGTAAAAAAACTTCATGATGATATATTTTTTTTATATTTCTTAATTGCATAATTTGTTTACAAAATATTTCGTGGTGTAAGATCTTTTGGAGATGGTTTAATACAATATATTATTTTTCTTAAATTCTTATTAGTATGATTCTTCTTGAAAAGTACATAAAATATAAATGATTGCTCAATATTTACATTTCAAATTTTACTAAATATTGAAATATTATTTCATAAACATAATAAAATTTCTCTTTCACGTGCTTTAGCTAGAGAAGTCTTGTTTCCATACGAGAACACTACTTAAAAAACAATTGAAGTAATCTTTTTTTTTTCAAGAATACTAATTATTTTTATTAATCAACTATTATCAAAATTAGCAAATTACCCAATAGATTCCTTCAACTCTTAACTTAATTATATCATAAATAATTAAAATTGAGCAAATACATTAATAAAAACTCACTTCCTCTATGTTTTGATTGAGAATAATTTGGATTTGAAGGGTTCAAAATTGTTTTAAGTAATAAATTTGAATGTGTTAAAATTTTTTAATAATACATTATTTGTATAGAGATTTATTATTAATAAAAAATAAATAATTTATTAGTTATTATATATAATTAAATTATATTAAATATACTATATACTAAAATAATATATTATATAAAATAATTAATTTATTATTATAATAAATAATTAATATTAATGATATGATAATTAATATATACATATTTTATAATTATAATAAAATAATATAAATATATATTATACAATTTGTATAATTATTTTTTATGTATAATATTTTTATTATATATTTATATCATATAATTTTATATAAAATATTATTAATATATAAATTTATTTAAATTATATAAAAATTAAAATAAATAAGAAAATAAAAAATAATAATATAAATACATAAATATGGGTATTAAAATAATTTAAATAATAAATGAAACAATCTATCAAATTACTCACAAAATTAGAATAGTTGAGTTATAGTATAAATTTAGGGGTTTGGATATGATTTTACACTCCAAACCCCTCCATTTTATTTTAACAGAGTGATTTCTCAATAACTACAAATCGCTCCATTTTATTTTATAATTTCTCTATTATTCCAAACCACCCCTCAAATCCTTACAAATCTTTCAATCCAAACATTCCAAACATAGCGTAATGATCAAAATAAACTATATGATATGAGATTGTTTCACAAAATTAAGTAACTTCTTATATGAGGTTTAATATGACATATACACTCTAATCTCATCCTTAACTAGACATTAAAAAATAACTTGTGCATTTTTTCCATCATAATACTATTTCATTTCAATCCTTGGGCTAACTTTAGCCATTTAACCG
Source organism: Trapa incisa (assembly GCA_030064435.1). Lineage (NCBI taxonomy): Eukaryota > Viridiplantae > Streptophyta > Magnoliopsida > Myrtales > Lythraceae > Trapa > Trapa incisa. Next base: position 5,804,213 of record CM057765.1, read on the forward strand.
TAGCAAAAAATTTTACATCAATCCAATTTTGGCATATGAACTTTGTTCTATCTCATTCTAAAATTCACTTTTGTTATTACAACTATTACACATGGACTAAAATCACACAAATTTTGGTTAGATCTATCACAACTTAGTTTAAACATATCTAAATGTGGTATTTTCCATCTCTCTCTATGCTGGCAAGTATGGCTTAGTTGCCACTTTTGCTACCATATAATCATCAATCACCATATTCCTTAGAGGTCCTAATTAAATATTACATATCACCATATTCCTTAAAGGTCCTCATTAAATACTAAATGATGTATTTCTTACAAATTTTCATCAAACACTGTGACCATTGTTCACACCTTACTTTTATGGTATTCTTACTTGCATATTTATTTGTTAGTCATAATCTTTCCCAATCAACAAACATATGAATATGAATATATGTCATATTTATATGTATTTCACAATATGTAAAATAGACTACTATAAATAAAAAATATAATAATAATAAATGAAAAGTTTCTTAATACAAAAAATATTATAAATTACTTTTACTCACTTATCATAGGTTCACACTTCAACTATCATAGCCCTATCATTACAACTACAGATAAAAATGCAAAACTTTACCTATTTAGATTCATATATTTAGTACAAGTACATAAACATATTTTAACTTATCTTTTTCTTTTGAGTATCATAACCATATTATTGTATCTTATTCATTCAAATTTAATATAGTGATAGTCATAATAAAATCTAATTGCAATTGAGATATTTTATAGTTTAGTCAACCTTATAATTATTAGTCCTTTTGCATATCAAGGAACACACTCGCATTTGATTGGATACATAAGATTTATGGATATCAGAAAATATCTCTAAAAACTTTTAATCCACTACGCCATATGTTTTGACAATACATCCTTATGTATTTCTTCACTTTTTAGTTTGTAAAAAATGAAAACATTTATGATAAATTAAGTATTGTCATGAATTAATCATCTTGAGAAAAAAAAACTCTATTGACACCACACAATCTCATTCATAAGTTATATAATAAAATAATATGAAATTGTGATATATCTTCCAATTTTATCAAGGTATTAGTGCTATCTCAATTTCATTGTGCCACCATAATAGATAACTTATTGAAACTATCTAGCATATTCCATATAAGGTTAGATCTAATAAGTTTCCAATAGTTTTAAAAGAAATTACTATTGAATCCATAAGGTCTAGCCACATTTCTAACTCCTAATTGAAAAGTTGTATGCTTAATTTCATCCTTAGTTACTACATAAGTAAGGTTTTGATTTGTAATTGTCAATATTACTGATTTTTATCCTCGCCTTTTCAATATTAGTACTAGTTTTGACCATAAATAACTATGAATAATATTAATAAAATTCCTCACGATCCTCACCCTCCTATCCTCTCATACTCCCATACTTCTTCCCCATCCTTAACCTATAATATTTTATTTATAGCTCTTTTATGTATTACATTATAGCCAAAGAATTTCTTTTACATTCAATTAGCCATTTGATCATAGCTAAATATTTCCAATATTGCTAACTTATTGAAATAGTCTATCTATCCAAGTTGTTAGTTGTTTTTTTTTTTTTTAACTTTGTGAGCTCCTATTTTCTCTAGATATAGAGATCCGAAATGTTTGATCATCTTCATCATTTCTTCATTCACATTTCTCACTAACCATCAACTCTGATCTATAAATATCTTCCCATCCCATAGAAGTATGTGACACAAATGTGACATTATATCAAGAAACTATAAAATTTAAAAAAAATATGGAAGTCCAAGATTTTACAGCAAATACTTCTTATATAGACAAGAACGTTGGGGTCTTACATTAGTAATTGATACTTAGAGGCTATAATGGAATTTAATTTGATTAATAACAATGAAAGTGACCACTGTGAAATGGTTTGTCATGACGCAATCCTTGGATCGAGTCATGTTAAAAACCTGCCACACCATCTCAGTAATATAATAGTGGACACCACACTAATTTAAAATTAAAATAACATAAGGCTCATAATATAAAACACATGAATTTCCATCTCAATTTAAAATTTTCATAAATATAATGTAAATATTTACAAAATGTCTTTTACGGAAAAATTACAATTGTTGGGTCCTCCTATATTATATTCAAAGATTTATACTTCGTTCTCTTTGGTTTGTCGATATTATTTTGACCCTCGAATTTCTTCCAACCAATTTAATTTCCTGAAAAAACAAATGTTGGAGGAGGGTTAAGCCATGCTGAATGAGCAAGAAGATCAATACTAAGATTTATGTTAACGATTTTAGTCTCTATTTAAAATAACTAATACAAAGTTATTTTCATATTTCATAAAAATGATCAATTATTTAACAAAAATAGTGTTTAAAAAATATTACTATTCAAAAGATCATTACCAAACTAATCATCTAAGTGTCTGTACAATAACATATATTTATGTACTTTTTCAAATTCATCAATACAACACGATTCATAGATTTTTTTTATTAACCATTAATTTGAATATCGTACAATCACAACAACCATTTAGCCAAGCTTCCCCATCCCATAAAAGGATGGTTGTACTCATTCTGCTTGTGATTAATATATTGTACCACACCCTATCTCCTAAGTCCATGTATACTGAAAATTAATATAATGCTCCTCCTTATGTATGCCTATTTCTAGTAACCTCTTAGGATCATTCAACCTCTTTATTAAGAAAACCATTGATCACGAATGTCATGTCCCGAATGAGACAATGAACAATCCGTTGTACCACTTCCAATACTACAATAGTAAGGCATGCACCATAATACCAACATAATACAAGGCTCAAAATAAAAACTTGTACCATAATTTTTATCTAAAGTTTGAAACTTTCATAAATAAATTATATATGTTTACACATTATCATATATTCCCCAAGAACAATAATTACTGATAAGTATATGCTTTCGTGATTTTTCTTCAAGATCTTTAGCTCGAGCGCGTAACTATAATTAGTACCTCAGTCCGACTCACAGGTCCTCTCTTGTCCACCTTTTTTTTAAAAGGGAATTAGGGAGGGGTTGAGCTTAAAGCCCACTAAGTGCGAATACTGATGACAAACAACATATCCCTGACACCAATCTTTACTAAAATGCTATACATGAGTGTTCATCAACCAAATAAAAAAATTATTTCGTATTGTGACATCATATTTTTCCATCATTATTAAACACATGCATCATTCCAAAACAACACATGCAACACACATGATTGGTAGACAAACCTATCATTAACTAATCGAATGACTAGGTGAAGTCCCCGTCAACCCATAATCGAGATCTTTTCCTCTCGTTTAAGGAAATTGAATGAAGTTCATTACCATTCAACAAGCTTTCCATATGGACTATGTGTAAGAATGGAAATCCCAAACTAGAAATCGAGTCAAATTAAATCGAAAACCATGGTTAAACAAGGAAGGGAAACTCATACTAAGATTAAAAATCAAACTAGATTGGAAATCAATTTAGATCGAGATTAGGTGAAAGAATAAGTGAATTAAGATTACACCAAATGTAAGCATTGTTCTCTCAAAATAAGAAACTAGAAATAGGAACCAAAAAATTTTGAGAGAAAACCACGGATCAAAGAAAACCAAAATTGGTATAGAGAACCCAAAATGAGAATTTGGAAAATTTCAAGTGATCAACAAAGATCTAAAAACCATGGAAAGGAACTATGAAATGAATTGGATGTGGAAATCGGAGCAGTTCAGGGTAAACCAAACATGAATCGGTTCAAAACTTCATTTTTCTAGGTGACTTAAAAACATCAATTTGGGAAATTGAAGTCACCATTGTTGAAAAATGAATTTAAAAATTTTTAGATTTTAGAAAACGATTGAATCATGCATGAACAGGCCGATTTTCGATTTCAGGTCACTAAACTTGGTCTGAATGAACTAATCAACAGACCGTCTGTCTGGACAGTGTCCAGTCAATGGCCATGACCAATCAAAGCTCAATGCATGGCGAAGCATGCTCAGTCAACCACTCGGTTAGTGTTTGGAAGCACTGACCAATTAGAGTGTGATGTGTGTACTCGGTCAATGGTCAAAGAAAAAAAATCAATGTCACTAACAACCGACCAATTGGAGAGCGACATGTGTCCTTTGCCAAGAGTCAACTTAGGAGAAGCCTCATCATCCAGGCTGGCCAATGAGGAGCTGACACATGGAAAAGATGCCATGTTAGTGGCCGACTAGGATATTAGAGAAACGGTCAACACGTGGCAAAGCCACGTCGGATGGCCCTAGCCAATCAAAGACTAACACGTGGCAGTGGTGCGGTGAAACTCGTCCCCGGACCAAGTAAACCGAGGAAAGAATAGGTAGTTTTGAGAAAACCTACCCAAAAAATAATAAAAAGGGATTAATATGGAAAATTGGAAGATCCCAAGTGGCCAAAAATTCACAAAAATCATTGGGAAGAATCATGAGGTGAATTGGATAAGAGAATTGGACCGGTCCGGGGTGAACCAGACCCAAACTAGACTGAACCGAATTAAACCATAGTGAACTGGTTCATTGATTCATTTTTCTAGGTGACTTAAAAATGTCAATTTAGGAAATTAAGGCTACCATTAGATATAAAATGAATTTAGAAGAATTTAGAATTTTTAAAAATTTTAGAAAACTGGTCGATTTTCAAATTCGGGTCACCGAACTCGATTGGACCAGACCAGTCAACGGTCCAGCTGGTTAACGAACTGGACCAATCAATGGTCTACACTGGTCAATTGTCCAGATCGGTCAACAGTCAATGGAGCCCAGTTAACAGCCACACAAGCACGGACAACCAATAGGAGGCTACCACGTGTCTGGTCAATGGTCTGTGGATGACGGTCAGCCTGCCACACAGACACGGGAAGCCAATGAGAGGCTGCCATGTGTCTGGCTAACTGGTTAACGATTGATACGACGGCTGAGTTTGAATGCCATGTTAGAAAAACTGACCAATCACAGTATGCCACGTGGCCACCCCCCCTACATCATCGTCTTCAACCTCCAGCCACTAATAGAGAGAACATGGAGGAGAGAGAGAGAGTAAAGGAAGGGGAGTCTTCGGCGACTCGGAAATTGCTCCGGTCAGGTCGCTAGCGACCGAGTCGGAGGCCTACACCAATCGATAGCCCGGTCAGTTGCCGAGCTCCCTATATAAAGAGAATCCCTCCATTCGTTCTCAACATCCCACAATTGACCGAAAAAGGAGAAGTGCTTAGTTTTCTGGTGAGGAGCAAACCAAAGCTCCGACATTGGGGCTTTTCTCCACCTCTGAAGCTGCATTCAATGTCATTAGAACCAGGAGGAAGTCCTCTACACAACTGCATCCTCTACACAATGTCGGATCCCCGTGATCAACCCGCCACTCTCCCGATTTATTAAAGGGTTTCCCCTTATTATAATCCGTAAAGAGTAAGGCATCCTTTGACCTGCACCTTTTTCCTAGAATAGCATAATCAAAACTTCATGAAATTTAAAACTTTACATATTTGTCTTATAGGCATCTTAGTTGACAGTCTTTAAGGGTAGGCTTTCCTGAAAGGGATATAAGGGAGAGGGTGAGTACGACTACTCAGTGAATGGGTTTTCAAAGGTCTACTTTTATCTTTTAAGAAAAACATTTATATGGAGTGTGCCAGACTCCTTTCTTTTCAAAAAATCACTTCATTTAAAAATTTGGGTTTTTCCATTATTTCTTAGTTACCGGTGTGTCATCACCCAACACACATCCTTCATCATGAAAGTTACACACATTCGCAAGTCAGTATCACTACTGAACCCGCTAGTGGCTTCGGAACGACTTTTCCTGCCACTCGGATAGAAGTACAACCACTTCTACCCTAAGAATGAGTGGATGTACGTGACATCCGACCTACAATCCCGAAATCACTTCCTCGTGTCCGTATGAGGACAGAGACCCCATCTTGTCCCCACCCCAGTCTCATGTGCTTGGTGCTACTCCAGATTTCGCACAAACACCTGGAACGACAAACTGCCCTTATAGCCACCTGGTCGTCCAGTGCCCTTAGGACGCATCATTACCCCTCATGGGCGTCTTGATGATCTCGTACTCACAATGCATGTACAAACAATGTTTTCTTATATTGCCATGTAATTTGTGGTGCCACTAGTCCAACAGCCCCGACTCTCAACTCAACCTGCAACTATTTGTCTTGACTAGTCCGTCAACCTGTCATGTCGCACTGCCGCTAGTTAACTGAGCATGTCGGTCCTATCTTGGTACCATGGCCAAACAATTCACTTATTAAGTTTTATGGCACATATATCATGTTCGTTTACGAGCTCCTGCTCATGCCAACTGGCCTTGGGCCCACTGTACGAGATTTTTAAAATCGGGCATTTAGCCCCCAAGTTCCAAAATCGAGGCCCCTGGCCTATTAGAGCTATTTGAGCTCCTGTCGAGAAGGTCTCCCAAATAGTTTAAGTATTGGCACACAGTCAGGGGAGAACACTTCCGACAAAATAGGTTTTCACTGTCCATTATACCAACCGGTATAAGGACATCTCCGTTCATAACCGATGAACCGGTTTTCAACTTCCTTCGAGGAAGTCTCATCATACCAATGGGTATGATCTACTTACAACCGGTAAATAGTTTTTTTCGCATAATTTTCACATCACTTTCTCTAAGTGGTGATGATTAAAATACCACTAAATAGTGGGTTTTTATACCGAGCTACTTATCATCCCCTACCAGGTATGATCTAAAATTTCCACTCACAACCGGTAATTGATTTTTATCTTTAAGTTATGCTTATTATCCCAACCAGGTATGATGTTAGTAAACCCACTCACAACCGGTAAGTGATTTTTAAATTATAAGGTGTGCTCATCATCCCAATCGGGTATGGTGTTTGTAAACCCACTCACAACTGGTAAATGGTTTTTAAATTTCAAGTTGTGCTCATCATCCCAACCGGGTATGATGTTAGTAAACCCACTCACAACTGGTAAATAGTTTTTAAATTTCAAGTTGTGCTCATCATCCCAATCGGGTATGATGTTAGTAAACCCACTCACCCATTAATGCCGTGAATTCCACTAGACCGGTTCTTGGTATTCACGCGAGCTTGTCCTTGCTGGCGTTCCCAGTACTTCGTGTTCCTAAATGATATGAACATGTTGGTTCATTATCCTTCGGCCTAATCGCCTTCATTCATTCCAAATGAATGAAAAAGTCAAACTTTCATTTATTTGCAATTATGTCCCTAAAGTTATTTCTCTTTAACTTTAAGTCCCAAATGCCGATTTTTCCTCAAATTGAGTCTCGAAACTTCTAAAATTTATCATAGACCTCAATTAATTCCATTTCACAAAAAGGGGTTTAATTTCCCAAATTTCCAATTTGGTCCCCTAATTTTTCTAAAATTACCATTTTTCCCTTCCTTTACAAAAATGGTAAATTTTTCCCCAAAATTTTCAAAATTCCTCAATTGGTCCTCCAACATTATTTTCATGCCCAATTGACCCTCAATTTCATAAAATTTTATTTTGATCCTTTGAATTTCGAAAATCCCCAATTTTCCCCTAATTCCAACTTTTTAACATAGGCGAATTTGATTTTATCAAATTGACCCATCAAACGTTTCCAATTGTTGAAATTGAAGTTGAATTTGAGTTTCTACATGTTCATACGATTCTTTAGAAATGTGAATCGCAAGTTTTAACGCTGGGACGAGCTCAAGCAGAGCTTCACTGGAAAATGAACTGTAGAGAGAGAAAGCTTCGATTACTCACCGGTGAAGGCACGGCGGTCCGAGCTTTCGATCTGGGCAGATAGCTCTCATTCTGAGGTTCATCCTAGAATCAAGAATCACATCAATTGATGCGGAATTGGATTAGAATTTCGTCATTGAAATTCGGTCGACCCTCTCTCTAGCACCGATCGAAAATTGCAAAGGGGAGCCGAATTGGCTTACCTTTTGATCCTAATTCAATCGTGGAAAGGTTGAGGAAGTGTTGAGAGGGCTTGGTTTGGCCTGAGGAGGGCTTGAAATGGCCAATTTCAACTTGGCCGAAATAGGGCAGCTTCGGTCCGCCGGAGCTGTTTCACTATTCCATCATGCCGGCGCTTCTCCAACAATTCTTGGATTGACTAGAGTTTGCTATTAGATAGCTGTCTTCTTCCTAGTTCTAAATAGCCCGACCTCTCCTTTTGAGGTTAAGAAAAATGTTGAAGTCGAAGCTCTTATTTAAGCTTCACCGGGAAATGGAGCAGTAGAGAGAGAGAGAAATGTTTAGGTGTGAGAAGAATGAAATGGGGATGACCTCTTTATATATAGGCGTATAACCCGTGTATTAAAAGGGCGAGATTTATTACTAGTATTAATATTGCAATAAATTATTGGTATTAATTCCAATAATTTAATATCAGTATTAATTCCAATAATTTAATATCGGTATTAATTCCAATAAATTAAATTTCGGTATTAATTCCAATACATTAAATTTCGGTATTAATTCCAATACATTAAATTTCGGTATTAATTCCAATAATTTAATTTCGGTATTAAATTATTTGTATTAATTCCAATAATTTAATTTAGGTATTAAATTATTGGTATTAATTACAATAATTAAATATATTTTAATTTATAGTTATTTATAATAAGGTGTACATACAAATTTTTGGCCGAAATTTCATGTCGGAGCTGTTTCACTATTCCATCATGCCGGCGCTTCTCCAACAATTCTTGGATTGACTGGAGTTTGCTATCAGATAGTTGTCTTCTTCCCAGTTCTAAATAGCCCAACCTCTCCTTTTGAGGTTAAGAAAAATGTTGAAGTCGAAGTTCTTATTTAAGCTTCACCGGGAAATGGAGCAGTAGAGAGAGAGAGAAATGTTTAGGTGTGAGGAGAATTAAATAGGGATGACCTCTTTATATATAGACGTAGAACCCGTGTATTAAAAGGGCGAGATTTATTACTAGTATTAATATTGCAATAAATTATTGGTATTAATTCCAATAATTTAATATCAGTATTAATTCCAATAAATTAAATTTTGGTATTAATTCCAATAATTTAATTTCGGTATTAAATTATTTGTATTAATTCCAATAATTTAATTTAGGTATTAAATTATTGGTATTAATTACAATAATTAAATATATTTTAATTTATGGTTATTTATAATAAGGCGTACATATAAATTTTTGGCCAAAATTTCATGCCGGAGCTGTTTCACTATTCCATCATGCCGGCGCTTCTCCAACAATTCTTGGATTGACTGGAGTTTGCTATCAGATAGTTGTCTTCTTCCCAATTCTAAATAGCCCGACCTCTCCTTTTGAGGTTAAGAAAAATGTTGAAGTCGAAGCTTTTATTTAAGTTTCACCGGGAAATGGAGCAGTAGAGAGAGAGAGAAATGTTTAGGTGTGAGGAGAATAAAATGGGGATGACCTCTTTATATATAGGCGTAGAACCCGTGTATTAAAAGGGCGAGATTTATTACTATTATTAATATTGCAATAAATTATTGGTATTAATTCCAATAATTTAATATCAGTATTAATTCCAATAATTTAATATCAGTATTAATTCCAATAATTTAATATCAGTATTAATTCCAATAAATTAAATTTCGGTATTAATTCCAATAAATTAAATTTCGGTATTAATTCCAATAAATTAAATTTCGGTATTAATTCCAATAAATTAAATTTCGGTATTAATTCCAATAAATTAAATTTCGGTATTAATTCCAATAATTTAATTTCGGTATTAAATTATTTGTATTAATTCCAATAATTTAATTTAGGTATTAAATTATTGGTATTAATTACAATAATTAAATATATTTTAATTTATGGTTATTTATAATAAGGCGTACATACAAATTTTTGACCGAAATTTCATGCCGGAGCTGTTTCACTATTCCATCATGCCGGCGCTTCTCCAACAATTCTTGGATTGACTGGAGTTTGCTATCAGATAGCTGTCTTCTTCCCAGTTCTAAATAGCCCGACCTCTCCTTTTGAGGTTAAGAAAAATGTTGAAGTCGAAGCTCTTATTTAAGCTTCACCGGGAAATGGAGCAGTAGAGAGAGAGAGAAATGTTTAGGTGTGAGGAGAATGAAATGGGGATGACCTCTTTATATATAAGCGTAGAACCTGTGTATTAAAAGGACAAGATTTATTACTAGTATTAATATTGTAATAAATTATTGGTATTAATTCCAATAATTTAATATCAGTATTAATTCCAATAAATTAAATTTCGGTATTAATTTCAATAATTTAATTTCGGTATTAAATTATTTGTATTAATTCCAATAATTTAATTTAGGTATTAAATTATTGGTATTAATTACAATAATTAAATATATTTTAATTTATGGTTATTTATAATAAGGCGTACATACAAATTTTTTACCGAAATTTCTGGTTACAAAAAAATTCATACTTCCTAGGAGGTCACCCATCATCACACTACTTTCAGGCAAACACGCTTAACTTTAAAGTTCTTATAGAATCTAGTTCACTTGAACCACTTTGGTTTTTATTTCCTAATTTGTCTTAAGTTTCTTTTCCAAGGTTTAATGAACCCTTTGGATCACCCGAGAGTTGTAAATTCCCAACTTGCCCGTTCAGAAATAATCGGGTTTGTGAACCGGTTCTGAATCCTCACTTGGTTTGACCGGTTCTTTTCTTGGTTTTTCTTAGCTCAAAAGGGCAGGTCTTACACTTTTCTCCACCTTTGAAGCTGCATTCAATGTCATTAGAACCAGGAGGAAGTCCTCTACACAATTGCATCCTCCTTTTAGCCCAAGGGCCACCGTAGAAGAGCGAATAAGCTCAAACAATAACACTGCTCCTCAGCTGACAGCAGTCTAAGCTGCTCGAGCTCAAATCGAGCCATCCTCAAGCCAATTTCGGCCAAACCAAGGCCCCCAAACTCCACCTAAAGGTGCCCCGACCTTCCCTTGAGCTAATACGATAAGCCCCTCCGTCGAAAAAAATTGTTCACGATGCATTTATGTGAAAACTGAAACTAAGAAATTCACACTACTCAGACCACCAATTGAGGTGTGGTTTGATCCAGGGAGGATCCTCGGGAGGAGAGCAATTTAGAGAAAGCAAGAGCTCTAGTCATTGGACCCTCACCGGTAAGATATTGAAGCTTTGTCTCTCTATACTAAATTTTCTAGCGAAGCTCCGTTTGAACTCATTTCTGAGCCAAATCAATCGATTCAAAGCTTGAAATGACGAGAAAAACATAGAAAAGATGATTTAAATAAAGAATGAGGGCAATTAACCAAGTTTTGAGGGTCAATTAAACGAAATTAAGATTTGGGGACCAAATTGCAATTTTTGAGAAATTGGGAAATTTGGGGATTTTTGGAAAATTGGGGGTCGAATTGCAATTTAAGGAAAATTGGGGCATTTTCATGAAATTAACTTCTAATTGGGGCACAATTAATCAATTGAATGAAATGGAGGGCCAATTGGTAATTTTTAAAAATTCAAGGGCCAATTGGCTATTTTGGGGAAATTTAGGACCAATTGTCAATTTTGGGAAAATTGAGAACCAATTGGTAATTTTGAAAAAGTTAAGGACCCATGAGGAATAATTGGAAGTTCTAGGGACTTGATTGAGATTAAATGAAGATTAGGGACTCAAATGTAAGGTTATAAATAGTAAGGGACCTAAATTCAATTAAGGCGTATTGTGAGGACCTATGCGCAAATACCTAAAACCATGAGGACTCGTATGTCAATTCTCCTGATGTGGGTACTCGAACCATGTAGGAGCTATTTGATCAAGTGCTAGTGCAAGTAAGCACACCACAAATCGAGATCTCACCGGAACGACCACGTCACTGTTATAGGGTGAGTGGAATTTTCAGCATCATACTCGGTTGGGGGTGATAAGAACTGTTTTTAAGTTTGAAAAATCATTTTTCAAGGAATGGTCTCCCGTGACTACGTGAAACTACTTAAACATTTTGGAGGATATTCCTGATGGGAGCTAGAATTGCTCCAACAGGCACAAGGCCTCAGATTTGAAAATGATAGGGCCAAAGGACCAATTTTGGAAAACTCGTGAAGTGGGACCAAAGCCAATGTGCACGGGTTAGACCCATAGGCAAACGTGAATTATAAGAACCATGAAAACTCTCATGAAATAAGAAATATTGAGTGACTTACCACGGGGCCAAGATAGGATTGACAAGGCTCGATGGGCTAGTGGCAGTGCGCCTAGACTAGGTTGACGGGTCGATCAAGGCATACAACTACAGGCCAGGTCGAGTGTCAGAGCCGTTGGATCGTTGGCACCAAAGATCATGGTTGATGAATCAAAGCTGTTGTTATGCATGCATGAGGATTCTGGGAGCATCTAGATGCCCCAGAGGGGTAGTCGATGGGTCCTAAGGGCTGTTGGACGACCTAAGGGTGCATAAGGGCGGTTTGGCGTCCAGTATGCCGAGAAGCTCTAATAGCTTCGTAGGCACTAAGACCAAGGCCAGAGGGGAAATGATGTCTCCTCCCACAAAGCGGACATGATGAAGCACCAAGATCGAGGTCGAAGGGGAAATGAGGTCTTGAGATCGAGGCTGGAGGGGAAATGAGGTATTGTCCCACCAAGCAGACATGATTAAGGTTTGAGGGTCGGACTATTGATGTCCACTCAGACTCAGATGGATGGTAAAGGTGCTCTAGTCCAAAAGTGGAATAGTCGGGGACTATTCTGTAAATGTGTGATCCCTTTCTATGATAGAAAGGGTGTGTGAATGTTTGCTGAAACGCCTCTCGAGCAAAAGGGAAGTGCTTAAGAAGTGATAAATTCATATTACAACAAACTAAATGTATAAAACATTTTGATTAACTGATTGTCTTGAAAACTCACTTCCCAACCCCCACTCACTGAGTTTTAGAAACTCACCCCCTCCCATTAAACCTTTTTCAGGAGAAACACCTCGCCACGATGAGTAGAGGCTAGAGGAGAAAGTCAAAGGTACTGCAAACAAGTAACTTTTACTTAGATGTTTTGTAAACTTTGTTATGGAAAACAAGTGCACTTCAATGCCTTCACCTTCCTTGGTCTAATTGGTAGAAATACTAAATTATTATGAGGAAGGGTGGCATGTTGATCATAACACTCTGACCAAATTAGGTCGGGGCGTGACAGGCACACTACGTTAGAAATTCTGGCAAGTACTAATTTGCTAGAGGCCGAAAAATGTCGCACGAGTGCCATTTTGGCAAACCTAGTTTCGAGACTAGAATTATGCCCACCGTTGATGAATTTTCTAGGCCAGATTTGCCACCTCCTGCCACCACTCAGGTGGCCACCAATGCCAAAGCAATTGCCTACCTCCCCTCTACCTCTCCATGGCAATGTTCGATCTCCAACAAGGGAGAAATCAGCCGGCATGAGCCATTTTCCATCGGTGGGTCTGTGGGATTCAGTCCGATCATAGCCAGTCAATCGCCAAATTCTCCTAACTGCTGTGACCTCTTGGCCTGCCACCACCATAAAAAGCTTTGCCTAGACCTTGGCTACAAAACACTTAAGCTTCGGCCACCTTTAGTGAGAATTTTCGACAACTCCCTCAATAGCTCTATTTCATCCAATTTTGGAAAATGACCAAATTCACTCATGGTTGGTCGGGGTTAGGCCCCCCACTCCTTCCATGAGCCATTAGGGGTATGATGAGACCATCTAGGAGTGAATTGTGAATTTAAAAGTTTATTTGATTAAGTTTCAAAGTTTAGGGGAAAAAAATGCAAATATGGAAAGTTTGGGGGCCAAATCATAAATATAGGAAAATTATGGGAAATGTCCCTAATAATAGCATAAGGGGCTTAGATGTAATTTTAATATAAATGGAGATATATATAGTTATTTTTGGGAGTTCAACGTCAAAACTGTAAATTTTATGTAAACTAGGGAGCAAAATAGTAATTTTGCTCCAATAGGAGCAACATGATCATTTATACCCAAAGGGATGTCAAATAGTTCATTTTGAACTATTGAGGGTAAAATGGTAATTTTTCCAAAGTAAATATGCAAAAATAAGTCTTCTTGCAAGTGAGTGGCAAAATGGCAATTTTGCCTATTTTAGGGGTTAAAGTGTAATAAATACATTATTACAACACAATGTTTGGGTATTTTCAAAAAAATGAAGTTTCAATAAACTAGTTATTAAATTGGAGTGTCTGTAACGCCTCCACTCGATTTGGTTAGATCCCCGTGAACAACCCGCCGCTCTCTTGGTTCAAGAGGGTTTCCTTATTCTTTAACTCAAGAGGAGCTAGACGTACTTTCAACCTTGTTCCCTAGAATGACATATATCAAATAAAATGAATTGGTGTTATCCCTAGAGAAATTAAGCATACCTGACAGAGGGTAAGGATTGGTGTTATCCCTAGTTATTTTTGCTATTTCCTGAAAAGGGATAAAAAAGGTGGGTGAGTTTCTACAACTTAGTGAATGGGTATTTCAAAATGTAATTTCAATAAGTAGTTTTTAAATTGTAGTGTGCCAGACTCCTTATTTTCTTTAAAATTTCTCATTTTCAAAATCTCAGTTTTTCATTACCATTTCTCATCTCAATGGTGTGTTTATCAACCAACACACGCCCTTTATCATGAAGGAAAAACACACATTCGTAGGCCAGCCCGTCCACTATACTCACTTGTGGCGTCGGAGCGACTTTACTAGCTACCTAGATAGCACGTCCACTTCTAACTTGAGAATAAATGCATGTATGTGACATCCAACCCTCAATCTCATAACAAAACTCCGTGTCTGTATGAGGACAGAGACCTCATCCTGTCCCCACCCCGGTCTCATGAGCAATGAAGCTACGTCGAGCTTCTCAAGACTTCTGGTACGACTAATTGCCCTTATCTCCACCAGGTCGTCCAGAGCCCTAGGACACATCACTACCCATTTTGGGCGTCTTGAAGGTCTCGTAACATAATGCATGCACAAATCAACAATTTTTCCACATAAGCCATATAATCTGTGGTACCATTGGTCCAACGGCCCCGACCCTCAACTCGATCTGCAGCTGTTTGTCTTAACTAGTCCGAAGACCTGTCATGTCGCACTACCGCCAATCCATCAAGTATGTCAGTCTTTTCTCAGTACCATGACCAAATAATTCATTCACTTAAGTTTTCATAACTTAAATCATGTTTGTTTACGAGCTCTTGCTCATGCTAAGTGGCCTAGGGCCCACTGTTCGAGATTTTCCAAATCGGGCATATTAGCCCCCAAGTTCCAAAACCGAGGCCTCCGGCCCATCAGGAAACTGAAACAATTTTTCAAACTAAGTGAATCATCTAAAGAAACATCCATATGAAGCAACCTTTAAATGAAATTAAGATGGGTATTACAACCCTTATAGTTCTTACCTTATATGAAATACTACATATATAATTATCTCAAAGCTTCTCTAGAAGAATCTGTGTCACTCCCCGGTCCGATACATTGGCCAACGGTCCCATGCAACTCTCCAATCCACTCAATATTATAGTGGTGGGAAATTTTACCAAAGTAAAACTGGAGTGACTAAGTCTTAGAATAAAAAAAATCATTCACTATTTTTCAACGAAAATTTGAAAGTTTTCTTTAAAGAATAGTGTGCCTAAATGGTTTACACAATAACCTGGGAATACAACAATTGATAAGTAGCAATTAAAAGCATTTGTATGTAAGCTTGGAGATCTACCCCAAGTCGTACTAGTTTGGGGATGCTACCTCACTTGTGTCTTACGGTTTCTCAGCTTTTACCTGTAATGGTTTGGGAGAGGGAGTGAGCTTACAACTTAGTGAATGAGGTACTAACATCTAGCCACTACATAGCTTATGACTTCAAACATCTCATGAAACTCCATAGCATGGATATTTATTATTGATTTACAAAACCCTTCATTTCATATTGTTTTGTTTAGCCCCTTGAGACTTCTCTCTTAGGAGATTCATTATCGGTTTACAAATCCCTTTACTTCACATAGTTTTCTTAGCCATTTGAGACCCCTATCTCAGGTGATTCATTATTGGTTTACAAAACCTGTCTTTTCACATTGTTTTATTCAGCCACTCGAGACTCCTGTCTCGAGCCACCTATAACCGTAGTCTCACCTTACGGTCAGGTCTACTCTCATTTCCTCCAAACAATTTAACATGGTATAATTCATGGTATGCACAATTCAACATAAATTGGGCACTCATGGCCCTCTTTTCTTTTATTTTCATTCATGCTTGAAGGGTATGTCATAATATTGATCGAGTTCTATTGAGAGTGTGAGACTCACGTGTACTCTTCTACAACCGATACCCCTTGGGTTCATCGTCTCACTAGTATGCCTTTGCATCCGAGGTCATGGCCAACTTTCCATCTGACAGTCTTGCACATTCCCCTGACACATGCAAATCAATCCTGCCTCTTCTCATAACAACAGTGTAACTAGGAAGGTACTCGTACATCAATTGAGTGTCCCAGGAAATCTGGAAGAAATCTCTCTATCTACCCTTATCCTCCCTTTCCAATTTCCCTCAATGTTGACACTACCTCGATAGGAGTCTTGTCAATGCCCACATGCTTTACCGATATACATTATTTATAAATATGAATTTCAAAACATATTTACAAGTTATATTCAAGTATGAGAGACGTGAAAAGTCTAGGGGTTCAAAAAGGGAACTTTTTATGAGTAGGGGCAAAATGGTAACTTTGCCCAACTTAACAACCAAAATGCAAACTTTGAAAAAGTTGAGTTATCTATGTAGGAGGTTATAAACTTTTGCGCATTTTTGTAACCTATGATTTGGAATGAAATCATAAGTAGGGTTAGTGATTTTGAGGGTTCATCGACACATTAGTCGAGAAAACCAAGCCCAAATGGGCAAAATCGTAATTTGTAGGAAATTATGGAATAGTATTTATAAGTGCTTAGTAGATATCTAAATTGATCCTTGTTATACGATTTGATTGTATAATAAATTCTGCAGTTGATCACATTGTACAACTAGAGGTAGATGAAATAACAATCGGTACGAACAAATCCTGATAAAAAATAGTGAGTGGGAGTAATGACGGCATAACTCACCCACCCTTTTTATCCCTTTTTAGGAATTAGAGAAATTACTAGGGATAACACCAAGCCTTACCATTTGTATTTTATTTTATATATGTTATTCTAGGGAACAAAGTTGAGATTACACCTGGTCCTCTTAGATTAAAGAAGGGGGAAACTCCTCTTGAACCAAGAGAGCGGCGAGTTGTTCACGGAGATCCGACCAAATTGAGTTGGGGCGTGACAACTTGTGGTATTAGAGCTAAGTTCCTTTGAAACATTATCAATATTATGCCTTGACATTAATCAAACTTTAACTATCGTGTAGGGAGGAGAATCCCTAGGAAGTTCGCTGTGAAATCTAATCCTCCACCCATAACCTTGAAAAAGACACCCAACCCAAGGGAGGAAGCTGTTAAAAAATTCTTAAAAGATGAGAAAAGAGTAACCAAGGACATGGTGGAAGACTATCGAAAGCTGGTTAGAGCCTTATTGGAACCAGAAGGTATCACATACCCTCCTCCAAGACATGAGGAGTCGGTACCTCCTCCTTGGAGCCCAACCCCTCCTCCAGTCCCACAACAACCAGAGAGGAATCCAACCAAGAAGAAGGCCTATGACAACTACTAGGATGCATATGCCACCTTCATGAAAGTCCACCAAGTACCCCCTACCTACACAGCCCAACTTCAATCCCTCTTAGTGGATGAAGTGGACCTATGAGTGCGAGGTAGAGTACTAAAATAGTACGGATTGGAGGCCATACATGAAATTCGTCCCATAAGGCAATACGAGTGGACCCCAAATAGTTCCTCAAAGCCTTATGATCAAGAATCCCACAACCGTTCTAAGGCTAACTCTCGGCCTTTGACCCCAAGGGATTATGGGGTAGAAAATTTGTATAATAAGCCATGTATGGCAAGAAAATTTCATGAATGAATGAAGTTCAATTCTTCTTGGTAAAACTTCTGAGTTTCCTTGATAAATTCAAACAATGAGCGTATCCTAATAAAGATCAACATAAAAGGATAGAGAATCACCAAAGGAAGGAAAAATGGGTTATTTCTAGTTAATCTTAACCTTTAAATTTTCTTTAGAAGTACAATGAAATTTGGCAAACTCTTAGAGTTCACCCAAGGAAGACAAATCCTAACTAAGGGAAAGGAAGGAGAAGTTAGAACAAAAGGAAGTGAGCGTTAAAAAAACAGGGGATTAGTCTAAGGAGTTAAGGAAAGGTTCAAAAGATAAGAGTAAGGAAAACAAATAAACTATTCTAAAGAAAACCAAAGGAATGGAAGAAGAAATAAGGAAGAATAAGGGGAGCACTAAAAATGTTAAGACAAGTAAGACATGACAGGGAAAAGAGAAAGGAAAGAGATATGAAAGAAAGAAACCCCAGGAATAATACCAATAATGGGAAGGAGTTAGGAAACACATCCTTAGGATTTCGATAGTAATAAGGGACTTTGTTTGGAGATAAGGATGTGAAACAAAAAGGAATAGAAGATAGGGGAGAAAGCCAGAGTGAATCACCATACAAAGGTCGGGAAGTATAAGAAAGGGATAAAGGGAGAACTTTCAATGAGCAATAGGGAAAATGAATGTGAAAATCCCAGTATGGGAGTCCCTAGAAGAAGAATGATGATAGGAAGTGGAATAGTGGAATGGAAGACGTTTCAAGATAAGGTAATCAACAAAGGAGATATAATAAACTGGAGTAGGAACCATGACCTCATTAAAGGACATAGGTGATTAAGTAAACACCTAGAAGGCTAAGCATGACCTCATTTGGACGAATGCAATTGAATGAAACAATCCATAACAACCAGATCCTCACGGAAATAAACTACACTCCAAGAAAGATGGGAAAGTAGTAAGGATCATACTCAAAACAAGCCAAAGGGATGGATAATAAGGACACGAAGATTCGAGAGACAATCATCTCAAAATAATTAAACTAAGAGGATAATACAAGTGAAGGTAGTTAACGAACTGACCCTTCTGAAAGTCACAATTCCAATAAAGAAGGAAAGGATGGAAAGACCAAACCTTTGGGAAATAAGAGAAGAGGAAAGCCTTAAAGAGATTAATGGCTAAGATCGGAGTAACAACTCAAAAGCTATGAAATGTTAAATAGACTTTCTGCAGGAAGAATGAGAGATTGTGAAACAAAAAGGGATGTGAACTCCACCTCAAAGGAATAGATGAGTGCTGGTAACAAGTGAGAATGAAGTGAAATAGATGAGAAGTACTCGTAAGATCTCAAGGGTAAAGGTAATCAGAAGAAGATGGTGTCAAGGAATGTCAGTTAAAGTTAGACATTCACAATGGTAAAACTAGAAGGAAATTTCGAGAGAAAAGAAGTGTAAAACTTACCAAGGAAGGGAACCTTGGAAAACATATGTGTCCCAACTAGGAAGAAATGGGACCAACAGAATTGGAAAGAAGATAAGCTACTCAAAGACAAGCTGTTGGAAATGAAAGGATCAAATACAAAAGGGAAGAAATCGTAAAGGTCCAAGGGACAAGTTAAAACCCAAGTAAATGTAAGTAGGAAGACAACATCAAAAGATGTTGTACGAGTAAGGAAGGAAACTAAATAAAAAAGGAGAATGGTGAAATGATCACGAGTGTGTAAGAATGGATTAAGAAAGAAAAGAGTCCTTAAAAGAAAGGACGCCACTAGGAATGAGGAATGACATAAGATAGGAAGAGTATATGATTAGAGCATGACAAGGTCAGGTGTTAAAATGTGGAACGAAAAAGTAATAACCAAAGAATGAGGGAAGGATCAATGTAGGATGAAAAGGTGATAACACCAACACCTGTGGAATTATGTACATGATGTTGGAATGAACACTAAGCTAAGAAGGTCAACAATAAAGAAAATAATTGGATGCAAGAAGGATTGGGTATTTTGGAACTTCTAATTTGGAAATCTTAAGTAAAGGGTTTTGGAATGAAGAAATAGTGCTTTGGGAAAACAAAGGATGTAAATTTAAGGATATGACCTTAAGCCTTCTAGTGAGATATGCTTAGCTAAAGTAAGCTTCATGGAATGAGAAAGGGATGTGAATGAAAAGAAAATCTTAAGTATGTGATATAAGGGATAAACGGAAACAACCAAGAAGGTTGTATGATGATAAACTACAAAATTTATATCAATGAAGGTTTATTCCAGTACAAAGGAAGTGGAATAAGTTTTTGGGACAAAACTACTAAAAGGAGGGGAGAGTTGTAAACCCACCCTTTGGAGTTAAGGAAAACCAAAAAAAGAACTGGTCAAATCGAGTATGAAATCCGAATCAGTTCACAAACCCGATCATTTGAAAATGGGCAAATTGGAAAATTTACAACTCGCGAGTGACCTTAAGGGTCATAAAAACCTTGGAAAAGGACTTTAGGATAATTTGGGAGAGAAAACCAGACCAGTTCAAGTGAACTGAATTTGAACCGGATTGAATCGGTTTGGATCTGTTTGAACCACTATTGAACCAAATGCTAAATTCATTTTTCTAGGTGGCATAGAAAAATTCAAATTGGAGAATTGAGATCACCATTGGATAGAGAATGAATTTAGAAATTTTTATTTTTGAAAAACACGGTCGAATCGGGCCTGAATAGGTCAATTTAAGCGTTGAACCTGGTTCAGGCTGGTCTGGTCTGGTTTGGAAAAGTGTCGTCTTCTTCCTTCAGATGACAACACTGTTCAATCATCGAAAAATTGAACCAATGCCAACGAAGAGGAAACATTTCTATTTAGTACATTTCAAGCCACCAATGACTGTCATTAAGGTGCCAAACAAACGACCGACGAGTCCCTGAGCTCCCTATATAAAGAGCCTATCTCCTTTCGTACTCCACACACATGAAAACCTTACTTTCTCTTAGCTACTCAGTTTTCTGATGAAGCTCGAACCAGAGCTCCTATAGCAAACTCCAGTCAATCCAAGAATCGTTGGAAAAGCGCCGGCATGATGGAATAGTGAAGTAGCTCCAGCGAAACGAACTACCCTATTTTGGTCAAGCTGAAATCGGCCATTTCAAGCCCTCCTCAGGCCAAACCAAGCCCTCCCAACACTTCCTCAGCCTTTCCCCAGCCGAATTAGGACCGAAAGGTGAGCCAATTCGGCTCCCCTTTACAATTTTTGATCGGTGCTAGAGAGAGAATCGACTGAATTTCAATGACAAAATTTTAATCTAATTCCGCATCAATTGATGCGATTCTTGATTCTAGGATGAACCTTAGGACGAGAGTTATCTGCCTATATCAAAAGCTCGAACCGTCGTGCCTTCACCGGTGAGTAATCGAAGCTTTCTCTCTTTATAGTTCATTTTCCGGCGAAGCTCCGTTTGAGCTTGTCCTGGCATTAAAACATGCGATTCACATTTCTGAAGAATCGTATGAACATGTAGAAACTCAATTTCAACAATTGGAAACGTTTGATGGGTCAATTTGATGAAATCAAATTCGGTTGTGTTAAGAAGTTGGAATTGGGGGAAAATTGGGGATTTTCGAAATTCAAAGGACCAAAATGAAATTTTATGAAATTAAGGATCAATTGGGAATGAAAATAATGTTGGAGGACCAATTGAGGAATTTTGAAATTTTTGGGGAAAAATTTACCATTTTTGTAAAGGAAGGGCAAAATGGTAATTTTGGAAAAGTTGGGGGACCAAATTGAAAATGTGGGAAATTAAACCCCTTTTTGTGAAATGGAATAAATAGAGGTCCTATGATAAATTTTAAAAGTTTCGGGACTTAATTTGAGGAAAAACTGGCATTTGGGACTTAAAGTTAAAGAGAAATAACTGTAGGGACCTAATTGCAAATAAATGAAAGTTTGACTTTCTCATTCATTTAGAATGAATGAAGGCGATTGGGCCGAAGGATAATGAACCAAGATGTTCATATCGTGTAGGAATACGAAGTACCGGGAATGCCAGCAAGGACAAGCTCACGTGAATACCAAGAACCGGTCTAGTGGAATTCACGGCATTAACGGGTGAGTGGGTTTACTAACATCATACCCGGTTGGGATGATAAGCACAACTTAAAATTTTAAAACCACTTACCGGTTGTGAGTGAAAATTTTATTTCATACCCGGTTGGGAATGATAAGTACTGCGGTATGAAAACCCACTATTTAGTGGTATTTTAAACATCACTACTTAGAGGAAGTGATGTGAAAATCATACGGAAAAACTACTTACCAGTTGTAAGTAGATCATACCCAGTTGGTATGATGAGACTTCCTCGAAGGAAGTTGAAAACCCGTTCATCGGTTATGAACGGAGGTGTCCTTATACCCGGGCGGTATAATAGATAGAGAAAATATATGTTTTGTCAGAAGTGCTCTCCCCTGACTGTGTGACAATGCTTAAACAATTTGGGAGACCTTCTCGATGGGAGCTCGAATAGCTCTGATAGGCCGGGGGCCTCAGTTTTGGAACTTGGGGGCCAAATGCCCAATTTTGAAAATCTCGTACAGTGGGCCCAAGGCAAGTTGGCACGAGCAGGAGCTCATAAACGAACATGATATATGTGCCATAAAACTCAATAAGTGAATTGTTTGGCCATGATACCAAGATAGGACCGACATGCTCAGTCAACTAGTGGCAGTGCGACATGACAAGTTGACGGACCAGTCAAGACAAACAACTGCGGGTTGAGTTGAGAGTCGGAGCCGTTGGACCAATGACACCACATATTACATGGGAATATGAGAAAACATTGTTTGTGCATGCACTATGAGTACGAAATCATCGAGACGCCCATGAGCGGTAGTGATGTGTCCTAAGGGCACTGGACGACCTGGTGGCTACAAGGGCAATTCGTCGTTCCAGGTGTTTGTGTGAAATCTGGAGTAGCATCAAGCGCATGAGACCGGGGTGGGGACAGAATGAGGTCTCTATCCTCATACGGACACGAAGAAGTGATTTCGGGATTGTGGGTCGGATGTCACGTAC
The DNA here is from genome assembly GCA_030064435.1 of Trapa incisa. Classification (NCBI taxonomy): domain Eukaryota; kingdom Viridiplantae; phylum Streptophyta; class Magnoliopsida; order Myrtales; family Lythraceae; genus Trapa; species Trapa incisa. Next base: position 5,827,305 of record CM057765.1, read on the forward strand.
ATCCACTCATTCCCAGGGTAGAAGTGGTTGTACTTCTATCCGGGTGGCAGGAAAAGTCGCTATGAAGCCACTAGCGGATTCAGTAGTGATATTGACTTACGAATGTGTGTAACCTTCATGATGAAGGATGTGTGTTGGGTGATGACACACCGTGGTAACTAAGAAATAATGGGAAAACTAGAATTTTTAAATGAAGGAATTTTTGAAAACAAAGGAGTCTGGCACACTTCATATAAATATTTTTCTTAAAAGTCAAAAACTTTTAAAAACCCATTCACTGAGTAGTCGTACTCACCTCCTCCCTTATATCCCTTTCAGTAAATCCCGGAAAGCCTCCCCTTAAAGATCGTCAACTAAGATGCCTGTAAGACAGGTATGTAAAGTTTTAAATTTCATGCAATTTTAATTATTCTATTTCAGGAAAAAGGTGCAGGTTAAAGAACGCCTTACTCTTTACAGTTTACAATAAGGGGAAACCCTTTAATAAACCGGGAGAGTGGCAGGTTGATTACGGGGATCCGACCAAACTGGGTCGAGGCGTGACAGAATGGACATGCCACCACTTTCCCAAAGAGTAATCCCCACCTTGCCCCCAAGGAAACCCTCGTTGTCCTAGGTGTCAAAGGCACCACAAGGAAGCATGCTTGACCTGCTTTGCATGCAGATAAGTGGGGCACTTTGTAAAGGAATGCCCCACTCTCAGGGAGAACAAGCAAATGAATACACTTGGACCACCACAAGGGAACCCCAGGAATCTAAGACTAGACGCTACAACTAGAGTATCAGCTAGGGTATATAACCTCACCCACAAAGAGGTTAGGAAAGACCCTAGTACAATAGCGGGTACATCCCAAAACCCTCTCAATTAGCTTGAGAAAAGTCTTGTGATTGAAAATTTTATTCAATAAAGAAAGCATTCCTCTAAAAATATACGTTTCTTCAAATCAGGGTATGTGCAATTATGGGGACAACAAGTATATGCCCTCTTCGACTCAGAAGCAGAGAGATCCTTCATCAAGGAAGACTTGATTCCAAGTTTACCCCTAGAACTCACTCCTCTTGGATAAAGTCTCAACATTCTCATACACTTAGGAGAAGGGTTAAATAGGAACAAACAATTAAAGGAATGTGAGATAAAAATTGAGGGAATTAAGCTTGAAGCGGATTTGATTCCATTGCCATTGAAGGAAGTAAAAGTAATCCTTGGAATGGACTGGTTAAGTAACCATCAAGCTAGGATGGACTGTGGAAAGAACACAGTGACCTTCCACACTCCCAAGACAAATGGATTAAAATTCCAAGGAGACCGAAGAAAGGGTGAAGTACAGATGGTGTCCCAAATGAAGGCACAAAAGATGATAAAAAGGTTTTTTTAAGTGTTTTATAGATTTTTTTGCGTTTATTTGTATTTTTTAGGGTTTCTTAGGGCTTCTTGGAGCTTCTTAGCACTTCTTTGGGATTCTTAGGGTTTCTTAGCATTTCATTGCGTTTGGTAGGATTTCTTAGCACTTTTAGTATTTTTTTAGGGATTCTTAGCATTTCTTAGCATTTGGTAAGGTTTCTTAGCACTTTTCAGTGTTTTTTAGCATTTCTTAGGGTTTCTAAGGGTTGCTTTGGCTTTCTTAGCGTTTCTTTGGATTTCTTAGGGTTCCATAAGGGTTCTTAGCGTTTCTTTGGGTTTATTTGCATTTCTTAGTTTTTTTTTATCGTTTGTTAGTATTTTTTGGCATTTACTAGGGTTTTCTGGCATTTCTTACTGTTTCTTAGGGTTCCCTAAGGTTTATTTGGGTTTATTTGCATTTTTTAGGGTTTCTTAGCATATTATAGGGTTTCTTAGTGTTTCTTAGCTTTCTTAGTGTTTCTTCGGGTTTATTAGCTTTTCTTATGATTTCTTAGAGTTTTTAGGGTTTGTTTGAGTATTTTAGGTCTTCTGGGGGCTTCTTAGCATTTCTTAGATATTCTTAGATTTTCTTAGCATTTCTTAGCTTTTTGAAGGGTTTGTTTGTACTTTTTAGTATTTTTTTTAGCATTTCTTATGGTTTTATAGTGTTTATTAGGGTTTCTTAGCGTTCCATAGGATTTTATAGAGTTTCTTAGCATCTCTTAGGATCCTGGTCATGGTCATCAACAAAGAGTCAAAGGAGAAGAGACTCAAAGACATTCTGGTGGTTAAACACTATCCAGAAGTATTTTCAAAAGAACTATATGGACTACCTCCAAGACAGCAAGTGGAGTTCACCATAGAAATTATCCCAAGAATAAACCCCATATCCCAAGCCCCTTATCGCATGGCTCCAGCGGAACTGAAGGAATTGAAGGAGAAATTGGACAAATTATTGGAGAAAGATTTTATACTTCCTAGCCAGTCTCCATGGGGTGCACTTGTACGATTCATAAAGAAAAGGATGGAAGCATGAAACTGTGCATAGACTATAGAGTGATGTCATTCCCAAGACGGCATTTCAGTCCCAATATGGACATTACGAATTTAGAGTGATGCCATTCGGATTAACCAATGCTCTTACAGCACTCGTGGATTTAATGAACCGTGTGTTCCAACCACACTTTGATAGATTTGTGATAGTATTCATAGATGATATTCTCATATACTCACAAACTAGGTTGGAGCATGAAGAACATTTGGCGATCACCTTGGAGATATTAAGGGAAAACCACTTTTATGCAAAATTCTCGAAGTGGGGTACCACCAATGTCTTCTAGGTGTCTATGCGAAATTTGGAGTAGCACCAAGCGCATGAGACTAGGGTGGGGACAGGATGAGGTCTTTGTCCTCATATGGACACGAAGAAGCAATTTCAGGATTGAGGGTCAGATGTCGCGAACATCCACTCATTCTCAGGGTAGAAGTGGTTGTGCTTCTATCCAGGTGGCAGGAAAAGTCGCTCCGAAGCTACTAGCAGGTTCAGTAGTGATACTGACTTGCGAATGTGTGTAACATTCATGATGAAGGATGTGTGTTGGGTGATGACACACCGGTAACTATGAAATAATGGAAAAACTTGAGAGAAATTTTAAATGAAGGGATTTTTTAAAAGAAAGGTGTCTGACACACTCCATATAAATATTTTTCTTAAAAGTTAAAAGTAGACCTTTGAAAAACCATTCATTGAGTAGTCGTACTCACCCCCTCCCTTATATCCCTTTCAGGAAATCCCGGAAAGCCTACCCTGAAAGACCATCAACTAAGATGCTTGTAAGATAGGTATGTAAAGTTTAAAATTTCATGCAGTTTTGATTATGCTATTCCAGGAAATGGTGCAGGTTTAAAGGACGCCTTACTCTTTACGGTTTATAATAAGGAGAAACCCTCTAATAAACCGGGAGAGTGGTGGGTTTTTCACAGGGATCCGAATAAACCGGGTCGGGGCGTGACAACTAGAGTGGTATCAGAGCCTATTTCCTCGAATACATAGTCAAGACTAGAAAATGTAATAACTAATAGGATTCATCCTAAAATTTACAGATGGTTCCCAGGAGAGTAACCAACAAAACTAGGGATGACTTTGTTCAGCACCCTGTCCTCATAGGAAGACAACTCTAGAAGCTTCGCAAATGCCTGGGGCATGGTAGAAATCCCCAAGGACCAAATGACAAAGTATCCAAGAGGATAATGCTTGGACCTGTTGAGGTCACACCCTAAGTACAAAGGAAGCCAAGCCTGAGACCAGGAACACCAGTTAGGGCTTATAACCTTACCATGAAGGATGCTTAGCACACACCCCGTAGTCCTCTACCTATTTCATGACCACCTCTTTGTAATATGGTTAAGACCCTAACATATTGTACTCCTTCTCCATTAATTAAGAATTCCAAGTTCCTAAAACCATGTCTCTAAACAAGGATGTAAGCCTACGTCTCAACTGTAGGAAGATTGCCTCAAGAAAAGTAACTAAACAAACCATAGGGACCGAGGAGAATCCCATCCCAAATAAGTAAATGAACCAAAAGACTAAAGAGTCTAGGAGAACTCTTTAAGGGAAAATTAGTAGGCCGAGAAGGCTCGACAAGGAGACTAAGGAGTGAGAACTCTTGTAGTAACTACTAGGCAAGGAAATGACATGTTACAAGGTGAGGACAATAGGAATACTACTCGAGAAAGTGCTCAACACTATTAAGGACAAGTACCAAGACGAACTAGTATAAGAAAAGGAAAGAAGGGGTGTTCCACACCTCATAGATTCAAGGCAATACCTCATCAAAAGTCACGAAGGGAATGAAGGATTGGAGATTGATACCATAGAGCGGATTACGTAAATGGTTCACCAAGAGGTCAAGAAATGACAAGGTGAATGCAAAAACTTCTTAAGAAGGTCAAACCGAGAAGGATACCTCATGAATAGGGATAAGGTACATGAGAAGCATACTTAAGACCCTCTCATAAAGGGAAAACACAAAAAAACGTCCCCCAGAACTCTAGGGAATGACACAGTTAGAGTGAAGAAGAGAAGGAATACGCTATGAAAGGGAACTCTAGAATGATGCATACAACCAAGTGCCTTGAAGGAATCATTGGTTGGTAGATGGGCATAACGAGGAGTGCAAGGAGCCAAACCCTCAATAGAAACTACTTGAAGGAAGGATGTACCAGAGGCCAAGACTAACATACTTTGGAAAAGTGAAAGAATATTAGGTACAACTTCCTTTGGAAAAAGGTAGAGAAGTCAAATTGGAGATCCAGAGCAGCATAACAGAAGGAAGCAAACCGTGACAACAAAATAGTCAAAGAAAATAAATGACAACTTAAGGAAGACCAGGAGGTAGAAAGGACTACACCCTAAAAAGGTCAGTGAGATGTACGTTAAGGACAAGAGTACTCGAGAAGAAAACTGCCCTAAGAAAAACCTAAAACAAAGGAATGGTAGAGGCAGGGCAGTTAACGAGCTAATACGCAGAAAACCATAATGTAAGTTCCGACAAAGAAGAGAGAGGCTGAAAGGTCAAATACTCGAGAAGAGAAGGATGAAAGAAATCCTTAAAGGGATCAAAAGGCCAAATTAACAACTAAACTCAAGCCAAGAAAGGAATAGACAAGTCTCTTACATAATGATCAAGAAATCTTGAAACAAGGAAGAATTGTATGCTCCCTAAGGAAATAGATAGGTGTTGGGTATGAATGAGGATGAGAATAGAGTATAAAAGATGTGCCTGCAAGATCTAAGGAGTAAAGGTAAACATGAGAAGACAACATTAAGGGTAGAAATCCCCTAGAGCAAATGTAAAAAGAATGTCAGGAGAAAGGGAAAGAATTCTACAAAGGAAGGAAGCCCCGAAAAGAAATGTGTATCCTAATTAAGAGAGAATGGAACCAACCGAAATAGAAGGAATGATAAGCTCACAAATGATATGTTGATGGGCGGAAGAACACAATGTGGAGTGCAAGAAACCAACCCTTAATTAGGAAATGTTTCCAAGGAAGGAAGTATTGTAATGGCCTAGTGTGATCTATTTGGAGAGAACAGGAGAACCATGTAGAAAGAAGAAACTGGTAGCAGAGGGCAGCCAAAGAGAATGAACAGAATCCTAAGAAAGGTTGAGATGTAGTAAATACTACATTCTATGAAGAACAAAAGGATAGGCATGAAGGAAGAGTGATACAACTGCCCAGATGATTGGATCAGAAAAATAGTGTGAAGGAGGTAGTTAAAGAATTAGCCTTCGAGAGAACCAGGAATTTAAACCACGATAAAGAAGGGAGAAGTGAAAAGGGCAAATCATTGGAAAAGAAGAACGAAGGAAAATACTTAAAGAAATCGATGATCAAAACCAGATTTATAGTTTAAAGTCTTGGAACAGTTAAGTGAGCCTCAAGAAGGGCAAACAAGAGATTTTGAAATAAGAAGGATGTGAACCCTCCTTAACAGAAATTATTTAACAGGTTAGCATCAAAAGATGCTTTGACAAGTATAAATGATTGGACAACCATACTCGGGTAATAGAGGAAAAATGTTCGATAAGATGTTGGGAAAGTAAGTTCCCTAATAAGGTGTAGCTAAAAAGGAATAACCACAATTGGTAAGACGGGTCATAGCCCACACACGCATACGAAGTTTAAAGAGTGGACAACCAAGCATAGTGTGGAATGCACAGAATAAAACCAATAATTGGAAGTGTCCTATGTAAGAAACAAGGGATAAAGTAAAAGTTGTGGATAGAGAAGGATCCAAAGCAAACAGAAGCCCTAACATAGATAAGGGTGCGAAGAAAGGGAGAAAGAACCATACAATGAATGATAAGAAGGTTGAGCATATAACTCCTAAGATGGAAATCTCTATTCTAAGGGACATAGTAGAGAACAAAACTAGAAGGAGGGAACCTTCCTAAGCAAAGTAATCGACACATAGATCGAAAGCAATTATTGTAGAATGAAGAATCATGAAGTGATTATGAGTAAGTAAAAGTGGATTAAGGAAAAAGGAAAAACCCTTGAATAAGGAATGCCAAGGACTTAAGAAGGAAAGAATCCTATTTTGTTGGTAAACTATTGGGAAACCAAATAATTAGCACCAGAAAAACCCAATAAAGAAGTTGGAAAAGGACGAGTGGGTAAGGAAAACCGACACGATTATGTAAGACTATGTTATCAACATACGAATGATAATTGGGTAACAGTAAAGGTAGTTGAAGAATGCTACCCGATAAAAGGAGGGATGAAATTATATAATCCCTGGAAGGTTGGAAAGTTGGAAACAACCCTAAAAGAGGTGTTGTAGGAGTTTGATGGACTGAGACAGGTTCAGAACTATGTCATGTCGTAAGGGACATATAAGCACCAACAATCCCAAGTAAAATGTAACTCGAGTAAGAAGGAGCAAGTTGGTAAACATAACAAGGTCAAACATAAATTTGACTGAAGTTGTAATCAATGACGGATGAAGGATGGGTCAAATTGGAACAAAAGAATAATAACACAAAAACCTGTGAAAACAAGTATGTAATGCTCGAAAGAACGTCGAGCTAGGGGTTTCAACGATGAAGAGAATAACTAGACAAAGGAACGATTGGGCACCTTGGAACTCCCAATCCTAAAATCTTGAGTAAAATCCCCGAAAGAAAGAACCTTATCCTAAATAAAGGGAGATGTGAACCTAAGAATATACATTAGGATTAATGAGCCATACATGCCTCGTTATTATAACTTCATGGAAGGAGTAAGCATGATAAATGAAAAGAAATTCCTTAGATGAATGATTACGGGGACTAAGCGAAAGAGCAATCGAAGTGTTAGCATGTCAAGAAAACCCAAGTTGACATTAAGGGAAATTATTCCCGATGTGGAATATATTAGTTAAGTTTTGGAGACAAAACTTCTAAAAAGAGGGGAGAGTTGTAAACCTCACACTTTTGAGTTAAGGAAAATTGGGAAAAAGAACTGTTCAAACCGAGTAAGAAAACCGAGCCAGTTTACAAACCCGATCATTTGGGAACAAGCAATTTGGAAATTTACAACTTCTAGGTTATCCAAAGGGTTCATTAAAGCTTGTAAAAAAACTTAAGACAAATTAGAAGAGAAAAACAAAATTGTTTCAGGTGAATAAGAATTCATAAGAACTCTAAAGTTAAGCGTGCTTGCCCGAGAGTAGTTTGAGGATGGGTGATATCTTGGGATATTTTTTAACCCGAAATTTCGGTCAAAAATTTTTATGTTTAATATATATTTAATTATTGGAATTAATACCAATAATTTATGGCAATATTAATATTAGTAATAAATCTCTCCAACGATTTTTACAATAGAGGTTATCCTCATTTATTCTCCTCACACCTGAACACTTCTCTCTCTCTACTACTCCATTTCCTGGTAAAGCTCGAATCAGAGCTTCGACTTGAACATTTTTCTTAACCTCGGAAGGAGAGGTTGGGCTCTTTAGAATCGGGGAGAAGATAGCTATCTGATAGCAAACTCTAGTCAATCCGAGAATCGCTGCCAGCATGATGGAACAGTGGAGCAGCTCCAGCGGACTAAAGATGCCCTATTTCGGCCAAACTGAAATCGGCCATTTCAAGCCCTCCTCAGGCCAAATCAAGCCTTCCCAACACTTCCTGCGCCCTTCCACGATCGAATTAGGACTGAAAGGTAAGCCAATTCGGCTCCCCTCGGCAATTTCCGGTCGGTGCTAGAGAGAGAACTGGTAGAATTTCAATGATGAAATTCTAACTCAATTTGACATAAATTAATGTGATTCTTGATTCTAGGATGAACCTCAGGATGAGAGCTATTTGCCCAGATCGAAAGCTCGCACCGTCGTGCCCTCACCGGTGATTAATCGAAGCTTTCTCTCACTACAGTCCATTTTCTGACGAAACTCTGTTTGAGCTCATTACGGTGTCAAAACTTGTGATTCAAAGTACTATTGAATCATGAGAAGATGGAGGAACTCAATTTTAACTTCAATTTCAACAATTAGACGTGTTTGATCGGTCAATTTGAGGAAATTAAATTCAGTTGTGCTAAGGAGTTGAAATTAGGGGAAAATTGGGGATTTTCAAAATTCAAAGGACCAAAAGGCAATTTGATGAAATTCAGGGTCAATTGGGCATGAAAATGATGTTGGAGGACCAGTTGAGGAATTTTAGAATTTTTGGGGAAAAACTTACCATTTTTGTAAAGGAAGGGCAAAATGGTAATTTTGGAAAAGTTGGAGGGGACCAAATTGGATATTTGGGAAATTAAACCTCTTTGTGTGAAATTAAATAATTAGAGGTCCTAAGATAAATTTTAAAAGTTTTAGGACTCAAATTTAGGAAAAACCCGGCAATAGGGACTTAAAGTTAAAGAAAAATAACTTTAGGGACATAATTGTAAATATACGTAAAGTTGGGTTTTCTCATTAATTTGGAACGAATAAGGGCTATTAAGCCAAAGAATAATAAACAATTATGTTCATTTCATGTAGGAGAACGAGACATCGGAAACAACAGTTGAGGTCCAGCTTGTTAAGGATTGAACCCGACTAAGTGGAATTTCACTACACTATCGGGTAAGTGGGTTTACTAACATCATACCCGATTGGGATAATGAGAACAACTTAAAGTTAAAAACTACTTACCGGTTGTGAGTGGGTTCACTAACATCATACCCGATTGGGATGATGAGCAAATTTAAAGATAAAAACCACTTACCGGTTGTGAGTGGGTATTATATATCATACCCGGTTGGGATGATGAGCACAACTTAAAGATAAAAACCACTTACCGGTTGTGAGTGGGAATTTAATATCATACCCGATTGGGGATGATAAGTACCTCGGTATGAAAACCCACTATTAAGTGGTATTTTAAACATCACAACTTAAAGGAAGTGATGTGAAAATCATACAAAAAAACTACTAACCAATTTTAAGTAGATCATACCCGGTTGGTATGATGAGACTTCCTCGAATGAAGTTGAAAACCCGTTCATCGGTTATGAATGGAGGTGTCCTTACCCCCGGATGATATAATGGATAGAGAAAACATATGTTTTGTTGGAAGTGCTCTCCCCTCACTATGTGCCAATGCTTAAACAATTTGGGAGACCTTCTCAACGGGAGCTCGAATAGCTCTAATTGGCCAAGGGCCTCGGTTTTGGAACTCGGGGGCTAAATGCCCGATTTTGAAAATCTCGTACAGTGGGCCCAAGGCAAGTTGGCACGAGCAAGAGCTCATAAACGAACATGATATATGTGCCATAAAACTCAATAAGTGAATTGTTTGGCCATGATACCAAGATAGGACCGACATGCTCAGTCAACTAGCGGCAGTGCTACATGACAGGTCGACGGACCAGTCAAGACAAACAACTGCGGGTTGAGTTGAGAGTCGGGGCCGTTGGACCAATGACACCACATATTACATGGGAATATGAGAAAACATTGTTTGTGCATGCACTATGAGTACGAAATCATCGAGACGCCCATGAGCGGTAGTGATGCATCCTAAGGGCCCTAGACGACTTGATGAGTATAAAGGCAGATCGTTGTTCTAGGTGTCTATGCGAAATTTGGAGTAGCACCAAGCGCATGAGACCGAGGTGGGGACAGGATGAGGTCTCTGTCCTCATATGGACATGAAGAAGCGATTTTGGGATTGAGGGTCAGATGTCGCGAACATCCACTCATTCTCAGGGTAGAAGTGGTCGTGCTTCTATCCAGGTGGCAGGAAAAGTCACACTGAAGCCACTATCGGGTTCAGTAGTGATACTGACTTACGAATGTGTGTAACCTTCATGATTAAGGATGTGTGTTGGGTGATGACACACCTGTAACTATGAAATAATGGAAAAACCCGAGAGAATTTTTAAAATGAAGGGATTTTTTAAAAGAAAGGAGTCTGGCACACTCCATATAAATGTTTTTCTTAAAAGTTAAAAGTAGACCTTTGAAAACCCATTCACTGAGTAGTCGTACTCACCCCCTCCCTTATATCCCTTTCAAGAAATCCCAAAAAGCCTACCCTAAAAGACCATCAACTAAGATGCCTGTAAGACAGGTATGTAAAGTTTAAAATTTCATGCAGTTTTGATTATGCTATTCCAAGAAATGGTGCAAGTTTAAAGGATGCCTTACTCTTTACGGTTTATAATAAGGGGAAACCCTTTAATAAACTGGGAGAGTGGCGGGTTGTTCATGGGGATCCAACCAAACCGAGTCAGGGAGTGACACGCACCCTTAAACAAGGGTATTGGTGGAAGGGCGTGAAGAGGGACATTATGGAATACATAGCCCGATACTTGTCCTGTGAGTAGATAAAGGCTGAGCATCAAAAACCATCAGGACTGTTGCAACCCTTACCAATTCTAGAATGGAAATAGGAGCACATTAATATGGATTTTATCACATGACTACCTGTGACAAGAAAGGGTCGAGATGCAATTTGGGTCATTGTAGATATATTAACCAAATCTGCTCATTTTCTCCCTATAAGGGAGATGGAAACAGTGGAACAACTTGTCCTCTTATACATGAGGGAAATAGTAAGACTTCATGGCATCCTAGTGAGTATAGTATTGCATAGAGACCCCGATTTACTTCAAGGTTCTGGCCAAGTTTACAAAGTATCTTGTGAACCAAGCTCCACATGAGTACGACATTTCATCCTCAGACCGATGAATAGTCTAAACGGGCGATTTAGACCTTAGAAGACATACTGAGGGAATACCTACTCACCATGAACAAAGGTTGGGAGGAATACTTGTGCCTAATGGGATTTGCTTACAATAATAGCTAACATACCAATATTTAAATGGCTCCTTATGAAGCCCTTTATGGACGACCATGTCGTACCCCTCTATTTTGGGAATAAGTGGGGGAAAGGAAGCTAGAAAGGGCAGAGCTAATTGAGGATGCCACAGAAAAAATAAAATTAATCAGAAGTCACCTTAAGAATGCTCAGGATAGGCAAAGGAGTTATGCGGACCATCGGAGGAAAGATCTAGAGTTTGATGTGGGAGATCAAGTATTTCTCAAGGTATTCCCATGGAGGGGAATACTTAGGTTTCAACAACGGGGAAAGTTGAAACTGAGGTATATCGGTCCATATCCCATCATCCAAAGGATAGGATCGATGACCTTGGAACTACCTCCAAACTTGTAGAGAATACACGACATATTCCATATCTTGGTACTTCGAAAGTACTAGCCTGATCCTAGCCATGTATTGGACTGACCTCCACTAGAGCTTGAAGAGAACTTGACCTATCAAATAGAACTGGTGCGAATCATTGAACGGAGGGACATGAACTTGAGGAATACCAGGATTCCTATGTTCAAAGTTATGTGGCAAAATGAACCCGTGCAAGAAGAGACATGGGAAACTGAAAGTGTAATGAGGGAAGGTTACCCTCAATTATTTAACATGTAGCTATTTTGGGACAAAACCCCTAAAAGGAGGGGAGAGTTGTAAATCCCCTCCTTTCATAATAAGAAAATCGGGAAAAAAACCGATCATTTTCAAACAGAAAACTGAGTCAGTTTATAAACTGAAACCAATAGAGAAAGGGCAAGCCAAAAAATTTATGGATCTCGAGTGACCAAAAGAGTCATAAAAGTCATGAGAAAGGACTTTATGGTAAATTGGAGGTGAAAAACAAACCAGTTCAAGTGAACCAGACCTGAATCGGATTGAATTGGTTTAAACCGATTTGGACCACCATTGAACCGATTTCTAAATTCATTTTTCTAGGTGGCTTAGAAAATTCAAATTAGAGAATTGAGGCCACCATTTGATAGAAAATGAATTTAGATGAATTTACAATTTTTTAATTTTTAAAAACTCGATCGAATCGAGCCTGAACCGATCGGTTTAAGTATTGAACCCGGTTCGAACCAGTCCAGTCCAGTTCGAAATAGTGTTGTCTTCTTCCTTCAGTACTGTTCACTCACCAGAAAATCGAGCAGTGCCAGCGAAGATGAAAAGTCTCTGGCCAGGGAGTTTCAAGCAATGAATAATTACCATTAAGATGCCAATCGGACAGCCAAGAAGTCCTCGAGCTTCCTATATAAAGAGCTCCTCCTCATTCATCCTCCTCACACCTGAAAACTCTACTCTCTCCCTACTGCTCCATTTTTTGATGAAGCTTGAACTAGAGCTTCGACTTGGGCATTTTTCTGAGCCAAAGAAGGTGAGGTCAGGTTCTTTAGATTTAAGGAGAAGTCAGCTACACAATGGTAGTCTCCATTTTCTCCAAGGATCATCGGAGAAACGCTGACGTGATAGAACAGTGAAGTAGCTCCAGTGGACCGAAGGTGCCCTATTTCGACTAAGCTGAAAATGGCCAATTCAAGCTCTTCTCAAGCCAAACCAAGCTCTCCTAACACTTCTTCAACCCTCATACAACCGAATTAGAGCGAAAAGATAAGCCAATTTGGCTCCCCTCTATAAATTCCAATCAATGTTAGAGAGAGAATTGGCGAAACTTCACAAACCAAATTCTACATCAATTCAACATGAATTGATGTGATTCTTGATCCTAGGAGTAATCTAAGGACAAGAGCTATCTGCCCAAATCAAAAGTACGGACCGCAGCGCCCCTGACGATAAGCTTTCGAAGCTTTCTCTCTTTATGTCCAATTTTTCGGCGAAGCTCAGTTTGAGCTCGTTCTGACGTCAATTCATGTGATTCAAAGTGCAATTGAATTGTATGGATGTTTGAGAACTCAAATCCACCTTCAATTTCAATAATTAACTTTGATTAATCGGTAAATTTGATGAAATCAAATCCATTCTGGTCAAAAGGTTGAAATTGGGGAAAAAATAGGGGAAATTGGGAATTTCAAAAATTTGAGGGACCAAAGTGCAATTTCCTAAAATTGAGGACCAATTGGGTATGGAAAAGATGTTAGAGGATCAATCGGTCAATTTTTGGAATTATTGGGGTTAATTTTACCATTTTTGTAAAGTAGTGGCAAAATGGTAATTTTGGAAAAGTTTGGGACCAAACTAGGAATTTGAGAAACTTGAACCCTTTTTGTTATTTGAATAAATTGAGGTCCCAATGTAAATTTTTGAAGTTTTGTGACTCAATTTGGGAAAAATTTGCATTAGAGACCTAAAGTTAAAGAAAAAGAACTTTGGGAACCTAATTACAATTAATTGAAAAGTTTGGATATTTTATTCATTCATGATAAATAAAGGTTATCAGGCCAAAAGATAATGAATAAGGATGTTCATATCGTGTAGGAACATGAAGTATTGGGAACACCAACCAAGACAAGCTCGCGTAGAAGTAAAAAGTCAGTTGAGAGGAATTCACTGCATTCACGGGTTAGTGAGAATTTTCACATCATACCCGGTTGGGATGATGAGCACCTTAGTAATAAAAACCCACTACTATGTGGGATTTTAACATCACACTTGGATGGGGTGATGTGAGAAAACACACGGAAAAAACTACATACCGATTGTAAGTAGATTATACCCTGTTGGTATGATGAACTTTCTCGGAGGAATTAGAAAATCCATTCATCGGATATGAGCGGAGATATCCTCTGTCACACCCCAACCCAGTTTGGTCGGATCCCCGTGAACAACCCACCACTCTCCCGGTTTATTAAAGGGTTTTCCCTTATTATAATCCGTAAAGAGTAAGGCGTCCTTTAAACCTACATCATTTCCTGGAATAGCATAATCAAAACTGTATGAAATTTTAAACTTTACATACCTGTCTTACAAGCATCTTAGTTGATGGTCTTTCAAGGTAGGCTTTCCGGGATTTCCTGAAAGGGATATAAGGGAGGGGGTGAGTACGACTACTTTTAACTTTTAACTTTTAACTTTTAAGAAAAATATTTATATGGAGTGTGCCAGACTCCTTTCTTTCAAAAAAATCCCTTCATTTAAAAATTTGGGTTTTTCCATTATTTCTTAGTTACCGGTGTGTCATCACCCAACACACATCCTTCATCATGAAGGTTACACACATTCTCAAGTCAGTATCACTACTGAACCCGCTAGTGGCTTTGGAGCGACTTTTCCTGCCACTTGGATAGAAGTACAACCACTTCTACCCTGGGAATGAGTGGATGCATGTGACATCCGACCCACAATCCCGAAATCACTTCTCCATGTCCGTATGAGGATAGAGACCTCATCCTGTCCCTACCCCGGTCTCATGTGCTTAGTGCTACTCCAGATTTCGCACAGACACCTGGAATGACAAACTGCCCTTATACCACCAGGTCGTCCAGTGCCCTAAGGACGCATCACTACCCCTCATGGGCGTCTTGATGATCTCGTACTCACAATGCATGCACAAACAATGTTTTCTTATATTTTCATGTAATCTGTGGTTCCACTAGTCCAACGGCCCTGACTCTCAACTCAACTCGCAGTTGTTTGTCTTAACTGGTCCGTCGACCTGTCATGTCGCACTGCCGCTAGTTGACTGAGCATGTCAGTCCCATCTTGGTACCATGGCCAAAAAATTCAATTATTAAGTTTTATGGCACATATATCATGTTCGTTTACAAGCTCCTGCTCATGCCAACTAGCCTTGGGCCCACTGTACGAGATTTTCAAAATTGGGCATTTAGCCCCCAAGTTCCAAAACCGAGGCCCCTGACCTATCAGAGCTATTCGAGCTCCCGTCGAGAAGGTCTCCCAAATTGTTTAAGCATTGGCACACAGTCAAGGGAGAACACTTCCAACAAAATAGGTTTTCACTGTCCATTATACCAACCGGTATAAGGACATCTCCGTTCATAACCGATGAACGGGTTTTCAACTTCCTTCGAAGAAGTCTCATTATACCAACCGGGTATGATCTACTTACAACCGGTAAGTAGTTTTTTTTTGCATAATTTTCACATCACTTTCTCTAAGTGTTGATGATTAAAATACCACTAAATAGTGGGTTTTTATACCGAGGTACTTATCATCCCCCACCGAGTATGATATAAAATTTCCACTCACAACCGGTAAGTGGTTTTTATTTTTAAGTTGTGCTAATCATCCCAACCGGGTATGATGTTAGTAAACCCACTCACAACCGGTAAGTGGTTTTTTTTTTTTACTTTAAGTTATGCTTATTATCCCAACCAGGTATGATGTTAGTAAACCCACTCACCCGTTAATGTCGTGAATTCCACCAGACCGGTTCTTGGTATTCACGCGAGCTTGTCCTTGCTGGCGTTCCCGATACTTCGTGTTCCGGTGAAGGCATAGTAGTCCGAGCTTTTGATCTGGGCAGATAGGTCTCATCCTAAGGTTTATCCTTTCGGTCCTAATTCGGCCGTGGGAGGGCTGAGGAAGTGTTGGGAAGGCTTGTTTTGGCCTGAGGAGGGCTTGAAATGGCTAATTTCAGCTTGACCGTAATAGGGCAGCTTCGGTCCGCTGGAGCTGCTTCACTATTCTATCATGTCAGCATTTCTCCAACGATTCTCGGATTGACTAGAGTTTGCTACCAGATAGTTGTCTTCTCCCCGATTCTAAAGAGCCCAACCTCTCCTTTCGAGGTTAAGAAAAATGTTGAAGTCAAAGCTCTGGTTTAAGCTTCACTGGGAAATGGAGCAGTAGAGAGAGAGAGAGAAGTGTTCAGGTGTGAGGAGAATGAAATGGGTATGACCTCTTTATATAGGTATAAAACCCGTGTATTAAATGGGCGAGATTTATTACAGTATTAATATTGCCATAAATTATTGGTATTAATTCCAATAATTTAATTAAGGTATTAAATTATTGGTATTAATTACATTAATTAAATATATATTAATTTATAGTTAATTATGATAAGGCGTACATAAAATTTTTTTACCGAAATTTCGGGTTACAAAACAAATTCTTACTTCCCAAGAGGTCACCCATCCTCACACTACTCTCAAACAAGTACGCTTAACTTTGAAGTTCTTATGAAATCTGGTTCACCTAAACCAATTTGGTTTTTATTTTCTAAAGTTTCTTAAATTTCTTTTCCAAGGTTTAATGAACCCTTTAGATCACCCGAAAGTTGTAAATTTTCATATTGCGTGTTCTCAAATGTAAACCAGCTCATTTTCTTACTCGGTTTGACCGATTTTTTTCTCGGTTTTCCTTAATTCAAATGTGCGGGGTTTACATCCTCATACCCGGTTGATGTGATGGATAGCTGGAAAGTTATTTTTGTTGGAAGTGCTCTCCCCTGATTGTGTGTCACTACTTAAACTTTTTGGGAAACCTTTTTTTACGAGAGCTCGAATTGCTCAAATAGGCCGGAGGCCTCGGTTTTGGAACTTGGGGGCTAATATGCCCAATTTTGAAACTCTCGTACAGTGGACCCAAGGCCAGTATGCATGAGCAGGAGCTCGTATAAACAAACATGAGATTAAGTCACGAAAACGTTAATGAATGATGTGTTTGGCCATGGTACCAAGATAGGACCGACATACTCAATGGACTGGTGGCAGTGCGACAAGACAGGTCAACGGACCAGTCGAGACAAATAGTTGCAAGTCGAGTTGAGGGTCGAGGCCGTTGGACCAATGACACCAAAGATTAAATGTCTTATGAGGTTCTATTTTTTTGTGCATGCACTTAGGTTCGGGACCATCAAGAAGCTCAAGAGGGGTAGTGATGCATCCTAGGGGCTACTGGATGACATGGTGGAGATAAGGGCAATTTTTCGTGCCAGCAGTTAGGGAAGCTCGACGTAGCTTCAAGCGCATGAGACCGGGTTGGGGTCGGGATGAGGTCTCTATCCTTATATGGACACGAAGTTTCTTTTTGGGTTTGAGGGTCGGATGTCGCGTGCATCCACTCATTCTTAGGGTAAAGTGAACGGGCTTCTATCTAGTTGGTCGGTAAAGTCGCTCTGACAGCACAAGTGGGTACAGTGGACAGGCTGCCATGCAAATGTGTGATCTCTTCATGATGAAGAGCGTGTGCCGGTTGTTAAACACATAGGTTATGAGGAAATTGGTTATGAATAACCAGATATTAAGGAAAGAATGATTTTAAAGAAAATAAGAAGTCTGGCACACTTCAATGCAAACTATTTTTCAAAGAAACTCATGCTTCAAAAACCCATTTACTCAGTTATTGAACTCACTCCCTCTCTTTACCCATTTTCAGGTAACCAAGGGAAACCTATCTAAAGACCTTTAATTCGCTAAACCTACAAGACATGTATGTAAGTTTAAATTTTATACAGTTTTGATTTTTCTTATTCTAGGAAAGGTACATGTTTAAAGAACAACTTACTCCTCACGATTTAAAGAAGGGGAAAATCCTTAATAAACTGGAGGAGTGACGGGTTGCTTACGGGGATCCGACCAAACTAGGTCGAGGCGTGACATTGTTGATATGGGACTTACACTTTTGCTACATTCTCATCTTCCTATTAAATTTTGGGACTCTCATTAACTGACTACACACTCGCTCCCTTAAATTCAAATCTTCATATCACATTCTTCATCAAACACCGCCTAATTATATTTTTTACGAGTTTTTGGGTGTCTGTGTTTTCCATACCTACATCCATACTAAGATCATAAACTTCAACCTTGTTCCAAGGCATGTGCTTTTCTTGGTTATCATACTGAAATTTTAGGATATCGTTGTCTCGATCCTCAAATATGACGTATCTTCATTTGTCAAACTGCTCACTTTGATGAGACCAGATTTCCTTTTGATAAATGTTTATCTGCAAGTAGTGCACCCCTTACAACTCCTGGTAACTCTATTCCCTCTCTACTTTTATTTACATATTCCTTTCTTTTTTTACCTGAACATGTTGCACCAATGACAGTTTCTAATGAGTTATCTTCCTCAACACTTAGTGTTCCACCCCCAACTACATCTCTAGACATAATCTCTGCCAATATTGATGGGTCTTCTCCTATCTCGCCACCCCGACGCATGCTCACCAAGTCTCAAGATGGCACCTTACCTCCATGATGCTTTAAAATTGATCCTATTGTATTCCTTGTTTCCTCTATTCAAGAGTTACGAACTTTTAAACAAGCTCAAACACAACCCTCCTAGGTTGATGCTATGAATTTTGAATATGCAGTTATTTTAAAGAACCACACATGAGATTTAGTGTCGCCTCCATCCGATAGACATATTATCAACTGTAAATGGGTCTACAAACTTAAACATAATCCAGATGGGACTCTTGCATGTTATAAAACTCATTTAGTTGCATAAGGATTCTCTCAACAAGAAGGATTCGACTATGACGATACTTTGAGTCCAGTAATTAAACCAGTCACCATTTGGGTTATTTTGTCACTTGTCGTCTCCTATAACTGGCCCATTCGACAACTTGATGTTGATAATGCATTTCTTTACGGCTATCTCAATGAGAAAGTTTATATGACACAACCACCAGGCTACACCGATCCATCATATCCTGATCACATATGTCTCCTTCGTTACTCGTTATATGGATTGAAGCAAGCTCCTCGGGCCTGGTTTCTCCGATTGAGTATGTTCTTGTTAACACTTGATTTTGAAGCTTTTGTTGTGGGTACCTCTTTTTTTATCTACTGTACCCCTCAATTTATCATATTTCTCCTAGCGTATGTGGATGATATAATTCTCACAGGCTCACCTAATGCTCTTCTAACGTCTATTGTGTCTTCTCTCAAATATGAATTTTCTATTAAGGATCTTAGGTCCCTTAATCATTTTCTTGGGATTGAGGTACATTCCCATTTTGGAGGTCTCATCTTAAATCAACAAAAGTATATTTATGATATTCTTACAAAAGTATCAATAACTGACTGCAAACCTGTCTTTACATCAGTATCTCCCGGGTCTAGACCATCTTTATATGATGGCACTCCACTAGATAACACTCGAATCTACAGGTAAGTCGTTGGTTATCTTCAATATTTAATATTGACTCGACCAGACATTTCATAAGCTGTCAATCAGGCCTGTAATTTTATGTTCAAGCCAAAGACAACTCATTGGGATGCAGCCAAAAGAATTTTACGTTATCTTTGAGGAACGTCCAGTCACATAATATATTTTTGAAAAAACTCTCAGTCACATTTCCATTGTTTCTATAATGTCGATTGGGCTAGCAACCCTGATAATCGTGCGTTCCATAAGTGAATTTTTAATATTTCTTAGAAATAACTTGATTTTGTGGAGTGCTAATAAGCAACACACAGTTGTCCGTTCCAGTACTTAAACAGAATATAAGAGTATAAGAAATGCAACTGCTAAACTCATTTGGATCCAATCACTAATTCAAGAACTCAAATTCCATTTTTTTATGTTCGCCAACTCTCTAGTGTGATAATATGTTAACAATTTATTTAAGTGACAATCCAATTTTTCATTCCCGTACTAAACATATTGATATATACTATCACTTCGTTCGTTAACAAGTTAATTATATGGAACTCAATATTCGTTTAATTGGTAAAAAAGCTCAAATTATAGATATATTTACCAAATGTCTCTTTTTATATCGATTTAGCACAATTCGTTTCAAGTTCAATATTCTAAACCTACAATTGTACTTGTGGTGTAGTAATAATAGATATATATATATATATATTAAAATAAGAGATATACAGATTACACCAAAAATATATAAATTATACTAAAATATTTATATATTATACTATTTCGGATTTAGTTATATACTTCGATAAAATAATCGAGTATAATCGACTTCAATAAAATAAATAAACACATATGTACATAACAAAATATATGTATATATTAAAAAAATATTTTTAATATTTTTATCTTAATATTTATTATAAATTTAAAATAATTTTATATAACACTTATAAAATAATATATATTTTAGTATATTTTCTCTATTATTTAAAAATAATATAATAAATTTCTTCTATAATCGAATATTTTAATATTAACTAATATCAATAGTGTTAATATATTAATTACATTATACACTAAATATTAAAAAAAACTCAAAAACTTTAATGGTGCAAGTAAATAAAGTGAAATGTAATATTGTTTAGTGAAAAAAAAAGTGCTGCCTTAGGCTTAAATTCTCTAATAATAATTATTAGAAAATCATGTTAATAAATATAATTGTTTAAACTCAACAACTAAAAATAGTTAAAAAGTTGTTTAAATAAAAAAGATATAATATCTCATATTTATTTCCACATAAAAATGTGTTCTAAAAAAAATTTATAATATGTATTTTATAGGTGTAAATAATTGTTAGTAATAATCTAAAAAATAAAATAACATATTATAATTAATATGTTAACCATTTATTATTAATTTGGAAGAATTTTTAAAATAATATAATATTAATGGTATATTTCACCTAATATATTAAAATTTGACATATTATCTCATTAACATAAATTTATTGTTCAATATTTTAAAATATTTATTAAAATAATAAATTTCACTAGCTAAATTAGTTCTATATTATATTGAGATTATATTTAACAAATACATAATATTTTTTGAATATTTTATCATTTAATCACCTTATCATTTAACTTATTGTTGATAGGTCGTAGTAGAATATTTATTTTTGTTTTTATTTTTACGAATTTATATTATATTTAATTAAATTTGGATGAGATTAGTGAATGACTACTCGAACTATAGTTTTTCGAGTATATCGAGTTGTTTATTGGCCTATGTTTTTTTACGGTAAACCTTGACGATTTTTTTTTTTTTTTGCAAACGATAAGGGTTTTTTAATGGAAATAATTGTTAGAGACCTTTTATTGATTTAGTCAATCTGTAGTAAAGGGTTGGGCTTATTACTACAAATTGGGTACTAGATTGTAAATAAGGGTTTTTTCATTTAGGTTAAATTTTGCCACAGAGATTGGTGTTTCACTCTCGCTCTTCCCTCTTCAGATTCCTTCTCTTCTCCTCCCAATTTCTCATTACAATTTTTTTTTCTCTGATTTGGATTACGAGGAGTCTTCACTGTCCCACCTACCACCGTCACTTCCATAGCCATCGGGCGTTTCGTCGCCTGTAAGTCTCCTTTTCGCGACTGCTTGCTGCTACGTCGTCTCCTCTGTCGTCGGATTCTAACTACTGCAGCTACTTCGCCCTTGAAAAGATAACTTTATAGTCGCACGGTGTTGTTTTTACCCGCTCTACTATTCCCATTCTCTTTGTTCATACCCTCAGATCGCCGGAGTCTTCAGTTGCGAGATTCCTTTCTTACGTCCTGTAGTCTTGCTTGAGTTCTGATCTAGTAATGCATTTACTTATATTTTTCTGTTCTTGGATTTCTATCATTTGGGTAGAATTTAGTTTGGAAGCTTCTATTATCCTACAGTCACAGAAAAACGTACTCGTCTGTTGCTACCGATTTTGGCCTTATTTCCTCAATTGCTGTTGTCGGAAAAGATTGCACTTTTATTTTATTTTATTCTGTATTATATTTTTTAAAAAAATTCTAATTACTTTTCAGTGTGGCTTATTTGGCTAATGTCTTGTTTCAGTAGTCTTACTATCCTCCATTTAGACTGGGCATATACTCAAGGACAAGTTATTGTTTATTATTGGAGTGGAAAGCCATGGAGGAGGAAGGTATAGAGAAACTGGTAATGAACTACTTGAAGAAGAAGGGCTTTAAGCAGGCAGAACTTGCGTTCCAAGAAGAGCTGCAACAGCAGTCCCAGCCCAATAGCACTTCTAACTCGCTCAGCGATCCTGACATTGCTAAGCTTGTCCTCTCGTTCAACGAGTAACTCAAAATTTCCTTGATTTTATTTTCAGTTATGCTTAGTAGAACTTCTGAAAATTCCTCTTATTTTCTTTCACTGATTTGATTTTGCTTCCTTGAGGATTATTAAACTGAATCAGCTTTGAGTCATTTAGATGTGGAAGTAGATGGAACTCTTATTTTGCAAAGGACTGCAGACAATATGTGGCTCATGTTACTTTTTGGGTTTTTATCAAAGTATTATGTGGTATATGAATTCCCAAGAACTGAATTTTCCCATAAATGCCCTTGGGATAAACCAGTGAGGATTTGTATAGTATTAGTTTCAGTAATGGCACTATTGTTATCTTGATGAAACCTTTCTATAATATTTGAGGCTCAGTGGGATAAAGTAGTCAATTTAGAACCAATGGAGATGAGAATCTTCAGAACAGAATGGCTATTATTGATTAAGCTTATCACTATGTGTGTATTTTGAAAGAAAATATATGCTCCGCAGCCCAGTCTGCTTGTTTATGTTCGTTGTCATAGATGAGAAAGTTATATTGACTTTACATATTGCTTGTATATTTCATTATCAATATTTATATTGCATGTGATATCAAAATTGAATATTGTCTTATGTCAGATCTGAAAGTGGTCCTCCGAGTTACCATGAAGGTTATAGCAAGCTTAGATCATGGGCATATAGTTCCCTTGATTTATACAAGGTTGTCAAGATGGACTCTTCTTGTCATGTGTGCTTCAATATTATTCACAAATCATTTGATATATGTTATCCCTGAAACTTGCAGCATGAGTTGCTTCGGGTGCTTTATCCAGTTTTTGCTCATTGTTTTATGGACCTTATCTCCCTTGGGTATCTCCAAGAAGGTGAACTTATCCTTGTGTTCTTCATCACTACTTGTACATGAATAATTTTAATATAGTTATTTAAATTCATATGGTTGTTTCATTTTTATTTTATAGTTTGTTGCCTCACAGTTTTACTGATTTTGATATTACGGTGGTTTTTAGCTCGGGCCTTTTTTAATAGCTTTCGTGATGATCATGTGATGATGCATGGTGGAGACCTCATGAAGTTAGAAAGTGTACTCTCTCCATCACATTTAGAGGTTAGTTTTTCATTCATATCTATTTGTGTTTACTTCCAATACATTCTTCTTAAATATTAAACATTTTCTTAAACATGCAGGAGATGGAATTTGCCCATTACCTTAGACATACAAAAGCAAATATAAAGATGTGTCAGGTAAATTGGTTTCAGACAGGTTGCATGTTTTTTTTTCTATGATAAGTACTGAGGAACATCTTGCTTGTAGTTTTAGTGTAGACAGTGCATTCGACTTCCTATTTTTCCAATAATATGCAGAGATTAAATGAATTTACCTTGTTTTTGTAGTACTCATATGATCTCCTGCTTCAGTACTTGCAAAAAACCCAATTAACAACAATGCTAGGAATTATCAATGAGCATATAAATTTCAAAGGTATTTCTTAATTTGCATTAAAGTTTTAGATTTTCAAGTTACTAAGTGAAGATTTTAGACACTACTACTAACTAAATCTTCCGTATCTTGCGGCCTATATGAAATCAAAACAGTTTCCCCTGGGCAACCCAGGTCAATATCAGATGATGTTGGGGTTGATATACTCTTTACTGCTGAGGATGCTAATCAAATTAGTGCTAAGGAGATACAATGGGGGGTAAGTGACCAAGTGATTCAATGAAAAGAGTTCTATCATTAATTTACCTGACTGGAAGTAATGGATGTGTTCCATACCTTGTTAATGTGTGCAGTTGCTTGAAGATTCCCTAGAAGATCGACTAGAAAAGGCTGGGACTTCTCTGTTTGAACCAGAGAGAGCAGATGGAGAGAACAAAGAGCCAGATGTGGATGAAAGTAAGGTGAGAATTTTCTGATGACCCCTTTGTGTGTAGCATTTTTGTGGGTTTCATCTTTCTGGCCTATTGCCCAACGGTTTGGAAGATTTTAAATCAGTAACATATCTCATATCTATCTTGACATCAGAAGAAGTCGACTGAAGGAAGCAAGCAAAATGCTTCAGTAAAAAAGTCAAAGAAGGACAAGACTGTTGGTTCAGGAGGGAAGGCTATGCTTCCTGAGGTTAACACAGTTTGTGTGGCACCGCGAGTCAAACCTGAGCTTACCTTGCCCGTGATGTATGTTTTAGAGTCATTTACTTCATCTTTTCATTGCCTTAGATATATAAATTGGATTTACTCCTTGTTTGCCTTGTCAATGTGATACCATCCATTTCCAGCTTAGCATTAATTTGTCCCAAAAAAGACTGTTAATTTGTATAGGTTATCAAGGGGACATTGTATGTTTAATCAACACCATAAACTTGGGGATGATAGTTAGAGGGAGTTGATAAAATTATCGTTGGAAAATTTTACATGCAAACTAATTTCTAAGAAACTGATTTTGGTAGGAAGCTCTTTGAAGAATCAAGGTGACAAAATATCTGATTATTCATTTTATTTATTTGAGTTTGATATTCAACAATTGTGTTGAAAAGTTTTTTTGGGGAGTAATAAATTATTTATATTTACCTCTAATGTAATTGTTGCTTGATGTTCCATTGACTGGTTCAGGTCAGCAGAAGTCGAGCAATCTATCCTTGAAGACCTGAGAAACCGTGTGCAGTTGACTAGTACTGCACTGCCATCTGTTAGTTTCTATACATTCATCAATACACATAACAAGTAATTCTATCACTCTAGTGCTGTTGTTTTTTATTATGTAAATTGCTCTTCGCTAGTTTTATTTTTGTAAATTTTTTGGGATAATTTTCTCAGGTTAAACTGTTCATCAATCTCTCAAGATGGGTCTCTGGTTGCTGGTGGATTTTCCGATTCATCTGTAAAGGTCAGTCCATCTTAAAAATCAATGATCAAGCAAATTGTCCTTTTCATGTTTTATTTACTTGGAGCTTTTGTTGTGCTTCAGGTTTGGGACATGGCTAAAGCTGGGCAGCAAACTGCTACCTGTGAGTGGCTTCCACCTGCAACAATTTTCTGATAAAAAATAGCAATGTATCTGTTAAATTAAATGTTGAATACCTACTTTTGCTTTTCTTGACTTGTTTTTTTAAATCATTGATTGATTGTTGGTGGAGATTATGGGGACATGCTTGAATCCACAGAATTTCTATAAAGAAGTAATTTTTAAAGATATTGTCCTCTTGCATGGAAGTTGTCTGATTACCTTCTTTCATGCGAAAGTTGACCATTCTGTTTCAGCTGGCATGCAAGGTGAAAATGATACGTCTAACGGTGAGCTTGGTATGGGAACCAACAACCGTAAAAGATCATACACTCTACTGCAAGGTCACTCAGGACCTGTTCATTCTACCACTTTTAGTCCTCTGGGAGATTTTATTCTTTCTTCTTCGGCTGACTCAACAAGTACATATTCTCCTATAGTTTAATCAATTAAATCATATTGTTTTATATGGTTTCTACGATGTATAATTTTGCCTCAATCCTTTCAGTCCGGTTATGGAGCACAAAACTGAATACAAATCTTGTATGTTACAAAGGTCACAATTACCCTGTGTGGGATGTTAAGGTAAAGATATCAAGGAATATTTTTGGCACTTGACAAAACTGAATTTGATAATGGATGTCATGGATAGGTGCATATGGATATCATTCTAATATTAATTCTGATTTATTATTGCAGTTTAGTCCTGTGGGCCACTATTTTGCAAGCTCTTCACATGATAGAACAGCAAGAGTATGGTCAATGGACAGAATTCAGCCCTTGAGGATAATGGCAGGACACTTATCTGATGTTGATGTGAGTGTTTCTATCTAATGATTATTGAAGAAACACATTGATACCCCTTCATCACAACATAAGTCATCAAAAGGATATCAGAGACTCATCAAAACTTGAAATCTAGGATTTTTCTGAAAATGGATGAATAATCAGGAGTTCATATGCAAAGGTTGATAGGAACGTGGGTCCTATAGGGGTTTCAATTAAATAATGAGAGTCTACTTATATTTAAATATGACAACTTCTCCTAATAAGTTTTAATATTTTGTGCAGGTTATCATAATTCTTTTCAGTATGTAACATCTTGTTTTTGAACTAGTTATTTAATAAGCAATACTGCATCAAGTGCATATCTCATTTGTGATTCCACTATATTTGTTATTGTACATTTTCTCAATGCTACATCAAGACATCTGACCAGGTTTTATTTCATAATTTGTTAAATGAATTCAAATAAAAGTTTATTTGAATTTTATAAAAATATTTTGTTTTACAGTGTGTGCAATGGCATCCCAACTGCAATTATATAGCTACCGGATCTTCAGATAAAACAGTTCGAATGTGGGATGTATCAAGTGGAGAATGTGTTCGTATATTTATTGGACACAGGAGTATGATCTTGTCTCTCGCAATTTCACCTGAAGGTCGGTACATGGCTTCAGGAGATGAGGATGGCACAATCATGTTGTGGGATCTTGCTACTGGCCGATGTCTCACACCTTTGATGGGGCACACCTCATGTGTCTGGACACTTTATTTTAGGTATTTGTGAAAAATCGTTCTCCTTTTCTCCCAACCCCCAATAATGAGGTGAACAAAAGGGAACACTTGTTTCCAACTTCTTCTGTTGCTTTTGCTTTGAAAAGATTAATAGAATGGGTTCTGGAATCTTACTGCCTAGTATCTTGTTTATTTTAAACCCTCTTAAATATTTGTCTCTTTTCAACTTGTCAGCTGTGAAGGGTCGCTTCTTGCATCTGGTTCAGCAGATTGCAGCGTTAAACTCTGGGATGTTACAAGGAGCACAAAGCTACCCCGAAGTGAAGAAAAGTACGTTAATTTTATCACATTTCACTTTTGAACTTCCCGAGGGACAGAAAGATCAACCAAGGGAAATGTGCTTTCTGTCCATATATTCATTCGTTAAAAATATACACGAGATTCATGTTTCCTTCTTAAAAAGGCTATAATCTAATCACTGTTATCCATGTGTGAATATTTGGCTCATGTATGCTTGGTAAACTGGCAGGAGTGGAAGTACGAGCAGGCTGAGATCACTTAAAACGCTTCCAACAAAGTCTACTCCTGTGTACACTTTACAGGTAATCTGCCTGAGTATTGTGTTCTTCAGATTCCTTTTTCTAAGGTCTGCTGCCTTGATTAATTTTTATTTTTTTGTACGTGGAGCAGTTTTCTCGGAGGAATCTACTGTTTGCAGCTGGGTCTCTCTCGAAAATTGGCTGACTACTCTGATATATAACGGACTATTAATGTGGATACACCAGTTGCCTGATAATTGTACTCTTAGCTACCTCTTTGGATGTAGATTTTGCTAAAAACTTTTTTACAAGTTATCATTTGTATGTTATTCAGTCAGCTTATTCTCTCTTTAAAGGAAAAGGTGTTCCCAAGTTCTAACCCGGTTCAACTGTAAGAATGTATTAATTTAATTACTGAGTCGGACTAGTGATGTCTATTTCTAACCATGCACATGGATTAAAGGAAAGATGTTCTCAAGAATATGATTTTCTGTGCATAAAAACATTTATTTCATCATTTATCAACTTAACATGACTCAGAAACAAGTGGCAAGAAACCTCTTTCCAAACCATGAAGACAACCAAGCCAACACCAATGTGGAAAATGATTAATGGTGCATCATCGAACCCAGTCTCGCTTGTACCTCCGGAAGAGATCCTCGGTCTGGGCATTCCTGAAGGCGCTGCAAGCGATGATGTAGACAAAGATGAGGACCACCACCGCCACTATAAGGATCACGTTTACTTTCCTCCACTCATTCCGGATGTTCCCCAGCAGACCCGCCTTGCAGGAGTTGCATTTGTAGCAGAGCTGCGTTTGGTCATTGCTCCACAGGTAGCAGTCTGTGTCTGCATTTGGGTTCGCCGGATTCGTCCACAGTGTCGGGTTCACATAGCTGTAGCCGCAAGCTGTTGGAGGTTTACAGCACCCAGACTGTCAAGAAGAAGAAAAAGGAACCAACGGGCAACCAATTAGACTTGCTCTAAATACTTGCCCTAAGAATAAGATTGCAAGTAACAAATATATACTACTTACTCTCAATCTACCAGAGAGTGTAGAAAAGGAAGAATATATTCCCATGGAAATTTCGCTTCCCTAAAGCAAACCAGAAAGCATTTGCACATGGCATAGATGCTCAATCTCCCAGCAAGATATATATACACACCAACAAAAACAGATTCTATGCATGAATTGGAAGACCCCTAATGCAGATAGATCTTCCCTTGAACCTTAGATCATATCATTCACTCCATTGAATTGATGCTCCTAGAATTCACTATTTATCATATCTTATGACTAGTTAATTCTACAAGCTCAAACGATTGTAAGGAGAGGGTGACCTGATCTTTCAATTTTGGGCAATAAGACGGATAAAGGAAACAACCGTAAGAGAGAGATAGAGATTAGAGAGCTTGCCTGAAGAGGAGAAATGAGTGAAGCGAAGAATTGATCGGCCGCGGTATACTCCTGATTCAACTTAGTACAGACATCAGAGTCAGCGAGGCAAGTCCTAATCTTGATCCAGTGCCCGGAATCGGTGATGTGGTTCCTCAGCCAAGAGGAGAAATCCGCGAGTCTGTACTCCTTGAAAGCCCGGCCAGGGACGGAATAGCTGCCGTCGGGGCGGGTGACAACGAAGGCAAAGACGAGGACCACGAGGAGGAGGCAGATGAGGAGGGCCATACAAAAGAGGTAGATGGCGAGGAGGCCCTGCTTGTTCCAGTAGGCACCGACGAAGCCAGCGAGGGAGACGAGGAGGATAAGAGAGCCGAGGATGAGGATGGGCCACCGGAAGTAGCGGATGCATTCATTGCCGGGCTTGGAAGCGAGCCATATGCCGGCCGCCATAATCGGGATGGAGCACAGGAGGGCTATCATGTTCAGGAAAGCTGTTATGTTATTGCTCACTCCCATGGTTATTGGCCAGCTGCTGCTGCTGTTGCAGCTGCAGCTGGAGTGGGATTCAGACAGACAGAGCAGAGAAGATAGCTAAAGAAGAGAGAGAGGTACTAAAAAGTAGAAAAAGAGACGTCATCAAGGGGTGAGACATTTGGGAAAAAATGGTGAGGGACACTTGAAAGACAAAGGCTAAAGATTCCTCGTTTTTTAAGGGGAAAAAAGACGAGGATGAGGATAAGAGTAAGAGTGGTAAAGAGAGTAGTTTCTAGTCAGTCTAATGTACTAGCCATTACTGGTTTGACATTTACTATCATACTAGGAAATTATTGTAGATTCTGCCTTTCAAAAACTTCACATGTCAGTCATCACTTAAGTAATTTATTTAAAAGAGATTTTATATTCATAGATTCTGCATTTATTGTAGCTCAGCTGAGCTGTGTTGTGTTAGTACTGAAAGCAGACAAAATACATAATTGATGGTGAGATGATCATTTTAATTTTTCTCTCTCTATGATGTTGAAAATGATGCAGGTCTTCCAATTCACATTTGGCCAGCCTTATTCTTTTAGA
Organism: Trapa incisa; assembly: GCA_030064435.1. NCBI lineage: Eukaryota > Viridiplantae > Streptophyta > Magnoliopsida > Myrtales > Lythraceae > Trapa > Trapa incisa. The sequence continues at coordinate 5,856,951 of CM057765.1, forward strand.
CCTAGCTGATGTTCAAACAGGTAAAACTTTAATTTTAGTCTAAGTTATCCCACTTATTTGATTTGAAACTAAACAAGCAATAATCAACATTGTAGTTTATTATTGCCCTTTTTTTACATCTTCTTTTATTACATAAAATTATTTTTTTATTATTTATTTCAACAAATAAAATATAAGAAAAAATATTCTTAATTTTAATTAAGAAAAATATCAAATTTTATTTTTTTTCTTTTTATTATTGATTTATATTGTATTTAACCACATTATTTTACATTTTTTAATAAAAAAGTAAGGGCAAATGCAGCTAAGTGGATCAAGGCACCCTCAGTTCAATTCATTTCCATGGCCCATAATATAAATATAATACATTTTTTTATTTTAATATAATATCTTCCACTGTTTCTCACAAAATTAATTAGTGAGTCAGTAATAACATAATATCCTTTAACTGCCCCTCCCCCTCACAAAAATAGCAAACAGGTAAATTGACTGGCTTTCTAACAAAATATTATATATATATATATATATATATAAAAGCTTATTCAATTTGCTTACAATGACTTCTTATCTATTTTTTTTTCTTTTTTTTAAATTTTCATGGTATTATACCTCATGACTCAAACCATCGTATATTTCAAACAGACTCATTTTTTACCTCTTTCTAAGTACACTTTCTAGACATCACTAAACATGGGCTCTCTTTTGTGCCTTCATGTAGTTTTACCAAACATCTCATTTACTGCAAATCATCACATTTACGGCAATAAGTTACTATATTTAGGGTTTCTCAAAAAAAATAAAATTTTTATATAAATTTTAATTTTTGACATACTGATTAAAATATATAGATATATTTATAATAATAATATTACTATTATTTTATTATTATTAACTAATATTATTATTATTAAACTATATTTACTAATTTTTTCTCTATTCGAAATTAAATTATTAATTTAATTTAAATTAATTTCACACTTAATTTATATTTTTAACTTTTCAACCCAATAATTATAAAAATTGTTTAAAATAAGTATTTGTTAATATATATATATATATATATTTAAATATTTATTTATAAAATATTTAACTAAATTCAATATCACATATCTAACTCATTTGTCCTACCAGTTAATTATTATAATTTAATTAATTATCAATACATAATTAAATAAGTTTCGTTCTAATTTATATTAAATTAATTAATCAAATAAATTGTGTTACAACTTATCTCTAACTCATTTTAATTTTATTATTGAAAATTTTTGATACAAAAATTCTGTTTTTACAATTTATTACAATAAAACGTCATCTATATCCCTTTTTGATCTAATATCCTTTAATTTTATATTAATTCCCTACTTTAGTTTTTCATCATATTTTATATTTTTTTTACTGTGATCATTTTTTTATCCTTCAAATAAAATGTTGGTTATCATACAACTACTTTGTACGTCAAAATATTTTTTATAATATTTTCCCTCTCAATTGGGTTATCCTTACTTTACTTTAATGAGAATAGTGTAGATTTTTACCTTACTTTTCCTTATTATTTCTTGAATTACCTACAATTTTATTATTTCACTCTCATCAATTCGTTTTCGGATAATATATGCACTATTTCTATAACGGATGTTTTTCTTCGGTCCAATGGTCATAACCAAATCCTTCTTGGTTGTGTGATGTCGTTTTACATTCTCCTCTACTTAGGTATCATAACCCTCACAATTTTACTTATCAACTTATCTGTTTAGTATTTTCATTTAATGCCCTCTTAGCTAAAGAGAGTATTTGACTACCTTTTGTTGATTATTCCTTTAAACGATTTAGGTATTCATTATTTGTCTATTTATTACCAATTTTATTATTGATTACATTTTAGCCTAATCTATGGGTTTCTGATTATTCCTCAACTTGCTTTTGACACACTTATTGTTATACTTCTACATCTCATGGGGAGAACCTTTCTTAGGGGTTTTCTACTTTACATTTATCCGTGATGATTCCACAATCATCCATTTTTATTTTATAAGTTGTTTCTTACTGTGAAAACTTGTATTCTTGTCATTTACCTCAATGTCCTTTACCCATTCTACTACTCATATCCTTTGGAGTATATGTCATTTTTTAGGAGGGTTGTGTCCAATTTCCTTTATCACTTTCTGAGGGTTTCATTCTCTCAAGTGCTTACATCTATCACCATAGTATTTGTTGGCAACCTTTTTGTGGTTATCTTTTGAGGTGTTCTTGCTTGAGTTGTCCCTTATCCTAAGGGTATTTATATTATTTAGGTCTCATGGTAACATTTCTTATATATGTCTCATTCTCCCATTTGAGTTTATTTAGCTAGGAGTTCTTGTCTTGACTCATTGTAATCAATCTTTCATTTTTATGTCCCATCATGGGTATCCTCCTTGTGAGACTATCTTTTTTCTCATTGGGGTTCATGTTGTATTAATTTGAGCATTCCTAGGTGATTTCCTTGTCATCCTAGTTGTCTAGTCTATTACGGTTTGAGTTCTTGGCATTTTACTCCAGTTCTTAATTCTTGTGTTCTTTCTGACAGGCTTGGGAATCAGGCTTACTTATGGCTATATCCTTATATGGTCTCCAGTGTTCCTTACCAACCTTTCTTCCTTTGACCCATGGAATTTCTTAGGGGTAGACATTGGTTTTACTTGGGTTATACACTTGTTTCTCATACTAAGTCTCTTTTACTCATGAACTACTACGTTCAGATCCTTATGGTTCATTCCATTGGTTGTGAGTTAATCTTGCATTTTTAATTTATTTTTATTCCTTCTTCCACCATGTACTCATGTAGTAATTTTATCTTTAATGTGTTAATTACTTAAGGCAGAACTTTTTGTCAATTTTGTTTATCTTCAAGGAGTTTGTAACTTTCATAAATAATTGTTAGACCATGGGTTTAATCATAATTATATACTAAAGAAAAGAAAATATATTTATTTCTCCATACTTAATCATAAAATCGGCTTTATTACAAAAAAGAAAAATTACTAGTCTATCCTAAGATAGGTTGATCATACCAAGCACATTTTTTGTGAGAAGCATGATCTTTCTTCAGGGCAATATGAATTTGGAGCAACAGTATGTATTAGCTGGGGCAAGGATTTATATTAGATTTGTTGTACTTTGGTGAGTGGATTTCACTTACAGCTCCATGTGTGTGGTGGCGTAGTCTCTTGTCACATTTATTATATATCTCTTGCGAATTACAACTTCTACTCTTGTCACATTTATTATATATCTCTTGCGAACTACAACTTCATTATCATACGTCTTTCATGAAAAATACAACTACGATTGAAGTTTTGGATTTACCATATTTGGTGATAGATTTTTGAAGGTCCGTATGTAGTTGGTACATGCTTTCTAGAATTTGTATTTAACTTTATGTTGGGCATGTCCATCAAGTGCCTTTCTTGGGACTTGGTTGGGTGTAGTGCTTCCACTATATCTTCATGATTATTTTCCTATAAGAGTGTTTGTACGGTAGATTAAACTAGGTAAGATCTAATACAACATATTATTATAGTATTTTTCAAACATTTTCAAAAATTTCTAGGTTTTGAAAACATGAACCCTGAAACAATGCGTCACTACTCTTGATACTATGAAGTATTTCAAGATAAGGTTCAGAATAGAAGGGTATCTTAATTAAAACACAAAAAATATCTGAATATCAGTATTACAAATATGAAGGAAGTGTACCATTGTGGTATATTTGCATAATAATTTATCTTTGTCATATCTATTACCAAAGGGGTTAAGGGAGAGGTGACTTCACAAATTAGTGTGTTTAAAAAGGTATCATGGTTATAATATTTATTAGATGTTTAGATATTTATCTTTGGCATTTAGTGTTCAACATAACAATTCTACTCGATTAGGAAGTGATCATAGAGTTGTAGAACAAAACCACCTTTTGTTCTATTCGTTACTTGGAATGCCTTTACCACCACCTATCTGTGCGAACCAAGGTGTTCGTGATAGACTACTTGTGTGAGTACATTTATCATCCGGCAAGCATAATCAAGTTTGTTTGATGCGAATGATACGACATTTTCTACTTTGCCAAGGTCTAGTGGAGCCCTTGACATACTAGACCATCATTACTTGTACCAGCATTGATGTCCAGTAGCTCTAAGAATCACCGCTACCCCATATTGAATGTCTAGCAATACTGCTTAAAAAGTACATACATGCATTTTGGTTTTTAATCCATTGTCTTTATTCTACCAGTCATTCATGTTAAAGCTCGCCTTGGCTCGGTAGAAGTTATCAGACAAATTCCATTTTACACAACCAATTATCATAAACTTTTATCATGATCTAGCTTTATTATAACAATTGTATTATTTTTGGGCCAAAATTCATTTCTATTTGCCTTAGGCCCACTTTGATATAAAGGTCTAACACAAGTGGGAATCATGCTATCACAAGGTTATTGAGAATTTAGCATGATTCATGTTATCATCGAGTTTAGAGTATCACATGGCTCATAACAACTAATGTTATCAGCATGATTCATACTACCACAACAACAAGGTTAATGCTAATATTAAGTTTAGATTATTAAATGGCTTCATAACATCAATAACTATTACTACTAGCAGGATTTATCATAGCAATGGGTTCATGCTTTTATCGGGTTTAGGTTATCATAGGGTTCATGTTGTCATTGGGGTTCAGACTCATACTATTATAGGGTTTTGCATGTCATGCTATTATAAGTACGAGTAATCGATCCAATCGAACTCAATACCAAAAAATTTCACTCACCCATAAACCGTGACATGTTCGTCTTACTTTGTGCCGGTAGATGGATAGATGAATTTTATTAAATATAGGGTTTCCTGTTGTATAAGATGATTACATTTAATATCTCATACTTTTCTTTAATTACACATAATTACTTATATTATACCTTATTTATAATTAGATTTATAAAGTTTATACTAAGATCAAAATAGTAGGTGTTTATCAAAATACTTTAGTAGGAGTATATCAAACTACTTTTAGTATTGCTTATAATTACAAGAAATGGAACTAGTGCAACATTTCAATTGGTTAGAAGTGGTCTATATTCTAAGATTGTAGCATATATATTAACCATTAGCCTGGAAAAATGATGTATGATATTGGTAAGAAGTCAGATCAAACTCGTACAAATATTCTAACACCGCGGTAATGAATTAATTAGTTGTTTTACTTGTATATCTAATCGAATTAAACGAATACTATTAGAGAATTTAGAGTAGGATCATAAATTGCACTTAATTTGAAGAGTGTCTAGCCATTGGTTGATTAATATCAATATTTCTATTTGCGAGCAAAAAAAATACCGGTTTAACTTCTAGAAGACTACCCACCAACCATCAAAGGAACAAGGAATCTTTGGCTACCTGAGTGAACATTTACATGGACTCTGATTTTCACCTACAAAAATCATATGCCGAATAAGGCTAAAAGAGAGGAAAACTTGACCAGTCAACCCGCAATTGCATTAGTTTCCAGTTCTATCAACATTGTTGCTTCATGTTCTTCACATTCAAGTTTCATCTTTGTTGATTGCCCCTGGAATTACATATGATCTTGCCGCATGGAATTTTGCTTGTTGCTATCAGCAAATCTGCATCTCCTTTAAGCTAAATTGTCATATTACCCTCCAACATCCGAAGCACCTGAATCAAACAGCAAATGAGAAATGAAGTTGAATGAGCAATTCACATGAAAGCAACTTAAGGGTGTAAGGTGTGAGTGCAATTCATGTATCTGACATGGGACATTCGAGGCCTTAGAAGGGGATCTCGTCGAATGCACAATGAAGCACAGTGTAGCATAACACAAATCTCCTTCTCATCATAGCAGTCATTCAGCTTTGGGTCAATCAGTTCACGTATAGCTTGTCTCTCCAACAGAGGCCTTGCCTGCATCAATGAGAGATCGATAAGGACTGAGAAGAATGCATTTGAAAATAATACAAAATCAAATCTTATGTAAATTTCAGAAGTAATATCTAATTCAATGTTATTCAGTCAAGGTACCCATTCAGTGAGGCACTGCTGGCCTTTGGGTCGGTTTAAGTCCATTGCCTTGCGTCCAGTTACAAGCTCTACCAATACCACTCCAAATGAATACACATCAGCCTTTTCTGTAATTTGACCGGTTTGTGCATATTCAGGGGACAAGTACCCAAAGGTCCCAATCACTCTTGTCTCGACTCCCATATCTCCTTCAGGCTGCCACCTTGCAAGCCCGAAATCTCCAACCTTTTAGGGGGTGTTAAAAAGTTGAAATGTCACTTTAGCAGGGAAAAGATTGCACATTCAATCAGATCTACAAAATGATACAAGGATTAAATTGAATACCAGAGGTTCAAAGTCGTGAGTGAGGAGAATATTGTTGGGTCGTAGATCTCTATGAACAATGCAACCCACTCTGCACTCTTCATGAAGGTACCTCAAACCACGAGCTGCCCCTACTGCAATTTTTTGTCTGGCTGGCCAATCTAAAGGACCATGATTGTGTCGCCCTGAAAAGTAATCACTGTACAATTGAATTCGTTTCACCCCTTGAAGGTTAGCTCATAGACAAAATGCTTCATAATTTATCAGATTACAATAAATGATAATAATACATCACAGAAACCAAATTACATAATTTAAGAATGCAACTGGTGTTAAAATATCTGCATATGTAGAAGGATATCAACTAAGACATGAAGGAAAGGAAGCATATGTATAATTAACCAGTCTGATTAAATACCAAAAACATTCGTGCAGCACCAAATCAAGGTTGCTACTTACCATATAGATGATAATCTAATGATCCGTTGCATACGTATTCATAAACAAGTAGCCTTCTTCCATCCTCAACACAAAATCCAATCAAAGTAACAAGATTTCGGTGTTGAGCACAGCTCAGAACCTCAACTTCTGAGCAGAACTCTCGGTCACCCTGTGAGCTTGCCAACTTGTGCTGTTTAACTGCAATAACCTGGGAGTCCACTAAAACACCTCGATGCACTGACCCATAACCTCCTTCAGCCAAGAAGTTTTCTTGAGAAAATCCGTCAGTTGCAAGTTCAAGGTCAGAGTAGCTAAACCACCTGGGAGGATTCCCAAAAATAGGTGCTTTGTGCTGACAAACTGAACAGAGAGGAGGCGGCTTCAAAGGATTGTTACTTGATATTGAAGGAATTACCTGCCTGAGGCTTTGTCGGCTTAAGTGACTGGGTCCCCTATCAAACTTTGATAGCTCATCTAACAACTCACTACATTCTACAGAGGACTTTTTATCATTTGGCTTTTGATCTGAGTTTTTCCTCGGGCCTTTTGAGATTTCACAAGCATCAGAAGACCCAACTACATTTTTAATCCAAGATCGTAAGTTGGGGGCTGCTGAACACAAATCCAGGCTTTCACTTTCAACATCTGACTCAGATCCACAATGTTCAGGCTTGAGGATTATGATTTCATCACCAAAATAATTTTCTTTTTTTAGCCTTCGATGCACTGCAGATGCAAAATATGGAGAATTCCCAAGATCTGAACTTGATATCGAGGATGATCCAACATCTGTGGAAGTTAAAGGGGATTCTTGCTCATGCCCATCATGTTCAGGACTACTTGCAGGAGTCACCATAGGTCCCTTTATCATAGTTTCATATTCAACCGTGTTTGGGTTTGTGGAGAATATATCTACTTCAATAGATGAACAAGCCATGACCTCTTGTTCGAGATTTGCAGAACCAGTCAAATTCAACCTCAAGACCTTTGCTTTTGATCTCTTCATGACCACAATATTGCATCGCAGCTCATCTATACAGGATTTTGCCTCTTGCTTCAGTCCTCTGCCAAACAAATGAAACAAATGAGTATCTAAAAGAAAACAAGGCGCCATGCCTATTGACAAAAAAACAAGTTGCCACTGTGTTGATATTCAATATGTTGATAAAAGTAATTAAATGATTTTAAAAGGTAACTATTACTTGTCCAATATGACCCAGCTCGAATTTACTCGTTTAGATTCAGCAGCTACCACTCCCAATGAACTCCCATAAATTATCTTCAGTTTGAACTTTACCTGCAAATGGGTAGTTTCAGTGGAGAGATTTCATCATACAGAATCTGATCAACCAAGACTCAATCAACACAACAATAATGACATTGAAAGAAGTAGTGGTTGGAGCCAAAAAAATGTAAAGCCGCTACAAAGAACATTAGCTGACCTTCTCTGGATCATAAACCTGATGGAGCTGGAACATGACCTCAGAGCAAGAACTCACAATGTCATCCTTCATATCCAGACAGATTTCCTGTATGGACCGATAATGGTGATGTCCTGTTGTGCAATCGCTCGTGAATCTTGCAAGGCCCCAAATCTTCTTGCCTGACAAGAACATGTAACACAATAAAACAATATGACTTAATATTCATGTCAAATGGACTGGCTAAAGAAATTTTGTAAAGCTATGCTCTCCAAATTAATGTCACTATAAACAGTGTACTACATATTTAATTGATCTACACAAACACCTATTAGTAGTAATTTTGAGGTAAGGAAGACAAGAGTCTTTTAAGTCCTACAATCTTGATAGTAACTGTGTCCCCATTTAAACCTTGTCATCTACATAGAGAACTAAAACTTCTTATGGACAGATAAAATTGAGAACTTTCCCAGTAAAAGTCATTCAAGGATTCATTTTCCTTCTGAAAGATTCTAAACACTTCCAGAATCCCTTCAATCGTATACAAAATTAACCTCCATATATTTTCTTTTATCATGACGTCTGTTGTCTAAATGGTCAAATCTTTGCAAATGTTGTACCAATTAAGCCCAAATACAAGAGACCATTAGAACTCCTTACCAGAGGATTGAGGAGGAATGACAGCAACTAGCTTAATGCAGTCACCAGGCTGAACTACATGGGTCAGAGCCCACAGCAGAGCAGCTCTTGGGATCTCCCTAGACGCCTTAACAGCAATAACCACGACCTTCCCTTCAGAACCCGACGAGCCCTTACCCTTCCTTTGCATTATGAAGGCCCCGAGAAAATCAGCCACGAAATCAAAGACCCATCTTCAGTCTCGCCATCAGAGCCAGCAGGCAGAACTCACTCAACCTCTTGAACCACCAATGACTCCATTCCCTTGTTATTGCTCTTTTTGCTAAGTGAGAGCAAAACAAACCTTAGACCCAGTCCTTAAACATGTTTTTCATGTAAAGGTTTTAACTTTTTCAGATGGATGAGAAGAAAGCTTTGATTTTTGATCGGATTCAGGGAGGCCTTTTTGGGAGATCTCAAGCAACCAGAAGAGAAGAGTAGGGGGAACAATTAAAAAAATAGTAGATAAAAGAAAGGCACCAAAAAAAGAATCAGGGAAAAGAGAAGAAGAAGCACAGTCACGACACCCAGATGAGACATGAAAAAGTAAAACAAAAAAGGGAACTTGTGATTCTAATGATTGGAGCTTCTTCATACATGAATTGATTGAACGAATCCCTAACTAGAGGATGATTGATCTTGCTAATTTTTAATTAAGATAGGCATAGCCAATAATTGAAAAGAGAATTTCAGCAGTATGGTTAATAGATAAGAATATTTATATCAATAATTATATGAGTTAATATGCCCAACTACAAATCTTTTTTTCATACCTCACTTCATAATTTTTTTATTATTTAGAAAAAAATATATTAAAATATACCATTTTAAATATATTATTTTTATTAATAATCTAAAAAATATAATATTTATTATTTAGTTCATAAAATATAAAATTGTATAATATTTTTATTATATAATTCTTGGGAATCATAAAGTGAGTTACTATCATAGTGTACGGTAGATAGCAACTTAAAGAAACTCTTTATAAGGCTGTTGGACATGTGCAATGGGCCTGTGGAAGGTGTAGTCTTGTCCCCACTTAGCCTCTACCACTTATGGCTCACCCAACCAATGTCGGTGTCTGAGTACATTTAGTATTCTAGTACGCACTCAACAACATGTTCTGTTCTCTAATGTATATATTGAGCACTTGAATTTTAAAAACTTCATTATAACACAAGTTTGTCTCCTAAATTTTCATTTGATTAATTTATTAATTTCATGCATCACATGATTCCATGGTTAGCTTAACCAACATGAAATTACTAGAGCATTTAGATACATTCTTATTTTACAAGAATGAACGTACTATGCAAACTTTATAAGTGCATTTTTTTAGATGTTTGGCACTCATTCTACAAACTGGTCCAATATAGAATTTGATCACATGTAAAACATTTTGGGATTTAACATCTAACCCGTTAGTCCAATGTGGTTTAAATAACTATGCTTAAATATAATTATAATTGGTGGCCAATCTTCTCATAATGTCATGTGGTGCTTAATGCAAATGTTATTTTAATGTTAGATTTAAAATAGAAATAAATAAATAAATATATAGAGGCTTGAGAAGGTAAGGTGTCAATGAATAACTAATAGAGTTGTAAATCAAACACAGTTTACTCTGATAGGTCAATCTTATTCAATAATTAATACCCTCACTTTGTCAGTTGTTCTCAATGTCCATGGGGTGAATTTTGCTAAATAGGGAGTTATGCTCGTGCATTGAGTAGAATATGCGATTTGGCCATAATAGGGTTGGAATTGCCCATAAAGGGTTGGCTCCATTAGACAATGGCATACTTCATTATTTATTGTCCAAAAAATAACCTTTTTAATTAAAAATCAAAGTAAATTAGTTGTAGTGATTATGGGTTTGAATCTCAAAAAATTAGAAAAATAGACTTATATTAGGATAATTTTATCATTACTGAATTAATTTAACTTGATATAAATTACTTAATATATATTGAATTATTTGAAAACTTGTAATTTATATATAAATATAAAATGCGCTAATTAATTATTTAATTAATAATAAAAATGTTGTTTTTTAGAAGTTTGATAAAATATGGTCAATATTTGGGATTCAAATTGTTGGCGCTCGTTGTCGTTTGTAGGACCCTGTGTGAGTTGAGCACATCAGAAACAATTTTCAACACTAGAGTGGTCAGAAGGACTGACATTGAGAAAGGGGGTCGCACATGGGCGAGTTGGTGGAATAAAAAATATTGGATACCAAAAGCTAGGCTCAACCTTTCTAAATAATAAGTGAATATTTAATCTGTCACATTTAAATATAATATATTATTTATTTCGAATTTAATTAGAATTTCATTTTAATTCATGATTAAATATTTTTAAAAATAAATCTTTCTATTTTAAATATGAGTTATTTAGAATTTAACAAATTTCTATATCCAATATGTTTAGATATTGTAATATTATATATATATATATATAGACGGTTGATTGTTGAGACTGATTAAACCAAGTTGATTGTACATGGGAGACATGACATATAGACAGCAGCCGAACTTATTACCTTCTGCTCTTCTGTGGGCTCCATTTCCTCCTACAATTTCTCCGCTTATATTGGTTTGAAGCTTGGATTGGATCACTCCCCAAGGCATGGATAAGCATAAGGGATGTCTAGTGGGTCTATCCCATGTATTAACAATCAACAAACCCTAATAATTCACGCCTATATTGAGAAAAAATAAAAATGAAAAGTAAAGGTATACTGATCTCTACAATTCCTATATATATACATTCTGTAACTGGCAATGGGAAGTACAGCATCATGTAGAGTTTAAAATTTTTGTCATACCCACCTGTGGTTTGGATAACTCTTGCCAACACCTTTAGAAGCTCAAACTTTGACTATGTCCTTCCATTACAACTAGCTCAAAGTTATAATGAGAATGAGATAATTCTTGAAAAAAAAAAGTAAAAGTTATAATTGATAAGTTCAAATGGAAGAACAGTTCATGAACTTGTTAGATACAATCATATTTATATATATATATATATGAAAGAATGTGGTCAACTCTTTAAACACATATTCAAGGTTCATGTAATGTAATTTTAGTTAGTGTAGTGATGGGATTGCTTATCCACACTAAAATATAGTTATTTTAATTCTGTATTTGATCCAGTTCACTTGGGTCTCATCTCAGCTAGTATAACATTGCCTCGGAATAAATGACTGGACTTCATAATCTTTGCTGGTTATTAAAGAAGATTAAGATTAATATAGGCTCACACACATGAGGGCACATTTGAGATATGATAAAGAGATGGTGCACTGTTCATACATTTTGAACTGTTCTTAATTGAAAGGCAACAAGTCATTGCTATAACTCTCGAATTGGCCGTCTGTTTTGTCATTTTCTGCTGACATAATATTTGTTCAACGGGTCTGTCGGATGACAGCATATGGCCTAATAGTTTGATTGTTTTGGGGCATTCTTTTCATTATCTTGAAGCTGGAAAGATGAAAAATACCATAAAGGCAACAGCTCTGCAACTCTACTCTACATAGGATTCCCCCCACATCTCTTCTCTATCTCTTCTCCATGGGATATTTGCATTGCTCGAACTGTCCAGGGTCATGTGCAAAAAAAAAACTGCCCTAGGGATAATATAGTTTTGTAATGGATAAATTTTAAGAAAAAAAATGTCAATTTATCATAAAAATGATTACGTAGGAGGATAATCATTTGAACGTACATTCATTTTCCTTATTATTACACTAAAATGAACATTATGAAAAAATAAATATAAATCGAATGTCTCCAATATAGGGTATAATACCCATGATTTAGAAAATTACGTCATATAAAACTAAAGATTAGTCTCTAACAATCAAACTTTTCTGATGAAATCCTACTTATATATATAATCCCAATAGTAAAACACTTGCTTGGGCTTCCATTGCATGTTCATATTGCATGATTTTCACCCGCCCTTCTATTTCCACCCCGCTAGAACTTGCATTTTTTTGTTCCGAAAAATCACTCCCATATGAAAAGTTTCATTACAATTAATTTTAAATGTAAGGATGAAGGTCTTTGCCATATGTTGAGAGGCTTTATTTTTTTTCTATTAAGCTTAGTGTTGCGTCTCCCATTCTGAAAAAAACTAGAGTAACTAGATGTTGCTCCACTCCTTCAATCACACGATGAATTGATAGGATTGATCTCTAGAGTATAACATCTATTTATTTCTTTCCATTGACCAACATTTCATTATTATTATTATTCTTAATTTACTATTTACATTTTATGTTTAATTGGTATTTTTAGATATTAGTTAAACTAATGAAAAAATTAGACAATATTTTCCTTAATATTTTGACTTCCTAGAAAATTGAGCTATGTTTTGTCAATTCTACAAAAAAAAACAAATATAATTGAGTAAAATAGTTTATTATATATCAATTATTTGACACATATGTTATTGGATCAAGTCATGCAAATAAAATTCTTAATCTTGGGAGGGCAACTAAGGTTCTAAACCTTTTTCTCAACTAATATATGAAAAGTAAGTGGTGGAGATATTACCTGGTGTGAAGTATGAATTTTGTCTAAAAGGAAAGCCACTAATATCTAAAATGTAATAGGTGGCAGAGATATTACTGGTATGAAGTATGAATTTTGTCTAGAAGGAAAGTGATAATTATGTTAATTGATACTTGGCTGATTTGCTCCAATCTCCAAATAACTCTATTTTCATTACCTATTTATCAGGATAAAAATATGGAGTACTGAACTTCTTGATTTGTAATGTATGGCATAATTCTAGTTGGATTTTAACTTTGTGAAGGTCCATCAATAAGTGAATACACTATTTAGTTGGTTCGGTGCTTTGTTCATAGGGGATTACTTGATCGGTAGGTTGGGAAGTTTGAGATTTATTTTCATGACTACGTTCTCACATGTTCCCATCTCCAATTACTAGATTAATCCCTCTTTGAAGACCTCCTTACTTGTTCACAAGCTTTTTCATAGTCACATTCTCCATGGTTTCTTACCTAAACCGGCATAAAAAAGTTAACTTGTGAAAATACTTACCTTTAAGAAGTTTTTAGTGAATTGAAAGTGATAACAAATGTAACACTGTAATTTCCTTAACCAGATCGGAAATTGAGATTAAATCTAGAATATAATCTGGAATGGAAAATAAAATTATGGGATTGAAAATTGAATTGGATAAAAAATTAAGTTTGAAAATGTGAATGTGAATGTGAATATGAGTAAAGAATTGGGATCAATTGAATTAGATAATGATGTCCCAAATAAGAAAATCATAATTTTTTGAAAGAATCAGTTTCGATTAATCGGAATTTTAGGTTAAATTGTTAAATGTACACAGAATGGTAAAAATATAATTTAATTTTAAAAAAGAGAGAGAAAGGGAGTCAGGTTACCCGAATCCGAGTTGGGTCGACCCGACTTACAAAAACAGCTCACGGTCTCCCCCGAACTCGACTACTTGTAACTAGTCCTGAATTGAGAACACTCCAATTGAATCAAAATTTGATGAAATTTCACACAACAAAATGCATGGATAAACTAACAACTCCTATATTGACTTCCCTATAGGAGTAATTGAGTTTTAATGTAAAACCCGCCCTTTTGAGCTAAGGAAAACCAGGAAAAGCACCGGTCAAACCAAGTGAGGATTTAGAACCGGTTCACAAACCCGATTATTTCTAAACGGGCAAGTTGGGAATTTACAACTCTCGGGTGATCCAAAGGGTTCATTAAACCTTGGAAAAGAAACTTAAGACAAATTAAAAAATAAAAACCAAAGTGGTTCAAGTGAACTAGATTCCATAAAAACTTTAAAGTTAAGCGTGCTTACTTGAGTAATGTGAGGATAGGTGACCTACTGGGAAGTATGAAATTTTTTAATTTGTATGTACGCCTTATCATAAATTAATATATAATTAATAGCAATAATTTAATACCTAAATTAAATTATTGGAATTAATACAAATAATTTAATACCGAAATTAAATTATTAGAATTAATACTGAAATTTAATTTATTAGAATTAATACCGAAATTAAATTATTGGAATTAATACCAATAATTTATGGCAATATTAATACCAGTAATAAATCTCGCCCATTTAATACACGAGTTTTACAACTATATAAAGAGTTCATCCCCATTTCATTCTCCTCACACCTGAACACTTCTCTCTCTCTCTCTACTGCTCCATTTCCCGGTAAAGCTCGAACGAGAGCTTCGACTTGAATAAAGGTCGGGCTCTTTAGAACCGAGGGGAAGACAGCTATCTGATAGCAAACTCCAATCAATCCGAGTATCGTTGGAGAAACGCCGACATGATGGAATAGTGAAGCAACTCCGGCGGACCGAAGCTGCCCTATTTCGGCCAAGCTGAAATCGGCCATTTCAAGCCCTCCCAACACTTTCTCAGCCTTTCCACGACCGAATTAGGACCGAAAGGATGAACCTCAGGATGAGACCTATCTGCCCAGATCGAAAGCTCGGACCGCCGTGCCTTCACCGGAACACGAAGTACTGGGAACGCCAGCAAGGACAAGCTCGCGTGAATACCAAGAACCGGTCTAGTGGAATTCACGGCATTAACGGGTGAGTGGGTTTACAAACATCATACCTGATTGGGATGATGAGCACACCTTATAAAGTTAAAAACCACTTACCGGTTGTGAGTGGGTTTACAAACATCATACCTGATTGGGATGATGAGCACACCTTATAAAGTTAAAAACCACTTACGGGTTGTGAGTGAGTTTACTAACATCATACCCGGTTGGGGATGATAAGTACCTCGATATAAAAACCCACTGTTTAGTGGTATTTTAATCATCACTACTTAAAGAAAGTGATGTGAAAGTTATGCGGAAAAACTACTTACGGGTTGTAAGTAGATCATACCCGGTTGGTATGATGAGACTTCCTGGAAGGAAGTTGAAAACCCGTTTATCGGTTATGAACGGAGATGTCCTTATACCGGTCGGTATGATGGATAGTAAAAACCTATTTTTGTCGGAAGTGTTCTCCCCTGACTGTGTGCCAATGCTTAAACTATTTGGGAGACCTTCTCGACGGGAGCTCGAATAGCTCTGATAGGCCAAGGGCCTCGGTTTTGGAACTTGGGGGCGAAATGCCCGATTTTGAAAATCTCGTACAGTGGGCCCAAGGCCAGTTGGCACGAGCAGGAGCTCGTAAACGAACATGATATATGTGCCATAAAACTTAATAAGTGAATTGTTTGGCTATGGTACCAAGATAGGACCGACATGCTCAGTCAACTAGCGGCAGTGCGACATGACAGGTCGACGGACTAGTCAAGACAAACAGCTGCGGGTTGAGTTGAGAGTCAGGGCCGTTGGACTAATGGCACCACATATTACATGACAATATAAGAAAACATTGTTTGTGCATGCACTATGAGTACGGGATCATCAAGACGCCCATGAGGGGTAGTGATGCATCCTAAGGGCACTGGACGACCTGGTGGCTATAAGGGCAGTTCGTCGTTCCAGGTGTCTGTGCGAAATCTGGAGTAGCACTAAGCGCATGAGACCGGGGTGGGGACAGGATGAGGTCTCTGTCCTCATACGGACACGAAGAAGTGATTTCGGGATTGTGGGTCGGATGTTTCGTACATCCACTCATTCCTAGGGTAGAAGTGGTCGTACTTCTATCCGGGTGGCAGGAAAAGTCGCTCCGAAGCCACTAGCGGGTTCAGTAGTGATACTGACTTGCGAATGTGTGTAACCTTCATTATGAAGGATGTGTGTTGGGTGATGACACATTGATAACTAAGAAATAATGGAAAAAGATAAATTTTTAAATGAAATGATTTTTTTGAAAACAAAGGAGTCTGGCACACTCCATATAAATGTTTTTCTTGAAAGTTAAAAGATTTGAATCCCACTCACTGAGTAGTTGTACTCATCCCCTCCCTTATACCTCTTTCAGGAAGTCCCGGAAAGCCGAACCTTAAAGGACTTGCGTAATTAAACGCCTGCAAGATTGGTACAACTAATTTAAATTACTATGCAGTTTTGATTTATAATATTCCTGGAAAAAGGTGCAGGTTAACGCCTTACTCTTTACGATTTATAATATAAGGGAAAACCCTTTAGTAAATCGGGAGAGTGGCGGGTTGATCACGGGGATCCGACCAAACCGGGTCGGGGCGTGACATTTAATTTGCTCATCATATTAAAATTTACATTCAAAGTAAAAAAAAAAAACTCGATATTGGAACCTCTCCCTACCACCAAGTGATCGATCGAGTGATTCATCATCACCCAACCACTAAATGAGGTGATATTTGTGTCAAAATGCCTCTAATGTATTTCTCTTAAGTTTTGTGGTTGATTCTCAAGTTGTAAGTGGCTGAAAAATGTCGCACAAGTGCCATTTTCCCGACTCTGTTTATGGGAGAGAAAATTTGTCTGTTGCCACCGCCTTTGTAGGGCCAATTTTGGCCTCCTCGGCCACAACTTCGATGAGCACCAATGCCAAAGTGATTGCCTTCTCCCATCTACCTCCCACTAGCAAGGATCAGACTTTAACAAGGGAGAATTAGCTGCCACAAGCCGATTTCTACCGGTGGGCTTGTTCGGCTCCGATCGACCACAGCTAATCGAGACCCAAATTCTCCCAACACTAGCGACCACTTGGCTAGTCACCACCACATAACGACTCGTTGAAACCTTGGGTTCAAAACACCTCAACTCTAGCCACCTCTCCAGCCGTTTCCGATGAGAATTTTCGACAACTTCTTTTTTTATCTCTATTTTAGCTTGTTTTTAAAAATGATTAAATTCAACTGGGTAAAACCCCACTCATCCCACTAGCTATAAAGCGTATAATGAAAGTATTTGAGAGTGATTTGTGAAAATATAAGTTGGTTTGCTTGATTTTTAAAGTTTGAGGTTTAAATTGTAAAATTTGAAAAGTTTTGGTGCCAATTTTCAAAAATGGGGAAACTTGTGAAAATAGTTCTAAAGTGTAGCCTAAGGGGGTAAGACTTGATATTGAGACAAATTGATATGTGTAAAATTATTTTCAAAAAATTGGGGATAAAACCATAATTTTTTGTTAAAAAGGGGCAAAATTATCATTTACATCAAATATATAATAAATTAATTTATTTTAAACTAGATGGCAAAATTGTAAGTGTGTATTCTCAAATAAGGATAATGACATGATATTTTATAAGAAAATAATACTCGTTAGATGAATTGTTATATTAATTTGTTAATTTGATAATAATATTATAGTGGGAAGACCAATTAGCATGTCATCCTCAATAAATTTTTACTTGTACAATTGATAGTTGATTCTAATAAAAGTTCCCATCTAATATTTTAACTTTAGTTTCCATTATAAATATGAAAAATTGTGTAAAGGGAAATAAATACTCTTGCACAATCCTAAGTGTTTATAGATAAATATCACACGCATCTTTGGTTTGGATGACAGTCCTGTCTGTTGTGCTCAATTTGTTCTCGTTATAAATATGAAAAATTGTGATAAGGGAACACATTAGCACAATATTGAGTGTTTATCGATAAATGTCACTTAAATAATTAGTTTTAATGATAGTTCTCGTCCAATATCCTAAATTTATTACCATTATAAATATAGATGATTGTAGTAGGTGATAAGAGATACCCTAGTACAATGTTGAGCGTAAATTGATAAATATTAGTTGATTAAGTTGGTTCGATAATATGATCCCATCTAATATTATATACATGCTATAGGAGATAAACTCGTACTATTGCACATGTGATATGTATGTTGAGTAACGTGTAAAAAATGAAAATTTAAAATCATATAAATTTTTTTTAGTTATGCCAAAATTGAGTGTATAAAAGATCAATGAGTGATTTTTATAAGATAATTACCCCATAACACATTTTAAAGAACCATGAAAAAAATGAACTTAAGAATAGAATAAGATAACTCATATAAGATAATTAGGTTAATAATATATATATATATACTAAGCTATACTATATATTTTTATTTGAAATATCATTTATAAAATTTTAAATTTTGAGCCATTTTTATTGGATTATACTAATATGAGTTTTTTAACCTATTAATTCTAATATATTGAGTTACTATGTACCGTCAATAGTACCTAGCAGTAGTTATATTATGGTACAACACAGGTAGCATGTTGGAGTATGACAATATTGAGTATGAGATTGAGTTTGTAATATTAATCCATCAAACAATATATATAAGCTTAAGTACATTTAACCACGATAATAAATAAATCAAAACCATAATATTATAAGAATAACTTGGATTGGTAATTTGAATTCTCATAACCAAATTGATTGATAATTATATAATGGGAACCTATATTCACATATTAGGTCACACAAAAAATCAAATGTTATGATTTATGTATAATAACTTATATAATAATTCTTATAATATAATTATGTGTTTATAGTAGTCTATCTAAACATAAACTTCTTAATTTCACAATATTTTTTGAAATGTAAACCAAATGCAAATGTTTCTTATTAAATTAATTATGTGTACTTCCAATAATATGTTCAATATTTTTCTTGTTAATAAATTTATCAATTTTTATTAATTAGGGTATATGAATGAATCATTATAAGGATTTTTATACTAAAAAGATAGTTAATTATTATGGGAGTTGACTTCCCGCACTTCTATACAGTTGTGATTTGTCTCTATTCACCGACAAGTTAAACTTTGTGGGAATTAATTGTGATTTATCTCTTCCATTCCAACTTCAAGTTAAACTTAGTGGGAACTATAAACAGTCCTTCATCTGGGAATGAATTCCATTTAAAATCTCAATTGAGCTTTAATGGATATTTCTCCATCCATAAAATTAAATTTTATATAAAATACACAAGAGTGTAAATAAATTCAAATTATAATATGTATTTAAAATTTAACTTCTCTCTTTCCATTTTTATAAATAAGTATAGATTTATAATAATATTTTTAAGCAAAAAACTTGATTTAAAAATACAAATTCAAAATGAAAATAATCAGTTAAACAAAATATTTCATTACTTTTAAGAAATATCTCAATAAAACTAATAAATTGATAATTGATTTTAGTATTTGAATAAATCTCTCTAATATAGAGTACGATCTAAAATACTAGTTTACCATTTATCAATTATACGGTAATAAATTATATGTTATATATATATTATGTTTTTTATTTGTTATAATTTTATGTAATGAATAAATCCCCAATTCTCATTTCTCATAACCATTATTTTTCCAAAATAAGATATTAGGTTGATTTTACCATTTGATATACTCACTTTTAGTCCTCACAAATTAATATATTTTTTCTTATTTATAATTTGGTGCTCAAATTATATATTTTCACAATTAAGTAAAATTTTCCATATTTTAAAATTGGTCTCTAGCTTTGAAATTATGAAATAACTCCTTTAACATTAAAATTTTTGAAAGTTCTCCCTTAACTTCCCATTTTGTTCAAATTAGTCATAAAATTTATAAAAAATTTCAATTCAATAGCTTTACTTTTCCATAATACTCAATTCATCAATACATTATTTAAACTCCATTTTCCGAGTTTTTGAATAATTTGCATGAATGTACAAAAATAAGATATAATTTGAACATGAGAATGAAATCTTACCATGGAAAGCAGGAGCGGCTATAGAACTTGGTCGGAATATTCCTTTGGGTATTCCGAGTGTCACAAAATCTCTGATTAGTTTGAATGTTTTACCCGATCATTAATTCTCAACTGTTAAATAATGTGAATATTTGCATATTCAGTAGCAGTGATTCAATTTTAGCTAGGCTTGCAACCCAGTCAAGGCCCAACTAACTAACATTGGATTCTCAGTCCAATTTATAGTTTGATACTCAAATTTATTAATGCAAGTGAATAATATTATAGTTTTCAAATTTTATAATTTTAATATTTTAATTTTACAAATAAATAAATACTATATAAAATTAAAATATTAAGTTTGCCATGAATATGAATATGCAATAATAAGTACTTTATCTAGGAAGATCCCAGCATCCAAAAATCACTCCAGAAAGAAAACAACAAAGATAAAAGATGGATCACCAACTTGTGTTCCTTCATGTATTTTGTGTAGACCACACCCCAAGACTATCAGAAGTGACATCCATTTTGGAGAAGAAGATGGAATTGCTGTTGTCATGCATGACATCAAAGTTGGGCGTCTCATCAACCCTTTAAAGTCAAATGGAACATCTCATCTCATCTCACCATCTCCATCTCCATCTCCATGCCTTATCTTATAATTAATATTGGTAGCCTTCAATATTCAGGTCTGCACCTCAAATTCACATGAGCTAAGCCCCTTTTGGTTGGGCGCCGCGCGACCTCATCATCCCCTTGGATCCGCGTGCTTCCGATCCCAAGAACCATATAGAACTAAAAGCTTGGTGGTGGGTGTAAAGTCTTATTTTTATATAAAAAAAAATTGGCCTAAATATTTGAAAAAAAATACTAAATAATTAATTTTCAAAATTTTGCACTTAACATATTATTCATATTAATTTTTTTATTTAAAAAAAAACCTAATAGAAGTTAGCTAGGTATTCATGTTTGACCCGTTTTTTGCCCCCAAGTTGAAGCAATGAGTGCACAACAAATAGATGGCCAATTATTTTTCTGGCCAACTTGGGCCTCAGGAAATATATTATTGTTATGGGAGGTGCACACCAATTTTGCTTGGGCTACTATTAATATTTAATGCGCCTAGAAAAGACCAAAATTGTACTTCCCAAAAAGGAGCGAATGCATTGAACTGTATTGTTTTTACGATAAGCATGAACATGTTAAAATGCTTTTTTTTGGACGATTTGTTAAAATGCTGAAGATGATTTTCCGTTGGTTGTTGACTGGGAATAGGCCCCGAAACATTATGGCTATCAGATCACCACATATTCGACTGCTGACTCAGTGTCGTGTTAGCCTTAGAGTAGAGCACATCGTGCAAAAAAAAAAAAAACTCATATTTCAAAATTAGCACATTGAAATGTACAAAATAACAAAAATAAAAAGCATTAATAAATAGCCTATAAAGTAGAAGAATTTAAAGTCATTCTCAATTTTTGGTAGAATTTTTTCATGCATTACAAACTATGTGAAATTTTACCAATGTACTAATTTTAATCCAAATATTTTTTATTAACATAAAATATAAGAACTCTACCAATTATAATAAATTTGCTTAATATTTCCTTATTATTGGTATGACAATTAAAATTTATTATTTTTAGGCTAATAAAATATGTTTAAGGTAAAAATAATATTATAATAAAATTTTATTAATCAAGAAAAAAATTAAAACAAAGGTATGATCTCCCTTGTCTAGTTATTTATTTATTTCAGAAATTTATATTTTAATTATCTTTATAAGAGAGTTTATTTGTGGGTAATATTGGATTTTAATAAAAAAATAATTTATTATATAGTTAGAAATACAACTAGAATTTATAAGAATTTCAATTATAGTAATACAGCATTATTAATTGATATGAAGTGTCAACTTATTACTCTTGATTCATAATTCTTATTATTTGTGTGAAAGGTTAGAATATCCACTTGTAATTATGCCATAATTGTATCTTTGGTTTCCACACATTTTATTATCACTTAAATAGACAAAAGATAATGCCAAATTATTTTTTTTGTCAATAAGATTTACAATCAAATTCTTACATTTCTTTAAGTTGGATGATATTATTTTTAGTAGCTTCAATAAAATAAAATATACAGTAATATCAACAAAAATATATTGAAGATACTACTAAATTACTTTTACACACTTTTATTTTATCAATTCTTTTTTATAATTAAATTTTGATAAAAGTAAAGATAAAAATTCATGAAGAATAAAAATAAGATAATAAATAATATATTTGTGGAATATTTCTACTAGGATGGATAGGTTTACATACTTTCATTTATAGGTTTTTCATACTCTCATTTATAAGCAAACTCTAAGATAAATAAGATACACAAAATATAATTTAATTTATAAATATTTATTTTATAGTATTAATTTGAAAAAGTGAGATTTAGACTTTAGGTAAAATTTTACTATATTATTATTTATTACATACAACTTTTGTTTACTATCTTTTTAGTTTGAAAAAAATTGAAATACGGTGATTCACTCTTATTTTGTCATTGATCACCCGTAAAGGAGATTATATAATTTATGAGATTTTTTAATTTATTAACTAGGATTTTAAAGATAATTTTATAAGTAAAATAAAAAAGAAATATAAGGTAAAATTGTTATATTTATTATAATTATTGATATGAATTAAATTGGACAAATTATAAATGGTAAATATGATCGAACAAACTTTAAATAAAAATGAATAATTTGTAATAAAATAAGTTGAATAATCTTTGAGGCTAGAAAAATTTTAATTACAAAATTAATGGGTAAAATATTAAAATAAGTATTACATGAACGGATTATAATAGTTCAACAAGAGCACAAGATAGAGTGCAAATTTAAATTTAAATGTAAAGGTGAGATTTATTAATATAATAAATTTTCTAAAATAAAAAAAATAAAATCATATATTTCCTTAATATCTTTGGGATAATTTATTAAATTTAGTATATTTATTATTTTAGATACTTATAAAGGAATATACAACAAATATTTTAAATATATTTTTATATAAACATAATAGTTAACATGCCAATCATAATATATTATTTTATTTTTTTTAAGATATTTAGTATTTATATTTACCTATAAAATGCTCATTCCATACTTTTTAAAATATACCTTTAATTTTAATAATATTGTGAGATTTATATTTTTTTCTCTATTAATAAAACTTTTGAACTTAATAGATTTTTATTTGTCACGTTCAAATAATCAAATTTATAACCAATATTTTCTAATATTTATATTTTAAGTAGCTTGATACATCGTCTACATTTATTTATATCTTATTTCTCAAACAAACAAATTATAATCAATCTTTTTTAAAAATTTTAGATTTTTTTTCATATTTGATGTAAGATATCCTTAGTATATTGATGTAGTCACATCAATTATGTCTGATGTTCCCCGACCTATAACAGAGGCATCTACTTGATTAATAACCGATCAAGTTCTTATTACGCTATAATTGTGCTTCCTTCACAATTATAATATACTAAGAACACAATCTTTAACATATTCAAAATAAACATACAAGTAAACACAACTATTTATATTTAAGAAATTCACATTTTTGGTACTCACATCTAAATATTAGTAAAAATATAATTTATAACAAGTTAAATTATTATACACCTATAATCTCAACAAACTCTTATTACACTACCATGACATACAAGTAAACACAACTATTCATATTTAAGAAATTCACATTTTTGGTGCTCACATCTAAATATTAGTAAAAATATAATTTATAACAAGTTAAATTATCATACACCTATAATCTCAACAAACTTTTATTACACTACCATGACATAATGTTTGATGGATATTTATACATTTCATTCCTATGTTTTACGTTGATAACACTATAATTAACTTTTGTTGTTATATTCATCTCTTGTTATCCTAAAAATAATTTTTTTTGTTGAGAGTTTAATCATATTCTATAGGTTTAATAAGTAACTGTTGTGAATCCGACTAAACAAAATACAAATTCACAAGTCCAATCAACTGAACTTGCAATTAAGTTGAACAATTTGTCACCAAATGAGATGAAGGATAATTTGAGACTACAAGAGGGCCTAATCACATTACTAAGCGCTAAAATATTCAAAGATACTTTATATGAACTGATTAAAGAGATTGCAAAAAATTCAAGTATAAGCCTGATAGAATAGCCCAAGAAAAGCCCAATAGAAGACCCACATTTAATTAATAATGAGAAATTTATTAATATAATTTAGGATATTAAATAATAATATTAGATATTTAATTTGTCGAGTTTAGATTTTTAAAGTACTTATTAAAATATTATATATATTTAGATTATATATGGTGACATGTAACTATAAGATATATTTTTCCTTGTTTTTAGGCTATTTAGTTGTTATCTTTGCCTATAAAATGCACTCCACAAGCATTGTAGGAGACACTTTTGGAAATTTAATTTTGTGAGATTTTGTCTCTTTCTCTCTTAAAAAAACTTTTGAACTTATCAGGTTTTTGCATTTGGCGTTCAAGTAATAAAACTTATCACGAGGGTTTTGTAAGAGGTATTCTTAGATGATTTGGGTGTGACGTCTATATATATCATACCTTATTTCTCACATAAACAATGTGTATTTTTATCTTTTCATACTTGCATCATGAAAGTCTTGGAGTTTTTACCATATTTGGTGTAGGTTGTCGTCAAGTTTCGCATTAGTTGGTATCTGATCACACGGTTGCACGACAAGTTTTATTATTTCTTTTATATCTGGTTC
This sequence comes from Trapa incisa, assembly GCA_030064435.1. Lineage (NCBI taxonomy): Eukaryota > Viridiplantae > Streptophyta > Magnoliopsida > Myrtales > Lythraceae > Trapa > Trapa incisa. Next base: position 5,882,365 of record CM057765.1, read on the forward strand.
TTTTTTTTTTATCTTCTCTACCTCTTTCTATTCTTTATAAAAGAAAAATAAAGAAATCACATCTTCTTCTATCTATATTCTTTTTAGTAAGTGCAAAAATAAAAAAAGAAAGAAAAAGACAAAACAAATTCATGCAAAAAAGAGAAAAAAGGAGCATAAAAAAAATTCGTGTAAAAAAAGGGCAAAAAAGGCACAAATTTCTTTGTTGAGATTCACTCTAGTTTATCTGAGTTTTATTACTTCTTATTTTTTGTGTCTCATTCATCATTCTATCTTAGTTTATTATTCATTCTGGTCTATTTTTGTTTCATTCTTATCTAAGTACATTATAAACTCATACTTAAATTGCTTTGGAATTACTTTTTGAAACTCTTATTAATTTTTCTTAATTGTTCCTTAAGTTGAACTACTTCATAAAAATGATATATTTTTTTAGTTCAATTAAGATTGAAAGAAAACAAATGAGTGAAAAAAGGTAAAAGTGTTTTGAATCTATAAAAAAAATGCATTTTTGTTTGAAACATGAGTGTGTGAGTGTAACATATGAGGGATAGTTGTGAGGTTATTTTGTTTCTACCAATTGGCATGATCACAAGGCCCAACGAAAAGGAAACACTATGAAAGAAGAAGGTTTCATACCGCCCATTCAAAACCTACAGTGGAAAGCAATGAAGAGTGAAATGAAACAAATAGTGAAGTCTGAATTTGATCCACTTCATACACAAATGGATCGCTTGGAGGAAGATGTGAGACAACGCTCACATCATACTTCCATTGAACAACTATTGAGCATTCGATCTCGAAGCTTCAATCCACGAAAACTTTGGAAGTTCGATGAACTCCAAGTTAATCCCGACAACCTCAAGCTCAATTCCTTCAATCAACAAACTACTTGGGGCAAACCATGTATTGATGATATCTTGGACTACCAACGTGTGAATTTATTTCATACTCATTGTTCTACGAAAGATAAGGTTTGTTATGTTATCATAGATGGGGAAAGCTGCACTAACTTTGCTAGCACCAAGTTTGTGGAGAAGTTGTCATTACATACAATGAAGCATCCAAATCTATATCAAATTCGAAGACTGAATGATCAACCCATACTCGAGGTAACCCAACAAGTGATAGTGTCCTTCTCTATTGGGAAATATCAAGATGATGTATTATGTGATGTAGTACTAATGCATGCATGTCATATTATATTGGGAGAACCTTGGAAATTAGATCGTCAAGTTACATATGATAGATTAACAGATCGGTACTAATTTGTGATGAATAATAGACCAATATCTCATGTACATTTGACTTTACAACAAGTTTTCATGATCAGTTGAAAAAGAAAAAGGTAAATAAAAAGAAAATAGTAGAAAAACAAGAAGAGAGAGAAGACAAAATTGAAGAGGAAGAGAGAAAAGCCAATATTGAAAAAGAAGAGAGAAAAATAAGAGTTGAAATTGAAGAGATAAAAGCTAGAATTGAAAATGATGAGAGAAAAGATAAGGTTGAAAAAGAAGAAAGAAAAGTCATAATAAAAAGAAAAAAAAGTAAAAATAATTTTATGGAGATAAAAAGTGAGAATAAGAGAGATATAATTTTAGAACCTATCCTTACAGTACTTATGTACTAATCAAATTGTCGGATATTTGTCGAGCAATATTGTCTTTTTTTTGTAGGAATTCAAGCTTGCCATTCCAAAGAAGATAACTCCTAGTTTGCCACCAGTTCAAAAAATCAAGAATCAAAGTCAATATCAAGTCCCAAAATTGATGGAAAAGAGATATACATGTAAGAGTAAGTGACCATGTGTCATACCCATTGTAAAACCCGCCCTTTTGAGCTAAGGAAAATAGGGAAAAGAACTGGTCAAACCAAGTGAGGATTCATAATTGGTTCACAAACCCGATCATTTCTGAACGGGCAATTTGGGAATTTACAACTCTCGGGTGATCCAAAGAGTTCATTAAACCTTGGAAAAGAAACTTAAGACAAAATAAAAGACAAAAACCAAATTGGTTTAGGTGAACGAGATTCCATAAGAACTTTGAAGTTAAGTGTGCTTACTCTAGAGTAGTGTGAGGATGGGTGACCTCTTGGGAATCATACCGAAATTAAATTATTAAAAGTAATACCAATAATTTATGTCAATATTAATACTAGTAATAAATCTCTCCCATTTAATACCCGATTTTACACCTATATAAAGAGGTCATCCCCATTCATTCTCCTCACACCTGAACACTTAAACATTTTTCTTAGCCTCGGAAGGAGAGGTCGAGCTCTTTAGAACTAGGGAGAAGAAAGTTATCTGATAGCAAACTCTAGTCAATCCGAGAATCATTGGAGAAGTGCCGACATGATGGAACAGTGAAGCAGCTTCGGCGAACCGTCAAGACAAACAACTGCGGGTTGAGTTGAGAGTCGGGGCCGTTGGACCAGTGGCACCACAGATTACATGGCAATATGAGAAAACATTGTTTGTGCATGCACTGTGAGTACGGGATCATCAAGGTGCCCATGAGGGGTAGTGATGCATCCTAAGGACATTGGACGACCTGATGGCTATAAGGGCAATTTGTCGTTCCAGGTGTCTATGCAAAATCTGGAGTAGCACCAATCGCTGAGACCGAGGTGGGGACAGGATGAGGTTTCTGTCCTCATACAGATACAAAGAAGTGATTTTGGGATTGTGGGTCGAATGTCGCGTACATCCACTCATTCCTAGGGTAGAAGCGGTCGTACTTCTATCTGGGTGGCATGAAAAGTCGCTCCGAAGCCACTAGTGGGTTCAGTAGTGATACTGACTTGTGAATATGTGTAACCTTCATGATGAAGGATGTGTGCTTGGTGATGACACATCGGTAACTAAGAAATGGTGGAAAAACCCAAATTTTTAAACGAAAGGATTTTTGAAAAAGTAAGGAGTCTGGCACACTCCAATAATAATTATTTTCTTAAAAGTTAGAAGTTTTTAAAAACCCATTCATTGAGTAGTCGTACTCACCCCCTCCCTTATATCCCTTTCAGGAAATCCCGGAAAGCCTACCCTTAAAGTCCGTCAACTAAGATGCCTGTAAGACAGGTATGTAAAGTTTTAAATTTCATGCAGTTTTGATTATGCTATTCCAAGAAAAGGTGCAGGTTAAAGGACACCTTACTCTTTACGGTTTACAATAAGGGGAAACCCTTTAATAAATCGGGAGAGAGGCGGGTTGATCACGGGGATCCGGCCAAATCGGGTCCAGGCATGACACCCATGAAGGATGAAACTTGGCAAATATGCATCGATTGTCGAGCTATTGGCAATATCAAAGTAAAGTATCGATGACATCTTTCTCATTTATATGATATTATTATTGAGTTGCATGGATACTATTTGTTTTCAAAACTTGATTTTAAGAGTGAATATCATCAATTTCAAATTAAAGAAAAAGATGATTTGAAAATAGTATTTGAAACAAAACCGAGTTTATATGATTGGTTAGTTGTGATTTTTGGATTGACTAATGCCTTTAGCACTATCATGAGATCAATGAACCATATCTTGCATGTTATCATTTTAAAGTTTGACTATATATATATTGATGACATTCGAGTATTTGATAATATCTTAGATGAACTTGTGGAATATTTGAAAATTATGTTAGAAGTTTTAAGAAAAAGTAAGTTGTTTGAGAATTTTAAGATATTTATTGTTTGTTTAGATAAGTTTGTAATTGTTAGAAATGTGGTAAGTTCTAAAGGAATTGCCATTGACAAGAAAATTAAGGTAATTCAAGATTGGGAAACACCTTATTTGATAAGTCATGAAACAAGATCAATTGCATATTATAACGAAAAGTTCAGCGGAGTAGCCCTTAAGTATCCTACCTACCACAGGGAGATGGATACTTTAATTCAAATTCTACAAACATGGCAACACTACTTATGGTCAAAAGAGTTTATGATTCATAAGAATCGTGAATTTGTTTTGCACCTCAATGGACAACATAAGCTGAACGAGTGTCGTGCAAAGTGGGTGGATTTCATCAAAATATTTCCTTATGTGATCAAGTGTAAGCAAGGTATGAAAAATGTAGCTATTGATACATTATCTGGAAGATAGTTTTGCTTACAATCATTGATACTAAATTGCTTAGTTTTGTTTGGAATACTTTGTTGGATACAAAATTTCTATTTTCAATTGCATGTTTATCACATGTTGTGTTTGCATATAATTGTTATATTTATTCAGTGACTAAGTTATCACCATTGGAGATTATCTATGGTTTTAATCCATTAGATAGAAAACGACAAACTAAAGAAAATATTAATGTAGCCAACAAGAGTTTCAAGAAGCTCATTTTTTATCCAGGGATTTGAATTAGACATCTAAGGAATAAACGGTTTATGGATAGAAAAATATCAAAATTTCCTTGATTAGATGTGTAAACCCCCCTCTTTGGAGTTAAGGAAAACCGGGAAAATAACCGATCAAACCGAGTGAGAAAAATGAATTGGTTCATAAACCCGATCATTAGAGTACGAGTAATTTGGGAAATTTACAACTCCCGAGTGACACAAAGGGTTCATAAAACCTTGGAAAAGAACCTTAGGACAAATTGGGAGAGAAAACCAAACTGGTTCAAGTGAATCGGATCCAAGCCAGATTGAACCGGTTTATGAATCGAGTAGGTTTATGAACTGAAACCGATAGAGGAAGGAAAAACTAGGAAATTTAGATTTCAAGTGACCTAAAAAGTCACAAAAGTCATTAAAAGGACTTTATGATGAATGGGGGATGAAAACCAAACCGGTTCATGTGAACCGGATCCAAACCGAATTAAACCGGTTTGAACCATTATTGAACTGGATGCTAAATTCATTTTTCTAGGTGGCTTAGAAAATTCAAATTGGAGAATTGAGGTCACCATTTGATAGAGAATGAATTTAGATGAATTTAGAAATTTTTAATTTTTAAAAACTTGGTTGAATTGGGCTAGAACCGACTGGTTTAAGCTTTGAACCCAGTTCGGTTCGGAACAGTGTCGTCTTCTTCCTTCAGATGATAGCACTGTTCACTCGCTTGAAAATCGAACCAGTGCCAATGAAGAGGAAACATTTCTATTCAGTACGTTTTAAGCCATCAATGACTGTCATAAAGGTGCTAAACGGACGACCGACGAGTCCCCGAGCTTCCTAGATAAAGAGCCTCTCTCCATTCATCCTCTCCATACCTGAAAACGTCACACTCTCTCAACTACTCAGTTTTCCAATGAAGCTCGAACTAAAGCTCCAGTATAGGGTCTTTTCTAAGCTAAAGAAGGTGTGGTAAAATTCCTTAGACTCAGGGAGAAGTTAGCTACACAATAGTAGTCTCTAATTGCTCTGAGGGTCACCAGAGAAGCATCGGCGTGATCGAACAGTGAAGCAGCTCCTAAGGATTGAAGCTGCCCTATTTTTGTCGAGCTAAAATCAGCCAATTTGAACCCTCCTCAAGCCAAACCAAGCTCTCCCAACACCTACTTAGCCCTCCTACGACCAAATTAAAATGGAAATGTAAGCCAATTTGGCTTCTCTCTATAAATTCTGATGAGTGCTAGAGAGAAAATCGACAGATTTTCAATGACTAGATTCTCACTCAATTTTGTATTAATTTATGCAATTTTTGATCCTATAGGAACCTTAGGTCGAGAGCTATCTGCCCAAATCGAAAGCTTGGATCGCCGCACCCCCGATGGTAAGCAATCGAAGCTTTCTCTCTCTATGTTTAGTTTTTTAGTGAAGCTCCGTTGGAGCTTGTTCTGTTGTTAAATTATGCGATTCAAAGTTCAATTGAATCATATGAAGATGTAGGAACTCCAATGTAACTTCAATTTCAACAATTAAACTCATTTGATTGGTCAATTTGATGAAATCAAATTCAGTTGTGTTGGAAAGTTGAAATTTGGGGAAAATTGGGGATTTTGAAAATTCAAGGGACTAAAATGCAATTTCATAAAATTGAGAGCCAATTGGGCTTAATAAAGATGTTGGAGGACCAATTGGGCAATTTTTAGGGTAAAACTTACCATTTTTGTAAAGGAGAGGCAAAATGGTAATTTTGAAAAAAATTGAGGACCAAATTGAGAATTTGGGAAAGTTAAACCCCTTTATGTAATTTTGGATAAATTGAGGTCTCAAAGTATAATTTATAATTTTTGGGACTCAATTTGGGGGAAACTTGGCATTTTGGACCTAAAGTAAAAGAAAAAGACCTTTAGGGACCAAATTGCAAATATTTGAAAAGTTGGAAATTTTATTCATTCATAATGAATGAAGACTATCAAGCCAATGGATAATGAACACAAATTTTCTTACCATGTAGTAACACGTGGTATTGGGAACGCTAGTAAATACAAGCTCATGTGGAGGCAAAGAGTTAAATAACAGGAATTCACTGCACGATCGAGTGAGTGGGCTTAATTATACATCATACCCGGTTAGGATGGTGAGCACTTTAGAAATGAAAAGCCACTTGTGAGTGGGATTTAATATCATACTCGGTTGGGATGATAAACACCTCAGAAATGAAAAACCACTATTAAGTGGTATTTTAACCATCACACATAAGAGGAATGATGTGGAAATTACGCATACAAACTACTTACCGGTTCTAAGTAGATCATACCCAGTTGGTATGATGAACTTCGTGGAAGGCAGTAGAAAACACGCTTATCAGTTGTAAGTGGAGATGTCTTCATACCAGGTTGGTATGATGGATAGATGAAAAGTTTATTTTGTCAGAAGTTCTCTCCCCTGACTGTGTGCCACTACTTAAAACTTTTTGGAGACCTTCTTGACGAGAGCTCGAATAGCTTAGATAGGCCGGAGGCCTCAGTTTTGGAAGTTGGAGGCTAATATGTTCGATTTTGAAAATCTCGTATAGTGGGCCCTAGGCCAGTTGGCACGAGTAGAAGCTCGTAAACAAGCATGAGTTTATGCCATGAAAACTTTAAATGAATGAATTGTTTGGCCATGGTACCAAGATAGGACCGACATACTCGATGCTAGCGGTAGTGTGACATGACAGGTCTACAGATTAGTCAAGACAAACAGCTACAAGTCGAGTTTAGGGTTGGGGTCGTTAGACTAGTGGCACCACAAATTATATGGCTTATGTAGAAAATTGTTGATTTGTGCATGCACTAATGTTACGGGACCTTCAAGACGCCCAAGAGGGGTAGTTATGTGTCCAAGGGCTACTGGATGACATGGTGGAGATAAGGGTAGTTAGTCATGCCAACAGTCTTGGAAGCTCGACGTAGCTCCATGTGTGTCACGCCCAGACCTAGTTTGGTCGGATCCCCGTGATCAACCCACCACTCTCCCAGTTTATTAAAGGGTTTCCCCTTATTATAAACCGTAAAGAGTAAGGCATCTTTTAAACCTACACTTTTCCTGGAATAACATAAATCAAAATTGCATAATATTTTAATTTTATCATACCTGTCTCGTAGGCGTCTAGGTTAATGGTCTTTAAGGGTAGATTTTCCAAAATTTCCTGAAAGGGATATAAGGGAGGGGGTGAGTATGACTACTCAATGAATGGGTTTTCAAAAAAAAAAATTAACTTTGAGGAAAAGAGTTGTATTGGAGTGTGCTAGACTCCTTTCTTTCAAAAATCCTTTCATTTAAAATCTTAAGATGTATCACTATTTCCTTATTTAATCACGGTGTGTCATCACCCAACACACAACCTTCATCATGAAGGTCAAACACACATTCGCAGGCCAGCACGATCACTAAACCCACTTGTGGCTTCGGAGCGACTTTACCGGCCACCTGATAGAAGTACGTCCACTTCTACCCTAAGAATGAGTGGATGTACATGACATCTGACCCTCAATCCCGAAATCAATTCTTCACATCCATATGAGGATAGAGACCTCATCCCGTCCCCACCCCGGTTTAATGCGCTTAGTGCTACTCCAAATTTTGCATTGTCACCTGGTACAACGAACTGCCGTTATACTCACCGGGTCGTCCAAGGCCCTTAGGATGCATCACTACCCCTCATGGGCGTCTTGATGATCCCGTACTCATAGTGCATGCATAAACAGTATTTTCTTATCATGCCATATAATATGTGGTGCCACTGGTCCAACAGCTCTGACTCTCAACTCAACCTACAACTTTTTGTCTTGACTGGTTCGGAGACCTATCATGTCGCACTACCGCTAGTTGACTGAATGTGTCGGTCCTGTCTTGGTACCATGGCCAAACAATTCACTTATTCAAGTTTTATAGCACATATTTCATGTTTGTTTATGAGCTCCTGCTCGTGTCCACTGGCCTATGGCCCACTTGTTCGAGATTTTCACAACTGGGCATAATAGCCCCCAAGTTCCAAAACCGAGGCCCTTGACCTATAAGAGCTATTCGATCTCCCATCAAGAAGGTCTCCCAAATTGTTTAAGCATTGGCACACAGTCAGGGGAGAGCACTTCTGACAAAAATATATTTTCAACTGTACATTATACCGATCGAGTATAAGGACATCTCCGCTCATAATCGATGAATGGGTTTTCAACTTCCTTCGAGGAAGTTTCATCATACCAACCAGGTATGATCTACTTACAACCGTTAAGTAGTTTTTCTGTATGATTTTCACATCACTCCTCTAAATTGTGATGTTTAAAATACCACTTGGTAGTGGGTTTTCTTTTCGAGGTACTTATCATCCCTAACCGGGTATGATATAAAATCCAATTCACCCATTAATGCCTTGAATTCCACTAGATCGGTTCCTTGATTTCACGCGAGCTTGTCCTTGCTGGCGTTCCCGATTCTTCGTGTTCCTACATGATATGAACATCTTGATTCATTGTCTCTCGGCCTAATAGCTTTCATTCACTCTAAATGAATGAGAAAAACTAAACTTTTATTTATTTACAATTAGGTACCTAAAGTTATTTTTCTTTAAGCCCCTAATGCCGGATTTTTCTCAAATTGAGTCCCAAAACTTTTGAAATTCCCCTTGAGACCTCAATTTATTCAATTTCACAAAAAGGGGTTTAATTTCCCAAATTTCCAATTTGGTCCCCCAAATTTTCCAAAATTACCATTTTGCCCTTACTTTACAAAAATTCTAAAATTCCTCAATTGGCTCTCTAATATTTTTATCATGCCCAATTGACCCTTAATTTTAGGAAATTGCATTTCGGTCCCTCGAATTTTCTAAAATCCCCAAATTTTCCTAAAATTTCCCCCAATTCCAACTTATTAACACAACCGAATTTGATTTCATCAAATTAACCGATCAAATGCTTTAAATTGTTGAAATTGAAGTTGAAATCAAGTTTCTGCTTGTTCATACGATTCTTTAGCAATTTGAATCGTAAGTTTTAACGCTGGAACGAGCTCAAATGGAGTTTTGCCGGAAAATGAACTATAGAGAGAGAAAACTTCGATTACTCACCAGTGAGGGCACAGTGGTCCGAGTTTTCTATCTGGGTAGGTAGTTCTCCTCCTAAATTTCTTTTGAGGATCAAGAATGACATCAATTATTGTCGAATTCGATTAGAATTTTGTCATTGAAATTCGACCGACTCTCTCTATAACACCGATAAGAAATTCTAGAGGGGAGCCGAATTGGCTTACCTTTCCATCCTAATTTGGCCATGGGAGGGCTGAGGAAGTGTTGGGAGGGCTTGGTTTGGCCCGAAGAGGGCTCAAATTGGCCAATTTCAGCTCGGTTGAAACAGGGCAGCTTTAGTCCGCTAGAGTTGCTTCATTGTTCGATCACGCCGACGCTTCTCCGACGACTCTCAGAACAAATGGAAGTCACCACCGTGTAGCTGACTTCCCCCCAGTTCTAATGAACCCGACCTCGCCATCTTTGGCTAAAAAATGACCCTATATCGGAGCTCTGGTTCGAGCTTCATCAAAAAACTAAGCAACTTAGAGAGAATGAGCTTTTCAAGTGTGGAGAGGATCAATGGAGAGTGGCTCTTTTTGTAGGGAGCTCAGGGACTCATTGGCCGTCCGTTTGGCACTTTTATGACAGACATTGATGGCATGAAACGTATCGAACGAAAATGTTTCTTCTCCGCTGGTGCTGCTTCAATTTTTTGGCGAGTGAACAATGCTATCATCTGAAGGAAGAAGACGACACTGTTCTGAACTGGACCGGACGGGTTCGAATTGGGTTCAAAGCTTAAACCGGCGGGTTCACCCCTCATTCAATTGAGTTTTTCGAATCTAAAAATTTCTAAATTCATTTTCTATCCAATGGTGGCTTAAAATCTCAAATCTGAATTATTTAAGCTATCTAGAAAAATAAATTTAGGATTCGGTTCAATAGTGGTTCAAACCGGTTCGGATCCAGTTCACTTGAATCGGTTTGGTTTTCATCCCCAATTCCTTCACAAGTCCATTTCCATGACTTTTGTGACTCCTTAGGTCACTTAGGGTCCATAACATTCGTGGTTTACCATCTCTTTATTGATTATGGTTCATAAATTGACTCGGTCTTTAAACCGGTTCAGGTCCGGTTCACCCGAACCGATCTGGTTTCTCTCTCCCACTTTGTTCTAATGTTCCTTCCCAAGGTTTATAAATTTCTTTGGATCACAAGGGATTCATAAATTTCTTGGTTTACCCATTCTCTATCGGTTTCGGTTCACGAATCAACTTTGTTCATAAATCAGTTTGAACCCGGTTCACTTGAACCGATCCGGTTTGTCTTCCCCATTTCATCTTATGGTTCTTTTCCAAGATTTATGAACAATTTTGAGTCACATGGAAGGTGTAAATTCTCAATTTGCCCATTTTCTATAAATCGATCTTGTAGATTGTTTTGGTTTAAAATTCATAACTGACCGGTTCTTTCCCCGATTTTCTCATTATCAAAGGACGGGGTTTACAAATCTCCCCTCCTTTTAAGGGTTTTATCCCCAAAACAATTACACGTTAAATAATTGAGGGTAACTATCCCTCATTATAGACTCGGTTTCCCATGTCTCTTCATGCACGAGTTGGTTCTACCACAACACCTTGAACATAGGAATTTTCTTGTTCCTCAAATTCTTGTCTCTCTAGTCGATGATTCATACTAGCTCGGCCTGTCACACACCGACCCAATTTGGTCGGATCCTCGTGATCAACCCGCCACTCTTCTAGTTTATTAAAGGGTTTTCCCTTATTATAAAATGTAAAGAGTAAGGCGTCCTTTAAAACTTCACCTTTTCCAGGAATAATATAAACAAAACTATATAATAATTTAGATTTATCATACCTGTATCACAGATGTCTTAGTTGATGGTCTTTAAAGGTAGGCTTTCCGAAATCTTCTGAAAGAGATATAAGGGAGGGGGTGAGTACAACTACTTAGTGAATGAGTTTTCAAAAGTTTAGACTTTTAAGAAAATATTTATTATTGGAGTGTGCCATACTCTTTTCTTTCAGAACCATTTCATTTGAAATCTCGGGTTTATCACCATTTCATTTTAACCACGGTGTGTCATCACCCAATACACATCCTTCATCATGAAGGTTACACACATTCGCAGGTTAGCACGATCACTGAACCCACTTGTGGCTTCGGAGTGACTTTACCAACCACGTGGATAGAAGTACGTCCACTTCTACCCTAAGAATGAGAGAATGTTCGCGACATCTAACCCTCATTCCCAGAATAAATTCTTCGTGTCCATATGAGCACAGAGACCTCATTCTGTCTCCAACCGGTAAGAATAATGAACAATTATGTTCATTTTCATGTAGGAGAACGAGACATTGGGAACGCTAGTCGAGGTCCAGTTTGCTAAGGACGGAAGCCAACTAAGTGGAATTTCAATGCACTATCGGGTGAGTGGGAATTTTATATCATATCCGGTTGGGGATGATAAGTACCTCGGTATGAAACCCCACTATTTAATGGTATTTTAAACATCACAACTTAAAGGAAGTGATGTAAAAATCATACAGAAAAACTACTTACCGGTTGTAAATAGATCATACCCGGTTGGTATGATTAGACTTCCTCGAAGGAAGTTGAAGACCCGTTTATCGGTTATGAACGGAGGTGTCCTTATACCCGGGCGATATAATGGATTGAGAAATCATATGTTTTGTTGGAAGTGCTCTCCCCTAACTGTGTGCCAATGCTTAAACAATTTGGGAGACTTTCTCGACGAGAGCTTGAATAGCTCTGATAGGCCATGGGCCTCAGTTTTGGAACTTGTGGGCTAAATGCCCGATTTTGAAAATCTCGTACAATGGGCCCAAGGCCAGTTGGCACGAGCAGGAGCTTGTAAATGAACATGATATATGTGCCATAAAACTTAATAATTGAATTGTTTGGCCATGGTACCAAGATAGGATCGACATGCTCAGTCAACTAGCGGCAGTGCAACATGACAAGTCGACAGACTAGTCAAGACAAATAACTGTGGGTTGAGTTGAGAGTCGGGGCCGTTGGGACAAATGGCACCACATATTACATGACAATTTAAGAAAACTTTGTTTGTGCATGCACTATGAGTACGAGATCATCAAGACGCACATGAGGGGTAGCAATGCGTCCCAAGGACCCTAGACGACCCGATGAGTATAAGGGCAGATAGTCGTTCTAGGTGTCTATGCGAAATTTGGAGTAGCACCAAGCGCATGAGACCGGGGTGGGGATGGGATGAGGTCTTTGTCCTCATATGGACACAAAGAAGCAATTTTAGGATTAAGGGTCGGATGTCATGTACATCCACTCATTCCCAGGGTAGAAGTGTTGTGCTTCTATCCGGGTGGCCGGTAAAGTCGCTTCGAAGCCACTAGTGGGTTCAGTGATCGTGCTAACCTGCGAATGTGTGTTGGGTGATGACACACCGTGGTTAAATATGAAATGGTGGAAAACCGAAATTTTTGAATCAAGGGATTTTTGAAAGAAAGGAGTCTGGCACACTCTAGTGATAAATGTTTTTCTTAAAAGTCAAAACTTTTGAAAAACCCATTCACTGAGTAGTTGTACTCACTCCTCCCTTATATTCCTTTTAAGGAAATACTGGAAAAGCCTACCCTTAAGGACCATCAACTAAGATGCCTGTGATATAGGTATTATAAATCTAAATTCTTATGCCGTTTTGTTTATGTTATTCCTCAAAAAGGTGTGGGTTTAAAGGACGCCTTACTCTTTACGGTCTATAATAAGAGGAAACCCTTTAATAAACCGGGAGAGTGGTGGGTTGATCACGAGGATTCGACCAAACCGAGTCGGGGCGTGACATGGTGCTACTCCAAATTTCGCATGGTCACCTGGAACGACGAACTGCCCTTATATTCACTGGGTCATCCAGGACCCTTAGGACACATCACTACCCCTCATGGGTGTCTTGATGATCTCGTACTCATAGTGCATGCACAAACAATGTTTTCTTATTATGCCATGTAATCTGTGGTGTCATTAGTCCAACGGTCCAGACTTTCAACTTAACCTGCAACTGTTTGTCTTGACTGGTCCAGAGACCGGTCATGTCGCACTACTGCCAATTGACTGAGAATGTCGGACCAGCCTTAGTACCATGACTATACAATTTACTTATTAAAGTTTTATGGCACAAATATCATGTTCATTTACGAGCTTCTACTCGTGCCCATTGACTTATGGCTCAGTGTGCGAGATTTTCAAAACCGGGCATATTAGCCCCTAAGTTCTAAAACCGAGGCCCCCAACCTTTAAGAGCTATTTGAGCTCCCATCGAGAAAGTCTCCCAAATTGTTTAAGCATTGGCACATAGTCAGGGGAGAACACTTCTGACAAAAGTATGTTTTCAATGTCCAATATACCGACCTGATATAAGGACATCTCTATTCATAACCGATGAACGGGTTTTCAATTTCCTTCGAGGAAGTTTCATCATACCAACCGGGCATGATCTACTTACAACTGGTAAGTAGTTTTTCCGCATGGTTTTCACATCACTACTCTAAGTCGTGATGTTTAAAATACCAAATAGTAGTGGGTTTTCATTTCGATGAGCTTATCATCCCCAATCGGGTATGACATAAAATCCCACTCACCCGATCGTGCAGTGAATTTCCACTTATTCGAATTCCATCCCTACCACGCTGGACCTCTACTGGTGTTCCCAATGTCTCATTCTCCTACACGAAATGAACATAGTTGTTTATTATTCTTTGGCCTAATAGCCCTCATTCGTTCCAAATGAATGAGAAAATCCAACTTTATATATATTTGCAAATAGGTCCCTAAAGTTATTTTTCTTTAACTTTAAGTTCATATTGTCAAGTTTTTTCCTCAAATTAAGTCTTGAAACTTTTTAAAATTTATCTTAGGACCTCAATTTATTAAATTTTGCAAACATGGGTTTAATGTCCTAAATTTTCAATTTGGTCCCTCAATTTTTCCAAAATTACCATTTTGCCCTTCTTTACAAAAATGGTAAATTTTGCCCCAAAAATTCTAAAATTTCTCAATTGGCCTTCTAATATTCTTATTATGACCAATTGACCCTCAATTTTAGAAAATTTCATTTTGGTCCTTCGAATTTTCAAAAATCCCCAAATTTCCCCTCAAATTTCAACTTTTTAACACAACTAAATTTGATTTTATCAAATTGATCGATCAAACACCTCTATTCATTGAAATTGAAATTGAAATTGAAATTGAAATTGAGTTTCTACATGTTCATACGATTCTAAGAAACTTTGAATCATATGTTTTAATGCCGGAACGATCTCAAACGGAGCTTCGCCGAAAAATAGACTATAGAGAGAGAAGAGAAAGTTTTGATTTCTCACTAGTGAGGGTGCGATGGTCTGAGATGTCTATCTGGGCAGTTCCAGAGGTTCTTCCTAGGATCAAGAATGACATCAATTGATGTTGAATTGGATTATAATTTCATCATTGAAATTCGGTCGACTCTCTCTCTAACACTGATCGAAAATTGTAAAAAGGGAGCCGAATTGGCTTACCTTTCGATCCTAATTCGGCCGTGGAAGAGCTGGGGAGGTGTCGGGAGAGCATGGTTTGGCCTGAGGAGGGCTCGAATTGGCCAATTTCAACTCAGCCGAAACAGGGCAGCTTTGGTCCGCCGGAGCTGCTTCACTGTTCGATCACGCCGGCACTTCTCCGGTGACTCTTAGAATGAACTGATGTCACCACCGTGTAGCCGACTTCTCCCCGATTCTAATGAACCCGACTTCGCCTTCTTTGGCTCAAAATTGACCCTATATTAAAGCTTTGGTTTGAGCTTCACCGAAAAACTAAGAAACTGAGAGAGAGTGAGCTTTTCAGGTGTGGAGAGGACGAATGGAGTGGGGCTCTTTATATAGGGAGCTCGGGGACCCATTGGCCATCCGTTTGGCACCTTTATTACAGGCATTGAAGCTGGAAACGTACCGAATAGAAACGTTTCTTTTTTGTCTATACTGCTTCAATTTTCTGATGAGTAAACAGTGTTGTCATCCTGAGGAAGAAGATGACACTGTTCCAAACCGAACCGAGTTTATAGCTTAAACCGACCTGTTCACCCCCCATTCAAATAGAGTTTTTCAAATCTAAAAATTTCTAAATTCATTCTCTACCCAATGTTTGTCTCAAATCTCAAATTTGAAAATTTTAACCCACGTAGAAAAATGAATTTAGCATCTAATTCAATAGTTATTCAAATCGGTCCAAACCAGTTCAATCTAGTTCAGGTCCGGTTCACCCGAACCGGTCTAGTTTTTCTCTCCAATTCTTCCTTTAATCCATTTTCATGACTTCATTGACTCCTTAGGTCTCTTAGGGTCCATAAAATTTTTGGTTTACCATCTCTTCCTCAATTCTGGTTCATAAACTGGCTCGATTCTGAAGCCGATTTAATCTAGTTCAGGTCCGATTCACCTGAATCGATCTAATTTTTCTCTCCCACATCATTCTAAGGTTCTTTCCCAAGGATTATAAACCTGTTTGAATCACAAGGGATCCATAAGCATCATGGTTTACCCATTCTCTATCGGTTCCGGTTTATGAATCAACTCACTTCATAAACTAGTTCAAACTCGGTTCTCTTGAATTGCTTTGGACTTTCTTCCTCATTCCATCCTAGGGTTCTTTTCCCAAGTTTATGAACCTTTTTGAGTCACATGGGAGTTAGAAATTTTCAAATTTTCTCATCCACTAAAAATCAGGTTTTTAAACCAATTCGGTTTAAAGATTCAAATTGATCGGTTCTTTCCCCAATTTTCTCATTACTAAAGGATGGAGTTTACACTTACATTAGTGAGCCATACAGATTACAATTTCCAGGTCTATAGGGCATCCTAGTACTCCCATACGGTCTCTAATGTCCATGTTGAGACCGTCCATAAACCTCTGACATATGTCAGCTGGCCCAACTAGGTCTGGAGCAAAGGGTCTTAACTCGTTGAATTTTGTTTCATACTCTGATATGGAGTTAAGCCCTTGCCGAAGCCGGATGAACTCTTGCTTCTTCTCATTTATTAGGTGGGGCACCAGGTACTCCTTCAAATTCCTCTCCTCGAATTGTTCCAAAGTGGGGGTGGTGGTATGTAGATTTCAGACATTGTCCCACCACCGTCTAGCGCTTCCTTCCAAGAAGAACTCCATCAGGATCACCTTATCCTCTGGTGGTATTCGGACAATTCCCATCAACTTCTTGGTATTTTCCAACCAATCCATTGTGGTTCCAACATCCTTTTCTCCAAGGAAAGGTTTACACCCTAGTTCTCAAAGGGTTTTGAGATTTCTAGGAATGTCCATTGGAGCGGTTGGATTAATAGGGGGAGGGTGGGATTGTACTTCTTCTCGTTCAACCCGCGAGTTGGTGCCCACCTCAAGAGTGAAATTAGGTTGGCCAAATACACGGGTGAATTTCTCATACAATCTTTGATGCTCCCTGTTGAGTCTAGGAGGGATTGTCCAGCTTGCTCTGGGAGTTTCTACAGGTAGGGGTGGTTGAGCAGTGTTGGAGACGGCATCCGTAGTTCTCTTGATTCCCTTCTTTAGAGCCATTTCTGTAAAAATTTTAAAATGACTTCTACTAGTTACTATATTTTCTAGTCTTAATTATGTATTCAAGAAAAAAGGCTCTAATACCACTAAAGTTGTCATGCCCCGACTTGGTTTAGTCAGATCCCCATGATCAACCCGCCACTCTCCCGGTTTATTAAAGGGTTTTCCCTTATTATAAACCGTAAAGAGTAAGGCGTCCTTTAAACCTGCACTTTTTCTGTAATAACATAAATCAAAACTGCATAATATTTTAATTTGATCATATTTGTCTCGCAGGTGTCTAGATTAATGGTCTTTAAGGGTAGATTTTCCGAAATTTCTTAAAAGGGGTATAAGGGAGGGGTGAGTATGACTACTCGGTAAATGAGTTTTTAAAAAAATTAAATTTGAGGAAAAGAGTTGTATTTGAGTGTGACAGCCTCCTTTCTTTTAAAAATCCTTTCATTTAAAATCTTGGGATATATCACCATTTCCTTATTTAATCACGGTGTGTCATCACCCAACACACAACCTTCATCATAAAGGTCAAACACATATACGCAGGCCAACACAACCATTGAACCTACTTGTGGCTTCGGAGCGACTTTACCGGCCACCTAGATAGAAATACGTCCACTTCTACCCTAAGAATGAGTAGATGTACGTGATATATGATCCTCAATCCCGAAATCAATTCTTCGCATCCATATGAGGATATAGACCTCATCCTGTCCCCACCTCGGTCTCATGCACTTAGTGCTACTCCAAATTTTGCACGGTCACTTGGTACGACGAACTACCCTTATACTCACCGGGTTGTCCAGGGCCCTTAGGATGCATCACTACCCCTCATGGCGTCTTGATGATCCCATACTCATAGTGCATGCACAAACAGTATTTTCTTATCATGCCATATAATTTGTGGTGCCATTGGTTCAACGACCCCGACTCTCAACTTAACCCGTAGCTGTTTGTCTTGACTAGTCAAAAGACCTATCATGTCGCACTGCTGCTAGTTGACTGAATGTGTCAGTCTTGTCTTGGTACCATGGCTAAACAATTCACTTATTAAAGTTTTATGACACATATTTCATGTTTGTTTATGAGCTCTTGCTCGTGCCCACTAGCCTATGTCCCACTTGTTCGAGATTTTCACAACTGGGAATAATATCCCCCAAGTTCTAAAACCGAGTCCCCCGACCTATAAGAGTTATTCGAGCTCCCGTTAAGAAGGTCTCCCAAATCGTTTAAGCATTGGTACACAGTCAGGGGAGAGCACTTTTGAGAAAAATATATTTTCAACTGTCCATTATACCAACCGGGTATAAGGACATCTCCTCTCATAACTGATGAACGGGTTTTCAACTTCCTTCGAGAAAGTTTCATCATACCAACCGGGTATGATCTACTTAGAACCAGTAAATAGTTTTTCCGCATGATTTTCACATCACTCCTCTAAATTGTGATGTTTAAAATACCACTTGGTAGTGGGTTTTCATTTCAAAGTACTTATCATCCCCAACCGGGTATGATATAAAATCCAACTCACTCGTTAATGCCGTGAATTCCACTAAACTGGTTCCTTGATTTCACGCGAGCTTGTCCTTGCTGGCGTTCTCGGTGCTTCGTGTTCTTACACGATATGAACACCTCAATTCATTATCTCTCAGCCTAATAGCCTTCATTCACTCCAAATGAATGAGAAAAATCAAACTTTTATTTATTTGCAATTAGGTCCCTAAAGTTATTTTTCTTTAAATTTAAGTCCCTAATGCCAGTTTTTCCTCAAATTGAGTACCAAAACTTTGGAAATTTCCCTTGGAACCTTAATTTATTCAATTTCATAAAAAGGGATTTAATTTCCCAAATTTTTATTTTGGTCCCCCAACTTTTCCAAAATTACCATTCTGCCCTTCCTTTACAAAAATAGTAAATTTTACCCCAAAAATTCTAAAATTTTTATCATGCCCAATTAACCCTCAATTTTAGGAAATTACATTTAGGTCCCTTGAATTTTCAAAAATCCCCAATTTTCCCCAAATTTTCCCCCAATTCCAACTTCTTAACACAACCAAATATGATTTTATCAAATTGACTAATCAAACATTTCCAATTGTTGAAATTGAAGTTGAAATCGAGTTTCTACATGTTCATACAATTCATTAGCAATTTGAATAGCAAGTTTTCAAGCCGGAACAAACTTAAACAAAGTTTCACCGGAAAATGAACTGTAGAGAGAGAAAGCTTCAATTACTCACCGGTGAGGGCATGACGGCTCGAGCTTTCTATCTGGGCAGGTAGTTCTCCTCCTAAGGTTCTTCTTAGGATCAAGAATGACATCAATTGATGTCGAATTAGATTAGTATTTTGTCATTGAAATTCGGCTAACTCTCTCTCTAACACCGATCGAAAATTGTAGAGGGGAGCCAAATTGGGTTACCTTTCCATCCTAATTCGGTCATGGGAGGGCTTGGTTTGGCATGAGTAGGGCTTGAATTGGCCAATTTCTGCTTGGTCAAAATAGGGCAGCTTCGATCCGCCGGAGCTGCTTCACTATTCGATAAAGCTGGCGCTTCTCCGGTGACTCTAGGAACGAATGGAAGTCACCACCATGTAGCTGACTTCTCCCCAGTTCTAATGAACCCGACCTCACCTTCTTTAGCTCAGAAATGACCCTATATCGGAGCTTTGGTTCGAGCTTCACCGAAAAACTAAGCAACTAAGATAAAGTGAGCTTTTCAGGTATGGAGAGGATGAATGGAGAGGGGCTCTTTGTATAGGGAGCTCGGGGACTCGTTGGTTGTTCGTTTGGCACATTTATGATAGACATTGATGGCCTGAAACATATCGAACGGAAACATTTCTTCTCCGTTGGCGCTGCTGTGATTTTCTAGTGAGTGAATAGTGTTGTCACGCCCCTACCCGGTTTGGTCGAATCTCCGTGAATAACCCACCACTCTCCCAGTTTATTAAAGGGTTTCCCCTTATTATAATCCGTAAAGAGTACGGTGTCCTTTAAACCTGCACCATTTCCTGGAATAACATAATCAAAACTGCATGAAATTTTAAACTTTACATACCTATCTTACGAGCATCTTAGTTGATTGTCTTTCAGGGTAGGCTTTCCGGGATTTCCTAAATGGGATATAAGGGAGGGGGTGAGTACGACTACTCAGTGAATGGGTTTTTAAAGGTTTACTTTTAACTTTTAAGAAAAACATTTATATGGAGTGTGCCAGACTCCTTTCTTTTCAAAAATCCCTTCATTTAAAAATTTGGGTTTTTCCATTATTTCTTAGTTACCAGTGTGTTATCACCCAACACACATCCTTCATCATGAAGGTTACACACATTCGCAAGTCAGTATCACTACTGAACTCGCTAGTGGCTTCGGAGTGACTTTTCCTATCACCTGGATAGAAGTACGACCACTTCTACCTTAGGAATAAGTGGATGTATGCGACATCCGACCCACAATCCTGAAATCACTTCTTCGTGTCCGTATGAGGACAGAGACCTCATCCCATCCCCACCCTGGTCTCATGCGCTTGGTGCTACTCCAAATTTCGCATAGACACCTGGAACGATGATCTGCCCTTATACTCACCGGGTCGTCCAAGGCCCTTAGGATACATCACTACCCCTCATGGGCGTCTTGATGATCCCGTACTCATAGTGCATACACAAACAATGTTTTCTTATCAAGCCATGTAATATGTGGTGCCATTAGTCCAACGGCCTCGACTCTCAACTCAACCCGTAGTTGTTTGTCTTGACTAGTCGTCGACCTGTCATATCGTACTGCTGCTAGTTGACTGAGCATGTCGGTCCTATCTTGGTACCATGGCCAAACAATTCACTTATTAAGTTTTATGGCACATATATCATGTTCGTTTACGAGCTCCTGCTCGTGCCAACTGGCCTTAGGCCCATTGTAAGAGATTTTCAAAAAAATTGGGCATTCTAGCCCTTAATGTAAACCCCGCACATTTGAGTTAAGGAAAATCGGGAAAAGAACCAGTCAAACCAAATAAGAAAACAAAACCAGTTTACATTTGGGAATAAGCAATATGAAAATTTACAAATTTCGGTTGATCCAAAGTATTTATTAAACATTGGAAAAAAAACTTAAGACAAACTAGAAAATAAAAACTAAATTGGTTCAGTTGAACTAGATTCCATAAAAACTTCAAAGTTAAGCGTGCTTACCTTAGAGTAGTGTGAGGATGGGTGACCTCTTGGGAAGTATGATTTTTTGTAACCTGAAATTTCGGTAAAAAATTTTTATGCGAACGGACGACTTACCATCAATTAATATATATTTAATTATTGGAATTAATACCAATAATTTATGGCAATATTAATACTAGTAATAAATCTCGCCCATTTAATACACGGGTTTTACGACTATATAAAGAGGTCATCCCCATTTCATTCTCCTCACACCTTAACACTTCTCTCTCTCTCTACTGCTCCATTTCCCGGTAAAGCTTGAACCAGAGCTTCGACTTGAACAAAGGTCAGACTCTTTAGAACCGGGGAAAAGACAACTATCTGATAGCAAACTCCAGTCAATCCGAGAATCATTAGACAAGCGCCGACATAATGGAATAGTGAAGCAACTCCGGCGGACCGAAGCTGCCCTATTTTGGCCAAGCTGAAATCAGCCATTTCAAGCCCTTCTCAGGCCAAATCAAGTCCTCCCAACACTTCCTCAGCCTTTCCACGGCCGAATTAGGACCGAAAGGTAAGCCAATTCGGCTCCCCTTTATAATTTTTGATCGGTGCTAGAGAGAGAGTCGAACGAATTTCAATGACGAAATTCCAATCCAATTCCGCATCAATTGATACAATACTTGATTTTAGGATGAACCTCAGGACGAGACCTATCTGCCCAGATCGAAAGCTCGGACTGTCATGCCTTCACCAGTGAGTAATCGAAGCTTTCTCTCTCTACAGTCTGTTTTCCGGCAAAGCTCCGTTTGAGCTCGTTCCGACGTCAAAATCTGCGATTCAAAGTTTCTTAGAATCGTATGAACATACAGGAACTCAATTTCAACTCCAATTTCATTAATTAGAAGTGTTTGATCGGTTAATTTGATGAGATCAAATTCAGTAGTGTTGAAGAGTTGAAATTGGGGGGAAATTTGGGGATTTTCGAAATTCAAAGGGGCCAAAATACAATTTTATGAAATTGAGGGTCAATTGGGCATGAAAATAATGTTGGAGGACCAATTGACGAATTTTGGAAATTTTGGGAAAAAAACTTACCATTTTTGTGAAAGAAGGGCAAAATGGTAATTTTAGAAAAATTGGGGAACCAAATTGGAAATTTGGAAAATTAAACCCCTTTTTGGTGAAATTGAATAAATTGAGGTCCCACGATAAATTTTAAAAGTTGCGAGACTCAATTTGAGGAAAAATCGACATTTGGGACTTAAAGTTAAAGAGAAATAACTTTAGGGACCTAATTGCAAATAACTAAAAGTTAGGGTTTTCTCATTCATTAATGAATGAAGGTTGTTATGCCAAGTAATAATAAACAAGGTTGTTCATATCGTGTAGGAACGTTAAATACCAGGAATGCCAGCAAGGACAAGCTCGAGTGAATACAAAGAACCAGTCTAGTGGAATTCACGGCATTAACGGGTGAGTGGGTTTACTAACATCATACCTGGTTGGGGATGATAAGTGCCTCGATATAAAAACCCACTGTTTAGTGGTATTTTAATCATCACTACTTAGAGAAAGTGATGTGGAAAAACTACTTATGGGTTGTAAGTAGATCATACCCGGTTGGTATGATGAGACTTCCTCGAAGGAAGTTGAAAACCCGTTCATCGGTTATGAACGGAGATGTCCTTATACCGGTCAGTATGATGGACAATAAAAACCTATTTTTGTCGGAAGTGCTCTCCCCTTACTGTGTGCTAATGCTTAAACAATTTGGGAGACCTTCTCGACGGGAGCTCAAATAGCTCTGATAGGCCAGGGGCCTCGGTTTTGGAACTTGGGGGCTAAATGCCCGATTTTGAAAATCTCGTATAGTGGGCCCAAGGCCAGTTGGCAAGAGCAGGAGCTCGTAAACGAACATGATATATGTACCATAAAACTTAATAAGTGAATTGTTTGGCCACGGTACTAAGATAGGACCAACATGCTCAGTCAACTAGCGGCAGTGCGACATGACAGGTCGACGAACTAGTCAAGACAAACAGCTGCGGGTTGAGTTGAGAGTTTGAGCCGTTGGACTAGTCGCCCCACAGATTACATGGCAATATAAGAAAACATTGTTTGTGCATGCACTGTGAGTATGGGATCATCAAGATGCCCATGAGGGGTAGTGATGCTTCCTAAGGGCACTGGACGACCTGGTGGCTATAAGGGCAGTTCGTCGTTCTAGGTGTATGTGCGAAATCTGGAGTAGCACAAAGCGCATGAGACCGGGGTGGGGACAAGATGAGGTCTCTGTCCTCATACGGACATGAAGAAGTGATTTCGAGATTGTGGGTAGGATGTCACGTACATCCACTCATTCCCAGGGTAGAAGTGGTCGTACTTCTTTCCGGGTGGCAGGAAAAGTCGCTCCGAAGCCACTAGCGAGTTTAGTAGTGATACTGACTTGTGAATGTGTGTAACCTTCCTGATGAAGGATGTGTGTTGGGTGATGACACACCGTGGTAACTAAGAAATAATGGAAAAAAAATATAAATTTTTAAATGATGGGATTTTTTTGAAAACAAAGGAGTCTGGCACACTCCATATAAATGTTTTTCTTAAAAGTCAAAAGCTTTAAAAAACCCATTAACTGAGTAGTCGTACTCACCCCCTCCCTTATATCCCTTTTAGGAAATCCCGGAAAGCCTCCCCTTAAAGACCGTCAACTAAGATGCCTGTAAGACAGGTATGTAAAGTTTTAAATTTCATACAGTTTTGATTATGCTATTCCAGGAAAATGGTGCAAGTTAAAGGACGCCTTACTCTTTACGGTTTACGATAAGGGGAAACCCTTTAATAAACCGGGAGAGTGGCGGGTTGATCACGGGGATCCAACCAAACCGGGTCGGGGTGTGACACTTAAGTTCCAAAATTGAGGCCCCCAACCTATAAGAGCTATTCAAGCTCCCGTCAAGAAGGTCTCCCAAATAGTTTAAGCATTGACACACAATTAGGGGAGAACACTTCCGATAAAATAGGTTTTCACTGTCCATTATACCAACCGGTATATGGACATCTCCGTTCATAACCGATGAACGAGTTTTCAACTTCTTTCAAGGAAGTCTCATCATACCAACCATGTATGATCTACTTACAACCGGTAAGTAGTTTTTCCGCATAATTTTTCAAATCACTTTCTCTAAGTGGTGATGATTAAAATACCACTAAACAGTGGGTTTTTATACCGAGGTACTTATCATCCCCTACCGGGTATAATATAAAATTTCCACTCACAACCGGTAAGTGGTTTTTTTATCTTTAAGGTGTGCTCATCATCCCAATCGTGTATGATGTTAGTAAACCCACTCACCCGTTAACGCAGTGAATTCCACTTGACTGGTTCTTTGTATTCACACGACCTTATCCCTGCTGGCGTTCCTAGTATTTCGAATTCCTACACGATATGAACATCCTTGTTCATTATTACTCGGCATAATAGCCTTCATTCATTTCCAATGAATGAGAAAACCCAAACTTTTAGTTATTTGCAATTAGGTCCCTAAAGTTATTTCTCTTTAACTTTAAGTCTCTAATGTCGGTTTTTCCTCATATTGAGTCCCGTAACTTTTAAAATTTATTTTGGGACCTCAATTTATTCAATTTCACCAAAAAGGGGTTTAATTTCCCAAATTTCCAATTTGGTCCCGCAATTTTTACAAAATTACCATTTTGCCCTTCCTTTACAAAAATGGTAAGTTTTGCCCCAAAAATTCCAAAATTCCTCAATTGATCCTCCAACATTATTTTCAAGCCCAATTGACCCTCAATTTCATAAAATTGCATTTTGGCCCTTTGAATTTTGAAAATCCCCAATTTCCTCCCAATTTCAACTCTTCAACACTACCGAATTTGATTTTATCAAATTGACTGATCAAACACTTCTAATTATATAAA
This sequence comes from Trapa incisa, assembly GCA_030064435.1. Lineage (NCBI taxonomy): Eukaryota > Viridiplantae > Streptophyta > Magnoliopsida > Myrtales > Lythraceae > Trapa > Trapa incisa. The sequence goes on from CM057765.1 coordinate 5,907,449, forward strand.
TTGGAGTTGAAATTGAGTTTTGCATGTTCATACGATTCTAAGGAACTTTGAATCGTAGATTTAAATGCCGGAATGAACTCAAACAGAGCTTCGCCGGAAAACAGATTTATGAACCATTTTGAGTCACATGGAAGGTGTAAATTCTCAATTTGCCCATTTTCTATTAATCAAGCTTGTAGACCAATTTTGTTTAAAATTAAAAAATGACCAGTTCTTTACCCAATTTTCTCATTATCAAAGGACGGGGTTTACAATGCGCATGAGACCGGGGTGGGGTTGGGATGAGGTCTCTATCCTCATATGGACATGAAATTTTGTTAAGGGATTGTGGGTCGGATGTCGCGTATATCCAATCATTATCAGGGTAGAAGTGGACGTGGTTCTATCTAGGTGGCCGGTAAAGTCACTCCAACACCACAAGTGGGTGCAGTGGACGTGCTAGCCTACGAATGTATGTCCCCTTCATGATAAATGTCGTGTGTTGGTTGATAAACACACCGGTTATGATTGTGGATTGAGAAATGGTTATGAAAATCAAGATTTTGAATATGAGAAACTTTAAGGAAATTAAGTAGTCTGGCATACTCCAATTTACAAAATGATTTTATTGAAACTTCATTTTTTAAGTAGAAACTCACCCACCCTTTTTATCCCTTTTTAGGAAATAGAGAAATTACTAGGGATAACACTAAGCCTTACCCTCTATCAGGTATGCTTAATTTCTCTTAAACTTACATTTTATATGTTATTATAGGAAACAATGTTGAAATTATGTCGGGCTCCTCTTGAGTTAAAGAAGGGGAAATCCCTCTTGAACCAAGAGAACGACGGGTTGTTCACGGGGATCCGACCAAACCGGGTCAGGGCGTCACAAGATGGATTATTTAAAGTGTTAAAACTTATTATTAATAATTACAATAGGAAGTTATTTGACAAATATAATGTTAGCTATAGCATAAATATTTCTAATTTAATGTCTTTTGATGTAGGTGATGAAAGAACAAAATATTTGAGAACAAATCATTTTCAAGAGGGTGAGATTGTTGTGAATCCGACTAAAAAGAATATGAATTCATAAGTCCTATCAACCGAACCTACAATGTAACTGAACAATCTATCACCAAATGAGATGAAGGATCATTTGAGACTACAAGAGGGTCTAATCACAATACTAAGGGCTAAGAGATTCAAAAATCCTTTATATGAGCTGATTAAAAAAAATTACAGAATATTCAATTATAAGCCCAAAGAAAAGCCTAAGAAAAGCCCAAAAGAAGGTTCACATTTAATTAATAAGGAGAGATATATTAATATAATAAATCTTTTAGGATATTAAATAATAATATTAGATATTTAATTAGTTGAGTTCATATTTTTAAAATAGTTATTAAAATATCCTAGATATTTAGATTAGATATGGTTGGCATGTAACAATAAGATATATTTTCCTTGTTTTTAGGCTATTCAGTTGTTATATGTGCCTAGGCATACTCCACAGCATTGGATGAAACACTTTTAAAAATTTAATTTTGTGAGGTTTTGTCCCTTTCTCTCTTGAAAAAACTTTTGAACTTACCAAGTTTTTACCTGTGGCGTTCAAGCAATCAGACTTATCACCAGTATTTTCTAAGAGTTCTTAGAGGATTTGGGTGTGGTGTCTACATATCTCATAACTTGTTTCTCATATAAACAAGTTATATTTTCATCTTTTCATACTTGCGTCGTGAAAGTCTTGAGGTATTTGTAATATTTGGTGTGGCATGTCATCAGCAAATTGACAAGATTCGCATCAATAATTGAACTAACATTGAGTGCTTATGAACTCAATTTTGGGCTAACTCAAAAAATAAAACAATTTATAAATAGTAAGTCATTAAAAATACTCAAAATCGTGTATGTATCACTTCACTAGAAAATAATTTATGACGTATAAACAAATTTTCACAAAATGTTCTTGTAAAATTGAGTAATATATATATATGTTATCTATCCATTATTTTAAAATATACATATATATGGAAATCAATTCAATAAAAATTTCTTTTAACACATGTAATTACTTTTTAAAACCACAAAATATTATTTTCACAAAATGTTCTTGTAAAATTGAGTAATCTATATGATATCTATCCATTATTTTAAAATATACATATATATGGAAACCAATTCAACAAAAATTTCTTTTAACACATGTAATTGCTTTTTAAAGCCACAAAAAATATCCATTTCATTTCTTACCAAAAAATTGAATCACTTTTATTACATTGGCGAGGTATATGAAATGATACTCCGAGTTTATTTCACAATCATTACACAATACAATAATATTATATATAATTGAGAATTGACTTCAAAACACACGAATGACTAGCACCCACCATTCTCATAAAATTTGGCCTATACTACCAACTTTAGATATTTCTGCATAATCGAAAGGATTATTATTTATTCCATTACCTATACTACGAACTTTAGAGATCTCTACTTACTCGAAATGATTATAATTCATTCCACTCCCTAGTTCCTGCGTAAGTGAATGATATTATTCAATTAAGTTAGATGACCAATAAGTATCACCATTCTCCAACCATTACCATAAGCCATCATGATCCACATTAGTAAGTGGATCTAGGTAATCTAACGAGCACGTCGGTAATCCAACAACTCACAAATGACCTATAAGATTGGTTGATCCCAATCATGTAACTCACACACAATTCACAATCACGCGTAGTTGAAATTTTAGTTTCTTACTTAGTCTTTTAAAAAAATCGCATCAATCCATTATCAACATTTAACCAACAATGTGAGTTCAATCAATCGTACATTCACACATAAATTACATAAAATAATAAGTACAGTAAAATAGGTTCTAATTTTTATGTAGGGACTCAAAGGAGTCCAATTAAAAACGAGGTTAGTAAACTCACTTAACTCAAAAAGGGATCTTAATATCCGAGTGCGTATTTCTTCTCTACTCTAAATTAGGAGATCTTAACCACAATTGTGACCTATTTCATAATCATTATGATTATAAATTATTCGAGTATCCATAACATTTATATATGCAAACATATATACATTTCTTTAATTTAGTTCAAAAACCTTCAATTTCCTCAAATTCAAGTCCCTATTATCCATATTTTGAATACAAATATTTAAATTTTTATATTTACAAATCAATCCATCAATTTTTCAGGTTTCAAAAAGTAGTCCCTCACCTTTTTAAATTTTTGAATTAATCCTTACTATTTAAAAATTGCTCAGGTCAATCAATTTTCTTCATCTTGGGCTTTAGCTTATCAATCCCACTTCAAATATTAAGTTTCTTTCGGTAAATGTTCATCTATTTGCAAGTTTATGAATTTAAAATTGGGCATACAGAGATGAGCTCACCTTTGGCAATGGATAAGTGACCATGGATACTTGAGATGATGGCTAAGCTCTTCTAGATGTTTGGAGATAGAAAATAATTGATTGAGGCAATCATTGATATGGGAAAGTTTGGTTAAGTCTCAATCAAAAGTACTACAAAAGATGGGTTTTGAAACATATTTTTAACTAGATTATGTCATGTGTTAGTTATGTATCTTACAGATTAATCATTAAAGGTGCACGATTGAAATGTATTCTCCTAATAAGAGATATTAGATAGTTAGAAGCATGTTAAAGGAAAGAATTGTCGTGACTAAAAATGAATAAATCTTGTCCAATAGTATCTCATCTTTTCTTTGTGGCGACACTCTTTTCTTCATAAAATCTAATGTATTGAATACATAATAACTTATAGGTATATTAATGATATATTATAGAGACTTGGGTAGAAAATTAGCGATGCCAAGTCTTCTGCTTATTTTAGTTCTAACATGAGGCAAGATAACCCACAAATGGATATTTGTGGCTTCTCACTTGGGGCATAGATAGATCTTTTATTAGTTTGTCGATTCTACAATGGTGTGATCCCACTATTTTAGTATAGAGAAGGCATGGTGGTTGCAATCTATCTAACCTAATGATCGAGTCCAGGTGTTACAATCAACGCGAAGTGTTGGGATTATTCACACTTGTTAATGTGGCTAGGTTGGCCTGACTTCGCATGTTGACTCAGACCCTGGGATCGACGCTGTTTGAACCGATTTTTTATAAATAAATCAGTTGGTTCTATCCATTTTTGGCCCTTTCTTGGTTGGTTCACTACCAATTAGATCGGTTCTTGCCTAATTTTGTTAAATTCTTCAGCTCATTGCATAGGGGTCTAGGTAAACAATTTCTCATTTTCCCTTTCTCGGGACCTTTCGGAAAAATCATTCCATATTTGGGACAGTTCAGTTTACCCCAATTTAATACGATTTTCAATCGGGTGTTTCTTGATCCTGTAATTTCTTTACTTCAGAAATTGCTCGGGATAGGTGGAAGCTATTATTACCCATATTTAAATTTTCACTTGGAATTAATCTTCCATATAACCTTGTTCCTAGTTTTAGTTACTCAATTTCTCTCTTTTTTTTTTTAAGTTATGGTGTTACATTAATATAATCTCCAATTCATCATTTATACTTGATACATGTGAAATCATACTCTAGTTGTGGATTACATAGTTTTATGAGAATTGTAAATTTTAGAGGCGTCAAAGCCAATGGGATGGACTATTTTGTATGGCCCCAATACCTTTCGGAGACATATAGCTTGTCATTGGAGATTTCAATAAAATTGAGGTTGTATAGGATAAATAGGGTTCTAAAGAACCTTGATGAATGTGTAATTTTTGGAACAAATTATGACTTTAATGGATAACAATTTACATGGTGCAAGAATGAGGAGCAATCTCACACAATATGAGTAATTGGATAAAACCTGATGCTTGTTCTCTTGTTAATAAGTTTATTCGAAAATGGTGGTAATACATGGAGAATGGATTAGCCTAGACAATTACCCATACTTATAGATTATACCCAAACATAATCAATCATCTCCAAACATACTAAATGAGCAATGCAAAGAGGTAGTAAAAAAAGTATAGAATAATACCGAATGATATTGATTCATTACGAAACAAACTATCTATAACATCTCGAAAATTATTAGGTGGAGAAAAAAAAAGTTATCTGAAATGAAACTCAAGAAATTCTCAAATTTATTAAATGCCAAAATTATGAATAATATTGGAGACCATACATTACATCAAATTATTACTATTATTGATGCACTTTGTTAAGCGTAGGAGATATTTTCATTACAACGAGCTAAAAGTAAATAATTAAAAGATGGGAATAGAAACACGTATTTTTTTTCCACAAGAGTGTTATTAACGACGAACAAAACATAAAATTATGAGACTTAAAGATGAAGAAATTAAATGGATGGAAACCAAGGAGTAAAGATGACAAGAGGGCTACTAATATACAATGCACCAATCTTTCGAATAAAAAGTACTATTATTGATGACACTAAGTGGCATGAGAAATATTATTCCAATAGAGCAAAATATTGGTCACACTAGTTTGGTTATAAAAAAAATGAGATATAGTAGGCAACCTTCCAACAAAAGGCTAAGAGGGTGGGTGGTGATAGATTTGATATGACCTTTTATCACAATTACTTAGATTTGAGAGGAATTGATATAACTATTGTTATGTTTAATTTTTTTTTTTTACATGTGAGCTTCTCAAGCAATGAATGAGAACGTCCAATATCACTCTGTACATTTTTATATAATATTATATCAAAAGTTTTAACTAATTCTTTGAATCCTTTACTTTCTGTTGTAGTCTAAAAAATGGAATGTTGGTATTCCATGATAATATATGAGTAGGTCATTAGTGTTTTTATTTCATAAAAACTAAAAATTGAAGGAAATTAGAGTGATGTGCAGTTAAAAAATATGATGAATGAGTATGATAGAGTGGGGTGAAAATTTTAGATTGCCTCTTATTTAAAATGATTTATTTGAAAATTTCAATTATTGGATAATTATTTGTGTTTTCTCACTATCTTATAGGTTGTTGATTGATGGTAGAAGAACGACAACATTCCAACCTACTTGGGAAATCTGCAAAGGGGATCCATTGTTACGTCCTGACCCGATTTGGTCGAAACCCGATTTAGATTGCCTCTTATTTAAAATGATTTATTTGAAAATTTCAATTATTGGATAATTATTTGTGTTTTCTCACTATCTTATAGGTTGTTGATTGATGGTAGAAGAACGACAACATTCCAACCTACTTGGGAAATCTGCAAAGGGGATCCACTGTTACGTCCTGACCCGATTTGGTCGAAACCCCATGTAAACATCGTCTCTTTATAGATAAGAAAACATGGAAAATGACCGGTCGTTTCAAAAGAGAAAACCAAGCCGGTTCACGAACCACAACCGATAAGGAAAGGGTAAATTGAGAAATTTACAAATCTTGAGAGACTCAAAGATTAATAAAAACCATGGAAAGGAACCTTCGGACGAATTGGAAGAGAAAACCAGAGCAGTTCAGGTGAATAGGACTTTAACCGGATTGAATCGGTTTGAACCATACTTGAGCTTGTTGCTAGATTCATTTTTCTAGATGGCTTAAAATATTCAAATTGGGGAATCGAAGCCATCATTAGATAGAGAATGAATTTAGAAATTTTTTATTTTGAGAAAACCGGTCAAATCGTGTCTGAACCGGTCAATTTAGGCATTGAACACGGTTAGACCAGTCTGGTCCAGTTCGAAATAGTGTTATCTTCTTCCTTGAGAAGACAATATTGTTCATTCAATGTAGAAACAGATGATGCCGGCGAAGGAAAAACAGCTCCGATCAAGCCGTTTCAAGGTGATGATAAGCTTAACCAAAAAGGAAAGTTGCCTAGTAGAGGGTCCCCGAGCTTCCTATATAAAGAGATCCTCCGTTCATCCTCCACACACATGAAATCTCCATTATCTCTCAACTGCTCCATTTTCTGGTGAATCTCAAATTAGAGCTCCGACTTGGGCAGTTTTCTTACCCTCAGAAGGCAATGTCAAGTCCTTTAGATTCCATGAGAAGTCAGCTACCTGATAGCATCTTCCTTTCGACCCGAGGACCGTCAAAGAAGCACCAACGAAATCAAACAATGAAGCAGCTCTAACGTACTGAAGCTGCCCTATTTTGGCCGAGCTGAATTCGGCTAAATTCAGCCCTCCTCCTACCAAACCAAGGTTCCCCAACACCCCCACAACCCTCATACGACCTCAATAGTGTTGAAAGGTAAGTCAATTCGGCCCTTTTGAGTCGTTGCAAATCAAAGTTAGAGAGAGAAAGTGTTAAACTTGACCGACAAAATTCTCACTCGATTCGATATCAATAATAGCAATTCTTGATCCTAAAGGAACCTTAGGACAAGATCTACTGTCACACCCCAACCCTATTTGGTCGGATCCCCCCGCCACTCTCCCGGTTTACTAAGGGTTTCCTCTGTTTATAAACCGTGAGGAGTAATACATCCTTTAAACCAGCACCTTTCCTATAATAACATAAATTAAGACTGCACAAAATTTTAAACTATTCATACCTGTCTTACAAGTACGTTAACTGGTGGTCTTTGGGGGTATGCTTTTCGAGGTTACCTCAAAGGATATAAGGGAGGGGGTGAGTTAAACAACTCAGTGAATTGGTTTTCAAAGTTGAACTTTTAGAAAAATGTTTGATTCGGAGTGTGCCAAACTCCTTATTTTCTTTTAAAAACCTTTCATTTTCAATTTCAGTCTTTATCACCACATCTTATTACCACGGTGTGTCATCGCCCAACACACATCCTTCATCATGAAGGTAAAACACACAATTGCAGGCCAGTACGTCCACTAAACAGACTTATGGTGTCAGAGTGACTTTACCGGCCACCTAGATAGAAGTACGTCCACTTATACCCTAAGAATGAGTGGATGTTCGTGACATCCGACCCTCAATCCCGTAACAATTCTCCGTGTCTGTATGAGGACAGAGACCTCATCCTGACCCCACCTCGGTCTCATGCACTTGAAGCTACATCAAGCTTCACAAGGCTTCTGGTACGACTAAATGCTCTTATATCCACCAGGTCGTCCAGGGCCCTAGGATATATCACTACCCCTCTTGTGTGTCTTAAAGGTCCCATAAACACAGTGCATGCACAAGACACAATTTTCACATGATCCCATATAATTTGTGGTGCCACTAGTCCAATGGCTCCGACTCTCAACTTAATCTGCAACTATTTGTCTTGGCTAGTCGGGAGACCTGTCACGTCGCACTGTCTCTAGTTGACTGAGTATGTCGGTCCTATCTTGGTACCATGGCCAAACAATTCAATTACTTAAGTTTTCATGGCATATAAATCATGTTTGTTTACGAGCTTCTGCTCGTGCCAACCGGCCTAGGGCCCACTGTTCGAGATTTTCAAAATTGGGCATAACAGCCCCCAAGTTCCAAAACCGAGGCCTCTGACATAACAGAACTATTCGAGCTCCCATCAAGAAGGTCTCCCAAATTGTTTAAGCAGTGGCACACAGTAAAGGGAGAACACTTTGACAAAAATATATTTTTAATTGTCCATCATACCAACCAAGTATGTGAACATCTCCCCTCATAATCGATGAACGGGTTTTCCACTTCCTTCGAGGAAGTTTCATCATACTAACCAGGTATAATCTACTTACAACCGGGCTTTTCCGCATGATTTTCACATCACTCTGCTCAAGTGTGATGCTTAAAATACCACTTAACAGTGGTGTTCATTTTTTTTCGAGGTGCTTATCAACACAACCGAGTATGATATAAAAATCTCACTCACCGTTAATGCAGTGAATTTCTCTCGACCAGTTCTTTATATTCACGCGAGCTTGTCCTTGCTCGCGTTCCCAGTACTTTGTGTGTAAACCCCGCACTTTTGAGTTAAGAAAAATCGGGAAAAGAACCGGTCAAACCGAGTAAGAAAACTGAGTCGGTTTACATTTGAGAACACGCAATATGAAAATTTACAACTTTCGGGTGATCTAAAGGGTTCATTAAACCTTGGAAAAGAAATTTAAGAAACTTTAAAAAATAAAAAAACCAAATTGGTTCAGGTGAACGAGAGTCCATAAGAACTTTAAAGTTAAGTGTGCTTGCTTGAAAGTAGTGTGAGGATAGGTGACCTCCTGAGAAGTATGAATTTTTTTTGTAACCCGAAATTTCGGTCAAAAATTTTTATGTACACCTTATCATAAATAACCATAAATGAATATATATTAAATTATTAGAATTAATACAAATAATTAAATACCGAAATTAAATTATTAGAATTAATACCGAAATTAAATTGTGGAAATATAAATACTAGTAATAAATCTCGCTCATTTAATACATGGGTTTTACGCCTATATAAAGAGGTCATCCCTATTTCATTCTCCTTACACCTAAATACTTCTCTCTCTCTACTGCTCCATTTCCAAGTAAAGTTCGAACCAGAGCTTTGACTTGAAAAGAGGTCAGGCTCTTTAGAACTAGGGAGAAAACAGTTAACTGATAGTAAACTCAATTCAATCCGAGAATCATTGGAGAAGCGCCCGCATGATAGAATAGTGAAGTCGCTCCAGCAGACCGAAGCTGCCCTATTTTGGCCAAGCTGAAATCAGCCATTTCAAGCCCTACTCAGGCCAAACCAAGCCCTCCCAACACTTCCTCAGCCTTTCCACGGCCGAATTAGGATCAAAAGGTAAGCCAATTTGGCTCCCCTGTATAATTTTCGATCGGTGCAAGAGACTGAGTCAACCGAATTTCAATGACGAAATTCTAATCCAATTCTGCATCAATTGATGTGATTCTTGATTCTAGGATGAACCTTAGGATGAGAGCTATCTATCCAGATCGAAAGCTCAAACCGTCGTGCCTTCCTCGGTGAGTAATCGAAGCTTTCTCTCTCTATAGTTCATTTTCCAGCGAAGCTCCGTTTGAGCTCATCCCGACATTAAAACTTGCGATTCACATTTCTGAAGAATCGTATGAACATGTACAAACTCAATTTCAACTTCAATTTCAAGAATTGGAAATGTTTGATGGATCAATTTGATGAAATCAAATTCGGCTGTGTTAAGAAGTTGGAATTAGGGGAAAATTGGGGATTTTTGAAATTCAAAGGACCAAAATGAAATTTTATGAAATTGAGGGTCAATTGGGCATGAAAATAATGTTGGAGGACCAATTGAGGAATTTTGAAATTTTTGGGGCAAAATTTACCATTTTTGTAAAGGAAGGGCAAAATGGTAATTTTGGAAAAGTTGGGGGACCAAATTGGAAATTTGGGAAATTAAACCTCTTTTTGTGAAATGGAATAAATTGAGGTACTATGATAAATATTAGAAGTTTTGGGACTCAATTTGAGGAAAAACCAACATTTGGGACGTAATTTAAAATAAATTAAAGTTTGACTTTCTCATTCATTTGGAATGAATGAAGGCGATTAGGCCGAAGGATAATGAACCAAGATGTTCATATCGTGTAGGAACGCGAAATACCGGGAACGCCAGCAAGGACAAGCTCGCGTGAATACTAAGAACCAGTCTAGTGGAATTCACAGCATTAACGGGTGAGTGGGTTTACTAACATCATACTCGGTTGGGATGATGAGCAAAACTTAAAGATAAAAACCACTTACCGGATGTGAGTGGAAATTTTATGTCATACCCGGTAGGGAATGATAAGTACCTCGGTATAAAAAACTCACTATTTAGTGGTATTTTAATCATCACCACTTAGAGAAAGTGATGTGAAAATTATGTGAAAAAACTACTTACCGGTTGTAAGTAGATCATACCCGGTTGGTATGATGAGACTTCCTCGAAGGAAGTTGAAAACCCATTCATCGGTTATGAACGGAGATGTCCTTATACCGGTTGGTATAATGGACAGTGAAAACCTATTTTGTTGGAAGTGTTCTCCCTAGACTGTGTCAATGCTTAAACTATTTGGGAGACCTTCTTGATGGGAGCTCGAATAGCTCTTATAGGCCGGGGGCCTCGAGTTGATAAAAGGGTGAAACCCTTGATAGACCAAGTCGGAGCTCTAATTTGAGATTCACTAGAAAATGGAGCAGTTGAGAGATAATGGGCCCAATTTTTTGAAAATCTCTTACAGTGGGCCCAAGGCCAGTTGGCACGAGTAGGAGCTTGTAAACGAACATGATATATGTGCCATAAAACTTAATAAGTGAATTTTTTGGCCATGGTACCAAGATAGGACCGACATGCTTAGTCAACTAACGGCAGTGCGATATGACAGGTCGACGGACCAGTCAAGACAAACAACTGTGGGTTAAGTTGAGAGTCAGGGTCATTGGACCAGTGGCACCACATATTACATGGCTTAATAAGAAAACATTGTTTGTGCATGCACTGTGAGTATGGGATCATCAAGATGCCCATGAGGGGTAGTGATGTGTCCTAAGGGCACTGGACGACCTGGTGGCTATAAGGGCAGTTCGTCGTTCCAGGTGTCTGTGCGAAATCTAGAGTAGCACCAAGCGCATGAGACCAGGGTGGGGATGGGATGAGGTCTCTGTCCTCATACGGACACGAAGAAGTGATTTCAGGATTGTGGGTCGGATGTCGCATACATCCACTTATTCCCAAGGTATAAGTGGTCATACTTCTATCTGGGTGGCAGGAAAAGTCACTCCGAAGCCACTAGCGAGTTCAGTAGTGATACTGACTTGCGAATGTGTGTAACCTTCATGATGAAGGATGTGTGTTGGGTGATAACACACTGGTAACTAAGAAATAATGGAAAAACCCAAATTTTTAAATGAAGGGATTTTTGAAAAGAAAGGAGTCTGGCACACTCCATATAAATGTTTTTCTTAAAAGTTAAAAGTAGACCTTTAAAAACCCATTCACTGAGTAGTCGTACTCACCCCCTCCCTTATATCCCTTTTAGAAAATCCCGGAAAGCCTACCCTGAAAGATAATCAACTAAGATGCTCGTAAGATAGGTATGTAAAGTTTAAAATTTCATGCAGTTTTGATTATGCTATTCCAGGAAATGGTGCAGGTTTAAAGGACACCTTACTCTTTACGGATTATAATAAAGGGAAACCCTTTAATAAACCGGGAGAGTGGCGGGTTATTCACGGAGATCCGACCAAACCGGGTCGGGGTTTGACAGCACTATTCACTCACTAGAAAATCACAGCAGCGCCAACAGAGAAGAAACGTTTCCGTTCGTTATGTTTCAGGCCATCAATGTCTATCATAAATGAGCCAAACGAACAGCCAACGAGTCCCCGAGCTACCTATACAAAGAGCCCCTCTCCATTCATCCTCTTCATACCTGAAAAGCTCACTTTATCTTAGTTGCTTAGTTTTTCGGTGAAGCTCGAACCAAAGCTCCGATATAGGGTCATTTCTGAGCTAAAGAAGGTGAGGTCGGGTTCATTAGAACTGGGGAGAAGTCATCTACATGGTGGTGACTTCCATTCGTTCCTAGAGTCACCGGAGAAGCGCCAGCTTTATCGAATAGTGAAGCAGCTCCGGCGGATCGAAGCTGCCCTGTTTCGACCAAGCAGAAATTGGCCAATTCAAGCCCTACTCATGCCAAACCAAGCCCTCCCATGACCGAATTAGGATGGAAAGGTAACCCAATTTGGCTCCCCTCTACAATTTTCGATCGGTGTTAGAGAGAGAGTTAGCCGAATTTCAATGACAAAATACTAATCTAATTCGACATCAATTGATGTCATTCTTGATCCTAAGAAGAACCTTAGGAGGAGAACTACCTGCCCAGATAGAAAGCTCGAGCCGTCATGCCCTCACCGGTGAGTAATTGAAGCTTTCTCTCTCTACAGTTCATTTTCCGGCGAAACTTTGTTTAAGCTTGTTCCGGCTTTAAAACTTGCTATTCAAATTGCTAATGAATTGTATGAACATGTAGAAACTCGATTTCAACTTCAATTTCAACAATTGGAAATGTTTGATTAGTCAATTTCCAGGGTAGAAGTGGTTGTACTTCTATCCGGGTGGCAGGAAAAGTCACTCCGAAGCCACTAGCGGGTTTAGTAGTGATATTGACTTGCGAATGTATGTTACCTTCATGATGAAGGATGTGTGTTGGGTGATGACACAACGGTAACTAAGAAATAATGGAAAAATCTAAAATTTTAAATGAAGGGATTTTTTTTTTGAAAAGAAAGGAGTATAGCACATTCCATATAAGTAGACCTTTTAAAACCCATTTACTGAGTAGTCGTACTCACCCACTCCCTTATATCCCTTTCAGGAAATCTCGGAAAGCCTACCTTGAAAGACCATCAACTAAGATGCCTGTAAGACAGGTATGTAAAGTTTAAAATTTCATGCAGTTTTGATTATACTATTACAGGAAATGGTGCAGGTTTAAAGGACGCATTACTCTTTACGTATTATAATAAGGGGAAACCCTTTAATAAATCGGGAGAGTGGTGGGTTGTTCACGGGGATCCGACCATACCGGGTTGGGGCGTGACATTGTGTTCCTACATGATATGAATATCTTTATTCATTATCCCACGGCCTAATAGCCTTCATTCATTCCAAATGAATGAGAGAACCAAACTTTCCATTTATTTGCAATTTGTTCCCGAAAGTTATTTTTCTTTAAGTCTCTAATGTCGATTTTTCCACAATTTGAATCTCGAAACTTTTAAAATTTTACCTTGGTACCTCAATTTATTCAAATTCACCAAAAGGGGTTCAATTTCCCAAATTTGCAATATGGTCCCCCAACTTTTCCAAAATTACCATTTTGCCCCTACTTTACAAAAATGGTAAGTTTTGCCCCAAATTTTCCAAAATTGCACAATTGGTCCTCCAACATCTTTATCATGCCCAATTGGTTCTCAATTTTATGAAATTGCACTTTAGTCCCTCAAATTTTTGAAATTTGCAAATTTCACCCAATTTCAATCTTCTAACATAACCGAATTTGATTTCATCAAATTGACTGATCAAATGAGTTTAAATGTTGAAATTGAAGTTAGATTAGAGTTCCTACACCTTCATACGATTCAATTACACTTTGAATCTCACAATTTGGTGTTGGAATGAGCTTAAAAGGAGCTTTGCCGGAAAATTGGACTTAAAGAGAAAAAGCTTTGAAAGCTTATCGTCAGGGGTGCGGTGGTCCAAGCTTTTGATCTGGGCATACAACTTGTGTCTTGAGGTTTTTCCTAGGATCAAGAATTGCATCAATTGGTGTCGAATTGAGTGAGAATTTCATCATCGAAGTTATATCGGTTCTCTCTCTAGCACCAGTCAAAAATTACATAGGGAAGCTGAATTGGCTTACCTTTCAGCTCTAATTCAGTTGTAAGAGGGTTGTAGAGGTGTTGGAAAGGCTTAGTTTAGCCTGAGGGGGCACGAATTGGCTAATTTCATCTCTGTCCAAACAGGGTAGCTTCGGTTCGCCAGAGCTGCTTCACTATTCAATCATGTCGGCACTTCTCTGACGACTCTCGGAGCAAATGAAGACTACAGGCGTGTAGCTAGCTTCTCCTTGGTTCTAAAGAACCCGACCTCACATTGTTTGGCTTAAAAAAGTACCTAAGTCGGAGCTCTAGTTCGAGCTTCATTGGAAATTGGAGTAGTTGAGAGAGATAGTTGAGAGAGAATGGAGTTTTCAAGTTAGGAGAGGATGAATAGGGGGGAGGGGGGGGGGGGGGGGGTCTTTATATAGAAAGCTCAGGGACTTCTTGGTTGTCTCACTGGTGCCTTAATGGTGATCATTCATTGCATGAAACTCTTTAGATGTAGACTTTTCATCTTCACCGGCACTGTTCGATTTTCCAGTGAGTGAACAATACTGTCATCTAAAGAAAGAACACAACACTGTTTCGAACTGGACCAGACCAGTCCGAACCGAGTTCAAAGCTTAAACCAGCCCGTTCACCTCCAATTTGACCGAAATTTTTAAATCTAAAAATTTCTAAATTTATTTTCTATCCAATGGTAGCCTCAAATCTCAAACTTGATTTTTTTAAGCTGCCTAGAAAAATGAATTTAGCATCTGGTTCAATACTAGTTTAAATTGGTCCAAACCAGTTCAATCCGGTTCGGATCCAGTTCAATCCGGTTTGGTTTTCATCTCTAATTCATTCTTAAGTCCATTTCAATGACTTTTGGGACTCTTTAGGTCACTCGGGATCTAAAGATTTCCCGGTTTACCCTTTCTCTCTCAGTTCTAATTCATAAACCAGCTCGGTTCATAAACCAGTTCAATCCTAATCGAATTCGGATCACTTGAACTGGTCTGGTTTTTCTCTCCCAATTTGTCCGAAGGTTCTTTTCCAAGGTTTATGAACCCTTTTGAGTCACTCGGGAGTTATAAATTCTTCAATTTGCCTATTTCCTGATAATTAGTTTTGTGAACCGGTTCGATTTTCTCACTCGGTTTGCCTAGTTCTTTTCCTAGTTTTAATTCACTTTAAAGAGCGGGATTTATAGCTAGCTTCCATGATTGAGAGCTTGGACTGCCGCACCTCCGATGGTAAGCTTTTGAAGTTTTCTCTCTCTACATACAATTTTCCAGCGAAGCTCCGTTTGAGCTTAATTCGGACCCAAATGATGTGGTTTAAAGCTCAATTGAATCGTACGGAACTGTAGAAACAGATCCATACCATCAATTGGAGCAATTAACCTCGATTGAATGGCCAATTTAAAAAAAAAATCATTTATGGTCAGTTTGAAGTGGAGAAATTGGGGGGAAAATTTTGGGGAAATTTGAGGATTTCAAACAATTAAGGGACCACTTTGTAATTTCCCAAAATTGAAGGCCAGTTGGCCATGAAAAAGATGTTGGAAGACCAATTGGTCAATTCTTGAAACATTTGGGATCAAATTGCTATTTTTGGAAAGTAGGGGCAAAATAGTAATTTTTGAAAAGTTGGGGACCAAATTGGAAATTTGGAAAATTTGAGCCCCTTATACAATTTTGAGTAAAATGAGGACTCAAAGGGAATCTTGGAAACCTTGGGACTCAAATTGGGCAAAAGTTGGCATTAGGGACCTAAAGTTAAGAGAAATGAACTTTAGGGACCTAAGTGCAATTAATCGATAATTTATGAGCCTGGGATTTTATGCCAAATAGTAATTGATAAGGCTACCCAAATCATGTAGGGATAAGTGTGACCGGAATGCAAGTAAGAGAAAGCTCGCGTAGACTTGGAAAACTGACCGAGGATGATCACGTCACGGTTATCGGGTGAGTGGGTGTATTTACATCATACTCGGTTGGGATGGTGAGCACTTTATAAATGAAAAAAAACCACTTGTAAGTGATCTTTATCACATCATACCCGATTGGGATGATGAGCTTACTTTTATGAAAAGAAAACCTACTTACTGGTCGTAAGTAAAGATAATCATATCTGGGTGGTATGACAAAACTTCCTTAGGGAAATAATATACATGTTTACCGGTTGTAAGTGGAGATGTCATCATACCTAGTAGGTGTGATGAAATGGAAAAGATGTTTTTGTCAGAAGTGTTCTCCCCTGACTGTGTGCCATTGCTTAAACTATTTGGGAGACCTTCTTGACGAGAGCTAGAACAACTCAAATAGGCCAGAGGGCTCGGTTTTTTGAACTTATGGGGCAAAATGCCCAGTTTTGGAAAATCATGTGTAGTGGGCCTAAGGCTAATGGGCACGAGCAGGAGCTCATAAACAAACTCGAGTTATGAAAGCCATGAAAATTTTTATGAAATGGTTGTGTGATTTCACCATGGTACCAAGTCAGGACCGACAAATACTCGATGGACTAGTGGCAGTGCGTTAGGGCCAAGTCGATGGACCGACCTAGACAAATAGCTGTAGGTCAAGATAAGGGTCGGGGCCGTTGGACTAGTGGCACCAAAGATAATGGCTATATGTGAAATTTATAGTTTGTGCATGCACTTGTGGTACAAAACCATCAAGATACCTAAGAGGGGTAGTGATGGGTCCTAAGGGCTACCAGACGACATGGTGAAGATGAGGGTAGTTTGTCGTACCAGGCAGTCTTGAAGCTCAGAGTAGCTTCTTACGCATGAGACCGAGGGGGAGACGGGATGAGGTCTCCGTCCTCATTCAGACACGAAGTATTTTGGGTCTAAGGATCGGACGTCTGGGACGTTCACTCAGACTCCGGGTAGAAGTCAAGGAAATTTATCAGGGTGGATGGTAAAGATGCTCTGATCCACAAGTGGATTCAGTCATCGTAACTGCATCTCGCGAATGTGTGTACCCTTCTTGATTAAGGGCATATGTTGTTTTCTAAAATGCCTCCCGAGGCAAGGGGGATGGGCTAAGAAAGCTAAACACACCTAATATGGAAATAGGAAAAAGGTTTTGAAAACCTTGGAAAGGATTTGAGAATCCTTGGAAAATGAATGGTAAACCTTGGAAAAAGGTTTTCGAAAACAAATTGAAATTGAGGAAAACCTTTTGAAAGAAAATCTCACCCTTGGCAGTGTAAAGGTTTTGTAAACCAAATTTTGAGGAAAAACCCTTTTAAAAAGGAAATAATAACCTTGGTGTGGTTCGGATAAACTAAGGTTATTATGAAAACTCACTCCCAACACCCGCTCATTGAGTTGTAGAACTCACCCATCCCTTTTTACCCCTTTTAGGTAACCAAGGGAAAACTAAACTTAAAGCCTCCCTATAAGACAAGTATGTTAGTTTTAAGATATTCAGTTTTGTATAGTGCCATTCCAGGAAAGACAGGAAAGAAGGATGCCTTACTTCTCGCGGTTTATAAAAGGGTGAAACCCTTGATAGACCAAAGGGAGTGGAGGGTTGCTCACGAGGATCCGACCAAACCGGGTCGAGGCGTGACAACCCCTGAGCAACTCACCACTCCCTCAATATAGAAGGTGTCAGTACCTACTACATTAATGCACATCTCTTGTGAAACTCGTCCCCTGAACCAAGTAAACCGGGGAAAGAATCGGTAGTTTAGAGAAAATCGACCCAAAAAAGGAACAAAAAATAATAATAAAGGCTTAATATGGGAAATTAGAAAATCCCAAGTGACCAAAAATTCACAAAAATCATGGGGAAGAACCATGAAGTAAATTGGATGGGAGAACCGGACCGGTTCAGGGTGAACTGTACCCAAACCGAACTAAACCAAATTGAACCATAGTGAACCGGTTCGAGAATTCAATTTTCTAGGTAGCTTAAAAATGTCAATTTGGAAAATTGAGGCCACCATTAGATAGAAAATGAATTTAGATGAATTTAGAAATTTTTAAATTTTAGAAAACTAGTCAAATCAGGCTTAAACCGGCCGATTTTTAAATTAGGGTCACTGAACCCAATCGGATCAGACCGGTCAACGGTTCAGCCTGTCAATGAACTAGACCAGTCAATAGTCCAGACCGATCAATGGTCAGTGGAGCCCAATCACCAGCCAATGGGAGGCAGTCACATGTCCGATCAATAGTTAGTGGATGATCGATTAGCCTACCACGCAGACACGAGCAGCCAATGGGAGGCTGCCACGTGTTCGGTCAACCGGTCAATGGCTGACGCAGCGTGTAAACGCTGCCTCTTTATACTTACTAAAACCGGGAAAGAACCAATCCACTAAAGAGAGAAAACCGAGTCGGTTCATGAACCTTAACCGATAGAGAAAGGGTAAAATGGGAAATTGACAAACCACAACTGACTCAAAGAGTCATAAAAACATGGAAAGGAACCTTCGGACAATTGGGAAGAGAAAACCAGACTGGTGCAGGGTGAACTAGATTGAACCGGTTTGAATCATACTTGAACTGGTTCATAAATTCATTTTTCTCGATGGCTTAAAATGATCAAATTAGGGAATTGAAGCCACCATTAGATGGAGAATAAATTTAGAAATTTTTTATTTTGAGAAAACCGATTAAATCCGGCTCGAACCGGCCGATTTACGCATTGAACTCAATCAGACCGGTCTGATTCGGTTCAGAATAGTATCATCATCTTCCTCAAGAAGACAACACTATTCATTCAATGCAAAAACGGATAATGTCAGCGACGGAAAATCTGCTCCGATTAGGTCATTTCAGGGTGAGTATAAGCTTGACAAAAAAGGAAAGTTGTCGAGAAGAGGGTACCCAACACCCTAAATAAATAGCTTTTCTCCATTCATTCTCCACACACCTAAAATCTCCATTCTCTCTCAACTGCTCCATTTTTTGACGAATCTTAAACCAGAGCTCCGATATAGGCATTTTTCTTAGCCTAAGAAGGTAAGGTTGGGTCCTATAGACTCCGAGGGAAGTTAGCGACCTGATAGCATCTTCCTTTTGACCCGAGAATTGAAGAAGAAGAGTCGGCAGAATCAAACAGTGAAGCTGCTCCGATGGACCGAAGTTGCCCTGTTTTGGCCGAGATGAATTCGGCCAAATTCATCTCTCCTCTAGCCAAACAAAGCCTCCCCAACACCCCACAGCCCTCATACAACCTCAACAGAGCTAAAAGGTAAGCCAATTCGGCACTCCTTAGTCATTGCAGATCGAAGTTAGAGAGAGAAAGTGCTAAACTTTACAGAAAAAATTCTCCCTTGATTTGATATCAATTGTAGCAATTTTTTATCCTAAAAAGAACCTCAGGACAAGAGCTACCTTCCTTGATCGAGAGCTCAGACCGTCGCACTGCTTACGGTAAGCTTTCGAAGCTTTCTCTCTCTACGTACAGTTTTCCGTCGAAGCTCTGTTTGATCTCAATTTGGACCCAAATGAGGTGATTCAAAGCTCAATTGAATCGTATGGAAGTGTAGGAACTGATCCATACCTTCAATTGGAGTAATTAACCCCGATTGAATGACCAATTTGAAGAAATCAAATTCGGTTAGTATGAAGGGGAGAAATTGAGGAAAAATTAGGGATTTCAAAAATTTGTGGGACCTCTTTGCAATTTCCAAAAATTAAATGCCAATTGGCCACGAGAAAGATGTTGAGGGACCAATTAGTCAATTTTAGGAATAATTGGGGTCAAATTACCATTTTTGGAAAGTAGGGGAAATTTTGTAATTTTGGAAAAGTTAGGGACCAAATTGGAAATTTGGAAAATATGAGCCCCTTATATAATTTTGAGTAAATTGAGGACTCAAATGGAATTTTGGAAACCTAGGGACTCAATTTGAGGAATAGTTGTCATTAGGGACCTAAAGTTAAGGAAAATGAACTTTAGGGACCTAAGTGCAATTAATCAATAATTTGTGAACGTAAGCTGTTATGCCAAATCGTAATTGATAAGGCTGCCCAAATCATGTAGGGACATGTGTGACCGGAATTCAAGCAAGAGAAAACTCACTTAGACTTGGCAAACCGACCGTGGATGAATACATCACGGTCATCGGGTGAGTGAGCATATTTTCATCATACCCAGTCGAGATGGTGAGCACTTTAGAAACAAAAAATCACTTGTAAGTGGGATTTTAACATCATACCCGGATGGGTTGATGGGCGATTTAGGCTAAAACCAACTTTACGGTTGTAAGTAGAGGAAATCATACACAATTGGTATGATGGACTTTCTTGAAGGAAGGAGAAAATTTGCTTGCCCGTTGTAAATAGAGATATCATCACACCCATTTGGTGAGATTAAGTGAAAATATATATTTTGTTACAAGTGTTCTCCCCTCATTATGTTCCCATGCTTAAACTATTTGGGAGATCTTCTTGACGGGAGCTAGAATAGCTTAGATAGGCCAGAGGCCTCGGTTTTTTACCTTGTGGGGCTAAATGCCCGGTTTTGGAAAATCACGTGCAGTGGGCCCAAGGCCACTTGGCACGAGCAAGAGCTCGTAAACAAACTTAAAATGAGAAACCTACAAAATTTCTAATGAACTTGTTGTGTGATTTTGCCATGGTACCAAGTCAGGATCGACAATATTCGATGGACTAGCGGTAGTGCGTCAGGGCCAGGTTGAGAGACCGGCCTAGATAAACAACTGCAAATCGGGGTCGTTGGACTAGTGGCAACAAATATAAATGGTTATATGTGAAAACTGTTGCTTTGTGCATGCACTTATGGTAGAGGACCATCAAGACGCCCAAGAGGAGTAGCAATGGGTCTTAAGGGCTACTAGATGACATGGTGGAGATGAGGACAGTTCATCATGGCAGTCATTCGGGAAGCTCGGAGTAGCTTCTTGCGCATGAGACCGGGGTAGGGTAAGGATGAGGTCTCTGTCCTCATACAAAGACGGAGTGGTATTTAGGTCTCAAAGCCAGATATCGAGAACATCCACTCAAACCCATGGTAGAAGTGGACGAACTTCTATATTGGTGGCCAGTAAAGACGCTTCGAGCCACAACTGGGTGTAGTGGACAGGCTGCACCTACGAATGTGTGTTCCCTTCCTAATGAAGCGTGTGTGTTGTTTGCTAAACACACCAAGTGGAAAATGGAAAGAGGTTTTGAAAATCTGGAATTTGATGAAAGATCCTTTTTAAAAGAAATAATGATTTTGGCACACTTTAAATAAAGCTACTTTCTTAAAAAAAAAAAACTCACTCCTAACACCCGCTCACTGAGTTGTAGAACTCACCCCCTCCCTTCTTACCCCTTTTAGGTAACCAATGAATGACCCTTCCTACATACCTTACTAATTCAGAATAAGAGAGGTATGTTTATTTTAAATTACTCAATTTTGTATAATGCTATTCCAGAAAAAACTGGTAAAAAGCATGCCTTACTCCTCCAGTTTACAAAGGGGCAAACCCTTGATAGATCACGAGAGTGGCGGGTTGTTCATGGGGATCTAACCAAATTGGGTCGGGGCGTGACACGGTGGTTGAGTTGGAATGCCACATCGAACAAACTGACCAATCACAGCGCACCACATGGCACATCCGCCACGTCATCGTCTTCAACCTCCGGCTGCTAATAGAGAGAACATAGAGGAGAGAGAGAGAGAGCGAAGGAAGGGGAGTCTCCGGCAACTCAGAAATCGCTCTGGTCAAGTTACCAGCAATCGAGTCAGAGGCTAAGTCCTACGTCAGTCGGTAGCTCAGTCAGTTGTCGAGCTTCCTATATAAAGAGCACCCATCCATTCATTCTCAGCATCCCACAATCGACCAAAGAAGGAGAAGTGCTCAATTTTTTTATGAGCAGCAAACCATAGCTCCGACATCGGGGCTTTTCTCCACCTCACAAGCTGCATTCGGTGTCATTGTGACCGGAAGGCCGACCAGAGAAGTGTAAAAGGGATCGCACAGTGAAGTTGCTCCGAAGCTCGAAACAACGAGCTCCAGAATGACCTAACCCCAACTCTCTTGGTCCTTCCACCACCCACATTGGCCTTCTCTGACCACCTAAGACCCTCCATAGCCCCCTTCAGACCTTGGTAAGCTCAATTTTGCCTCTACTCGTCTGAATTTCTGAGTTTCAGAGTTACACCCCCCCCCCCCCCCCCCGAAACTTCTCTCTTTAAATTCACTTAGAACAGTGGTGAATTGCAGTAGGATTCAATCCTGGTGGGTTCCCCTCGATGAACACTAGTTGCCTCCACCTCAAGCTTCGACCACTGCCCCTTCGTTAGTAAGATAAGCAAGCTTTCTCTCTCTACTGTAAATTTTCCGGTGAAGCTCCGATGAGGCATAAAACTCAACCAAAATAAAAAATTCAAAGTGTAGTACGATCGAGGAGAGCTAGAGGAGACAAATTGAGGCAAGAACTGAAGAAATTATGGACTTATGAGTCATCAATTGGATGAGATAAGATATGAATGTTCATATGCTTAAATTGGGGAAGAAAGATGAAGGCCAATTTGGGGATTTTTAGGGGCTTTTGTGCAATTTTTGAAAACTGGACGACCGAATGGCAAATTGATGAAATTGAAAGGATTTTCATGAAATGCACTCCCAATTGAGGGACAATTGGGCAATTTGGGCAAAATAGAGGGAAAATTGGAAATTTTGAAAAGTTGGGGGACCAAATTGCATTTTTTAAAAAATTAAGGACTGAATAGCAATTTCATAAAATTAAGGGCCAATGGATGGATTTAAAAGAGTTAAGGACCCAATAAGGATGATAGGAAACCCTAGGGGCTTAATAAAGACTAAGGGGCAATTAGGGATCTAAGTGCAATTAAGGTAAAATATGGGGCCCTATGTGCAAATACGAGAAATTATGCAACCTCTTAGTCAACACGTCCTGATACGAACACTTGTTCCATGTAGGAGTGGGCTACTTGAGCGCCAGTCCCTGGGAGCATACTGAAGAGCTATACTCCGCCGACACGACCATACCGAAATCACCAGGTGAGTGGGAATCTCTATAACGTCTATTCCGGTTGGAATGACGGTTCAACTTTGAAAATGAATTTCTCAGAATTAGCATCCTCTGACTAGGTGACTCTGCTAAAAATATTTGGGAGCTAATTCCGGGATTTAGGCTCAGTATGAAAGTGGGCCCAAGGCTGATGGACACGTGTATAGACCCGTCCAGAACTAGCATGTGATAACTTATGCTAAAATATCCAAATAACGAGAAATTGTGTGTGATACTCGGAGAGCCAAGTCTAAGTTGTTGAGCGTGTTGGGCTAAACCGCTGCTCCGCCGAAGCCAGGTCATCGAACCTGTTGAGCTAGTACGCGTGAGCTGAAGCCAAGCCAATAGATCGTTGCATTGGTGGACCAAAGATAATGGAAATAACTTAAAAGACTATTGATTATGCATGCATTGTGATATTTGGGCCATCAGGACACCTGGCATGAGGTAGTGATGGAACCCAAGGACTGCTGGATAACCAAGGGTGCATAAGGGCAGTATGTCATCTAGTAGGTCTAGAAGCTCGAGGAGCTTCCTGCGCACTGAGACTGAGGCAGTAGGGGAAAAGAGGTCTCATCCCATAAAGCACACATGACAAAGTGATTAGGGTTTGAGGGTCAGACTATTGATGTCCACTCAACCTCCGGATAGAGGCATTACACCTCTATTAGGGTGGACGGTAAAGGCGCTCTGGTCCACAAGTGTAACAATTGAGGACCGTTCTGCGAATGTGTGATCCCTCCTATGATAGGAGGGTGACTGATGCATGGTTAATATGTGAAAACGATAAGTGGATAATTTAATGGATGGAAAAACAAATTAAAGTGAACATTATAGTAGTTTCCCTCACTGAGTATTGTATACCCATTCCCCTCCTCTCACCCTCAAGGTACGTTTCCTACCTCCTGCTTATAGTAAGAGTTTGAATGTAGACACGCCTTTACCTTCCCTGTATCATTAGGGTAGGAATATCTGGATGATGCACAAAAGGGTGGTGGGTTGATCACGGACCCCCGATCAAACTAGGTTTGCACTTCGTGCTTCCATTAGGACTACTGATAACCCTTGTGTGGTAAGGTTTGATCAAATTCTAGTGTCCAAGAGCATTGTTTCCCTCACCAATGTGTAGAGGTGGTACGAGTCTACTATGTTGTATCAGCACTAAGAGGCATCCCCTTCTAACACATTCATTCTTCTCGTGCTTCACTTTGCACCATTCTCACAATAGTGACCATTGATCCTTCTTAAAAATTCCTCTTTTTCCAACTAAATTTCTTTAATTTGTTGTACCCCATGGATCATACTTCTCGTAGTGCCCCTTTTTAGGATCAATGTATATATTGGAACTATACGACCCTTAACATAACTCGAGTCCAGAATCTTCGAACCTCGTCCCCATCATTCTTCCTTACGATTTATTATTTCATTCACTATTTATTCTATGATTCACTTACCAGTCTTGCTGCAATACTTTAGTATGTTCCTTTTGAAACATTCTCATGCCAGTTATATGTTTCTCATCACCTACTATGATTTTCATTTCTTCTCTTTAAGATCAATCCATTCGTGTCAATTACTAGTACCTTTCTCCACAATAGTCCCTATATATCTAAACATAGGGTTTCATCTAAATTCTTTTTTCTTGTGGCACTTGTAGCTTAGTCCATTGGCACTATAGGGATTTTACGTGCTTGTTTCTATAATTATGGGAGGGTTTTCCTAGGTAGGTATGTAAATTTAATGAATGATACTTTACCCTTTTTTCAAAGTTGTGATTATGGTCCAGCCTAGTTCCCATAAATCTTAGTGTGTCACTTTTTGGTTCACAGGCACGTGGCACTCATACACATGCATCTACTTGATGTACACCATATCATATGACTTGGTTGTCTATGATACTTGGTGTTACCTACATTCTTAATTATCCTTGGACTTGTTGTCCTAACACTCAAGATCCAGAACCTCCATTCCTCAAATTTCCTTACTCCATTCACTTAGCTCATCATATCTCCATTGT
The DNA here is from genome assembly GCA_030064435.1 of Trapa incisa. Taxonomy (NCBI): domain Eukaryota; kingdom Viridiplantae; phylum Streptophyta; class Magnoliopsida; order Myrtales; family Lythraceae; genus Trapa; species Trapa incisa. Next base: position 5,932,711 of record CM057765.1, read on the forward strand.
GTTTTGGCCCTCCTTTCCATCGACCTAGCTTCTGTCTTTCTTGTGTCAGTCTTCCCCCACCCCTTCTATTTAATAGGATGGCAAATTCTTTTCATTTTTCCTTATTAAAACCTCACTTGATCTAGTGTGAGTGTTATGTTGTCTCCTCACAACCATTTCTCTTTCCAACTCTTTCTTACATGCATCATTATTCTCATTAGAGTTCTCCCCTCCTCTAGGTCAAAACAATTTGAACCAAAAATCCCAATATCCACATTTCGAGCCTCACACCCACTCTCATTCACAACTTCCTCCTCTAACTTTATTAGTTGTCAATGCTATAATACGCTACCCTTAGGGTGTTCAATCTTACTAAGAGTGTTAGGTCGCAATAGCAACATATGATGTACCCACTCTATACCGCAAGACTGGTTTCAATTGTACTCCTAAGTTGGTACTCCCCCAGTATTTTGGGGTCATTTAGACTCATTACAATACAAGTTCTTTCTGTCCATGCTTACCAAAATGAGCTTTGTGTTTAATGGTACTTAGGTTCTTTACAAAATACACGACCACTCCATTTGGGGCGTCTGCCCCCTTAGTTTTCTCATTTAGAGATAACTCTACCCTAGTTAAGGTCTTTAGTTATACTAGTTGGTTATCCGTGTCACCCCAACTTCTCACTAAGTCGGTTGTGTCACTTTCCCCTATGGTATTCTTTATCCCCATACGGGTTGTTTCAAACTCTCTATTGTCTAGCCCATTGCCCTAATTCTTCATTTTACCTTTTTATAAGTAGTCAACCATGTTGTTTGATTTGGTCAACGATACTCTTAAGGCGTGTTTGCATCTTTTCTCCTCCTCAGGCCATATATTGTTATGTATATATCCTCTTATTCTCAGAAGAGTTCACAACTCAGTCTTAACTAGAGATTTCACGTACCTATGTACCTTGGAGTAATGTTCATCTTGGTCTCATATCGAGGTATTTCTAGAGGTAGTGTGCAATGTTAACAGCTCCTATTCAATTTATTTGACTACACCAGCATGCTATTTCCTGTCTATCAAGGCATCATAGGCTTCGCACTACTATGTTATAATCTCAGTGTGGGGGTTGTTCTTAGCCCAAGCATTTATATGATTTCTCAAGCTTTAGGCCTTTACATTCTACAATTAACCTTTTTAATAATACTTTTTATAAGGAGGTGCCTTATCCGATGGGCAAATAAGTGGTTTTAAAAATATGATGTGCAAAGATGTAATTTTTGAAAGTATGAAGGGCATGGATGCAAATTTTGAAAATATGAGGAAAAAGGAAGGTAATTTTGGAGAGATATAAACCAAAGTATATTTGGGAGAAAATGGGACTAAAGTGTAAAATGGAGGAACTTTAGTACCCTGTGAGAAAGAGAGACTCATGAGAGTTGGGTGGCTAATATTAAGTTATAGTTTGACTAAGTAATTAGACATGGAAACACATATTTTGAAAATATGAGAAAAAAGGAAGGTAATTTTAAAGAGATATAAACCAAAGTATATTTGGGGGAAAATGGGACTAAAGTGTAAAATGGAGGAACTTTGATATCCTATGAGGAAGAGAGACTCATGAGAGTAAGGTTGCGAATATTAAGTTATAGTTTGACTAAGTGATTAAACATGAAAACACATTTAGTCAAATGGTACACGTGGTACCATCGTAACCAAATGAAATTCTCGAATACGACATAATTCAATATTAGTAAATTGTAGATTGATAGAACAAAAGGTAAGACAGAACCATGCACGAGACAAACACTCTTTGGGGAAAAATAAGATCCAAGTATTAAGGTTATAAGCTCAGATATACAGGATTAAAGATATGGAGTATGATTGGATCGATCGAAAGCTGTTTACAACTTTAAAAATATTATATCATGCATGAATTATAAAATATTTAATAAAGAATATGAACTTGCTATGAAAGTCATGTTTGGGATACCTTTTATCAAAACTTTTAAAGGTAGGTAAAGACCCAAATCAATTTTTTATATTAAATTATAACTCAAAAATATTTTAAAAAATAATTTCACACCCTAACCCAATTTGATTTGAACACTATAATCAATCTAGCGTTATCAAGATAGTGTTATCAATAATAGTTTATATATGCTTAAAGCTTACAACAATATTATTTTATATAACAAAATTTTACAAAGCTAACTTAATAATTTAATATATTTCCTAGGATTCCTATTTAAAAGTCTCCCCATCCTTCCCTTTTCAATGATAAATTTTTCTAAGAACATTAGGAAAAATAAGGATTAGTTTACAATTCAATAAGCGGAATCTTATCTCCAATATTTTATTATCACTAAACTATTATTTTAAAATATTAATTTCTGGGCTACTCATTCATCCGGCCAGCAATCTTATGGACGGCGGAGGGTTCAGCTACAAGAAGAGATGAATGAAAAGAATAATGCCATTCCCTTGTAATTATCTCTTGATTATTAAATACAATGTGTCAATTTTTACCATTTTGTCCTGTTGGTACATCTTCTAGGCGTCCATAGGAAGAGTTACTTTTTTCAATTTGAATTATGATATGCAATCCGTTTTCGTCATTTTACATGCTGAGATACGTCCGTGTCACCCTATGCAATCCCCGTTGGAGCTAAATGACTGTACCATTCCTCTATATCCTCCAATTCCGTCTAGTTACTTCAAATGGTCATACGTATTCCCCATAATAAAAAACTAATCTATAAGTCAATGATTCCCAAAGTCCAATATAATGCATGAACCTTTCCCATAATTATGTTTTGTGCATTAATTTCTGCATGTAGCCATAGGACATGGTGGTAACTTTTTTGGGTGGTATCAATTATGTGTGTGAACCAATGGATTTTCCTTCTTAAATTAATTGGGTAAAATTTGGAGCCATCTAATTAGAAATTTTTAATCATGGTTATATGTTCTACTTTCAAATTTGATCTTTCATCTTTTTGTATAAAATCTCTGTTTTATATTTCTATTAATAATATTTTATATACATTTTTATCTAAAGTATTCATATATTTTATATTTTAATTAACAATATAGTATTTTATATGTATATAAAATATGTAACTATTATTTTTATATTATATATACATTTTGGAATATAATTACTCTTTAGATTTTTTTTATATAATATGAATTTGCATAGAGTATTTAGAATGATTTAACATTTTTATTATTTAATTTATAAATTATTAATTATTTCACCAATCAAATTTTACTTTTGGATGGTGTCATCCTCCAAGTTAATTTTCACCTAGCATTTTGGTCTTTCAACTCAAATTGAATAAATGGATGACACAAGGAAAGAAAGCAATATTATGTAGAAATAAAATAAAATAATAAAATTGAACCATAAAAATAAAAAATAAAATCAGAGAATTAAATTATTTAAAATAAAAATAAAGAGTATATTTGTTAATAAATAAGAAATCATAATTATTTATATATGGTACGGTTAAATCCAAAAAAAGTAGAACAAATTATAATTATAGTTTATTTTCTAAAATATTTTAGCATAATATTTTTTTAAATGTCGGTCCAAAATAGTCTTGAACCATTTCCGCCCTGCGGACGGAATATGATGGTGGAGGTGATTGAATTGAATCTCCATTTTTTTATTATCTGCTTATATTTTATAAACATTATTTTTTTTGGTTAAATGAACCTATATCAGCTATATATATATAGTACATTAGGCGAGCTGTCTTCCCCACGGAGGGCTCAGGTGCACCAAAGGAAAGGAGCGAGAAGAATAACGCTCTCTCTTTTGCACTTTCGCGTTTGATACGACGGCGTTTGCTATCCTTTCATAGAGAACCATGCCGGCAGGTGAGCGATGGCACCCGGCCCCTACGCCGGCGCACTCAACTTCCGTCCACGATTCCGAGGACGAGGCCTTCGTCTGGTCCCAGATTAAGGCGGAGGCCCACCGCGATGCTGAGCAGGAGCCGGCCCTCGCCAGCTACCTCTATTCAACGATCCTATCTCACTCCTCTCTATCCCGCTCTCTGTCCTTCCATCTCGGCAATAAGCTCTGCTCCTCTACTCTTCTCTCCACCCTCCTGTACGATCTCTTCCTCAACTTCTTCTCCACCGATCAGGAGCTCCGTGCCGCCACCGTCGCCGACCTTCGCGCCGCCCGAGTCCGTGACCCCGCATGCGTCTCCTTCTCTCACTGTCTCCTCAATTACAAGGGTTTTCTTGCATTGCAGGTAATTATGCTTAAATTCCGTCGATTTTTTATGTGATTCGAGCGCTCTATTGACTGGCGAACGGCAGTTGACAATTACTGCCTTTCTTGTGTTTATTTGTCCCTTCAAATCGTTGTGCATCTTTCTCTATCAATATAGCATTGTCCCCTTATGATCTGAAGCTCTCAAGATTTATCTCATGTATTGTCTATCTATTAGAGATTAGAAAGTTTGCTATAATGCTTAGTCGACTTCTTTTGTTTTCCTTTTTTTACTCAAAGACCATATATGTACAATATGCTTTCAAGTTCATGCGTGATGAAGGATTAATTCATCAACTAGCTCTGATTTAATATCCAAGATCCCATATTCGATGAGTTTTATGGGTTTGTTCTAGTCATGTTCCAGGAACAGAGATCACATTGGGGGAAATATGACGGCTTATATTGGGAATTCAAGTGGAAATTACTTGACCAACTCTTCCTTAAGAGTTGTTTTTTTTCTTTTGAAGTTTTTTAGTGGTATGAATTTTCAAGAGTCTATGAAAATGGAATGTTCAAATTGATTTTTGTTTATTGGATAATCTAATCATAAACGATCTGATACAATTTATGTATGGTGTATGGTGCAGGCTCAGAGGGTGGCTCATAGACTGTGGAACCAATCACGTAAACCGCTTGCCCTCGCCCTTCAATCCCGTATTTCTGATGTCTTTGCTGTCGATATACACCCTGCTGCTAGGATTGGGAAAGGTGTGTTATTCGATCATGCTACCGGTGTTGTAGTTGGGGAAACTGCTGTGATAGGAAACAATGTCTCCATTCTTCATCATGTAACACTTGGTGGTACTGGGAAGGCGGGCGGTGACCGGCATCCAAAGATTGGAGATGGTGTGTTGATTGGAGCAGGTGCAACTATCTTGGGCAATGTCAAGATTGGAGAAGGAGCCAAGATCGGGGCAGGATCCATGGTCCTGATCGATGTACCACCTAGGACAACAGCAGTTGGAAACCCTGCAAGGCTTGTGGGAGGGAAAGATAAGCCAAAGCGCCATGATGAATGTCCAGGGGAGACGATGGACCACACTTTCGAATGGTCAGACTATATAATATGAGTATTTTCCTCTTGCATTCAACACTTCTCGTTTGTCCTTTGGATGATGGAATGGTTGAATGTATGACTTGAGCATAAGTCTGATTTACCGTCTGATCTGGTACTTGCCTAGTAAACTGTGTTGTGGTACATAGATTATATCAACTGGTGTAGGTTGTGCTGTGTGTTCATAAACCGATATGGTCTTGTATTATCTGTCACCTTACTCGGGTAAGACCAGTTATAAAATGCCCAGTGTTTGCCGTTTTCATCATCTGGTTTATCTGGCATCATATATGCTGATTTGGATAAGTGGGGTTCTTGGACAGCCATAATTGAGAGTGTTTGTCTTTTATATAACAGATTGAACATCCATCTGAAGTAAATGATTTGATAATAATGTTTGTTGCTTATTCATAGTTGATGTCACCTTCTTGCTGCTATATGATGAGATATTTAAAAATATAAAAGAAATGCAACTGCCGAAATCATGCACTGAATGAGTGTGTGAGTATAAGAAAAGCAATTACCTCACCAGATGATGATGTTCATCATCAGTTATTCAAGACGTGGATGATTGTGTAGTTCATTGTTTATTCACAGTTGATGTCATCTTCTTGCTGCTATTTGCTAAGATGTTTGGAGAAGTAGAAGAAAAGAAAGTGCTGAAATTATGGACTGAATGAGTTGTATGAGAGTATTAGAAAAGCAATTAGTTCATCAGATAATGTTCTTTAATTGCAGATTCCTGCTCTCACATGCACACACATCATGTAATGGTTAAAAGATCAATCGTGGTCATAAAATTCACTTTTTTTTGTTTAGCTTTAATTCCACATTTTATTTGAACATTCACAAGCTCACACACAACAATACCAACACAAAAATATTGCTTTTTATTTACATTTTTCTTTTCCAGAAAAACATTATCTGATGTAAGAGATGCATGGTGGAAATAAGCTCTTACAACCACTGCCATAGACAAATGCGATAGCGACATCAGTGGCAGGATTCTCCTGGATGATAAAATAAAGCTTGGTCCTACCCACTTGCTCTTTAACCATGGTGAGGCAAGGCAAGGAACCATCATCCACCTTGAAAGAGTGGTGGCGACTGGGCAGGGGATTGATGTAAAGCCCTCTTCTTTTCAACTTTGTCCTACAGAATTCTCAACAAGAAAACAAAAAGGTTAGATGAGAAAGGAGGGGCTAGTAGTGGTGGATTCCATCCACCTGTACTGTACTTCATGACAAGGTTGATGGATTATTGTGGTCGTTGCCAAATCAAGCCCCACCAAACCCCCTTTCATTAAAAGGGTAGGTGCCCATGCTCAGCTTTTAATATACAGTACAGGACTGATGCTAATTAACGATAAGTAATCAACTAGAGTGAATTCAAATCTCATGAAAGAGTTTTTTCTTGCACTAATCTATATATAAGTTTATGGAATTCTTATTATAATAATAAAAATGCTAAATAAAAGTCTAGATCAATAGTAACATTATATCTATTTAACCATTAAATGCGTATTTGAATGATAGCATAATAATGTTTATACCCAAAACAAAGAGATAACACTCATTTGAAAACAAAACAGGGGCCCAGGCCCAACTTATTTGAAAACAGCACTATTATTTATACAAATAAAAATGTTAAATTACTTTGATAATATTATTTGTTGTAAAAAATAATAATTTAATAAAAATCCGATAGTAATAACTTTTGTCGCTAAACATTTGATAAAAATAGGTAAATTTAGTGTTAAAAATAAATTCGGTTAAATTTTACTAATATGTGCTTGACGGTTTTATTTAGATTTTGTTTTATGTTTTAAAAAATATATATATATAATATTTTAGTTCATTAATTATCCAAATTAAATGAATGATGTGGAAATTTATCTGTACTGTCAAATCCATATAGTAAAATTTACCTAAATTGCTTTTGAAATGAAATATTTTTTAGGCAAAAATTGAATAAATTTATTTTATTAAAGCTTTATTATTAGCATAATATTTTTAAATTTTGATATTAAATAAGATATAGATAGTCTTTTATAAAAACTGGTGAATTCTAAATAAGGTAATATTAAATTAATTTGTTAATAATATAATATATAATTTAAAATTTATTATTAAATCTTAAATATTAATTCATATAAATTGAACCGTCATAATTTTATTAGCTTCTGTTGATGCGGACCATTTGAAATTGAATGGTAATTATCAGATCAGGAAGGAGAAAAGGAAAGGAGGAGTGGAAAGTGGGCATCCAAGGATGCAGCGGATGGCTCATGCATTCTCTTTATCCGTCGTCTTCATACTAGTTGTTGCCTTCTTCTCTCGGGCGGAAGCTTCTAACAATGACTCTCAGGTGAGCTCCGATCTCGCAACACCAGTCTCTCTCTTGGATGCGGGGCCACAAAACCATAACAGAATTTTAGGGCTTACTTGAATCTGGATCTAAATTCGCTGGCTGTGTCGCCTTACGCAGGTCAAATGCAGCAGAACTTGTGTCGCCCAGAACTGTAACAGTGAGTCTTGCATACTCTTTTTAATTGGCTCACCAGTTGATGAAGAACATTTAAGAAAATGAATATGTTTTTTTCTAAGTTAAATTCGTTTCGAATTGGTAGCCATTGGGATCCGGTATGGCAAATACTGTGGTGTAGGATGGACGGGCTGTCCTGGAGAAGAGCCCTGCGATGAGCTTGATGCATGCTGCAAGGTGCATGATAATTGCGTGGAGAAAAAGGGTACATAAATTCAACCGTCATGATTATTAACTAATTTGATTCTTATCCTTTTGTAAATGGTATTTGATTCGCGCTTGGAGATTCGAGTAGATGACAATTATTACTAGTTGGTGGTTTGCTTAAGTAGTTTTTATTGCTGTTTGAAGGAATGGATATAGCACACATCAGCTAGCTACCTGCACTGATTTCATTCTTCCTTTCTTGATTGCTGTCAACTACTATTATCTTAGTCAAACTTAGAAGGAATATAATTTTGCTTTGATGTGTGGATTATTTTGTTTGAGTTACTCGTGTTTAGGTGCATTTACATTTTTGGAATTTACTATTTGCAGCTCAAAAAATGAAATATTTTGAGCTGATTTGGTAAATTCAATAAAATTTCCTTGGAACTTCTAGTTTTCCAGGAGCATTCTTGTACTTGTGTATCTCCAATGAGTGGGATTTGTAAGGTAATATAATGTGGATATTTGGAAAAGAAATAAAAGGAAAACATAGTAAGATATACTTCAATGTTGTGTTGTATTTACTGATCAGTAATCTATCTGCCTCCATTAGTTGGAATTTTGGATACACATTTTCTATAGCTCAGGATAGGACCATTGTTGTTATTACTGAAGAACATAGCCAATTGGTTTGTTATCTTGACAATAGATGATGAGAAAATTGTATTCTTTTGGTTTCTTTCATTTTCTTATATTTGATTCAAGTCATGAAGATATACTACTGAGTAATAGTGAATTACATCCAACACCACAGGATTAATCGATATAAAATGCCATGAGAAGTTCAAGAGGTGCATAAAGAAGGTGCACAAATCTGGGAAAGCAGGTTTCTCTCAGGATTGCCCTTATGATATTGCAGTGCCAACAATGGTGCAGGGTATGGATATGGCCATCTTATTCAGCCAACTTGGCAGCTTAAGGGATGAACTTTGACCTTTTCTCCTTAATACTTTGAGTCTGCAGCCCATCTATTTTGCACTTTACTCTATAAAAAGTAGGTTACTGAGTTCAATCATTGCATGTCAATATCAATTATTATTTCTATAACCTTTGACCCAAACTTTTAAGGAAATAATATTTTTAGCCGGATTTAACTTGTGTCTTTAAGTATAGTTCAATGAGGAGTAGCCAACCATATTTTGTATAGGATTATTACATTGGGGTCATTGTAAGAGAATAAAGCCAATGCTTTTTCATACTCATGCATACCTATTTCCAGATTCCACTTCTTCCACAATATCTTACTGCTATTAATGTTTCCATCCAAAATGTGAGGTAGATTTTTGTGAAATGCAAGGCAACCAGGGTCATATGTGCAAGCAGCCACTTGATAATCTAGCTCATCAAATCCAATGCTGGTAAAATATGAATCTTGCCTTTTAGATTCTGTTTCTAATAAAATCACTAATTTCCTTGAATATTGGTGAAGAAAGGTGTGGAGCAAAAGGGGAATAGCTGATCTCATGGTCAAGTATTTCAATTTTTTCTTATTTTCAACTGGTTTTCTCTTTGAAAGTAAATTGTACATTTTTTTTATCAATAAACTGGGCTATCATTAAAATAAGTGGGAGTTAAAGCCATCTAGAGAACTACATAACTATTGTATTTTCTAATATGTATGCACTATATAGAATTAAATTACATATCATTTTCTTTATTTATCTTTTTATATGGTATCAAATCATTAGTGCCCTTTTTGCCTAATTTGCCCTCCCAATTGAGCTCCATAGTTAGTGTCTCCAGCAGCATGCCACTCATTGTTCTTCCTTTCTTTTTTCATAGTGTGCGTGATGTTTAGGCTGACCCCGAAGCAGATTCTCTCAAACTTTCAGCATAATGCCTTCATTTTCTTCACATGACTATGTCTTCCTTTATATATATATATATATACACTTTGTTTGCATGCCCATTGTATCATCTGCACATTCTAAACTTCCCTTATCAGCCTAGCCTCCTCTATTTCCTCTTCATATCATCCAGTGTTCTCCATTTTGGCCGGTTCATATTTGACCACGACTTTTTTTCGACCTCCTTGGCCAAAGACTTCTTATCCCATTCTCCTACTTCTCTTTCCCGTACCCCTACCTCAGTTGTCCCTGCCTCAGTTGTCTCTATTTTTCTCTTCCGCATGCAACTTCTTTTATCTTGAAACCCAAAAAATTGAATTTCTCCCTATCTCCTCTTTCCAGTCCAACCCAGCCTAAATTCAGCCCCTCATTTTTCTTACATTATATATCTTTTTTTTTTCTCTCTATTTATAATTAGTGGGCTCCATTTCAGATTAAGCTCATATAAGACTCATACCATAATCCTTATGATTAGTGGGCTCCTTTATGCTATTAGAAGTGATTTTTTAAATGGCTATAACATGCATTGCTTAGGCTAATTGGTCTAAAATCTTTGAAATTTTTTACCCCTCACATTTAGGAATCAAACATATGAAGGTATTATTCCATTCTTTTAGAATGAAACATTGTCTAAAAAATTCCCTGAAATATGAATAGAAAAATTGTTTGAAAAATACATGTAGTTTGAATAACTCTACTAGTTAAAAATATAATTTAAATATACTTTGTAAAATAATTGTTTGATGCAAGTCCTACTACTATATATATATAGGGATTCACATGATATTATGTGAATAAAAAGTTATGAATGGAAAGTTTTTGGACCACTTATATTTGTCCGTGACACTTGATGTCTTGCATTATGTGAGTGTCCTTTCAGAGTGTGAGGGAGTTTTCTTGTTCGAGTGACTATCTACCAAAGAAAGGAGGGAGGGAAATTACAATCTATTGAGTATGAGTGTTCAAAGAAAAACCTAAATAGATTGTAATTTCCCTTTGCAGCAGCATCCAATATTGAGTAACCTTGTGGACTGATAATAGAAAGTTATATTGTAAAAAAGGTCACTACATGAAAAATCACGTATTGAATAATCTCACTTCTAAAAGGGTGCAAGAAATGTTATCTCATTTTTTAAACAAATGAGAAAAAAATTCCTTAAATAGGAAAGGGAATTAATATCCAAAAACAATGGAACCATATTTACAATTTTGTAAGGATAATTTCTTATGGAGGAGAAGTCATTACGGAAAGTGAAAAGAGTATAAAAGAATAATAAAATAAGAATAATAATTATAATAATAAAAAATAATTAATGAATCAAGTCTCACACAATTATTTTGTTGCTTGTATATATATACAATATAGTATGATATACATGTTATAATTACTATGTAATATCTACAAAATCCTTACTATAGGAAGTGGCCTCATTAGGCTCAATAATTTTGAGCAATCTCAAAAGGGAGGAGAAGGGGTTGAGATTGGAGCGCAAAATATGAATACAAATAAAAGAGATCCGTTTAATAAGAATATTAGCAATAAAATAAGTAGTAAGTTCTCGTCGACCAACACACTAACACGAATAAAATAATAGTCAATTTTAATATAATTAGTATGAGTATAAAAGATAGAGTTGACTATCAATAGATCGGAGAGATTAACTGTAAAACCCGCCCTTTTGAGCTAAGAAAAACCAGGAAAAGAACCGGTCAAACCAAATGAGGATTTAGAACCGGTTCACAAACCCGATTATTTCTGAACGGGCAAGTTGGGAATTTACAACTCTCGGGTGATCCAAAGGGTTCATTAAACCTTGGAAAAGAAACTTAAGACAAATTAGAAAATAAAAACTAAAGTGGTTCAAGTGAACTAGATTCCATAAAAACTTTAAAGTTAAGCGTGTTTACTTGAGAGTAATGTGAGGATGGGTGACCTCCTGGCAAGTATGAATTTTTTTTGTAATCCGAAATTTCGGTCAAAAATTTGTATGTACGCCTTATCATAAATTAATATATAATTAATAGCAATAATTTAATACCTAAATTAAATTATTGAAATTAATACAAATAATTTAATACCGAAATTAAATTATTTGAATTAATACTGAAATTTAATTTATTAGAATTAATACCGAAATTAAATTATTGGAATTAATACCAATAATTTATGGCAATATTAATAACAGTAATAAATCTCGCCCATTTAATACACGGGTTTTACAACTATATAAAGAGTTCATCCCCATTTCATTCTCCTCACACCTGAACACTTCTCTCTCTCTCTACTGCTCCATTTCCCGGTAAAGCTCGAACGAGAGTTTCGACTTGAACAAAGGTCGGGCTCTTTAGAACCGGGGGGAAGACAGCTATCTGATAGCAAACTCCAATCAATCCGAGTATCGTTGGAGAAACGCCGACATGATGGAATAGTGAAGCAACTCCGGCGGACCGAAGCTGCCCTATTTCGGCCAAGTTGAAATCGGCCATTTCAAGCCCTCCCAACACTTTCTCAGCCTTTCCACGACCGAATTAGGACCGAAAGGATGAACCTCAGGATGAGACCTATCTGCCCAGATCGAAAGCTCGGACCGCCGTGCCTTCACCGGAACACGAAGTACCGGGAACGCCAGCAAGGACAAGCTCGCGTGAATACCAAGAACCGGTCTAGTGGAATTCACGGCATTAACGGGTGAGTGGGTTTACTAACGTCATACCCAGTTGGGATGATGAGCACAAATTAAAGTTAAAAACCACTTACCGGTTGTGAGTGAATTTACTAACATCATACCCAGTTGGGGATGATAAGTGCCTCGATATAAAAACCCACTGTTTAGTGGTATTTTAATCATCACTACTTAGAGAAAGTGATGTGAAAGTTATGCGGAAAAACTACTTACTAGTTGTAAGTAGATCATACCTGGTTGGTATGATGAGACTTCCTCGAAGGAAGTTGAAAACCCGTTCATCGGTTATGAACGGAGATGTCCTTATACCGTTCGGTATGATGGACAGTAAAAACCTATTTTTGTCGGAAGATCTCTCCCCTGACTGTGTGACAATGCTTAAACAATTTGGGAGAACTTCTCGATGGGAGCTCGAATAGCTCTGATAGGCCAGGGGCCTCGGTTTTGGAACTTGGGGGCTAAATGCTCGATTTTGAAAATCTCGTACAGTGGGCCCAAGGCAAGTTGGCACGAGTAGGAGCTCGTAAATGAACATGATATATGTGCCATAAAACTTAATAAGTGAATTGTTTGGCCATGGTACCAAGATAGGACCGACATGCTTAGTCAACTAGCGGCAATGCGACATGACAGGTCGACGGACTAGTCAAGACAAACAACTGCGGGTTGAGTTGAGAGTCGAGGCCGTTGGACTAGTGGCACCACAGATTACATAGCAATATAAGAAAACATTCTTTGTGCATGCACTATGAGTACGGGATCATCAAGACACCCATGAGGGGTAGTGATGCATCCTAAGGGCACTGGACGACCTGGTGGCTATAAGGGCAGTTCGTCGTTCCAGGTGTCTGTGCGAAATCTGGAGTAGCACTAAGCGCATGAGACCGGGGTGGGGACAGGATGAGGTCTCTGTCCTCATACGGACACGAAGAAGTGATTTCGGGATTGTGGGTCGGATGTTTCGTACATCCACTCATTCCCAGGGTAGAAGTGGTCGTACTTCTATCCGGGTGGCAGGAAAAGTCGCTCCGAAGCCACTAGCGGGTTCAGTAGTGATACTAGCTTGCGAATGTGTGTAACCTTCATTATGAAGGATGTGTGTTGGGTGATGACACATCGATAACTAAGAAATAATGGAAAAAGATGAATTTTTAAATGAAATGATTTTTTTGAAAACAAAGGAGTCTGGCACACTCCATATAAATGTTTTTCTTGAAAGTTAAAAGATTTGAATCCCACTAACTGAGTAGTTGTACTCACCCCCTCCCTTATACCTCTTTCAGGAAGTCCCGAAAAGCCGAACCTTAAAGGACTTGCGCAATTAAACGCCTGCAAGATTGGTACAACTAATTTAAATTACTATGCAGTTTTGATTTATGATATTCCTGGAAAAAGGTGCAGGTTAACGCCTTACTCTTTACGATTTATAATATAAGGGAAAACCCTTTAGTAAATCGGGAGAGTGGCGGGTTGATCACGGGGATCCGACCAAACCGGGTCGGGGCGTGACATTAACACACTATAAACTCAGTGATCGTGTATATAAAAGTTTAATTTACAAAGGAGTAATTATATTTATAATATATATACTCGTCGTGCTGATGATAAAACTATGTGAGTTTATGTTTCTTGGAATGTGGGTAATTTTGGACATGTGGGGGCAATGTGGTCATTTTGTCCACCTAATTAACAAAATTGTTCGATTGAAAATTTTTGTGAGCATGCAAATATGTGCAATATAGTGGATCGAATTGTATTGTGGGAAGGTCTTTCAAAACGTTGGGCTAAAATGTGGGTGAAGATTGTCCCATAAAATTATGGCCCTTTGGTCGAACACTTAAATACCCAAAACACCTCATATTACTAAATGGACGTCCCATGCTTCCTCGTTTATGAAGCATAATACGTTTTATTTTCTCTGCAAATTGGTTGAAGAAAGTAGGGGCCGTAGAGAAGGTAAAAGACCACGCTGATGCCGAGAGAAAGTTGTGATAGAAGAGCAGATGTTGTGAATGCCATCCAGAAGTCTGGAGAGTTGTACTCCAGGGGTCGGTGAGCCATAGAGGAAAATCCAACGAGTATCCTAAGTTAGCAAGAGAGATTTGGCATAATAGACGAACATAGAGTTAAAAACGACCACAAACCCAAGGTAAGTGACTCTCATTCGTACCCTAATCCAACAAGCATTTTGGCATTAATCTCTTTCGGTGTCTTAAGTTGTCTGATTTGGACGAAACTTGTGGATATAGCAGCGAGTGAGATCACATAAGTAGACTAACTGTCACAACCTGATCCGATTTGAACCGAACCCTATTAACAACCCACCACTTCTCTCAATACTATAATAGAAACATTTCCGTATTTCCGTATTTATAGTATTAATAGAAGTAAGGCTTAAAATGAAAGAAAATTAATATTTCATGTAAGTTAACCAAAAATTCGCGAGAATAGATATTGTAGTACATAAATATTTTAAGAAAACTATTCACATAGCATATTGGTAACTTGTCCTCCAACATTATTTATGTCATGTTTTAGGACATGAAATGAGTAATAGATGGTATGAGTTCATAACTCATTGAGTGTCTCTAATGAAATCGTGACTTCATGTACACGAGTCATTACATACTTAAAAATTTAACATTTTCATAACACAAAAGTTAATAATATTCTAATAAACAAGCTGCAACTTGACATATTATTTTGAAAAGATTTTCCCCACATAAATATACTACTTGTCTCCTACAAGCTTTTAAACAAACTTGCTTCCTAGTTGGAATAATTTCTCATATTTCATATTTGGTGGATTTATATCGATTTGTATCACATAAATACCATTTGTTTATCAAAGTGATCAAACATTCACATAATAGACACTGATAGACTACAACATCAATTTGTTCCACTAGTGGCCCAAAGCATTTTTGTCGTCCACACTAGTGAGAGGCTACAACCTCCACTACATCGTTTGTATGAGTACCTTGTCCCAACCCCCATACTTATCGATACTTCGATCCCCATATGAAGGGATGATAGCTCACTCTTCTATTCAATTGATATCAATGTGCACGAAGCTCCTAGAGCTTAAAGATATACCAAAACAACATAGATTTCCTTATAACAATATTATTGTCAAGTAGTCCTTAGAACCAATACTATCACGTATCAGGTATCTCTTTGGTTTCAAACAATTGTAAGCCAACGGGCTCCATCCCGACTCTAGCTCAACAACTTTAGCAAAAATTATCAATTTGTGATAATTTTATTAGGTTCTTAAATTAGAACTTATTTACGGGTTTGACTCATTTCTATTGGCATTGGGCCTACTCATACGAGTTTTCAAAACACGACATTGGGTCCAATTCACTTTTCAAAACTATGGTCCTGTGCCTACTTTCACAGAAATAGATCTATCCAACCTTCTATCAACCATGGGCCTCGCCAATTTCCCGTATTACGATATGAACTAGACCATTTCCCTTGAAGTGTATTTATACACCGTTCAAGTATTATCCTATTATCATACTTAATATTTTTTTTAAAAAAATATAATCCTAAAATGTTTAAGCGATTTCACACAATTAGCCAATTATACATTTGGAAATTTGATTGGTCCATTCAAACTCAAATCCTACTCATGGATAATATACTCATTAATTATCCAATTTTTCACTTATTATGTTTCCTTTTATTTACATATAAATTACAAAGTTTATTTTATTAACAAATAAATCTCCAATTATTAGCCATAATTTCCTCAATATAATTTATTTAAAATTTTATGCCAAATAATTTTATTTAATATAAAATTATTTAAAATTACAAATAGAGCGTATTATTCATTTTAATTACAATTAAATTTCCCAAAAATTATTTTAATTATAATTAAGCCTATAATTTTATTTAATTCCTCAATTAACGCTTAAATTATGTTTATTGCATAAAAATCTCCAAATTTCTAAAATTACTCAATTCGCCAAATTTCTTCAAAAAATACAATTTAGCCCCGAAATCACAATTTATCAAATTGTTCTATTAAACTCAGTTAATTACCTCCTATAATGCTGCTAATCATCTTTTTAAGCTCTTCACGATTATTTCAAGTTTTGAATTGTCCAATTTGGTATAGAATCAAGCTCACACAAAATTTGCGAGAAAACATTTTTAGATAGAGAAAAATTTGATTTTCTTACGGCCAAGGACAAAGTTGCGAGAGTTCTTAATTTGGGAAGGTAGCTCTTGTCATGAACATGTAGAATTTAATCAACAAAGTTTTCATAGTTTTCTCTCTATAAATTCATTATTTCGGTGAAGGGCGGCCACAATTAACTACCTCAAAGATTCAGGGGAGGATGAGCCTCGGTCATGGAGAGTTGTGGGAAGGTCAACATGTACATAGGAGGTCTGAGGTGGCTAGGCTGATTGGTCGTGTGCACTGACTAGGCTGCTGTCTTGACAGACGATCCATTAACCTATTCGGTCGGACTAGGTTCGGTGACCCGAAATAGAAAATCGATCAGTTCATACACGATTCAACCGGTTTTCTTAAAATTAAAATTTTATAAATTAATCTAAATTCATTTTCTACACATTGGTGAGTTCAATTTCCCAAATTGATATTTTTAAGTCACTAGAAAAACAAATCTTTGAACGAGTTCTTCTAGGTTCCATCCGATTCAACCCGGTTTAAGTTCGGTTCTCACATCCAATTTGGTTTCCATCATTTTTGGATCTTCATTGAACACTTGGGATTTTCAAATTCCTGTTTTAGTTTTATCTTTACCAATTTCAGTTCACTTTAAATCATAATTTTTCAGTTCTTATTTCTGACTTTATTATTATGAGAGAGCAGGGTTTACAATAGGATTATTAAGTTTCTTTAGATCTCTTTACTACTGGTCGAGAATATAACTTTGTGCTCGAATTTGGAAGCTATACGGTGTTTCAAGCTAGATGACTCATATTATTTTTTCCAATAATAATTTGTGATGTTGAATTTTAGTAATAACATCAGTAGAGAGCTTGAAAGTGTCACGGTAAAAGATGATGTGGTTGGAATAACTCAGAACCAAACAAATGCCCTATACGAGTTAGTTTTGGTTTTAAGAGCTAATGGACAAAAAGGTTGGTACAAGTTATGGATAGAAGAGTGAGTTCTCACTCCTATATATGGGGATCGAAGTATCAATAAGTCTAGGGGTTAGGCTAAGGTGCTCATATAGACGATTTGGTAGAGGTTGTAATCTCTAACTAGGGTGGACAAAAAGACAATTCGGGTCACTAGTGGAACATATCGATGTTTTAGCCTATAAGGGTCTATTATATGATTGTTTAATCCTTTTATTGAGAAAAGATGTTTGTTTGATATAAACGGATGCAAATTCACTAAATATGAAACACGGAAAAAAATTTTAACTATAATTGAATTGATTTTAAAGCTTGTATAAAGATAAGTAGTGAATTTATATGGGAAAATTTTTTTTTAATAATAAGATAAGTAGTAGATTGTTTATCATAATATTTTAAAATTTTGTATTATAAAAAAGTTTAATTTTTTAAGTTTGAAATTACTAGTAATAGTCAATAATTTTAGTAAAAAACTCTAATTAAGTTATAAACTCACCCTTTATTATCAATTTTATATCCTGAGTGATACAAAAAATGTTAGAAAATTAGTTACCAACATTTAACTTATTTATTTTTTAAATATTTATTTATTTCAATATCTATTCCAACAATTAAAAAAAATTATATAATGTATTATTTTTCTTTTAATTTTTAGAATTACTTCTATTAATACTATGAAAATATGACGTGTTATTTAAATCGTTTAATAGGAGTGGATGTGATAATATGAACCTAGAGATTTAAGAGAGTTAATATCCTTCACAATACATAAAATTTAATTTTTGTTCAAATTAAAGTAAGTGGTTCATTTTCATATTTATATATTTTGAATTTAGTAAATTCTCCCCATCAGCAGTACCAACTAGGTTTAAATATAATAAAAATTTGTTGAAAATTTTGGATAAAATATTGTCATATGTCAATATGATCGATAATCCATCGGCCATTATCATCATTATAGCATGTATGAGAATTCTATTTATTATAATGATGTTGTTCCTCTCATCTAATATTTAGGACACTAGGTTCAACTTTGTGCTTTTTATTTTTATGCATAAATTTCCTTGTAACACTTTTTTAATAATTCTTTTATTCTCTTAATACTTTTAAGAGAATTTGAATGATAACAAGTTATCTAGATTCCACTTCGACATCTTTCTAACAACCACATTAACTACTTGTATCTCTTAGCCATACACATTTAAATCAAAAGGTGATGCATGATGTATTCATCCAAAAATTTAAGTAAAAATGGTTTATAATTTGATCAAAATATAGTGAGAATTTTTACTTTATGATACACAACCAGAATATTCTTTTATGTGAAAAATTCATCCTTAAATTCTAATTAACCTAACAAAATTACTACTTATATATCAACTCTAACACTCAAGATCTCTTGACAATTTTATTTAAATCACCATTTAATATCCATGACCCTTTAATATTATATTTTATTTGATTCAAGAATGATTTTTTTAGATGCAAACATTGGCACAAGTCAAAATTCAATCCTCCTAAAGCATATATATGTAAAAAATGGAGTAGTTCAAATTGAAACTTCTAGTTCATTATGCTTAATTATAGTATAATCTAATATAGCATATCTCTATATCTATCTTCACTATAGTATCTTACATAGATTACAAATCCACCTAATAGTAGTCGTAGTGTATATATTTATACACTACACAATCAATAGAGAATGCAACATTTCATTATTTTCTTATATTATTTCATGTTATTAACTCCATATCATCTTCTTTACCTGCATAATTTTTACTTGGTAGAAAGAAAGAGAGAGAGATTCTATTCCACTAATTGGTCTCTGGGCTCTATGTGATTATTGATGCAATGGAGCACCTCCCCGACCACCTGATATTAGACATCCTGAATCGACTAACGGACTCCGGCGACCTCGCTCGGTCACGCATAGCCTGCCGGTCTTTCAACTCCCTGTCGCGCCACGTTAAATTTATAAATCTCGTTTGCTCCTCCTCCAGATACCTCCGCTCCCGCTCCCCTGCCACCCGATCCCTCACTACGCCCTTTAAGTCCATTGTCCGGGCCTCCATCTATGGTTCCATTGGTTCTGGGGCCCACCTGGAGTCGATATCTATTGGGGTCGAGGATGTTCCCGAGCTTTCGTACGACAACGTTGGGGATGACTCTGGCGACGATCTTTATCTTACCGATGTGAACTTCCTTCGGGAGTGGTTCCCTCGGGTTTGTGAAGGCCTGAGGGAGCTTTCGATCTCAGATTTCTGGGTACAATCGTGTTGGAGGCGGTCCCATGTCCTGGGGCTTGTCTCCTCCTACTGTGAGTTTGTTGCCCTTATGCATCTAAATTTGATTCATCTCTTGCCATCTGAAATGTATATCAAAGCATTGTGGTATTCTTGTTCGTAAATTTTCTAAATGAGAGATTGATTAGAATCGAATGGGGAAATGAAGAAAGACTCGAAGGCCAAGCAAGTTGAGAAGGGGAACATGAGTGATCTGAAGGGTTAGAAATGTGCTGTGTTTGATTGGCAAACATGCAAAAAATGCTTCAATGAAATGATTGGTGCCATTTTCTTCTTGCTTTGGGGTAAGATTAGGAGAAGAGATGGGTCATATTGTACACTACTTGATTGAATTTCAATAAGGTGGTATCTGAAAGAAGACTCTGCACTTTGTTTGTGTTCAATGATCTAGTGTTTGGCTGCTTCTTGTTGGGTCCATTGTTTTCTGTTCATAACTGCCGTGTGGATATTGTAAGATTGAAAGAGAAAAAGATAACCTTGTAATTTTCTTAATTCTCTGAACCACAGGCCACAACCTTCTCAGACTCGACCTGAAGAAAGCCTGGCTCTCAGTTGATGGCCTGACTCCTTTGCCGAAACTCACAAGCCTAACTCTCAATTTCATAAGGATTGATGATGAGGACCTAAACAAGATCAACACATGCTTCCCTTCTCTGCAAAGTTTGAATTTATTAGGTGTTGGAGGGCTGAAGGACCCAAAAATCAGCCTCCTCCACTTGAAAACCTGTCAATGGGCTGTCTCCAATGTTCCCAGCAGTCTTTCTATCTATGCACCAAACCTTGAGAAGCTAAAACTGAGGTGCGTGAAACCAAGAAGCCTCATTCTCCAGGCTCCATCATTGTCTGATTTCAGCCTCTCCATTGTCCGAGCAGATGTATATGAAGTGGCCTGTCTTAGTAATCTCAGATGTCTTAAGCTCAGCTCTCCAAATTTATGCAGCCTCATAGAGATCTTCTCACCTGACAGTTCTGTTGAGAATCTGACACTGAGCTCATTCTGGAACAAAGAATTGAACTCTGAGGGGAATTTAACAGAAAACACTAATCCTGAGGTATTATTTAAGAGCTTCCCTTTGATAAATTCCCTGACAGTGGGCCCAGGAGCTTTAGGTTTCGAATTCTGGTTCAAAGGCATGGGATGGGGAGATCAGACTCTGGATGAGATCAGTTGGCTTAGAGAACTTGTTGTGTATTTGACTGCATTTGAGATTGACATCACTGAGCCATTGATTTCATCTGTGTTGAGTAAAACTTGCAACTTGAAGGAGATGACTATTCTTGTGCACGAGGATATTGATCCAAAGTCAGTGAGGAGTGCTCTGTCGAGGTTGAGTAGGCATTGGTCACAAGTGAGATGGAAATTGGGGATTTGGAAGAAAGTGGAGGATACAGAATCTGATCCTTATGGGTCAGAGATAGTCAGGCAACCTCAGGTCTTTAAGTGAAGGTAAGTGTCTTTTACCAAGATGGATATCTGCTGCACAATAGTTTGGTTTCTTGTACTTTTCTTACCTGTAGTTCTGGCTTTGTAAAGTTGAAGATATAATTGCACTTCATTGTACTATCATGAGGAAGGAACACAGCTTGATTTCTTGCAGGTTCTGTTCCTTCTGTGGCTGTATGGGCGAGTGGAGAATGATAGCTTGGGTGGTCTTGATTGTGGTGCATGGGTTATCTACTTTAAGTTCTACTAAGTAGATCAAGTTGGTTTATTTTCTTGATGAATCAACAGTATGATATTACAACCTGGAAGGATATCCCGAGGCTCAATAAAGTTTTCTGCAAAAAAAAGCTAATTGCACATGATATATAAATATTTTCCCCTTGCTAAAAAGTAGTTCTGTGAATTATGCCAATGCATCATATGCTCTAGTGACGTGGAAACTACTACAATTCCCAGCTTGCTTGCTTGCTTTTGACCCAAAAATGTTACAGCTACAGTATCTTACCATGGTCATGGTCATGATCATGGCTATTCTGTGCTAAAAGTAATCAACCGCATGTCTAAGATACACTGCAGTGGGAGTTTTGATCCATCACACTACAAGCACATTGCACGTTGGTTTTCAAGAATAATTCTGCAGCTATTAATATCCACCAAATCATCAGAATACATCATACATAGATATTTTTACTATTCTCAAATTGATCCTTTTTTACAGCAAAGACATTGTCTTTCAGACATTCAACTTGGCTGTAGCATTAAGGTTAACATTACACTACTGCTGCCTTCCTTTTATTCACAGAAAAAAAAAAGACAGAACATAGAAAATACCACTAAATCTTGTAAGTGCTGCAGCCTGCATCTTCAGAAGTCAAGCTCTCCTCCCAGTTATCGAACTTTGACCCACCAAATACCAATTGCTTTATTCCAACATAACTGCAGGAAGGGAAAAGGAAAAATAAGCTGTCACTCAGAGACAGATTCTGGAGGAAGTTTTTCTTGCATAGTTGCTTCTTGAAAATCAGGAAGTTGGTAGATGCAGGGACTTAGAGACAACAACAATACAGTCAAGCTTTTGTGCATAAAAGTAATAGTGGAACCTAGAGCAGTCAGAGAGAGCATACTCGGAACTTATTTGAATCAGTGCATTTATCAGAACATCAAGAAGCAATGGTTCACTGGTCCCAATATCAACCCTGAAGAAATATCAAAAGATAAAGACAAACATTAACAGTACAGATACATGGAGAGAAGTCGAACTTTAAGACATAAAAAATGCAATTTCAGATGTATGAAAATGTTAGCATAATGGATATAATGGGAACCCAGATAAAGGAAGCCATGATTTCTTACCATATCCGTGCTAGGTTGTCTTGAATCTCAAGGTCTCCAATATTATAAAATGTAGTTGGGGTCACATTTGCCCCCTGAATGGCATCGTATTCTGGTCTTTTTTCCAGAGGAGACTGTGAAAGCTGCATAGTTCCCAATCATGGAATATGGATCACAACTAAGAGTGAAAAATTGAAAAACAAATTAACCAATTGAAAGGAATTTATTAGGATTAAGATCATTTACTTGCATATTCATGGAATTGCATCCACCAAGACGGCCAATGATGTGCCAGGATCGAATGGTCTTCAATCAAATTAAACTAACCAGTGAGTTATCGCCATTGAAAGGAGAGAATAAATTCAATGAAGAGCGTAAGAATGCAACTTACATCACAAATCAAGGAAATATCCTTTTCCAGGGGAGCATTATAGAATTCAAACCAAATGTACGAGTTTGAGAAATCAAATCTGCAATTGTGGCGATATATTCACAGAATTATTATGAAAGATTATCAGCATCTAAAACAGTGCAAATGGCAGACACAATCTTTAAACATCAGTAAGAAGTTATAATGTATCAACAAAATACAGGGCTAAGAACTAATACCTCAATAGGTGTATACTCACTCATAAAAGAGTTAAAGAGTAAATAAGTAATGAAGCTCAATCCCTTCAATTTTCAACTTACTTGTTGAACTTCACTTTCATGGGTAGGGCTGAACCAGTTTTATTGTGCAATATTTTGTTCCTTTTCTTTCTTAGTCTCTCCTCCATCTGCAAGAGCATTTAACTTGTGACATAAGTAGGTCTTGCCAGTGAAGCACATACATAATAGTCCTATAATAAACAGTAAAATAGAAAAACACAGAGAAGGGTTTAGTTTATGGAACTAATAGGTTATGGAATTCCCATAACTAAAAGGCTAATCGATGAATAACAGTAACCCAAGAAATAACATTTAGACTACTGGGAGCTCACCTTAGAACGAGCCTTCTGCGGGTCCTCGAGACAGCTCCCCAGAATGTCGGCAAACTCAGGATCTTTGTCGTATTTTACTTCATCCTCTCTCCCTGTAAATTCATCCCTCAACGAGAATTCACCCTCTTCATTTTCTTCGTCTTCTTCTTCTTCTTCATCGAAATCGTAAATCATCCCACCCTCATCTCTCTGCAAGTCCTCGATACTACTGGAACCTTGCCTGCCACTCGCTTTGGTGGTATAAATAACGGAACTTCTCCAGGTGCAGGGATGAGCTGAAGGACTTGAGTTCGAGCATAGCGCTAGGGAGGGGATGGTTACAGTGCGTGGTGGAACGTTGGATTGACGAGGAGGACACACGAAGGCGTGGAGGAGCCGAAGCATTGCCTCCGCTGGGTGAAACGTTGGAACTACCTCCTCTGCCTCGGCAATATTCCTAGGGAGAAGAGGATGAGAAAGCACGACTAAACCTTGGGTTGACCCGACCCGATATTGCTCGTCTCGAACTGGCCAGTTCCGACCCGCCCATTGGATCCATTTTGAAAAATATTGAAACACAAAATATATATATATATGATAAAGGCATTTTCTTTTCCATCATTTTGAACATGTTTATTGTTCAATTTATCAGTATTAGTACCAACTCTTCTTAGAATATTAACAGCTTTACAAGCTGCCAATTCCCTCACATCATATAATATTATCGTGGATATAAGAAGTTTGAATCTATTTATGTGTTGCTGAACTATATATACGTGTGTTTATAAGGAAGATGAGAGATGATTTATATTTATTTAGACCTCACCATTATTCAAACTTCTTCCCCTCCGTCTCGTTCCATTATTAATCCATTATAATTATTGAAACTATTTTTGTTATGTAAATTTTATATTTTTTTTGTTATTTATTTTCATAAGCAATATAATATCTAAATTTTGCTTGGCCTCCGATTATCAACATTGAAAATTAAAAAAATAGATAATGTTCATAATTCTCTTATAATTAATTTAAGTAAAACTTATTTTTTTATTAAAAATTTAACTTTTTTTTTACAATTATTATGAGATGTTGGATTATTTTCTTAAATTAACATAACTTTATATTTTATATTATCACACCCAAACTCAGAATTAAAGAGGTAAACAATTTAATATATTTTAACGACACTCCAATAATATGGTGATACATAATTCTAGTATCTTAGAACATAACACTTATAATACAATCTAACACAATATTTTTTCATTAAATAATTTATTTTTAGAGATTTATTAATTTTAAAATATGAATAAAAAAATATATAAGTGCATACATCAACAATTATTATTATTAAGGATTTATAACTCAAAATATCTACAAAAATGTTTATTAATCCTTAATATTTTTCTTCTTAAAAGGATTAGAGTAGAAATTGGTGAGTTTCTCCTTATTTAACATTGAATATTTTATATACCCAACTCAAGCTACACATAATAATTATAAATTAAACGACTCGATATAACCACCTAAATCTTGTCATATAATAAACAAAATATATTAAATTTATTTATCTAGCGATTCCAATAGCACTCTATAATCATATTACATTTCATTATCAGGCATATATGTTACCTTACTTATCTTCTCCCTTTAAATTCAAATAAGTAAATCTTTTTATTAATGAAATATTTAAAGTATATATTTGAGTGTTTGGTTTTTACAATGGAATGGTGAACAACCCACCTTGGAATGCATTTAGGGTCTCGATCACTCACTCAATGCCCTTAGGCTTGAACCCAAACTAAAATAATTATCCTTTTTTTAAGTATAAGGGAAAATTTTGTATAGATTTTTATTAACAATATTTATTTTATAAAAAATTCATTATTTGAAATTGGTAAATATAAACATGATGAGTTCAATCAAATACATGATGTCAAAATATCACTCACCTTAACTCGAGTCGAGATTCTTTGTTTAAACCTCGTCCTTTGATAATAAGAAAAATTGGGAAAAAAACCAGTTATTTCTAAATAGAAAATAAAGTCAATTTATAAACCTTAATCGATAAAAAAAGGACAAACCGAGAAATTTATAAACATCGAGTGACCTAAAAAGTAACAAAAGTCATGAAAAATGACTTTAGGATAAATTGAAAGTGAAAACCAAACCGGTTCAGGTGAACCGGACCTGAACTAGATTGAACCTATTTGAACTACTATTGAACCGGTTTCTAAATTTATTTTTCTAGATGGCTTAAAAAATTCAAATTGGAGAACTGGAGTTACCATTGGATAGAGAATAAATTTAAAAATTTTTAATTTTGAAAAACTCGGTCGAATTGGGCCTGTACCAGCCGATTTAAGTATTGAACCTAGTTCAGACTGGTCCGGTCCGGTTCGGAACAGTGTCATCTTCTTCCTTTAGATGAAAGAACTATTCACTCGCCGAAAAAGCGAGCAGCACCAGCTAAGATAAAAAGTCTTCGTTTAGAGAGTTTTTGGCCATGAATGATTGCTATAAAGACGCCAATAGGATGGCCAAGGAGTCTCTAAGCTTCCTAAATAAAGAGCTCCTCATTCATCCTCCTCACACCTAAAAACACCTCTCTCTCTACTGCTCCAATTTTTGGTGAAGCTCGAACCAGAGCTCCGACTTGGGTATTTTTCTGAGCCAAATAAGGCAAAGTTGGGTTCCTTAGATCCGGGGAGAAGTCAATATGGCTACTCTCTGTAAATTTCAATCAATGTTAGAGAGAGAACCAGCGAAACTTCACCGACTGAATTCTCCCTCAATTCCATATGAATTGATGCAATTCTTGATCCTAGGAAAAACCTCAGGACGAGAGCTATCTGCCCGATCGAAAGCTCGGACCGTCGCACCCTCGACGGTAAGTTTTCGAAGCTTTCTCTCTCTAAGTCCAATTTTTGAAGCTCCGTTTAAGCTAAATTTAGATCCAAATTACGCAATTCAAAGCTTCATTGTGAAAGTGTAGGAACTCAATTTTACCTTCAATTTCAATAATCAAACCCGATTGAATAGTCAATTTGATGAAATCAAATTTGGTCAGTTTGAAAGGGGGAAATTTTGGGAAAATTTGGGAATTTCATGAAATTGAAGGACCAAAGTGCAATTTCCCAAAATTGAGGGCCAATTGGCCATGAAAAAAATGTTGGAGGACCAACTAGTATATTTTTTGAATTATTAGGGTTAAATTGTCACTTTTGTAAAGTAGGGGCAAATGGTAATTTTTGAAAAGTTAGGGACCAAATTGGAAATTTGGAAAACTTGAACCCCTTTTTGTGATTTTGAGTGAATTGAGGTACCAAAGTGAATTTTTGAAGTTTCGGGACTCAATTTGGGAGAAAATTTGCATTAGGGACCTAAAGTTAAGAAAAAAGAACTTTAGGGACCTAAATGCAAATAACTAAAAGTTTGGGTATTTTGTTCATTCGTGAGGAATGAAGGCTATATTAGGCTAGATATTAATGAACAAGGATGTTCATATCATGTAGGAACAAGAAAGATTGAGAACACCAGCAAGGATAAGCTCGCGTGGAGGCAAAAAGCCACTTTAGGGGAAAATACATTGCACTTATCGGGTGAGTGGGATTTTTCACAACATATGCGGTTGGGGTGATAAGTACCTCAAAAATGAAAAATCACTATTATGTGGAATTTTAACATCACATCTGATTGGAGTGATGTGGAAACTACGCGGAAAAACTACTTACCGATTGTACGTAGTTCATACCCAGTTGGTATGATGAACTTCTTGGAAGGAAGTTGAAAACCCATTTATCGGTTGTAAGTGGAGATGTCATCACATCCAGTTGGTATGATAGACGAGTGAAAAGTTATTTTGTTAGAAGTGTTCTCCCCTTACTCTGTGCCACTGCTTAAAAATTTTGGGAGACCTTCTTGACGAGAGCTTGAATAGCTTGGATAGGCCAGATGCCTCAATTTTGGAACTTGGGAGCTAGAATGGTCGGTTTTGAAAATCCCATACAGTGGGCCTAAGGCCAGTTGGCATGAGCAAGAGCTCGTAAACAAATATGATGATAAGCCATGAAAATTTTAATGAATGATGTGATTTGGCCATGGTACCAAGATAGGACTAACATATTTGATGGACTGGCGGTAGTGCGACAAGACCATGTCGATGGACCGGTCTAGACAAAAGCTACAGGTCAAGTTGAGGGTCGGGGCCGTTGGACCAGTGGCACCAAAAAATAATAGATTATATGGGAAACTTTGTTTGTGCATGCACTAAGGCTCAAGACCATCAAGACGCCCAAGAGGGGTAGTGATGTGTCATAAGGGCTACTAGACGACATGGTGAAGATAAGGGTAGATTGTCGTGCTAGCAGTCAAGGGAGCTCGACATAGCTTCATGCGCACGAGATCGGGGTGGGGTTGGGATGAGGTCTCTATCCTCATACGGACACGGAGTTTCTTTCTGGGTTTGAGGGTCGGATGTCACAAACATCCACTCATTTCTAGGGTAGAAGTGGACGGACTTCTATCTAGGTGGCCGATAATGTAAACCCCGCTATTTTGAGTTAAGGAAAACCAGGAAAAAAACCAGTCAAACCGAGTGAGAAATACCATACCAGTTCACAAACCCAACCATTTGAGGGTTTATAAAACCTTGAAAAAGAACTTTAAGACAAATTAGAATAGAAAAACCAAACCAGTTCAGTTGAACTGGATCACAGTAGAACATTGAAGTTAAGCGTGATTGCGTAGGATGGGTGACCTCCTGGGAAGTATGTTTTTTTGTAACTCGAAATTTCAGTCAAAATTTTTTATGCAAATTTGATTTAATTAATATTAATTGTACGCCCTATCATAAATACCCATAATTTAATAGCTAAATTAAATTATTGGAATTAATACTAATAAATACCCATCAATTTATGGCAACATTAATACTCCTAATAAATCTCCCCCTTTAATACACAATTTTACACTTATATAAATAGCTCATCCCCATTCATCCTCCTCACACCTGAACACTTCCCTTTCTCTCTACTGCTCCATTTCCCGGTAAAGCTCGAACTAGAGCTTCGATTTGGGCATTTCTCTTAACCACAAAAGGAGAGGTTGGGTGTGTTTAGATTCCAGGGGAAGTCAGCTATTTGATAGCAACCTCCATTCAATCCGAGGAGCGCCGACATAATCAAACAGTGAAACAGCTCTGATAGACCAAAGCTGCTATGTTTCAGCCTAGCTAAAATTGGTCGAATTCAGCCCCTCTTAGGCCAAACCAAGCCCTCCCAGCACCTCCACAACCCTCCTACAAAAAAATTAAGATTGAAATGTAAGCCAATTCGACTCCCCTATGCAATTTCCGACCAGTGCTAGAGAGAAAACCGGTAGAACTTCAATGATGAAATTCTAACTCAATTCGGTATCAATTGATGCAATTCTTAATCATAGGATGAACCTCAGAACGAGAGCTATATGCCCAAATCGAAAGCTCAGACCGCTGTGCCCCCAACTGTAAGCTTTCGAAGCTTTCTCTCTCTATAGTTTGTTTTCTGGTGAAGCTCCATTCGAGCTCGTTCCAATGTTAAAACTTACGATTCAAAGTGCTATTGAATCGTATGAAGATGTAAGAGCTCAATTTTAACTTCAATTTCAACAATTAGAAGTGTTTAATCGGCCAATTTAATGAAATCAAATTCGGCTGTGTTAAGGAGTTGAAATTGGGAGAAATTTTGGGGAAATTTGGGGATTTTTGAAAATCGAAGGACCAAAATGCAATTTTATGAAATTGAGGGTCAATTGGGCATGATAAGAATGTTAGAGGGCCAATTGAGGAATTTTTATAATTTTTGGAGTAAAACTTACCATTTTTGTAAAGGAAGGGTAAAATGGTAATTTTGGAAAAATTGGGGTACCAAATTGGAAATTTGGGAAATTAAACCCCTTTTTGTGAATTTGAATAAATTGAGGTCCCAAGATAAATTTTAAAAGTTTCGGGACTCAATTTTAGGAAAAACTGGCATTAGGGACTTAAAGAAAAATAACTTTAGGTACCTAATTGCAAATAAATAAAAGGTTTAATTTTCTCATTCATTTGGAATTAATGAAGGCTATTAGGCTGAGAAGTAATGAACAGTGATGTTCATATCGTGTAGGAACACGAAGTACCGGGAACGCTAGCAAGAACAAGCTCGCATGACTACAAAGAACCGGTTGAGAGGAATTCACTATATTAACGGGTGAGTGGGATTTTATATCATATCCGTTTGGGGATGATAAGTACCTTGAAATGAAAACCCACTATTTAGTGATATTTTTAAACATTACAACTTATAGGAGTGATGTGAAAATTACACGAAAAAACTACTTACCGATTGTAAGTAGATCATACCCGGTTGGTATGATGAAACTTCCTCAAAGGAAGTGGAAAACTTGTTCATCAATTATAAGCGGAGATGTCCTTATACCCGGTCGGTATGATGGACAGCTAAAAACATATTTTGTCGGAAGTGCTCTCCCCTGACTATGTGTCATTTCTTAAACGATTGGGGAGACCTTCTTAACGGGAGCTTGAATAACTCTGATAGGCTGAAGGCCTTGGTTTTGAAACTTGAGATATATGCCATAAAACTTTAAATAAATGATGTACAGTGGGCCCAAGGCCAATGGGCACGAGCAGAAGCTCGTAAACAAACATGAGATATATGCCATAAAACTTTAAATAAATGAATTATTTTGCCATGGTACCAAGACCAGACTCGCATATTCAATCAACTAGTGGCAGTGCGACATGACAGGTCTTCAGACTAGTCAAGACAAACAGCTTCAAATTGAGTTGAGGCACGAGACCGTTGGACCAGTTGCACCACAGATTATATGGCATGATGTGAAAATTGTGATTATGCATGCACTATGTCTACGAGATCTTCAAGACGCCCAAGAGGGGTAGTGATGTGTCCTGGGGCCCTGGACAACCTGGTGGATATAAGAACGCCTTACTATTTATGGTTATTAAACAAGAGGCAACCCTTAGTAAACTAGGAGAGTGTTGGGTTGATCACGAGGATCCGACCAAACTGGGTTAGGGCGTGATAGGTAAAGTCACTTTGACGCCACAAGTGGGTACAATGGATGGGTTGCCCTGCGAATATGTAATCTCTTCATGATGAAGGGCGCGTGTTGAATGTTAAACACACCGATTGTGAGCAAATTGGTTTTGAATAACCAGAAATTCAAGGAAAGAATGGTTTTAAAGAAAATAAGGAGTCTGGCTGTAAACCCCATCCTTTTGAGCTAAGGAAAATCTGGAAGAGAACCGGTCAAACCAAGTGAGAAAATCAAACCGATTCATAAACCCAATAATTGTGAATGGGCAATTTAGAAATTTATAACTTCCAGGTGATCCAAAGGGTTCATTAAACCTTGGAAAAGAAACTTAAGACAAATTAGAAGAGAAAAACTAAATTGGTTCAGGTGAATGAGAATCCATAAGTACTTTGAACTTAAGCGTTCTTGCTTGAGAGTAGTGTGATGATGGGTGACCTCTTACGAAGTATGATTTTTTTTTGTAACCTGAAATATAGGTAAAAAAAATTTTATGTGAACGTACGGCTTATCATAAATAGCCATAAATTATTATATATTTAATTATTGTAATTAATACCAATAATTTAATACCGAAATTAAATTATTGGAATTAATACAATAATTTATGGCAATATCAATACTATTAATAAATCTCTCATATTTAATACACGGTTTTACACCTATATAAAGAGGTCATCCCCATTCATTCTCCTCACACCCGAACACTTCTCTCTCTCTCTCTCTCTCTCTCTCTACTGCTCCATTTCTCGGTGAAGCTTAAACCAGAGCTTCAACTTGAACATTTTTCTTAACCTCGGAAGGAAAGGTCAAGCTCTTTAGAACCGGGAAGAAGTCAGCTATCTGATAGCAAACTCCAGTCAATCCGAGAATCACTAGAGAAGCGTCGACATGATGGAACAGTGAAGTAGCTCCGGCGGTCCGAAGCTGACCTATTTCAGTCGAGTTGAAATTGGCCATTTTGAGCCCTCCTCAGGCCAAACCAAGCCTTCCCAACACTTCCTCAACCCTCCCACGGCTGAATTAGGACTGAAGGGTAAGCCAATTCGGCTCCACTCTGCAATTTTTGGCTGGTGCTAAAGAGAGAACCGACAGAATTTCAATAATAAAATTCTAACTCAATTCGGCATCAATTGATGCAATTCTTGATTCTAGGATGAACCTCAAGATGAGAGCTATCGGCCCAGATCGAAAGCTCGAACCGTCGTGCCCTCACCAGTGAGAAATCGAAGCTTTCTCTCTCTATAGTCTATTTTTCGGCGAAGCTCCGTTTGAGCTCGTTCCAGCGTTAAAATCTGCGATTCAAAGTTCCTTAGAATCGTATGAACATGTAGGAACTCAATTTCAACAATTAGAGGTGTTTGATCAGTCAATTTGATGAAATCAAATTCGACAGTGTTGAAGAGTTGAAATTGGGGGAAATTTTGGGATTTTTGAAATTCAAAGGACCAAAATGCAATTTTATGAAATTGAGGGTCAATTGGGCAAGAAAATAATGTTGGAGGACCAATCGAGGAATTTTGGAATTTTTGGGGCAAAACTTACCATTTTTGCAAAGGAAGGGCAAAATGGTAATTTTGGAAAAGTTGGGGGGACCAAATTGGAAATTTGGGAAATTAAACTCGTTTTTATGAAATTAAATAACTTTAGGAACCTAATTGCAAATATATGTAAAGTTGGGTTTTCTCATTCATTTGGAATGAATGAGGGCTATTAGGCCAAAGAATAATGAACAATTATGTTCATTTCATGTAGAAGAACGAGACATCAGGAACACCAGTCAAGGTCCAGCTTGCTAAGGACGGAACCCAACTAAGTGGAATTTCACTGCATTATCGGGTGAGTGAGTTTGCTAACATCTTACTCGGTTGGGATGATGAGCATAACTTAAAGATAAAAACCACTTACCGGTTGTGGGTGAAAATCTTATATCATACCCGGTAGGGGATGATAAGTACCTTGGTATAAAAACCCACTGTTTAGTGGTATTTTAATCATCACCACTTAGAGAAAGTGATGTGAAAATTATGTGGAAAAATTACTTACCGGTTGTAAGTTGATCATACCCGGTTGGTATGATAAGACTTCCTCGAAGGAAGTTGAAAACCCGTTCATCGGTTATGAACAGAGATGTCCTTATACCGGTCGGTATAATTGATAGTAAAAACCTATTTTGTCAGAAGTGTTCTCCCCTGACTATGTGTCAATGCTTAAACTATTTGGGAAACCTTCTTGACGGGAGCTCGAATAGCTCTTATAGGCCGGGGGCCTCGGTTTTGGAACTTGAGGGCTAGAATGCCCATATTTTTGAAAATCTCATACGGTGGGCCCAAGGCTAGTTGGCACGAGCATGAGCTTGTAAATGAACATGATATATGTGCCATAAATCTTAATAAGTGAATTGTTTGGCCATGGTACCAAGATAGGACCGACATGCTCAATCAACTAGCAGTAGTGCGACATGACAGGTCGACGGACCAGTCAAGACAAATAACTGTGGGTTGAGTTGAGAGTCGGTGCCATTGGACCAGTGGCACCACATATTACATGGCTTGATAAGAAAACATTGTTTGTGCATGCACTATGAGTACGGGATCATCAAAATGCCCATGAGGGGTAGTGATGTGTCCTAAGGGCCCTGGACAACCCGATAAGTATAAGGGCAGATTGTCATTCTAGGTGATCACGGGGAAACCCTTTAATAAACCCTTTATGTTATTCTAGGAAAAGGTGCAAATTAAAGCACGTATTACTCTTTACGGTTTATAATAAGGGGAAACCCTTTAATAAACTGAAAGAGTGGCAGGTTGATCACGGGAATCCAACCAAACCGGGTTGGGGCATGACACTGGCACACTCCAATTCAAACTATTTGATAGAAACTCATGTTTCAATCACCATTTCACTGAGTTGTCAAATTCACCCCCTCCCTTTACTCCCTTTCAGGTAATCGACGAAAAAACCCACCAACATACATTCTGCTAGCTAAACCTACATGACAAGTATGTAAGTTTAATTTATTCAATTTTTATTAATGTTATTATAGGAAAGGTACATGTATAAAGGACGCTTTACTCCTCTCGGTCTAAAATAAGGGGAAAACCCTTAATAAACCAGAAGAGTGGCAGGTTACTACGGGTATCTGACCAAACCGAGTCAAGGCGTGACACTTTGTCTTGGTGAGAGCTCATCTAGTACCTTAACTCGTATTAACTCGAATCTTTTTAACCTACAAATCATCCTATACCTATTTAATTCCTCTAAATATCAATTATATTCCATATGATTTTTTTAACTTTTACGTAATTACAATTTTACCCTTTTGTCTCGACTTATCTTATATATCCCGTTTTATGAACTTAGTTTGGACCTATTATTTTTTAAACTTTATATTCTAATTTCCTTTGGCTTCATCTTATTAACCACTAACCCTTTCATATTCCTTAATTTACCCTTATACAATTAAACTTCTATTAATTATGATTAAGTACCTAATTCTAACAAATTTATAATATTCCTTATTAAATACCTAATTAACTACAATTAAATTCTTAAATTTCTTTTAATTACCAATAATTCCCTAATTCTTTCTAAATTATTCTTTTGGTCCTTCAAATTTCTTCTATTATATTTAAATCCTCATATTCCTCTTATTTATAATTTGGCCTCAACTATCCCAAATTTACAACTTAGTCCCTAAATTTTCTTTTTCTTCAATACTCAATTAAAAACTTCTAAATTAGTTCTAATATGATCCTAGTCAACTCACCTATGTTCATACAATCTTTTTAAGACTAAATTCAAAAGATTTAGTCGTGCTTTGGCTTAGATCAAGGCCTTGTCAAAAAATTGTAACAAATCGAAAATGTCATGCCCCAACATGATTTGGTTGCATCTCCGTGATCAACCCACCACTTATTCTAGTGTACCAATCATTTTGATACCTACAGGAGTAAGGCGAAATCCTGAAATATTTTGAGACAATCTATAAACACATGCCAGAATATAACGGGTGCATGGGGCTTACCACAGGATGTATTCTCCCCTTCACTTTTCTTCACATTTTCCTAAAGAAGGATTTACAAGAGGGGGTGAATCTATAACTCAGTAAGTGGGTGATAAGGTATGAAAAAAGGTTTACGGGGTTTTGACTTATCACTTCCATTTTCTTAGATCATTTTTAGCACACAAGCAGCAACCATTTATCATAAAAGAGATCATACATTCGTAGAGCAGTCCCTGACTGCTCCACTTGTGGTTCGTAGCGCATTTATTGACCACACTCATAGAAGGTCACACCTTCTACCCCAAGCCTGAGTGGGCTCTACCACCCATCCCCTAAACTTATATCGCCTTTGTGTCCGCTAGAGTGAAACGAGACCTCTCCCCCTTCTTCCTCTATCTCAATGCACATGAAGCTCCGAGAGCTTCTTGACTTACTAGATGACAAAGCTTCCCTTACACTCCCTCGGTTGTCTAGTAGCCCTTAGAACCAACACTATCCCATACCAAGCGCCTTGATGGTTTCATATTTCAACATGCATAAACAAGAATGTTTTAGTAAAGACCATTATCTTTGGTGCTACCAGCCTTGTGAGCTTGTTGACTCGGCTTCGGCCCAATAACCACCAGCCCAACGAGTTCAACGACCTGACTTTAGCTTGGTAGCTGCTAGCCCAATGAGTTCAACAACTTGGCCTTGGCTCAGTAGCTATTTCACACAATTTACCATTTATGTAGATTTTTCACAGGCTCATAACTTATCTATTTGTCTACGGGTTTAAGCCTGTGCCCATTGGCCTTAGGCCCACTAAAGCAACCCTAGCTCTTCTCGGAAATAGCTCCCAAAAAGTTTGAGTAGTTTCACGTAGTTAGGGGAGACTATTTACGGAAAAATGGTTTTCAAACGAGAAAGTATGCTCATCACCCCAACCATGTGTGATGTCGAAAATCCCACTCACACGTATTTCGTGACTCGTTTATCCAGGTTGGATTGCCGATACATTTGGGGCGTTTTGTGGTTGTAGGTAATAGTCTCCTTTTCATACCTACAATATTATGGATAACAAATAATTCAGTTACCCGATTCATTTCATTTAAGTCCCTACATTTTCTCCTAATTATATAGAAGTCCCTAAGTTTATTCTAGTGGCAATAAATCTCCAATTAATTACCAAAATTTTATATTTATAAGTTTATTAACTAAACTTAATTAAATTTGTAAATAAATCCTTATAATTTCTTTTAATTGCAATTAAAATCCCCAAAAAATATTCTTAATTGTAATTAAGCCCTCAATTTTCTAAAAATCACCAATTGGCCCCCAATTGATGCTAATTTCACAAAAAGCCCCCAAATTTTCAAAAATTTCCAATTTTGCCCAATTTCCTCCCAAAATTGCACTTTAGCCCCCGATTCTTTAATTCATAAAATTGAACATCTGAAACTAGTTAAATCCCTCCTAGCATGCTACTAATCATTTTCTCCATCTTCCTATAAGCATCCTCGACTTTAAATGATCTCATTTGACCCAAAATTGAGCTTAAAAGGAGCTTCACCGGAAAACATTTCTTAGAGAGAGAGAGCATCATTTTCTTACCGGTGAAGGGGCGATGGTTGGAGCTTTGGATATGAACGGCTAGTGTTTGTCCAAGGGGTCCCCCTAGAATCAGTTTCTGCATCAATTGGCTGCCTGATAATGGGAATTTGATGAGATAAGTTTTTCCTATTTTTGGTTTTGTAACTCTTTTGTTTAAAAGATAGGAAGCATAATTGACTTACCTAGAAGGTTCCAAGGGGTCGAGGGTCGGTCGAGGAATCAGCGAGTGACACGTGGCAAAGTACGCCAGTGAGCCAATCGATCAGTGCCTCGAAGTGCTAACCAATCAGAGCTTGTCACGTGTCCTTGGTCAATGGTCAAAGGAAGAAAATCTACGTCACTGACGACCGACCAATAGTAGAGCGGCACATGTCCATGGTCAGTAGTCAACTAAGAAGAAGTCTCATTAGCAGGGCTGGCCATTTAGGAGCTGTCATGTGGCAAAGATGCCACGTCAACAATCGACAAGAATGCTAGAGAAACGATCGACCAATCAAAGATCAACATGTGGTAGAGCCATGTTAGATGGCCACAGCCAATCAAAGACTGACACGTGGCAGTGGTACAATGTGTCAGGAGAGAAATCTAACTTATTTAAATCAACTAAATAAGGGACTCCATGTGTCATAGTCAAACGGCTAGTAGAGTCTGATCAGCGGCCACGTTGGAATGAGCAACCAATGGGAGATCACCACGTGGCCGGTCAACGAGTCAAAGGATGAGTCGGACGCTAAGTGAGAAGTCGTGTCAGCGAAGCCAGCCAATCATAGTGTACCACGTGGCAGCTCGCACATGCGTGCAAAGTGTCATCTTCAACCTCTAAATGTTGATAGAGAGAAAGATTGGATGATCTCCTTGATCTTCGGCAACTCGAAATACTCTCTAATCTGATCATGGACGGGTGAGATTGAGGCCAAGTCAGGGATGACTGAATAGCCATGTCAGTTGTCAAGCTCTCCATATAAAGAGTTCCTCCCTATTCATCCTCCTCATCCCTCAAACGACTAAAGAAGATGAAGCACCCAATTTTCTAGCGAGGCACAAAACAAATATCTGACGTAGGCCTTTTTCGCAACCTCTGAAGGCAAAGTAGGGCTCTCTGAAACCGCGAGAAAGTCATTTACCTCACTGCAACCTCCTTTCAGCTTGAGGATCATTGGAGAAGCGTCGACGAGATTGCACAGTGTCGACACTCCAACAGTTCCAAAGTAATAGAACCTCTTAAGCTAAAGTTCAGGCACCTCTAACCTCCGACGACTAGGCCAACCCTCCCACAACTCTCCTCGACCGACCCTCGACCCCTTGGAACCTTCTAGGTAAGTCAATTATGCTTCCTATCTTTTAAACAAAAGAGTTACAAAACCAAAAATAGGAAAAACTTATCTCATCAAATTCCCATTATCAGGTCATGAGAACTAATAACTAGTTGAATGTCAGTTTTTGAGAAACCGAGGACAAAACATAGTTTTGACTTAGTTCCTTATATGAAATTGGGTAGAGGGCCTCAGAGGGTCGGACTCCCAATGTGTGTATACTATGCTTGTTGTGATTGTGATCTTGTTGGGTTTATATGATGAAACCCGAGCCTAGGGCCATTGGGCCGATTGTTTGAAAAGGGATGTCGGCTCACATAGAGCCAAACTCCCGATGTTTGTGCATTCATCAAATGAAAAGGGGAGACTCTAGAGAGTTATGGCCTCCCGTGCATTAAGCATGTTTTAAGCATGAAGGTTGTGAAATGCTTTTGGTATGCTAAGTAATGGGGAGATATCATGTGTTTCACAAGCTCCGGGTAATGTCGTATGAGTGGCACCGTTATGATGATTGGCCATGAGAGCCATTGTAACACCCCGACCCAGTTTGGTCAAAACTTCGTTAGCAACACGCTACAACTTTTGGTTTAAGAAGGATTTCTCTTCCTTCTAGATCGTGAGGAGTCAGGCATCCTTTTTATCTGGTTTCTTAGAATATCATTTTACAAAACTTGAGTAACTTAGAGGCATACCTATCTTAGGGTTTAACTTCAAGAAATCCTCTAAGAATTATGTCTCCTTCCCTGAAAGGGTTAAAGGGAGGGGGTGAGTTTTTGCAATTCAGTGAGCAGGTGTTGGGAGTGAGTTTTAAAAGCAACGATTTATCAAAACATTCTTTCTTCACATGACTGTGGGTTTTTATTTATCTTATAAAAACATTCCATCCTTTTAAAAATTATTTACTATTATGTGAGTTTCAACTCTTTCAACACTTCCCCTTGCTCAAGAAGTGTTTCACGTAGTACAACCGTACGTGCCCTTTTATCACATAAGGGTTTACACATATTTTTCCAATAATTAGTTTATCAGAAACACCTTTCTTTTTCACAGTCTTTCTATCATTTTCACTTATTATGTGTGTTTAGCTCTTTTAACACATTCCCTTTCCTCGGGAGGTGTTTAGCAAATATACACATGCCCTTTATCATAAAGGGTACAAACTTTCGCCGATATAATACGCCCACTGTACCCACTTGTGGATCGGAACATCTTTATCGTTCACCTTTATAGAAGTCCTCGACTTCTACCTTGAATCTGAGTGATGCCCCAGACGTCAGGCCCTCATACTCAAAATCTCTTCATGTCCATATGAGGACGGGGACCTCATCCCGACCCCACCCCAATCTCATGCGCAAGAAACCCAAACACAGTAGCTTTATGACTAACTAGTACGACAAACTGCCTTTATCGTATCTAGGTCATCCAACAGCCCTTGGGATCCATCACTACCCCTCTTGGGCGTCTTGATGGTCTCGAATCTGAGTGCATGCATAAACAATAGTTTTCACATATAGCCATTATCTTTGGCGCGGACAGTCCAACGGCCCCGAAACTCAACCCGACCTATAGTTGTTTGCGTGACCGGTCCGTCGACCTAGTCTTGGTGCACTGCCACTAGCCCATCGAGCCTTGTCGATTCTGACTTAGTACCGTGACAAATTACACAAACATTTCTATTTTTTATGAGAGTTTTCACGGCTCTTCTTATCATGTTTGTTTATGGACTCCATCTCGTGCCTACTAGCCTTGAGCCCACTTCATGAGTTTTCTAAAAACTAGGCCTTAAGCCCTATGAGTTCAAATTCGAGGCCCCGACCTATTAGAGCTGTTCTAGCTCTCGTAAGGAAAGCCTCCCAAATAGTTTAAGCAATGACACACAGTCATGAGAGAACATTTCCAACAAAATTTCTTTTAGCTTAAAGTACTCAATGCACCAACCGGGTGTGATGACAGAGGTAGGTCCCCTTATAACTGATAATTACCATTGCACCCCACTTATAAAACCACCAAAATGATCCCGAGAGTTGAAAATAATTACATTTTATATTATTTAGTTCAAATTTACTGTACTACTTTTTCAAATTTGATAAAAGTTTGATAAATTAAATAACTAAAATATTCTTTTAAAATAGATAAAATTACAATAATATCATTATACTATATTTAAAAGGGTAAATAAGGATATTATAACTTGAAATGTGTAGGAAATTTTTAATCAATATTATATATTATTTTCTTATTTAATATACATATTTAAATAAAAAAATATAATTTAAAGGTAAAATTATAAATTTTAAAAGTATTATAGTATAAATCTGAATAACAATCCAAAAAATATTTATAAATGTATGGAGTAAAATATATATGATTGTTTAAGATAAGTACAAATATTTTAGAATTAATATAGGATGAATATATTATCAAAATAATAGATAAGATTTACGACATTATTTACTTAAATTATTTTCTATAAATATAAATTATAAAACTACTCAAACTATTTTGATATATATATTTATATTGATAACTTAAATTATTATTATTGGATTTACTATAAAAGTGTAAAGTTTAAACACATTTTAAGTATATAATTTATTTAAACTTTGGATGCATAATATAGGTGGAACCATAATAGATAAAAAGTTAATTAAATTTAATTCT
Source organism: Trapa incisa (assembly GCA_030064435.1). Taxonomy (NCBI): domain Eukaryota; kingdom Viridiplantae; phylum Streptophyta; class Magnoliopsida; order Myrtales; family Lythraceae; genus Trapa; species Trapa incisa. Next base: position 5,973,138 of record CM057765.1, read on the forward strand.
CTAACTCAAACTATTTTAATATATATATTTATATTGATAACATAAATTATTATTATTGGATTTACTATAAAAGTGTAAAGTCTAAACACATTTTAAGTATATAATTTATTTAAACTTTGGATGCATAATATAGGTGGAACCATAATAGATAAAAAGTTAATTAAATTTAATTCTCTAAAAGTAAGTTTAATACCATACAATTTAATAATATTTATTGAATTAGTTGAGCCAAATTGGATTAAAGCAGAGTACAATTGAAGCACATTAAACCAGTAATATAAAAATAAATATTTTAAATAAAAAATATATATTTGTTATTATAATAATTCGAAACCAAATAAACTCTAGTATTGATTTTAAATGGTACTCCAAATAAATAAATTGGATTAAATTCAAAATTTTAATTTTTTTCTTTTATATTATTATTTATTTACATTTTATCCAAAACTACATTTTTATTTTTTTAGTGTACTCAATAAATTAAATTACAACTTAATCTAATTTGTTTTGAATTAATATAACCGTTTTAATTTAATTTCAAGTTTATGAAGTACAATCTCAATCAGAAGATTTAGGTTAAATTTTGAGAACATATTCCTAATAGGTATGATATTTATACACATCTAAATAAATACTATGTGTAAATATGAATTTCTATGTACTTACCTTTCACTTATAATTATAAATGAACATAATTGAACCTTATTCTTAAATATTTATTCTTACTTAGTATTATTTTTTTAGATTCTATTAAATTGAGAAATAGGTTTAATTGTATAAGCCGCTTAATTCAAAAGAAAACAATTGAATGTCTGCTTGGACTATATCACATGTTGGATAAATAAAATTGTATATATTAATTATTTCTTTATATTTTTTTATAATCTAGAGGATATATTAAATTTTAATTAATATACCCAAATTAAATAGACCTTACATACCTAACCGACATGAGAGAGCAGAAAAACGGCCTTTTCTAACTTTGGGGAACCCTAGAGTACAGCAAAAAACGGTTCATCAATTTAGCAATTAATAGCTAATTAAGGAATAGTCCGTTAAGCAAAAAAATTAAAGACAAGTCTGGTTCTCGCCATTTTCATGCTGAGCTGAGCTAACAAAAGAGCCTCATCACATTTAGCAAATATGTCCACGGCAAGGTCAAGCTTACACAAAAGTTGACAAAAAGTGCTAGTAAAATCATAATCTACAAAAAAAAAAAAGGCCATTGCAATGTCAGAAAAATTGCAAATGCGCTCCATTGTACCTCATGCTATTTGGTGCATACCAATGTCTAAATCTGAAGAAATGGAAATCAAAAGAGGAAGGCTCCGTTGCCAGACAGCCTTAAATACCCGTTTTCGATGAGCTGTAATGGATTGAGAAGGGCTTGGAGCATTGTACCTTATATCAAATAAGTGGATCATAGGATCAGCACTACCAGAAGTTACAAACAAACCATCAGGGGACCATGCTTGACTTATCAAACTTGACTGGGAGTCACTAGCTTCTTGCTTCCATCCAAATGCACGGAACTCTGTCACTCCCATTCTAAAGTCAAAGAGACGAAGTTGACTCTCAGGAGTCCTGCAGCCATAGTTTACATTAATTTCAAAAACATACTGCAAATATGAAGCAAACAAATCAACATTTCTTACCCCGTCTGAACCATAAATAGGTTGAAGTCACATGGGTTTGGCAAAACATTCATGCATTTGCTCTCCATGTGGCGTGTAAACAACTGTGTTTCTGATTGTACATCAAAACCGAATATTTTTTTGTCACATCCAGAGGACAATACAATATCCTTCTGTAACATTCCAGCAACCCCAGTCACTGCAGAAGAATGGCAAAACTTGTGCAAGGTTTTTGATTTCCATGAGTTGGTGCCCTCTACCTCATTCCACAAAATGACAGCGTGATCAGCACCACCGGTGACAAAGCAATTACGTTGCCCCAGCAAAAATGCTATACTGTTGATACTCCCCTTGGCATGTGGTTTTTCATCTAAGAAAGTAACTTGATTTACCTGTGGACATGCATATTTGAACAATTGTCATATGAGAAAGCACCACCAGTCCATAAAAACTTTTCTTTACTGAATGTAATCAACAGATGCAATGATAAATCATGCTAGCTATCCTTATGAAAACAAGCTACAAGAGGCAATTCCTTTGAATCAATTCACACTATCCATCTATAACCTTGAAGCTTACCCGGTGGATAGTATCGATTTCTATCACAGAAACTTGGGAATCATGGTTGTCAGCAGTGTAACTACAGAAGATTCTGTCACCATGAGGAGACCAAGCCATATCTTCCGGCCACCTTTTCTGAATCCGGGAAGCACAATCAGTAGAACTAAGTCTGTTAGCGACCAATCTTCAAGTTCAATTCACAAAACAAAAGAAAACAATATTAGATATTTACAGTTAAAAGAAAATGAATGAGAAACATTTGTCAGCTAAAAGCATAATAAATTGCAAGAAATCATAGAGGAAAGTGAAAAATGGATATATCTCTTAGATAGGAATAATAACACTCCTTGAATTTTCAGTTTCAATAGGCAAAACATGGAAAACGGATATGGTCATTCTTGTCCCTTGACTGTAAAGATTTATCATGCCCGTTGAATTTTGAGTTTCATAAGGCATTTTTAAACTTACCCCTTCTCTTTGATCTGCCATAAATTGACCATTCCATCCAGAGCACTGCACGTACCATAAAAGAAAGATTCATTTGTGTTCTGAACAACACATAAATATATTGGGAAGTTGAAAAAGAAGGTAATCCAAATAAAAGACAACCATGTCAAACAAACTTTCACAGGATTTGCAGGATTTAATAGTTAGATTGAAAGAAACACAATGGAAGTCAGACAACACAAAGGGAGGAGTTGCCCGGTTAAGAACAACCAGGAGAAGAATACTTCTTAGCTATTACCATTTAACTAGTATCAGATGTGCCAAGGAAAAACTGGACAAGAATATAGCACCTTGTTGCAAAGAGTGTGTCATCGGCTGTAGATAGAGCAAGACTTCTTAACCTTCTTCTGTGTTGGCTAGAAATAAAGGAGGAAGTTTTGCAATCGAAGATGCGCGCTGAAGAGCGACTGCATATCTGTTGAATCAAATCATGCTCTTCTTTGAGCTCTGGAAAAGGAGAAGAAAAGTATAAACGAAGTTCAAATCAGCGAATGAAACCTTCGAGACATTTAGATGGCTCGATGAAGCAGAAATAGGAGAGAGGATAACGCACCAAGTTCCACCTTTGTTATAGATGATTCGTGGCCAAGAGGATCACCATAAATCGTAGTGGCAGAAGACTGACTCGCTACTGAATCATTCTTACGAGACTCGGGACCAACAGCTGACGGTGGCGTATGAGATGAAAAATTTGCAGACGAAGGGATGACAAGCTTCGGTCTGGACCGGGGCCTTTCGTCGGTGACAGCGTCAGGAGTGAGATCCCGTGCTGCTTCAGCACGGAAGCGGGCTAACTTGCGCTCCGCTTTCAGTAACTTCCTCTCTGCCTCTTTATGCTGCGAGCACAGGACAGGAGGACCATGACGTCATGAAAATCACAAATACCACAAGGGCTCTAACAAATCATTCGCATGTAAGATTATAAAGGTATGGAGCAGAAGGGGGAAATGAAATGCCCACCGAAAAGCTTTAGTCTCCTTACCAGGGCCTCGTAATGGTCGATCTGGTCGCGCAGTTCTTGCAATTTCTTCCTTCTGTGCTCTACTAAAGCAAGAAAAACTTCTTCCCGATCCTCCTCCTCCTCCTCCTCTTCCTCCATCACTCCAGAAGGCAGAAGGGCACCTTCCAATTGAACCCCATCGCTTGGGGTTCTCTCCTCCTTGGGCTTCTTCCATTGCGCAGGAAGATCTTGAGGAACAAAAATCTTCATTTTCTTGCCTTTCATAGAGGATGATGAGACAGCAGCGGGAAGAGGAGGACAAGAGGGTTCGTTTATTTTGTGCCGTCTGTTCTGTTCCTTCCACTCACAGGCTTTTAAAGAATTTTTCCGTTCTCGCGAGTGAAAAACGAAAAAGAGAGGCAATTTGCAGAGCCGCCGGCGGGAACGAAATAATTTATCATTTTAATTTTGGAATAATGGCAAAAACAATTATTGGAATAATGACTGAATTTAGCCTTAATTTTGATCCAATTTTTTATTAGTACATAAACTTCAATTTTATACCAAAATTTTTAAATATAAAATAAATTTAAAAGAAAACAAATGGAAAGAAATACAATGGGGGTGATGGAGAGCATTTAAGTAAAGGACTTGTTGTAGTTTGATTCATTATTTTTACTTTTTATATATTTTATTTTATTAAAATAAATTCATTCTAAATTAAAATTGATATAAATATTAAAATTGAGTTATTATTAGTTCACTTGAGTAATTATTTTTATATCATTCCATCCCTATATTTTGTGAATAAATAAATTTATGTTAGGATAAAAAGGTTGTATTCTCACTATTTAAATTAAATAAAGTTAAATTATATTAATAATATCATATATTTATAAAAAATTAATTTAATATCAAATCTTTTAAAAAAATCTTTTGGCATGGAACATTTAGTAAAATGGGGTCATTTATCATCAAAACTAATTTAGATAAAGTTTATTATTATGAATTAGATTTATCCTAAAAATTTTCACCTTAATTAATTTGAATAATTGATAAATAAAAATAAAGCCTACTTGTTGGCCACTGAGGTTTTTCAATCATTTTTTTATAAACTTAGTTTCTCACACCTAAACAAAACATACTAAGGAAAAGAATTATTTCAATATAAATAGCTTGTTTGAAATTAATTTCACAAGGTGAACAAAATATGAGTTTATTTGATAAGAGTGTGATTTAGTATAAAACACTAAATAGGATCTATCTAATTAAAGATAAATGGTCTCTCGTTGAAAAATGAATTACAAATTAAATCGGAAATTTTCAAAAATTTTCACTAAGTTATATGAGGGCAGTCACCATATTAATCGAGTGCAAGAGAATATTAAGACGGTGATCAATGTTGATATAATTTTTCACAAATGATTCCCAATACTTTCAGTATCCTTATAAGAGTTTGTGAGAGAAGTATGGGTTATAGGGCATAAATTGTCGAAAATTTTCACCATAGATAGATAGAAAGTTGATCAGAGTCAAATCATTTTAAATTTAAGTGGAAATTGGCTAATAGTAGTTGATTATTCTATTATGAGAAGTTGATTTTTACTAATAGAGATAATATTGAATACAATAAAAGTAAATTAAAAAATAGTACAAGAAAATAAAAATATAGTGGTTATAATATAATTAATGTGTTATATTTAAATTTCTAATTATATGTTGTAGGCCATTTATCTTGAATATATGAGATGGATTGTTATTCTATATTTTTCTCTGTATTAATTTTTTTACTTGCTAATGGGAGGTAAGCTAGAGGCATGTAGTCACTTTAATATTGGTGACTATTATAATAGTGGCTAAATTTGAGCTTGAAAGGGTGATAGCCATCAGCAGATTTCTGTTCCGGATCGATATCAGCCAAATCGATACTTGTGCAACATTTTCCGTTCACTTTCAAGTTAGGTTTAAGTCACATAACTTAAGAAAGATCATTAACAATATTTTGACACAAAAAATCATCTCATTTAGTGCTCACCTGGGGAAAATTTGGATAATGGCCACTCTGGTGAAGGGATGCATGTATCTATTTTTTTTTTTTTTACTTTGGACAAGAAATTTTGTCATGCGTCCGAGAGTCCAATGACAACCTAATATATCTATTTGATGTTACAATGATGGGTACATACACTAAAATAATACTAACATGATCAACACTTATAATAAAATACAATTTTCAACATAAATTTAATTTTTTTCTTCAATGAGGATAATTTGTCCAAAACTTGTAAAAAATTATGGGAATACAGTAAATAATAAGTATAATATTAAACATTAATATTTTCTTTAGGGAGTGGACTAGCTCACAACTTAATAAATGAGTTTGAACTACTATATAATTTACCTTATTTTACTAAAAATATTTATACATTGATATTTTATTCATATGTTTTATATTAGATTGCCTTGAAAATTTACTTACCCTTAAAACTCATATTTTAGAGATTTTCACATATATGTATATCAGGTGGAGTAACTACACAACACTTCTCAAATTAATCAATTATATAAAATCATATATCACAAAACACATAATTATATCATGTTACACGAGAGAATTTAGTTTTCTCAAATTAATCAATTATATAAAACCATATATCACAAAATATGTAATTATATTATGTTAGGCGACACAATTTAGTTTTCTCAAATTAATCAATTATATAAAACCATATATCACAAAACACATAATTATATCATGTTAGGCGACACAATTTAGTTTTCTCAAATTAATCAATTATATAAAACCATATATCACAAATCACATAATTATATCATGTTAGGCAACACAATTTAGTTATAGGAGTGCATGTGAATTGGATGACGGCACTCACCCAATACTATAACAAAATATTCACTAATATGAATATTAATATTGTTATCTCTATTATTGAGATACATTCCCCACCATCTACACTAGTACGTATATACTTTGACTTTACTAATAATTCACGTCATAAGTATGGTTTATACCATGCATTCCTCATCATCTATAGAGTGGTAATATCATATCTTATATTTTCCGACATCCACACAAGTGTATTAATATATTAGATATTCTTCGTCATCCATGCACTCCATATCATATAAAGTACAATACTCTCAAGACGGTCTCCACTTATCATGTTATCATGTATTAACATATCACACATTGATTTTTTCCAAGTCAAATTCTTATTGGACCGTCCCCACTTAACATATTATCATGTATTAACATAACACACATTGATTTCTTCAGAGTTTGATACTCACTCAATAGTCTCCACTTATCATGATATTATGTATTAAACTCAAGCACATGTGTAATGAACTTTTATTTTTCAAGGTCCTAACCTCTTCTATTCACATCACCTAGGCTATGTTTGGAGGTGAAGTATTCAATGTTTAGAGCGGAAGTAAAATGATGTATTATTAATATATAAATTTATTTAAAGTATATAAAAATAAAAATAATAAAAATATAAACAATAAATGAGTATATTAAAATAATTTAAGCCTCTCCAAATATTCCAAAAGTAGAATATTAGGTTGTAGGGTAAATGGAAGGGTTTGGAGGTGATTTCTAGCCCTCTAAACTCTTCTTTTTTTTTGTTACTAAATTAGTGATTCCTTCTCACATTCAAACCCCTCCCACTTTAAATCCTTCCAAACCTGTCAATCCAAACAGGCCTGATCTAGTGAACCACTCTCATGCCATATGCATAATAAACATTGATTTTTGGGATTTTTGGAATTTTTTTTAACTAATAATTATGAGTCTCAACCCAAGTTTTCCTATGTACCCATCAAATGTGACATTAGTCTTTTTCTCAATATGAAAACAAATGGGTTCTTAGTCATTTTTTTCTTGTAACCTCAAATGCATATTATTAGTCCATTTTACTATGACATCATTATTTCCATGTAATTTGCCTTCACATCTTTTTCATAATAACTTTCAAAGATATGCACGTACATACTTTTATGTAAAGCTAATAAAAAAAACTAGGATCAATCCAATATAACTAGCTTTTAGTAAATCTTATTTATTGTTTTAACCGAGACTTGTCGTCACATAGTTTTTCCAATGTCTCTATAAGTATGACCCTCACATCTTTGTCTGGTATCGTACATTACATAAAGTAAATCACATCACTAGGGTCAGATTTGGTTCCACTTGGTATTTCTAGTGACATCTCGTAATTTTTTAAAAATTATGCATTTGTTAATCGGGTCGGGTTCGCTCAATTTGCGTCTCGAGTAATCCGTTTATACGACCTATTTCCACATTATTATAAATTTATATAATTTTCCCTGTTATTTTGGCAATATTTATTCTAAGGTCACTTAACTTTTTACTTATTACATTTTAGCCCTTAATTTTTCTAAAATTACCAAAAATTCCCTTACACTTTTCATTTATCCATTTTAAAAATCATAACCCTTCAATAACTTAATTTTAGGTCTGCTACCTTTCTCTGTTCTCATTTGGGTATTCACATTCTTAGAAATTACATTTTTTTGTCCAAACTTCACAATATTTACCATTTTCCCTGAACATTTCTAAACGTTTTATTAGGGTTTCTAGATTTTTTCAGGCTACTTTGGATCCACAAGTTTTTTCAAACTTTATTTCACATCCCTAAACTTTTATTGAGTTTCATTTGGATCCCCATTTCTGAGAAACTATTTTGATCCCTATACTTTTTAGAAATTACACTTTAAGTCCTCTAACTTTCTCTTTCTTTAAAACACTCCTATAAACTTCCCAAAAATACTTTATAGGGCCCTCATCTTATTCCCCAAGTTCTCATTGTCACTTTTTGTCCAGCAGCCTCAGTCAGAATAGTACCGCTTCAATCGTGATTGGGTCTTTGCCGAAAAATTGACACAATTTGAAAAAATGATGGAAACTTAATGGAGGTGGTGATTCAGTCATCAACATTGATGGGATTGGAAGATGACTCTCTTGTAAGTTCGTGGCCTCTTGAACCACCCTAAATGGTGGCTCGAGTCGCTTGAAAAACATAATTTACAATGGATGTTTAAAACCAGGTAGTTACGAGGGCTTTTAAGAATTTTTACAACCATGAGGCTTACCTTCAGCTTAAATGGCTATTGTTGTTGGCTAGAGTTAGCTGAGAGTAGTTTGTATAATTATTTTAGGTCATGGTTGGTCGTAGGGGAGGTCAAGGTAATGTCGGGAAGAGACGACTATATTTTCGGCTGAGTGAACAAGGCTAATATTTGATCATGTTGGTATCAGTAGAGAGCATGTTACTATTGGGGAGAGGTATGATTTGAAAGCTGAGTTCCACACCATTCTAACGCCAATGCTCATGTTTGGTGGATGGAATCAAAATTTATGAGCTCTCGAAGTAAGATCATCGGAAAAGTGAACACCTTTATTTCCATAGAGAATTCCAATCAATAGCCAGCAAGGTAAAGGTTAGGTTATATAGTGAGCTCGGAAGACCAAGTATCCATAACCCCATGTTCTTAGTTGGTTGGCTTGGGCTCCATAGATCTCACTTTCAATTTAATTCTCATGAAGGGAAAAATGCTGGAAATCACGTGAAAATCGAGTCAATGCATGGATCCGGGTCAAATTCCGAGTTGGGAGTTGGGCGAAGACAATGAACACATATGTGTGTAGCGTAACACGTTGATCAATTCACTATAGTGTGGTTCCGAGTAATAAATTGGTCAGTTTGATCGATTTTAGCATTTTATTGATAAATTTATCTTCAATTCGATTATTTTTGGCTCAATTTACTTTTCTAAAAATTAGTAGTCTAATTTTCTACAAATTAGACTCAACAACTCTCATTTTTTATTTATCTAAGAACTTCTAAAAATGAGAAAGTTTTACGGATATGAGTTGATTGATCAGATTTAGTTATTTTTTGACCGATTCACCTCCGATTCAATCAATTCTTTAATTATATTTCTTTATTTTATAGCCAAAAATTACATTTTACCAAATTTAATTTTTTTAAATTTCTCAATATTTTATAATCGGTCCAATTCATTTCAATTTAAATCCAATTTTTCTCCCTTTCATGTCTTGTATTCAAAATTTCTTACTCTAATTCCTCAACTCCATGATAATTTTTCTAACTTCACCTCTCTATCGGTTTCATATCCCGATCTCCAAAATTCGACTTTCTCTTAAGTTTTTATTAAATCAATTCTCATTACTGCTTTCATCTGTATCACGGTTTTCAGTTCTTATCAATATTATCAAGTTTAGATGTTAAATTATCATTTTATATACTTTTATCTGTGCATTTATGTATACTTTTTAAAATGGTAAGTAAATAAATTCATATGTATAATGTGAGAAATCTCACTCATGTGAAATTTGAACTTTCTTACCTAATAATTGTGTTTCACATCTAATAATGTCGTATAATAATTAATCTACAATTATTTAAAATATTTTATAATCAGATTCAATCAATTATTTATATCATTTCTAAACTATTTCGTAAATTATAATTTTGTCCTTTATATCTTCATTTATCGGATTCGACTCTTTTTTAAATATTATTCTACTAGTAGATATATAATTTCCTACACTAAAAAGTTTACTTTATTTACAAATATATTTTTTATTTTTCAAGTATTCACACTTAAATTACTAAAAATTTTATTATTTATATTTAGATTACTAAGTTTTCTTCTTTACATTTCAACCACAACTCTTTATAAATCTTTCTCTTATATTTTTAGCCTCTACTTTATTTAATTTTAAGTTATTATATTTCTTCTTATTTATATTTGAGTCCCTAATATTTTTGTAAATAAAAATAAATTTACAAAATTATAATTTACTTAAAACTTAATATTAACTTATAAATTTCAACCCTAACTTATGGACTTTCCATAAAACAACGATAATTTTAAAATTTAAACCAATTAATTTTGTCTAAAATTGACTAAATTCAAAATTTTCCTTGAAAATTGTTATAAACAAAAAAAAATATCAAAAACTCAGGCGGAAGATAAAATAGTGAAAAAGTAGGTTGATTTCTTATAGATTTACAATGATTAAGTAACTACTCAATTGATTTTCGAATGAGCTTATCAAATATCATTGTTAGAAAGACTTCATGATTCACCGCTATAAACATAATTAGTTACCTTTGGTAGTTAAAGATGTCAAAATTAGCTTGGCAAGATAAATTACAATTATTTTCTAATAAATGACACTCTTGTTGGGGGACATAGATGCAGAACTTAACATATTATTTTAACCCATACCTTATATTTTAATGATTAGTAAAGTATTAGTGTATTAATTTGTTGTTTTTAACATATTAGACATTCGTAACTTATTAAATTAAAATACTTATAGTGGTATATAATTCATGTGTGAACGAAATTTGTCACGAGAATATCTCTGGTGGGTGACATGTTAATGCTAAAATTATAAAATCAATTTTTATCCTAACATATTTGTCGTTATGCAAAAGGTGAAGAGTGAAGAACAATTTCGAGAAAAATTATGATATGAAGAAAGGGACAGTAAAATTAACCTTTTATAACTCATATAGGACGGACGTTGTCAATTCCCATCCTTACTTTCTCAAAATTCGGCCAAACCGTGTGGGCATCACAAAAGTTTAGGAATCTCTAGTATTACTCCTCCTTTTTTGTTGTGTTTAAAGATTAATGTTAATAAAATGAATCAACTATAAATAATTATGAGCGTGTGGGCATCACAAAAGGACATAAGATTTCATTTTAATAATTTTTTATCGGTATCATAAAATGAATCCACTATAAATAATTATGAACTACTCATTTCATTGATATTAATAAAATAAGTCACTCAAATGAAGTTACTTGTACTAATTTTTCCAATATAATTAAGTAGAAATAATATTTAAATTTCATTTTATTTACATTTATTATATTCCTTGATATGAAATCAGAACTTAGATGTAGTTTTTGGAAGTAATTAATTGATGCAATTAAATCAAAATAAGAATTGTAATATTTTTGTTTAACTATATTATATAAGTTCACAATCCAATTTTATTTAAATAAATTATACTTTTAATTTTGTGAAATGCGCATTCTCTATAAATAATTGAGTCATTCTTATTTTACAGTATTAAAAATATATTATTAAAATTGAATCATCTATCATTAGAAATTTATTTCATCTTACCAAACTACCAAAGGTGATGGGTTTATGGACCATGACCCAATACAACCTTACATTCATTAAATTAAATCATTGGTTGGATAATCTGATAGTATAAAAGTGCTTTCATGTATAGTACAATAAACTCTTGTGCAAAATAGATAGGATATACGTATAAATAAGGAAATGAACCTGTTTTAGATTGATCTTTTCTGGCTATGGTGAGCAGGACAAACTCGGAGATGTCATATTGATTAATGACTGCGTTATATCTTGCAAAAAGAGTTAATTTGGTGTGGTAGCTGTATGAGAGACAGTCCTCTCACACGTGGACCCTTATCCATTGCTGCCGCTTGATTTCAAGCTGCCCCATCTTGTGGTTTTCTCTACTCCACTCCCACTCCGCCACTATTGCCATTCCCCAATTCCCCCTTCTATCTCTCTGCCACCGAGCCCCCTTTCGGCCTTCCTCCGCCGAACTCAAGACAATCTCTTCTGCAGCAGGAGTGTTGGGTTGGAGTATTTCCTTCACCCAAACGAACCTATTGTCAGCTCAACTGTTTTACTGGACTGGACTGGACTGTCTTCATCGCTGCCTGGATTATTCTTTGGCATTACCAAAGTTTGCATTCTGGGTACATTATCGCTATCTCCGGTATTAATAGTTTTGTATCTGAATATAATGTCACTTTATGAACACTTAACGGCATCTGAATTGGGAGGTGTTTCTCTACTGATGGCTCGAGATCGGGTCAAACAGTTTTGTTGAATCTAACTCCTGTGGAACCAGCATTTTACCGGTTGTGAGATGTTGTGTTCCCTCCCGTGCCATACTGCTGCCTTTTAGCATCTTCTAATGTATAGGTGCTGCCAAATAATCAATGAAGGTAGATTTTGGTGGATTCGCTTTAATTGTTTTTTATTTAAATATAGTTATGCTATTATGATTATTAGCTGTTCACTCCTTAATCTGCAATTGCTGGTGTTATTGTGAAATATATAAATTCACAAAATATGTAAACATGCTCAGCTCAAAGTTTGTGGAGTAGCTAATTTCTAACAAAAAAACGCTTGACTTGGGATTGATACACATACTTCCATTTATCTTCAATTTGGAGGTTTCCAGCAACATGATTTGGATAGTCCATATCATCCTGACATTAGCAGTGCATCATCACATAAATAATGGGAAAACTATAGTCCTAAATCTTTGTCTTTACTTTGAGCTGGGTTCAGATGGGCTTGATTCAGTTCGGCTTGTGTGTGACAACACTTTTGTAATTTTCATCTTGGCCATACAAGCAAGTGTGGACAGTCCACATAAGCATTTTGCTTAGTTATTATAAGCATTTAATGAATTCTTAACAGTGTTGACTGAACAGATAAAGAAGTTGGGCGAAGTGTGTGCATAGAGCTTATGACACATGTTTTAGGATTGAAAGGTGCATTTTGAAAGTTTAGGGCTGAAATTAAAAAAAAATGGCAACATTTTAAGAAGGTTTCTATAGTTTTCCCTATGAATAAAATTATCATTTTATTGTAACATCAAATGCTTTATTTTGAAAAATTAAGAATTCCTTGGGAGTTTTTTGAATTTGGGGTTGGATTCTATTATAGTTAAACTTTATCTGGTCAAGTCTTGCATTCTTGCAATTATTTCTGGGAGCTTAGGAAATTTTATTTTATTTGGAAATTTTGCTCCTTGGAATTCTGTTTTATATTTAAATATTTCTTTTTTTAACTTTCTGCCTCATGGAGTCCGCTGTCTTACTTCTTTGCTTCCCTGAATTTCCTTTTTATGCCATTCAATGTGGTTCCTTGAAATTTTCTGTTAATCCATTTCAGTCCATGCATCTTTTCTGTACTTTTTTAGTTGCATCATGTTTCTATGGATTTCATATCTGTCCAGAGTGATTCCGGGTTTAATTTAACCAAACTAGTTATCATATAGATTTGAAATAATGGTATCACGACTTTCCATCAGTGTGGATAGATAGATTATAAAGCATTAGTTTTCATGCTTAATTTAGTGCTGCAGATACAATGTTTCAATTTCAGATTCTCAATTGGGATATAAGTTTTAACCCAAAAAGTTCACAATTTATTCCAGGGATAACTGAAGAACCGGAGGAAGAAGATGGGACTCAACAGAATTGATTATTGTATATTTGGGGAAATGCTCTACTAAATCATTGGAATACAATCCACTGCGAGAAAGAAGAAATAATGAAGGATCTTGTACCTCACAGGCCATTTGTTTCAAGAGGGAAGCTCCCTCTGTTTCTTCTGGTTGATTCATTACCTTCCCGTGCCACCACTGCAAAATCAACAAAGCCATTCTTACCCTATTGTGAGTTTTTCTTTCATTCATCATAGTCTTTATATTTTTCTTTGTTTATCTTTGGTGGAGAATTTCTTACTTTGATGCTGTAATTGGTGCCATTAAAATTTGATGCTTATCATGAATATCACATTAGAAACTAGATCCATTTCCAAATTGATGTAGTATTGTTTGTTGTAATTAAATGCCCTAAAGCATTTTGTCCAGTTTAGAATTCCTTGGTAATATTTATGTTGTTCATTTGTCTTTTTGGGTAATGCCATGGATAACCTATTTCATAAAGAAATTGCCTTTGTCCCTACGAACTCGATCTATTGTCTTCAATAAGTCGCTTTGAGCAGCCATGCTATATAAAGGAGATTCAATGTTGATATAAGTCAATGTGGTGGTATTTTTAAATAGATTCTGTCTAATTTAATGTTGAAGGTAATGAATTTGAATAGAAATAAACTGACCTACTGTGGTGTTTTTACTAATAGAGTGGCCTTCAGTTGGATCACCATTCATTAATATTCTGCATCTCTGCATAAGTGAAAAATCCTTAAGTATTTGGTAATATATGCTGTTGAACATTGGTGAAAATGAAGATCACTAGTCATTCTTGAACACTTGGGAGATGAAGCTTATGGGAATTTTTATTGTCTAATTCATTACAGTGAGATGTCAATCTATACCTTGGCGTAGCACATTTCGAGTCCAAGCCTCCAACATAACGGTTGGGTCTGGTGGATATAGCGAAAATGGCAACCATGATGCTCCTTCCAATAATCATTCAGGAAATCTCCCCTCAAATATGTGAGTTGCATGTCTTATTCTATAGGTTTTTATTTGGTATTGGTTATTGACTCTTTTCAAGTACAAAAGTCATAAGATACAATAATTTTTTTTGTGGTTTCTAATGTATCTTCCTATAGTAAATAATAGAGATCTTTGGTATACAAATCTTGTTTTCCTAGTTTTTAAAGGGGGGATCCAAATTTTCTGCGTGATATGCGAAGGATTCAGTCTTATATTGTGTGTCAGATAGATTGGAATACTTTTTGGTCACTGTCTTTCGCATTCCTATCATACCAGCCTTCAAAAATATTGTCATTTTGCAGAGAGAAATCCCACAGCAAGATACCTTCTCCTCTCTCGATAGCTTTGGTGCTTTTTGGATGTGCCATAGTTTTCTCTCTGGCTGTTTTCGCTAAAGGAGGACCTTCATCTCTTCTAGCTGCAATTGCAAAATCGGGCTTCACTGCTGCCTTCACATTGATATTTGTTTCTGAAATTGGGGATAAGGTAATTGTAGATACAAAAATTTGAATAATGTTCTCTGGAGCATCACTTGGTGTTTAAGTATATTGAATAATTTTCAATTTCTATACTAACATAATTCAAAGCATAATATTTGTGTTGGATTAATTACATGATTGGTACATAAACTGATTGAAATATTTTAAATTGGTACAAATATTTTTCTTGTTCGTGGATTGTACAAATTTTTTTTAAAGTGTGCAAACTTAGCACAAAAACTCTAAATTTTACCTTACAAATTCTTGATTCCAACTTGATTAATTACTCAGTTAGTCTATAAACTATTTTGAATCTTCCACATTGCTATAAATACTATTTTTATTCTTTGTTAGTCAAAAAATATAATTTTATCTCATTAAAAATTGATGATTATACTAGATTTACAAGAGTTTTTGTACTAACAAGGAAGAAAAAAATAAATATTTGTATCAATTTTGAATATTCGAAACAGTTTGTCTTAATCATGTAATTCTTTTTGCACCAGATCTTAATCATGTAATAGAATGTGCCAAAATTGACAATATGTACCAACAAGGTACAACTTCAAGAGTTTCTGTACCAATGGAGAGCAAAAAACAGTATTTGTATATATTTGGAACATCCAAAACAATTTATGTACCAGCCAAGTAATTAACATTATTTGTGTCAATATTTTACAAAATCAGTTTAGCACATATTCCACTTGACAGTTCTATTCCAGTGGAGTACAAAATTTGGATTAACCATACCCCCTCAAATTTCAGTAAAATGGAATATGACTGAACATTCAGGATAAACTGGATGGGGTAATCACTACAGAGTTTAATGTTGTACTCTTGATATTATCCACTTGCCCCAGGTCAACTCTAAATACTGCCCTATTGACATGATAGCTAGCTTATGTATTAACAGAAGATTATACTTTCATACTTTCAGGCAGAGAAAAAAATATAATGTTTTCATTCTTCTTATATAATACTACACTTCAAATCATGAATTGTGATTCTCCTGTTACTTTGCATGGTTCTTGACAAACAAATACAATAACAAATTCTGATGAGATATGATAAGAAATTCATATTTTCAGCTGATCATTGCTTGCCGTCCAATAATAGCTTCAAGGTTTTCATAAAAGATCTCAAAAAAGGTATTTTCATATTCCTCTGTTTGGCATGTCAATTGACGGTTGGATGTGGTGACTTCTGTTTCTCCATCCTATTATTTGATACCTGAAATACAAAGTCATTCAAATCAACTTTACGGTGTCACTTTTGAAATCAAGCTTCTTATGTATTCGAGCTATTCAATGAAACTATGACCTACCACAAGCTGTTTCAACTAACTTCAACCTACACTGATGATTACTGAATACCTTAACTGTAATATATGATGGTTATTTTTTTTTACTTAAACACTATTTTGAATGGATAACAGACGATCTATCCCCCCTTAAATTTTACAGACATTCTTCATTGCAGCACTCTTGGCCATGCAATACAAGAGGGGACTGGTACTATCTCTCTCCTTTTTTTTTCTCTCTTGCCCGTGTTTCCGCTTTAAAGCTTTTGAGTAAATTTATTTTCATCTGTCTCAAAGCTTGCACAAGTAGGAAAATTTGCTTTTGTCACGTTTCTCTAGTCTGTGATTTCTGTTTTAGCAGTACAAGTGAGGAGATGAGTTTTTGCTCCATTCATATGAGAGAACATAATGATTTTCTTCCCTTTTAATCATATAGCTAACAATTCAGGAGATGAACTCTCCTGGCACTCGTCAGATTAGAAGTTCTTACCTGTAAACGAATCTAAGAAAGCTGGAAGTAAAGTCGTGATAGGTTTATTAGTGCTTGGATTATGATATCTCTAGGTTTTAACATTTAGGGGCGAAGGGATCATTGGGTAAATACTGATCACATTCTGAGCAAATGTCAGTAAAACAGAAGTTACACGACAAAAAAGAGTAAAACTGAAGTTTTCAGCTACTTGGGAAGACTAAAGCAGTTGGTAAAAATTGATCAGAAACTTCTACATATTATTTACAAAGCCAAGTGGAACAACGCCAGGTAGGTGATGTTTTCAAAAGGCATAAAGCTGAGCTAGACTGCTGTTGAGAGGAAAAAACAAGAAAATCTTGTCAAAAGGACAATACGACTTATAAGCATTATGAAAATGTTGATATCTTACAATAATTAATTGTGGAGAATGTTGTCCCACGCAACAAGTTCGTTTGAAAGTGGGTTTATTCATAGGTCTCACATGGCTCGTGGTTTATAATAGAATGGATACCACTACCCTATATGTTGGGATAGAAACGTTTGGTATATTCTATATTAGTTGGATTCTTATCTAAAAATAGATTATTTACAAGTCACTTATATGGAACAGTGTCTGCTATAGGTGATATTTTCAAAAAGCCAAAAGCCCAGGTAGACTGTGCACTTTAGAATAAAAACAATTCTTAGTTTTTTCTTGTTTCTCATATAAAATTCATAACAAGAGGACAATACGGTTTATGAATATTGTGGAAGTATTGATATTTATGAGAATTAATTATTCTAACACAAGATATCATTTTTTCAGGTGCTTCTCGGGTCTATGGGTGCTCTTGCACTTATGACAATCTTGTCTGTTGTGATAGGAAGGGTATTCCAATCCGTTCCTGCTAAATTCCAGACCAGTAGGTTTGCGATCTCTGTTATTTTTGTTGCTGTTTCTTACAGGCTAATTGTACTAGGAATATTAAGATCCTAAAGGATTTGAATACTGAAATCCAATAAATAGATAATTCAAATAAATGATAATTTTTCTTGGGGCTTGCATGGATTATAATTTGAAAAATATTAGATCCTTGAAAAATTGAAACCTAAATTTAGATTTTTAATCTGCACCATCTCCAGCCATGACTGTCTTTCAATTATATATATAAACATTATAGTCATCCTGGTAACAAACAATGATCCTTTTTCATCCTATCACATATTTAAAAAAAATGGCGCATGGATATTTTGGTTTACTATGAAGGGCCGCCTGCATCCAAGAAGGGAGTTAACTAGTTTTTCTTAAAATGTTTGAACCAACTAGTGCACCACGTTGACAATATTGACAATTTTTATAGCATATTCTGATCGAGTATTTTCTATAGTTTCTTAGAAAAAAATCATTACTGCCTCTAGGGTGGTTTGAATTTTTGTAGTATATCATAACAAAAAGATATCATAAACTTTCAGGCCAATATACATTAATATAGTTTTGACCATTTCATACTGAGATTATTCTCAATTGTTTACAGCTCTGCCTATTGGAGAATATGCTGCTGTCACCCTGCTAATCTTTTTTGGCCTTAAATCAATAAAAGATGCTTGGAATCTTCCAATGGTAGTTAAGAATGGGGAGAAGGGTGGACCTGAACTTGATGAATATGTCGAAGCTGAAGAACTTTTGAAACAGAAGGTAATAGGAAGTTTCCAAAGATCTCATATATAAAAGTATCCCAATTGTTTCCTCTTGTCCATATTCTCTATGATGAAAGAGCCTTTATCAGCTTTGCTGAAGTTGGAAGATGCTGTTAATGATGCAGGAGAGTTATTAGTGTAATTTCATGATAGATTAGTTGTGTAAACACTAAATCATCAGTGGAAATAGCTTATGCTCATAATATAAATACATTTTTGTTTTTTTTTTCGGTGTTTCTGCATTACGTTCTTAGTAGAATGCAGCCTATGTTAATTATGTTACATGTTTTTCATTAGGTCTCAAAGCGGCTATCCAATCCCCTGGAAGTTGTGTGGAAGTCTTTCAGCCTTGTGTTCTTTGCAGTAAGAATCTCTATTTCAAGAATCTCTATTTCAAGAATCTCTATTTCAACCTTGATTCTCTGGTTTGAAGGATTGCAAGTTTTTTCTATCATTCCCTTTTTACCAAAAATTAGCATATGGAAAGCTTGGCTGCTGATTGTATCTGCCTCTATCAAATTGAATCCATGTACTGGCACACTTTTGTTAATTAATGTGGACAAAAAGAAAGGCAACTAGTAAAATGCTTGGGATTTGAGGATTTCTTTGTCCTGACAATAGATTGGTCTTTCAGTACTTCGTTTGCGGAATATAACAAAAAAATTCCAATTTGCGATTTTTTGTTAAGCTTATAATAATGCTTCATTTAATGAAAACTTCACATTATTATACTATATCGGCACTGGCAATGAGAGCAAAATTGAAAAATTGAACACTTGAATAGTGCTTCACAGAAGTCTCAGTAAGTTCTCTTCTACTTGTTTCTAACTACAACATGCATCTAGGAATGGGGTGATCGCTCCATGCTTGCAACAATTGCCCTGGGTGCTGCACAGGTATGTCAGTTCTTTCGGTATGCCAAATCTGTATTTCCCATACTAAAAACAGATTTCTGTAAGACAAGGATGGCATTTTTTATTTGTTTTGATGTTGAGGTGGGGTGGGCGGATGAAATATTGAACGATCTAATTAATTACTTGTGGCTATCATCCACTCAGTCTCCTTGGGGTGTGGCATGTGGAGCTATTGGGGGACACCTGCTAGCTACATCCCTTGCAATTCTTGGTGGTGCCTTTCTTGCCAACTACATTTCTGAAAAGCTGGTAAGATCTACTCTCTGTTTTATTTTGTGGATAACTTATATGAAAACCTGCTGATTGATTCATTTCAAGTTCTGACACCACTCTCTCTATCTCGCCGGGTTTTTTGCAATAAGTTCTGACCATTGCAATTTGAATAATGGCATCAATATTGAGGAAATAAATCACTGTGCCTGTAACTTTCTATAATTTAGTTTTGGAAGATCTCAAAATCAGAGGTCTTGTTTTATGCATATGTTTTAATCATATACATTTGGGAATTCTCTTGGTTGTGAAGTCCCATCTTGAGCCCCAGTTTTAACATTAGTATACTGTTTGTTGGTAGAAGGTATACCATGAGATTTGAAAGGTACACCTAAACATTGAGCAGGCTACCAAAGTTGCATATCTCTGAATAGAACTTATGGTCTAAATTGAAAGAAGGAAAACAGTTGTTCCGATTATGAATCCAAGCATTCTATTTATGTTTTCTTTGTCTTTGGGTATTGAATTAACAGGCTGCCCTTTCAAAGTTTTTTAGTCAACTTAGATACTGGAAATATTTTTGCCAACAAAAAACACATTCAAAGATGAAAAATGTAATAGCTGGTATCTGAAAGATTTATTTTTTTCAATAAATAAGCTCCTAAAACTTTAAGAAAATTACCACTTAAATTTCAATTTTCCTGAGATGAAAAAGGGAGACCAAGTGGTAGACTTTTTTTTTTAATCTTTGAGGTGTTGTTTCCTACCAAAGAAAAGAATATTTTAGCTCCCTAAATATTGATTCATGCACCTTTGGAGCCACAAAATATTAGTGCTTTCTTGTTTTGGCTGAACGTTTGTGCATTTTGTAGGTATAGAATGGTATGGAAAGAAAATTCTCCTATCATTTATACATGGATAAATATCATTTCTTGATTATATTATTAAATATTAATGTGCACATTTCATTCAAATTACTAAAATTCTTTGAAGAAAAACTCGCAATCTTCATTTTACTCTATCAAATTTATGTCTAACAAATTCATATATATATTGAAGATATATTAAAACAATCACTAATGGATCATTGTTAGGTTTTCTATTACCAACCGTTCCTTTCTATAATCTTTTAAACAATAAAAAAAGTATTGTAAGAAAAATAAGGAATTCTGGTGTTTTCAATATATTTATGCTGCAGGTTGGCTATATAGGGGGAGTGCTATTCTTGATGTTTGCTGTGGCTACCTTTTTTGGAGTATTCTGAGCAGCATACGGACATGTGCATCACTTCTAATTGTATTCAGGGTGAAGGTGAGGATCAACTCGACAATCTTCATAATGACTTGAAGGTTCATCAAGATGATATGGGCTGACCTCTACTTTGCCAAGTATTGACAGTATCCTTAGACGTGTGTGAATAAGAAATTAGGTCACCTTTGATTCTGAATTGAAAATGGAAATGGTATTTGGAATGGAATGGAACAGAAAAAAATCATCCCTACTTTTTTTTATTTGGTAAATTTTAATAATTTATAGAATGAATTGTTTATAATGTTCATATTTTCATAAACTTATGAAATTTATATTCTTAAATAATTTATGGTAAATTTATGATATGTTTTTTCAAAATAATTTATAATTTATATAAAAAGTATTTCTCAAAAAATTATAAATTAAGAATTTATTTTTAATTAGTTTAATTTATAATACCAAAGTATAAAAATAATACTGAGAACTTATGAAAAAATAAATCATGCTTTTTTAATTTGTATTAGGAATATAAAATGCTCATTTCCTTTAGAGTGACCATTATTTTCCAAAAATTCTAAAATGTAATTATGGTATTTGGTGTATCAAATAGGTGGTAAGAAGTTAGTGCTATGAGTGGCTCTACTTCCCCAAGAACAAATGACTTAATTAGTGACCATCGAGTCAAGTTATAACATATTTTCAAATTTCTTTCAAAATGTCAATTACTTAGGACTATACCAACATAATAACTTATTAAATTATTACTATGCTACCCCACAGTTTACCCCTAAGAGGTGTTGCTGGCTCAACTCGCATGGGTCGATCCGTATCGGAATATGCACATATTGCTCTATTTCCATATCTACTATATCTGTCATATTACCTCAATCTTTCGCATAATTGTGCTTATTGTTGTGCAATCTGTCCCATATTGTCTTTTTTACACACCACTTCCTGGAGTCAGGTTGATAAGTAACTTATATTTTTAGCATTAATGTTGAGTACACATACGGTAAATCAACCAGGTATCCTAGAAGTAATTGAAGAATTAAATCATATTTATTACCGTAGATGATTATGCGCCCTATCTCTATCAATAAAAAAATGCATATGTAGATTTATGATACAAAAGGCTATTAGAAACCCATGATTATATTATTTTTATCATTTTTTTATCACGATATACATATATTTTTAATTGTCACTATTCAACCATAAGTTATTTTGCTTGCTCTTATAATAAGTTGAGATGAGCCCAACCTACCACTTAATTCTCAAATGTGCATAACTTACTTGGGCAAAATTATATTTTTAATAACTTTCCATTTTAATTTTTAAGTGATAATAACTCATATAATATGAGTTTCAACGGATAAAAAATGGGTTTATTTTTTAGAGTGAGTACTTATTCTGGATGGTCACAGTTTAGTGGTTTATGCATAATCTAATGATATTATTATTATTTGTGACAAACAAGGTTGAAGCGACCTAATAAGTGTAGTTTGATCATATAAATTATTAGGTCAATATTTATATGAATTGTTATTTTAACTTTAGTTTAACCACTGTCATTCAATATGAAGCTAATGAAATAAGGTGAGTGGAGGAACCCTAGAATACAAAATCAAAATGTAAATTACCGATCCAGTTAAGAGATAGGTGTAAAGATATCTTGTGAACAAATTATGAAGCTAATGAAATAAGGTGAGTGGAGTGACCACCACGAATACAAAATCAAAATGTAAGTCACCAATCCAGGTGGAAAGATATCTTAGGAACAAATTAGACAATTGTTTTACCATTCGAGTTAAGAGTTAGGTGAAAAGATATTTTAAGAACACATTCGACAATTGTTTCACTATTCGAATTTTTTATCATAAATTTTTTTAAAATTGAAAAATACAAACAAGATACAAATCAGTATCTAGATCTATAAATATTTTCAAAAATATACCGTTAAATATATTTATATTTTTTTTGATCAAATAAGTAAATAAATAAAAAATTAAAAATATACTATTACAACCCTAAATCTAATAATCTGGTTGAACTAAGTGAACAATACATAATATTAATGCAAAACATGACAAGTATTATGTTTTCCTTGGCTTTAATTTCCAATTGTTGGCATGTCATTATTTTTCTAGTGAGAACAATTGATTACTTTTCAGTCACCCAAAGGGTTAGGGAATGTTACCCACTTTCTCCTCTACATGTTATCGTACTTCCTCTATTGCCTCTATATAACATTAGAACTGAAATTAAGCTTAATTGGATTGGGAACCGAGGTTAAATCGGAAATTGAATTCCGAACTAAGAATAAGAACCTAAACCAGAAAATTTGATACTGAATTGAGAATGAGAACCGAAATCGGGAATAAAATGACAAATTTGATAATAACTCAATGTTGAAAATGGAAAAGGGAGTGAATACCGGGAATATGGATACAATCAAATTAAGTATCAGATTCCCGAGCATGAAAATTGAGATTGTTGGAAAAAATCAATTTTCGCCCGAACAAGTTCGTGATTTCGGATTAAATTATCAAGTGAACCCAGAAATAGTAAAATAGTAATTTATTTTTTAAAAATAAAAAATAAAATAAAGGAAGTCGGATTAGTTTAAGGTTGACCCACTCACTCGACTCATCTACTAGCCACACACCATTAGTAATATTGCTTTAATTGAGGGGGTTTGGTCCAAATTTTACGCCACAAATTGCAAAGATCAGCTAACAACTGAGTTATCATCCCCTCATGGAGTTAATTGCATTAACTACTCGTGAATATATAAAATTTTGGATTAAAAATTAGAAATCTTAATATCAGAACCCTAACCGACCCTAGACGATTGAATGAGCAATTATCCCTTGTCCTATCACCAGATTGATTAATCTTGGTGTCAAAATACCACTTATGAACTGCTCATTTGTAGCAAGGTACTGACTTGTTAGTGGCCGAAAAATGCCACACAAATATCATTTTTGCCTATTCATATCTAGGGCAGAATTTATGTCCACAACCAACGACCTTGCAAGGCCAAATTTGGCCACCACTCTGGTGGCCATCAGTGCGAAAGTGACTGTCTATCTCTCCTCTACCTATCCATAGCAAGGGCCGAGCTCCGATAAGGGGAAAATCCGAGCCTATTTTCACTAGTGGGTTATCGGGTTCTGCCCAATTGCGGCCAGTCGATAGCTAAATTCTCCCAACTCTGGTGACTTCTTGTCTGACCGCCACCATAGAAAGTTTCACATGGACCTTGGCTACAAAATGCCTAAGATCCTACTACCTCTTCGGTCACCTCCGGTAAGAATTTCCGACAACTCCCTTAATAGTTCTATTTTAGCCAGTTTTGGAAAATGACAAATTTGGTCATGTTTGGCCGGGGTAAGACCCCCACTCTTCCCACAAGCCATTAGAATTATAATGATAGCATTTGTGAATTTAGAAGTTTATTCGGTTAAGTTTCAAAGTTTAAAGGCTAAAGTGCAATTATGGAAAGTTTGAGGGCCAAATTGAAAATATGAGAAAATTTATGGAAAATGTTCTTAAGAGTAGCATAAGGGGTTCTAAAGTGATTTTGAGACAATTAGAGATGTTTAAAGTCATTTTCAAGAGTTAAGGGGCAAAAGCATAAATTTTGTAAAGTAGTGACAAAATGATAATTTTGCTTAAATAGGGGCAAAAGTATCATTTATGCCAAAATGTAGATCAAATAGTTCATTTTGAGCTAAGGGCAAAATGATATTTTTTTAAAGTAAATATGTAAAAATTAGACTTTTTGCAAGTAAGAAGCAAAATGGTAATTTTATCAATTTTATGAACCAAATTGTAATAAATATATTTTATAAACCAAACGTGTCTAACGAAATTTTAGGGACCCAAATAAGAGACTCGATAAATCTAGGGTCCAAAATGAGGAAATTTTGATGAGTAGGGGCAAAATGGTAATTTTGTCCAAATTAAGTACCAAAATTCAAAACTTATAAAGATTGAGTTATCTAAGTAGTGAACTTAGAAAGTCTTGGATATTTTGGTAAATAAGACTAAATATGGGTTTAACCTATGATATGTGAAATAAAATTATAGATTGTGTTAGTAATTCTAATGGTTCATCTACACCTTGGCCGATATAACCAAGCTTGAGGGGAAAAACTGTAATTTGTGAAAAATTACATGATAATATATAAATACTGAATTAAGATATAAATTGATCCTGAATATGCAATTTGATTTATATAGAACGAATATTTTAGCTTATCACATGTGTTTCATGAGTCCCGAGTTAAGGGGAATACGAGAATAATTGTGAATTAGAGTATTAACGACGAGTACGGTTGGACCGACCAATTTGCTTTATTGCATTTTTATAATACAGTGAAATACATGATGTATGTCTTGGAAAATTCTTTGAAAAATGATGGAAAATATATGGATGCATTCTCACTAAATAATACTATTTTCTGGAATGACTAAATGAAATAAAATTGATATACTATGAGAAAACCATAGTCACATGCTAGGACTATGTGAATAAGTGTTGTGAGACTGAAATTAATCTTCTGATATGTTGGTCATATGTGGACCAAACTACTCGGGAATATGATTTGAATATACTTGTTGCCTGTTGATTTTTATCATGTATCCGAGAGATAGAGTTGGTTGATTTGAGCACCAAACTTTGTGATATTTTGATTTGAGCATACATGCTATATATATATATATATATGAGTGTGCTTGGTATATACATTTTGTTGTGTATATGAGCATCATCAAAATGTCTATTGATGTAGTAACGATGCCTAGGGTAAGACTAGATGTGGTGGATAAGAAGGGTGTAAGTTGTGCTTCCAGATTGCCCCGAGTTTCATGTATACTTATGTGAATGGCAACAGCGAACATTTGATGTATACATATACTTGAGTGTGCGGTCACATGGGACAATCAGAGTATATGGTTGATCAATGACACATACTCAACATCCACATTAATAATGTGTATTGGTTTGGAACATGTTGAGATCATGTTCGTTCCACTGTGAACTTATTAAATAATTTATTGTGTGTTGTGATAAATTGTGAAACTCTACGACCGAGTGATAATAGTCGAATAAAACTAAAAGTTACCTAAATATAATAATCATAAAATAATTATTCATGTATAAAATTTTTATGTGAAATATGAAGTTGTAAGACATGTAGAGACCCAATGTTAGTACCTCATTAAATGGGGTTTAACCTCACCCTCTCCCCCAAACAATTATAGGTGAAAGGTGAGGTTATGTGAGGCTCAAGCTCGAACATCACCTATAGAACGAGTGCGACTTGAGTTAGATCTCTAAAATCGTGTATGAATTTTTTAATTTATTTTTTATCAGTTGCTATATTCCCAATTATTTGTATAACTTTTTGGGCACACTATTTATTAAAGAGAATTTTATATTTTCACTGAAATTTGAGGTAGCTTGGTTTATTTTGAACGTTATTCCCGTTGGTTTTACCTTGGTAAACGTACCCACTATTGTAAAATCGAGTAGACTGGCTAGTTGCATGGGACTGCCTGTAAACCCCGCCCTTTTGAGTTAAGGATAACCAAGAAAAGAACCAGTCAAACAGAGTGAGAAACACCGAATCGGTTTACAAACTCGATCATTTGAGAACGGGCAATTTGAAAATTTACAACTCCCAGGTGATCCAAAGGGTTCATAAAATCTTGAAAAAGAACCTTAGAATAAATTGGAAGAGAAAAACCAGACCGGTTAAGATGAACCAGATCCAACTTGATTGAATCGGTTTATGAATTGAGTCGGTTCATGAACCAGAATCGATAGAGAAAGAATAAACCGGAAAATTTATGGACCACGAGTGACCTAAAGAGTCATAAAAGTCATGAAAAAAGACTTTAGGATGAGTTGGAGATGAAAACCAAACCGGTTCAGGTGAACTGAATCTGAACCGGATGCTAAATTCATTTTTCTAGGTGGCTTAAAAAATTCAAATTTGAGATTTAAGGCCACCATTGGATAAAAAATAAATTTAGATAAATTTATAAATTTTTATATTTGAAAAATTCGATCGAATTGGGGGTGAACCGGCCGGTTTAAGCTTTGAACCCGGTTCAGAACAGTGTCGTCTTCTTCCTTGAGATGACATCAATGTTCACTTGCCGAAAAATCGCGCAGTGCCGGCGATGCTAAAAAGTATCTGGCGAAAGAGTTTCAGGCAATGAATGACCACCATTAAGGTGCCAATCGGATGAACAAGAAGTCCTCGAGCTTCATATATAAAGAGCCCATTCTCATTCATCCTCTCCACATCTAAAAACTCAATTCATTCCCAACTGCTCCCATTTCCGGTGAAGCTCGAACCAGAGCTTCGACTTGGCACTTTTCTAAGCCAAACAAGGTGAGGTCATGTTCTTTAGAATCAGAGAGAAGTCAGCTACACGCCTGTACTATCCATTTGCTCTGAAAGTTGTCGGAGAAGTGCTGGCATGATTGAACAGTGAAGCACCTCCGGCGGACCGAAGCTGCCCTGTTTCGGCCGAGTTGAAATCGGCCAATTCAAGCCCTCCTCAGGCCAAACCAAGCTCTCCCAACACCTTCTCAGCCCTCATACGGCTGAATTGGAACAAAAATGTAAGCCAATTCGACTCCACTCTGCAATTTCCGATCGGTGCTAGAGAGAGAACCGGCAGAATTTCGATGATAAAATTCTAACTCAATTCGGCATTAATTGATGCAATTCTTGATTCTATGATGAACCTCGGGACTAGAGCTATCTACCCAGATCGAAAGCTCAGACCGTCGTGCCCCTAACGGTAAGCTTTTGAAGCTTTCTCTCTCTGAGTTTAGTTTTCCGGCGGAGCTCCGTTTGAGCTCATTCCAGCACCAAATTGTGCGATTCAAAGTGCAATTGAATCGTATTAAGGTGTAGGAACTCCAATGTAACTTCAATTTCAACAATTAAACTCATTTGATCGGTCAATTTGATGAAATTAAATTTGGTAGAGTTAGAATGTTGAAATTAGGGAAAATTTAGGAATTTTGAAAATTAGAGGGACTAAAGTGTAATTTTATAAAATTGAGGACCAATTGGGCATGATAAAGATGTTGGAGGATCAATTGGGCAATTGTTGGAATTTATGGGGCAAAACTTACCATTTTTGTAAAGTAGGGGCAAAATGGTAATTTTGGAAAAGTTAGGGGACCAAATTGGAAATTTGGGAAATTAAACCCCTTTTTGTGAAGTTGAATAAATTGAGGTCCCAAGGTGAATTTTAAAAGTTTCGGGACTCAATTTGAGGAAAAACCGGTATTAGGGACTTCAAGTTAAAGAAAAATAACTTTAGGGACCTAATTGCAAATAAAAAAAGTTTAGTTTTCTCATTTATTTGGAATGAATAAAGGCTATTAGCCCAAGGGATAATGAACAATGATGTTCATATCCTGTAGGAACACTAAGTACTAGGAACACCAACAAGGACAAGCTCGCGTGAATACAAAGAACCGGTCGAGTGAAATTCAGTACATTAACGGGTTAGTGAGATTTTTATATCATACCCAGTTGGGATGATAATTACATCGGTTGGTATGATGGGTGGTTGGAAATATATTTTTATTGAAAGTGCTCTCTCCTAACTGTGTGTCACTATTTAAACGATTTGGGAGATCTTCTTGACGGTAGCTTGAATAGCTCTGTTAGGCCGGAGGCCTCAGATTTGGAACTTGAGGGCTATTATGCCCAATTTTGAAAATCTTGAACAGTGGGCCATAGGCCAGTTGGCACGAGTAGGAGCTTATAAACAAACATGAATTATATGCCATGAAAACTTGAATAATTGAATTGTTTGACCATGGTACCAAGACAAGACTGTCATACTCAGTCAACTAGCGATAGTGCGACATGACAGGTCTCTAGACTGGTCAAGACAAATAACTATAGGTTGAGTTGAAGGTCGGGTCCGTTGGACCAGTGGCACCACAAATTATTTGGCATGATGTGAAAATACTGATTATGCATGCACTGTGATTACGGGACCTTCAAGAAGCCCAAGAGGGGTAGCGATGTATCATAGGGCCTTGAACGACCTAGTGGATATAAGGGCAGTTAGTCATACTAGGTGACCTTGCGAAGCTCGACGTAGCTTCAAGCGCACGAGACCAGGGTGGGGACGGGATGAGGTATCTGTTCTCATACGGACGCAAAGAATTTTTACGGGATTGAGGGTCGGATGTCACAAACATCCACTCATTCTCAGGGTAGAAGTGGACGTACTTCTATATAGGTGGCCAGTAAAGTCGCTCCGACGCCACAAGTGGGTTCAGTGGACGTACTGGCCTGCGATTATGTGTTTGACCTTCATGATGAAGGATGTGTATTGGGTGATGACACACCGTGATTAATAAGAAATGGTGACAAAAACCAAAATTTAAAATGAAAAGGTTTTGAAAGAGAATAAGGAGTCTAACACACTACGAATCAAACATTTTTTTTCTTAAAAAAAGATAAAATTTGCAAACCCATTCACCGAGTCATTGTACTCACCCCTCCCTTATATCCCTTTCAGGTAAAATCCGGAAAGCCTACCCTAAAGACCATCAGCTAATATGCCTGTAAGACATGTATGTTTAGTTTAAAATTTTATGCAGTTTTGATTTATGTTATTCCAAGAAAGGTGTAGGTTTAAAGGATGTATTACTCTTCACGATTTATAAACAAGGGGCAACCCTTAGTAAAGCGGGAGAGCGGTGGGTTGATCACGGGGATCCGACCAAACCGGGTCAGGGCGTGATACCGCCGGCCGGAAATTGGGTCAGGGGTGTGACACTCCCCCTACAACCTCACCATTTTTTTTGTAATCATCATTCAACGAAGCAAAGCTGTGTTTTTTGAAAAACCGAGTAACAAAGGGATGCCAACGACGAAATCGACCCCAACTTGATCTAAAACCGAAGCTAAGTTTCCTACCCCATCATCCTCTACCCCAAAAATTACTTGGCCAACCTTGAATTGGGTCAAAATGACCTTTGATCGCATGCCTTATTTCATCCCCTGCCATTTCCTTGTTTTCTTGTCCTCCGATTGAGTTTCAACCTACCACGACAACACTCCAACGATGGGTTTTCAATTGAGAGAACTTTTATAATCCCCCAACCTCCTCCAACCCCCATTTTTGTAACACCAGATTTCCCCAATCGTAGAGTAAGAAATTGATGGACTAGGAATCCAAGATAAACCGAAGATGGAAATCCAAGATGAGGATTAGAATCGGATCAAAAGTCATTTCCTAAATAAGAAGCTGAGATTTTTGGAAGGCCGGTTTGGGTGAGCTGGGATAAAAAAGGAATAAAAATTTAAATTTACTGAGATGACCCAAAGGGGCAAAAGTTTAAATTTGGAAAGTATGAAAATGATGGTCACCAAGTCGAGTTGGATCCAATCCAACTTTGGTCGTCCAACCGACTTGTGTAATACCTGACCTGACTCCTCCCCACAAATGACTCCCGTACAGTTTTTGTAGATGACAAGTTATGCAATCACATTTAAGTGACCGATTTTTCACAAAATTTCATAGAATAAAACCTAACAATGTATTGACAACTCCATGAGCGACCTTCACGTGGAGTTAATTGCATCTTTAGTACCCCATAAGATCGAATTTCATCCCCAAAGTTTGAAAACTTAGTAGTGAAAACTTTCCCAACACCCGAGCCTTGTGAAAGCCAATTCTTCCTGTAGAGAACCAATTTTCGGTGAATAAATTAGTCAGATTAATTAATTTTGGTTGTTTTTTGGTTGGTTTTCCCCCAATTCTATCGGTTCTTACCCCAATTTTTTTTCACAAATTACTTATTTAATTACCTATAAATTGAGCTTAATAACTTTCATTTTCTAATTCATATAGCCCATTCTAAAAATAAGGGATTTTACTGTTTCGAGCTAGTTCGATCAATTTTGGTTGTGTTTTGGGTAGTTCACTTTCGACCACTTCTTTCCCAAATTTATTTTTCTAAAAAGTTATTGTCTAATTGTATATCAATTGGGCTCAATAGTTACTATTTTTTTATTTGTATGACCCTTCTAAAAATTAGTACTTTTTGCCTCAAGTAATTTCGATCCTAATTCAAACCGATTTTCACTTATACTTTTTCTGATTCTTAATTTTCAATAAAAAAAAGATCATTTGAGGGTAATTTTGTAAACTTGGTCATTTTCTATATTTTTAGTTTGATCCAATTTCCAATATTGTTTGATTCCAAATTTTGGTTTTTAAGTTTTCATTAATTGTTAAACATCGATTTTTAGTCCAATTGGGATTAAATTTCGATTTAAAAAATTTCGGTGTTAGAGTAATGAGGGATCGACTGCAAGCGATACATAGGAAGGGTAAAATTATGCTTACAAGTCGTACGAGATCCCAAGTAAGGGAATTTTCTTATTAATGAGTGTGAGCTAATAAGAAATAACTAATATATACAATATACTTGAGTGTGTGGTAAGAGTTGACAATCATAATATACAAATGATAAGTACATATGCTTAAAATGTATATAAATCATCTATGTATTAATTGGAAGATTACGTATTTATATTCCGATGAAAGTATTTTATTGTTATAATGTATGGTGAACAAGAGCTATGAGTGTGTACATAAATAAAAAAAATTAGGTATAAATGATGGAAAATTATGAAATGTATATAATATATATAATTATAAAAAAATAAAAAATGTATATATTTTTTGAATAAAGTAAGTGATATTAAGTTATTAAGTGAACTGAAGATGGAACGGAAGTAAGAGACTATAAAAGTGAAAGTCCTATACATTGCTTTTAATACCTCACACTTGTAGGGCGAATTTTGGAGTGCACATTTTAATATTTAATTTTATGCTTAAGTCATTATATTATTGTGAGTTTTTGTAATAATTTTTGTGTACACATTTTATGTAAGAAATGTTTAAAATTTTGGATTTATTTTATTATTAATATTAATTATATTAGTACTATTTTAGTAAATATATTCTACTTAGTTAATTTGATCATTTATAAGATAATAACTCTCAAATTTAAAATATAATACTATCTAGAAATCACTTTAGTTTAGGATAGACTCAAATTGGAGAGTGTTCCCTCATCTCTAAGAGTATTACTCCATTAATTGTCATTCACAACCTATGTTTCTTACAACAACAGTTTTCATGAATTAGGGGTGGTAGTATACTTGGTCGCGTCTGTGTCTAATGAGTTGAATCCAATTATCAGGTTTATCTAGCCTGTTTTAGACTTGACCACCGAGTTAACTTATCCCATTACCTAAAATATATTTTGTATTCAGCATAAGTTGAACCTACACTAAAAGAAAAACTAACTTTTATATTCTTCTAATTGTATTATTATTAATTTTATTATTTATTTAAAATATAAATATTATAATTTAAAAAAGATTTAAAAACTCTATCGTCCAAAATTTATTATTTAAAATTTAAAATATTTTACCTATAATAAAATCCATTTCAATTCAATTGAAAAAATAATTTTATTGTTATATTTAGATCACATTTTTTAATTATACTAATTTTAATTGAACAAAAAAAATTCTACTAATTTTAAAATTTATTTTAAATTTATACAAAAAAAATAAAGAGCAAACACGATCCAACTCGTACTAAATCAATAGTTTCAGATAATATTACTGGGGCATAGTAAACTTGTACTAGTTTCAGATAATATTCTATCTTTATTTTTTTTTTTGTGATTAAATGATAAAATTGGGGAAAGACCAAAGGAACTCCAAGAAAGCATTACCTTACTCCACCCTTTATCCTTTCAAGTCACTCCAAAGCATTCACCATTTCTTATATGTGCATGTGACGTGACTTTCTAGCCAAAGACACCTCTATTTCTTTTTCTTTTTTAATTGGGGCATACTTATAGCAGTTGACCCACACATAAAACCTCCAACAAGTCCACTTGTGATTCATAGCCTCTTCCCCACCACCTATCATGAATACCTCCGACTTTGTCAACCCATCCTCATCCCCAACCAGCGACCAAGAACAACCGCCATCTTCACATCCCGTTGCTGGAATCGAAGCTATCAATGATTCGGTTGCAAAGCTCATCCGGAACTGGAAGAGGAGGCAGATATGGCGCCGCCTCCTAATCAATAACGGCGCCACTGCCACCACCAGCGAGTCGCTGCCCGTTGGCTCGGATGGCACGGCTGCTTGGAGGAAAGCCCTCGCCAATCTCCTTGAATCCAACGTAGTTCACATGGTGACCTTCCTCTTGCTGATAGGAGACGTTGTCATCACGATCGTCGAACTTTCTTCTTCCGTCCACTCAAGGTGCACCAAGAAGACGAGGGATGGACAAGACCTGTGGTAGATTTTTCAATACATTATAAATCATAAAATTTACCAGAGACTTGTGTTGTGACCAAACAATCTCAACAGGTACCACTGGGTGGAAATCACAATTCTATGCGTTCTCCTCTTGAAATCACTGGGCTTGATCTTGGGACTAGGTGCCTCTTTCTTTGTCCGTCCCGGATACGTTGTGGATGCCACGGTCCTGGTCGGGGCAATATTCATGGAGAGCTTCCTCGAGGGCAAGGGCGGTGGGCTGCTCGTGGTGGTGAGCCTTTGGCGGATCCTGAGGGTCGTGGAAAGCGCATTTGAGCTCAGTGACAAGGCCATCGAGACACAGATCAAGGAGATCCGGCAGCAGTTGGAGTCTCTTCGAGAGAACAAGAGGTAAAGGGAGACCATCTAAGATAAAAGTATCATCTACCCATCTCATATTGTATATATATTATTTTTATCTTACACATGATGTTTAGGGTTACATATTTTCTTATAAAGCTTATTTAATTTTTTTATTTTTTTAAATAATAAAACTTAAAATTTAATTAAATATTTATACAATTAAAACATGGAATTAAATAATACTTGATTCGCCAAGATGCTTCACGCTAAACATAGGTATATGTGTATGTATGCTGGTCAACGAGAACATCAAGCCAATATCTCATATAAATGGGCAAAGATTAGATACATAGATGAAGATGAAACGCTTAAAATGATCCTTTATTGTATTAAAGGAATTGAGAAGAATTTCGTCCGCTCATATATATATATATATAAGTGTAGGGTAAGATTCTTAAATGGTTTAAATTAACCACTTAATTTAAATATTTTATTTTATCTAATAATTAAGTCTATTTAGTTTAATTTTAAAAAAAACAATTAACATGGCCCGATGATGTATCAAATACGCACAATCACGGCATCAACTATAATTATCATATATATATATATATAATGCCAAAATTTCATAAAACATTTAACCAAATGATTAAATTGTTGGAAAATAAAAATTTTGAACTAAAATATTAAATTTAAAATTTGTGGATCTAAGTATTAGTGGAAGACATAGTTAAGAACTAAATATAGATGCAAATTCAAGACTAGGAAAGCAATGTATCAGATTCTCCCTAATAATAATTAGAAAACTTGTAAAAGCAAGTGAAGGATCCTATGTGGTGAGTAATAGTAATTTGTTTCTGCGGATCAGATGCTGAACCCTTATTCCCTAGCATTTGGACTATGAACTTGAAAGGGATGACTTATCAACTATCACATAGCTGCTGAAAAATTATTGTATAACCCTTGGCTTAGAGCAATGGGAGTTGAAATTTTTAATATTTTAACAAATTGGTAACTTAAAATCTGCAGAAACTCCTTTACTTAGTCGATCTCCTTCAATTTCATACACTCTTATGAAGATTGTTGGTCATTCACAAGTATCTCCAACTGAGTGCAGGATCCCCAAATTATGTTCATATGACATGCTAGTAAGCTAGTAAAAGAGTTCGTGCATATACTTGTTCGCTCTCACTCCAGCACCCCTAAAGGATCTCACTCCTGTCACTCTTACCCTAAATTATATTGTATAGTTACTAGTTAAGGACATGTAAGAGGGTTTAACACAAGCATCAATCCTTTTTTTAGTTCCTATTTCAATTAATTAGAGTTTTGTTCTTAACAAACCACCTCAATAATTTAGATGAATTCACAACAATAACTTAGATGAATGCATAACAACTAATAATGAATAGCATATTCTCAATTTTAAACACAAAGAGCTTAATACTTAACTCGACCAATTCCTATAAGCAAATTAATCTCGAGCACAACACCCCATTTTACGTATTCTTAGTATTCGACTATGGTTTATCACGTTCTACCGATCCTATCTCGTTTAGTTATTTTAGAAAAAAAAATATATTTCTTAGTGAACATGAATACATGTAGTTTTCATCACTTTTCACAGGCATTTTCTAAAATATGCTCATGCATTTCACGATATTATGGAAAAGTAGTAAAGCGCATCAATCAGTCTAATCAAACTCGTCGTCAATACTCACACTCACACTTTTAATCAGTACTTAGTTCATCCCGACTATAATTTACCTTAATCTGGGTTGTGCGATCTACACATTATCAATTGCATGATTCATTCTCCATGAATTAGATTAAATAATCGGATTCAATTTAGATATCAACTCAATACTTATAAATATTATCTCATAATTTCTTAAAAATTACGATTTTATCCATTGGGCTTAGTTTTCTAGACTCATGAGTTGATGAACCGGTTTTAACTAACCCCATATATGATTTGATTTCACATATCATATGTTAAATCTACATTTAAATATATTTACTAAAATATCCAAAAGTTTCTAAATTCCCCAGATAACTCAACTTTTCTAAAATCGATATTTTTGTCTGGTAATTTTGCCCCTACTAATAAAAAGTTCCTTATTTTGGACCCTATACTTTCCAATTCTATCATTTGGGTTCAAAAAATACCTTAATTACACTTGGTCCCTAAAATTGGTAAAATTACCATTTTGCTCCTTACTTGCAAAAAGTTTTATTTTTGAATATTTACTTTTACAAAATTATCATTTTACCCTCTATAGTTTAAAATGAACTATTTGATCCATGTTGGAATTTTTCCCATATTTGAGCAAAATTATCATTTTGCTCATCCTTTACAAAAAAATATGATTTTGTTACTAAACTCCCAAAAATAACTTTATACATCTCTATTTGTCTCAAAATTACTTCCTAGCCCCATGGCTTTGCTCTAACTATATGTCTCTCGACTCCTTTAGTCGGATAGCCCACCAACTCCATATCATGGTCCTCATGGCTTTGTTGCATAGAAGTCGGTTGATTGTTCCTCTCCTAGGTGCTATTTCTACAAAAAAAAAAAAAAAACTTTATTCCTCGTTAGTACATTTAATTACTTACTTTTCCAAACAAAGTTTTCCCCCACTTTCCCAATTTTCCCAATACTTATTTTTAAAAAATTGCAGGTTTCAAAAACTGGGTTTTGATACCACTTAAAGATGTCACGTCCCAACCTCATTTCCCAGGTGGAGTCCAATAACAATATTTCATGTCCCCTCAATACTACAATAGTGAGTACATTCACCATTGTAGGATCGACATGACGGAAGGCTCATAATATAAAATACATATATTTTCAATAAAAAATAATTTTTTTTTATAAATATAAGTAACAAGTTTACAAATATTTGAAATATTGTGGAAAGCATGTAATACTAAATGGAAATTCTTCTGGGTATTTTGAAACACTTTGTCAATGGTGGTTTATTTGACCCATCCTCAATATACCAATCCAAGCCATTATTATATGTTATTCACACTTGTTATCACTTTCCATTTCTCAATGGATATCATGTTCATACAGGATTCACTTATAGACAATTTCTCTATTCTCATTTGTCACATGTAAGGTATTAAAAACTCTTAAAAGGCGAGGCTCGTACAAGTATTTGTCAAATCTCAAATCAATGGTATGCAAATCATACTGAATTTTTTAGAAGAGAAATGGTTCATATGAGAAATTGTCAAATCAATGATAATGATATGATGTATTCCTGAATCACAAGTGTCACCTTTATCATCATCCTTGTAAGTAATATATTTCTCACCCTTATTAATATCCTAAGTTGTAGCTACTATCTCCCCTTATTACCATTCACATATTATAATATATTTTTTTTACCCTTATCAACAACCCCAATGTAAGTATCATGCAAATGTTGTTATGTATGATATTATATAGATTTAATATATGGCCGACCTTTCCACGAGTTGTTACCAATCTTAAAAATTGTCGTGAAAGTATCCCTTTATTTCATAAAATTTCATAGACCAATGTTCATTCCCATATTAGATCTTAGATATATTTCATATAAATCATTTGGACCATCACCCTATTTCCTAAATTATGGGTCTCATCCCATTTTTAAACTTATTGGACCGTATTCTCTTTTCTAACATTAGATCTTAGCTACTTTCAAAACATATTGGGCATTATGCCCTTTTCATTAATAGAGGCCTAAGTCATTTTATAAACATGGTACTTGCCCCTTTCATAAACATTGAGTCTTATACCCATTTTATAAATAATAGCAAAAATAATTTTATAAATATGGGTTTTAGTCCCTTTCATAAAAATGGGACATTATACTCCTTTCATAAATAGTAACATAAGTCATTATATAAGTATGAACTTTAGCCCCTTTCATAACCAAGCTTTATTCCCATTTCATAAATAGTAGTGTAAGACATCTTAAAAACATAGGCCTTAGAGTCTTATTCCCATTTAATAAATAGTGATATGAGTCATTTTATAAACATGTGCATTAACCCCTTTCATAGACATAGACATTAGCAATTTTTTATAAACATTGCACTTAGCTCTCTTCCAAAAATATGAATATTTTTTTTCATAAACATGATTATTTGCCATTTTTCTAAATATGGGTCTTAGCCTTTTTTATAAGCTTAGTTTTTTTTTGTGTAAACATAGGTCATATACTCATTTTATAAATATTTTAAAGGGTCGCTTTCTCACCCATTTTTAAAAACTTAGGTTTACACCTATCTATTATAGCCTCAACCCATTTTTTTAAAACTGTTCGAGATATCTCTCGTATTTTGATAAAAAGCCTTCATATGAGATTTTCTATATCTTTCTTAATTTTTTTTCTAAAACATTAATATCACAATTTTATAAAATGAGAAGTATTGACTACATTGGTACAAGCAAAGTCGTAAACCACACTAACAGTTATTTATGACTTGCCCATCCTAAAAGTACTCCAAATTTTTGTGCTCTTATTATTTAAGTGTATATGTTACTTCAAAAAAAATATATAAATATTATTATAATGTAAAAAACCTCTTGAGAGTTAGTATATATAAATATATCTTATATCACTCCATAATTTCTTATAATTATAGTTTTTCCCTAATGCATAATTTGCCCTATTTGTGCATTAACAAACCTTTTTTATCTAACATTTACATATTATATTGAGATAGTGAAATTTTTCCAAAACTTATCAAAATGACCATTAGGTCATTATTCTCCAAAAATCACACTAAAACCCTCACATTTGTAAAATTTTTATTTTTTTATTTTCTTGTAAAACTCCCATTTTTGACACTTTAGTTTTCCAAAATTATTATTTTCACCCAACATTTGTCAAAAAATAAGCATTCTAAATATTATGGTGTAAAATTACTATTTTGCTCATTTTTATGCAAAAAACACTATTTTACCCATTTTATGCAAAAATGACTATTTTACTACTCTTTATGCAAAAATTATTATTTTGCCCATTATCCATCCAAACTCACCACTTTGCCATCCATTTTCCAAAAAATGACCATTTTGCTACTCTTATACAAAAATGACTATTTTACTCTTTATTTACTAAAAATTACTATTTTACCCATAAACTCCTAAAAATTATTTTTTTTCCTCCTCATTTGTCTCAAAATCACCTCATAGCCTCTTAGATTTTCTCTTATGGACCATTTCCCAAGTTTTCCCATTTTTTCAAACTAGCCCCCAAACTTTTTAAAGTTTGCACTTTAATCCTACAAATTTTGAAAATAACTCTAACTAACTTCAAATTTCACAAATACACCCCCCAAACACTTTCATTTATCTCATAATAGCTTTTAGAAGGAGTTTTGAATCTTATCCCAATTAAATTTGACCAAATTCGGTTATTTTCTAAAAATATCTGAGATTGAGTTATTATAGAGTTTGTGAAAAATACTCACTAGAGAAGATATCACAGGTGGTTCGAAAGAAGGTGAAATGAAGCTAAGGACTAAACAACTTGTTGTGTGGTGGTGGCTGGTCAAGTGGTTTCTGAATATAGGCTGAATATAGAATAGATCCGTTGTGAGAAATAAACTCGTGTCAGTTGAAAATTGTTGGAGGTCAAATAGGGTTTGTGAGAGGTAGAATAGAGGCATGAAATTCTTTTAGCATAGATGTTTATGAGAGTGGTACTTAGAAGTGGGAGTGGGTTACTTTTCATCAACAATAACCGTTTCTAGCAAAAATGAGGAGGCTAAGAGGAGAGAGCATAATAGGTTCTATATCACTCAAAAAATAAATATATAGAACAAACACATTAATATATTGTTAACATATTTTCTCATAAAATATTAAAAATTTTCTTTCCAAATCACTCTTTTTCTAATTAATCTAGATACTCACTCTCTCCCATTTAGGTCATCTTTTCAAGTTTTCCATCATCCGGCTCTTTATTATTTTTCTTCGTATTTTTTTGTTATACTTTTTTATTATCTTTGTTATTATCAAGTCCATAAACTTCAATTTCTATCTCATATATATTTATTGATTATCTTTAATATAATTATCTTAATCTTTAAATTTATCATATTTTCATTTATAACATAAGTTCAATTAGTCTATTTTTTCTATTTTCCCAATCTCCAAAAAGCATCTACACTCGTAGTATCCCTTATCTTCTTCTCACTTGGTTAAGAGTTGTCTTATCTTAAAATATGAATCATAACTACACTAGTGCTATCTCTTTCCAATATATTACTTCCATTTATATTCAATCATCACATCTCTTCCTTACTCACAACACTTTACACCATCTATATTTTACTATTAACCATACTTTTAAATATACAAAAACCTCAAACTTTTTACTTAAACTAATAGTTGTTTTTGTTTTTGATAGGTTATTGCTATAAATATAAAAGGTAAATGAAACCTAATTTTCACACCTCTAATCAACACATGATTGGTTATAAATTAGTGTATTAAATATAATCTTGATGATTTTATTGCATAATATATAACTATACTTCTGATAAAAAAATTCTTTAAATTATAAGTTATTCACTATAATAGAACATTCAACCATAATACTATCTCTTACTTTCTCTTTAAATTAATATATTTGACTACTAAATTTCAATAACTACATTTTTAAGGACATTTCAGCCATCTTTAATGTCATATTCGTCACTTTTATATGAACTCAACCAAGTTGAAAGTGCTTTTAATTCAATAACATATCTTTCCATTTTCTAATAAAAATATTACTTTGAATTTTTTTAAAATTTTATGACTTTACCAATCTTTTGGGACTTGGGGTTCGCTTTTCCCCTGAATGTAACACATGGCTACATACAAGTAGGAAGCCCCAAAGTAAGCACAATCTTTAGTCTAGATCCCACCTGCTTCTCTGTCTTCCTCACCCGCTTTACCTCTAGGCTGCCGCTGAAGATGACCCCAAGAGTAGAGAACGCCGGTGCTGCTGGCGGCCACATAGTGATGCTCCCTTTCATGGCCCACGGCCACCTCATACCCTTCCTCTCCCTTGCCAGGATCCTCCACAGTCACACGGACTTCACTATCACCCTCGACACAACCCCCTTAAACGACCAATACCTCCGCTCCACTGTATCGGCCTTCGGGAGGCAACGGGGACATCCGCCTTGCTGAGCTCTCCTTCTGCAGCGCCGATTACGACCTGACCCCGGCATCGAGAACACCGAGAATCTTCCTTTGGATAAGCTTATCCCTCTTTTCAATTCATCCATCAGCCTCGCCCGCCCCTTCGAGCAGCTCTTGCTGGAGATCGAAGCCACCGAGGGGCAGAAGTCTACCTGCATAGTATTTGATGTCTTCTTCGGGTGGTCTGTAGAGATGACCAGGAGGCTCGGGATCAAGTGCTTTTCCTTCACCACAGGTACGCCTAATTTGGGTTCTTTCTTTCTTTTTCATTGTCCAATACTCTTCTTTTTCCCATCAAATGCCCAGAAGCTATCTTGGGTC
Organism: Trapa incisa; assembly: GCA_030064435.1. Lineage (NCBI taxonomy): Eukaryota > Viridiplantae > Streptophyta > Magnoliopsida > Myrtales > Lythraceae > Trapa > Trapa incisa. Next base: position 6,014,643 of record CM057765.1, read on the forward strand.
AAGTTATTTTCTGACAAGGGCAAAACAATTTAATCGCGTCTGTCACTCTGCAGCTAAATACTTCGTCCTTTATTATTTAATATTTGAGGGATAAGAATTTTCTTCTAATTTTTAAAAATAAATAATTTAGTATTTATCTGTGGTACCTATTAACTAACCTCTTACCTAAATGATGTGGATGAATCTCGTCCTTCTATTAGCCAAAAAAACATATGCGGTTAGGTGGGATGGATAAAATAATTTTTTCATTAAATAAAATTGAGAAAAATATTTTTTAAATAAAATTTGAATTATATACCATCAATTGTTTGCCATTTTAATTGTCCAATGGGAAATGAGGGTAGGTGGTGCGTATGGATCCCTCGCTTACCTCTCTATTTGGCAACACCTTCCTCACCTGTTGACGGATTCCGACGAGTTTGCCCCCACCGGTCCCCCAATACCATTATGTAGTTTGAAAATTTGTTGGTAAAAGTTTAAATTTTGAGTATATTTTGAAAATAGTAGTACTAATTTGAGATTTCTAGTGTATAAAAGTTATTATATCGGTATAACAAATTAATGAGGTTAAGGAGTGATAAATATTATATATATATATCATTATATAACAGTTATTTAGAGGGGTCAACATCAGTATATAACATTTTTTATAATTAAAAATTTACTATTATAACATAGTTTGCTTGATTACACTCTTTTTTAGTGTTTTTTTATAATTTTCTTTTATTTATAAAATTTCTCTAAACTTACTTAAAATATTGAGTAGGTACTAAATTACTCTTGTAAAATTATTATTTCTCTTTTATTATAAAACTTCCATTTTTACCTTTTTAGTTTTTTAAAAAATATTATTTTAACAAATCATTTCTCAAAATAAACCACTTTACCCTATTTAGGCAAAAATTATCATCTTCCCTCTATTTATAAAAATATTACCATTTTCATTTTATTTACCAAATTGTCCGTTTTGTCCCTAAAATTTCAAAAATCACATTTTCAACTTTATTATTTTCTAAAATCACTTAATAGTCCATTAAGCTTCCCTTATTAATATTTTCACAAGTTCTCCACTTTTTGCAAACTAGGTCCAAAGTTTATAAAATTTACATTTTGGTTTGCAAATTTTGAAAACCACTCTAACCAACTTCATATTAAACAGTACTTTCATTTATCTTCTAAGTGCCGTAGAAGAAGTTAAGGGCTAAAACTGAACTACGGAATGTGTGGTCGAAAATACTCATCAAATAAGGTATCACAAGGGGCCAAAGAGTAGGTGAAATGTTGTTAACGTATAGGTGAATCGTTATGTGGTGATGGCCGGTCAGGGGGTCGCCGGTGCTGGTAGAATTTTGGGCTCGAACGACTACGGTCAGATATAACAGAATAGACCCCTCATAAGAAAACAACTCGGGGCAATCAAAAGTTGCCTTGTTGAAGGTAAGGCACTTGTGGGAGGTAGATGAGAGGCATGTCCATCTTTTGGCACCGGTGCCGCCCGGAGGGGTGGCTAGAGATGGCAAAAGTAAGCCTCGAAATGTCACAAACATAACACATTTTCACTATCCGGAAATAGAGTGAAAAACGACCCTCGTGGATTCGGGAACCAATCACAAAACTTAACAGTAGTACATTAGAGATATTTAAAGATAAAAATCATATTATTTGGTGGTCGGGTGAGGAAGAATTTTGGGATTGATCATTTAGGGGTAGAGTGTATCCGAGACGATCATTCTCTACTTTGGGAGGGAATTTCGATTTTATGGAGAGTAGATAACTCAATTAATTTCAAGTGGAGACTAATATGGGAGTTGTCAACTCAATTATAAGATTTGTTACGTGCAATTTAGTGAAAAATCAAATCAATTTGTTTATTCTTTTTAAAGACATGCAACTTGGATGGTCAATAGAGTGGTTGAGGAAAGGAGGCTCGGGTAAAGGGATGACCAACGAGTCGAGTCGGGTCGAATGACCCCACTGAGCAATATTCTAATATTTTTTAATCCAAAAAGTTATCTCTTTGCCTTCTCGAATTCTCTCGGTAATTTAAGTCTCATATTTCTATCATAACTAATCAAAATCGATTTTTCAAAAAATTTTAGTTTCCTTGCTTGGGTAATATATTTCTAATATGATTGATGTTCACCTCTTGATTTGAGTTTTCCTTCCTTGTTTCATCTTAGTTTCTAGTCCAATTTGGTTATATTTTTATTTTTAAATTTTCTAGTGTTAAATACCGGTCGTGATAACAAATAAATACAAAATTGGTCATATGTGCATCATTTTAACCAAGAAATGTCATGAAACCATGATAATTTGACACTAAAATCTCCCCATATAAGAGTTGGCCATAATAATTCACCAAAATTCTCTTTTAAAATCACCTCACTCCATTTTTCGATAACTTTACTACTAGAGCTTGGTACGATTGATTATAACCACCAAGGTTGGTGATTCTAATGGTACTTGAACTACTTTGAAATCAACTTTTATCTTCACCTTTATCTGATGTCAATGGTGACTCTATCGGCGTCGAATAAAAAAATATCACTACCTAAAGTACTAAAATGATAATGTTAGTTTTTTATGCCATTTTTTTTATAATCAAATACGAAAAAAAATTATAAACTCTTCGGCACTCCCTTTAGCTAACTCCACTGGTAACTTGAGATAAATGTCATTTGTCTCGTGACCAAACTCTCTCGAGAAAACTCTAATATCTCTCTTATTTTAACTAAATTATGTAAATTTTGAATTATTGACAACTTATTTGATTTTGGCTAATCTCTCTAAATTTTGAAGGGTGGACTACTCATTTTACCATTTGGCTTGATTACTCAATTAACTTTTTTTTAGGGTTGAAATTCACACAAATGGATGGTAAAAATGGTGAATTTGTGCGGCTATGAGCCCATATAGAGGTTCGGCCTCTATAATATAATTACTTGTGTTATATCTTTATGATATGATTAAGGTTCAGCTCTTTATTTGGGTTTTCCTTCCTTGTTCCATCTTAGTTTATGATCTAATTTGGTTATATTTTTATTTTTAAAATTTCTAGTGTTAAAAATGCATTAACAAATAAATGCAAAATTACTCTATATTTGCATCATTTTAACCAAAAAATGTAATAAACCGAGATTTAAAATTAAAATCTCTCCATATAAAAATTGATCACCTCTCGTTGATAATTTACCGAAACTCTATTTTTAAAATTATTTTACTTTATTTCTTATTAACCTTACCACTAGAGCTTGATACAAGTGATTATAACCACCAATATTGGTGATTTTAATGATAGTTGAACCAATTTGAAGTCAAACACCACTACTTGAAGTTGTAAAAAGTGAGTGGTGGTTTTCATTGTGGTTTTCAATGTGATTTCTCGATAGTTAAATATGACAAAAAAAATTTCTAAACTTCTCATTACTCCCTTTAGCGAGGTCTGGTCACTTGAGACTAATGTCCTGTGAGCCAACTCTCCCGAAAAATTTTTAACATATTTTTAGTTTGGCTAATCTCTGTGAATTTTGAATTATAAACTAATTAATTTACCATTTGACGCGATTACTCAATTAACTAGGCAAACGAAGAAATTGAGTCCAAACTACCCTGAGGAGAAATGTAAAACAAATTCGAGACCATACGACCACCAATAGATGAATCGTAGGAAAGCAAAACATCGTACAGAACAATAAGAGCAGATGATTTAGAGTGATGCATAATATGGTTTAGAGGGACGATTAAGAGAAATGAATACAACGTTATGCCCATATAGAGGTCCCGCCTCCCTGGATCAGTCACTCAAACCCCTCCCTACCTCACGGCACATCACATCAAGAATTTGATCGGGAAAATGAGAAATCGTCTGACCAAGCGGAATGGTGACACCGGGTAGAGCCTCAAGAGCAAGCACATGACATGCACTGTGGGGGCGAGACTTAGCTTCATGGGTAGCGTTATTATACAATACGTAACATTATAGAAATGCCACAAAAGCCAAAAGCCTTGTTCACGCAGCGTGTTAAGTTAAATTGACGTTTTTTGACCTTATTTCATCTCTCTGTCTCACATATTCATGAAAGATAGAAAAAAAAAACACCCCAACCTCAACCTCCTCAGCTATTTGAAATAGTATCATTTGCGATCTGAATATTTTCTTCAGTGCTCCAAGCTGACTCCCTCGTCCCTCCCTACTCTGAAGAGAAGACTAATATGTGAAGATGAGCATAAGATAAATTTGTCTACTCACTGGCGCGCGGCAGCCACAAATTCACCCAAGGCCCTAAGAGAAGAGCCCTTAACCTCCCCAGCACTCATCATGGCCGCTCCCATCTTTTTCCCAATCTCAACAGCCTTTCTCTTCATCTCCTCTCCTTTCCCCGTGTCCTCCATCACCACCTCAATGACCCTCTGCACCTTGTTGGCATCTAGCCCATTCTCGACACCCCTCGTCACCTCGATGCACACCCCCATCTCTTCCGCTAGCATCTTTGCATTGTAGGACTGTTCTGCCGCCATCGGCCATCCGATGATTGGGACCCCCTGGCTCAGGCTCTCCATCACCGAGTTCCACCCGCAGTGGCTCACGAACGCTCTCGTCGATCTGTGGGACAAGATCTCCGGTTGTGGCGCCCATGTCCTTACCTGCACAAAGAAAATCGTAAAATAAGCCGTTGATCATGCAAGGATTCAAAAGAGGTTCCACAAGCATAGCCTATGGTTTCCATCTCTAATAACACCATGAATGAGTCAAGAATTTTCATGGCGACTGCTTATCGTGCAGAACAGGCACAACCCTGCCTCTATATACACTCCAAACAACACGAGGCCTATTTGAAACGACATACCAGTAGGCCCTTATTGTTGGCGCTAACTCTTTCCTCGAAGCCTTCGGGAAGCCACTCCAACCGGAACTCGCCCTTGATGTCGAATCCAAGCGGTGGCCTGATAACCCAGACGAACGGCTTCCCGCTCGCCTCCAGTCCAGTTGCCAGTGCCATCATCTGGGAGGCGCTGATGGTGTTTTGAGATCCAAACGAGATGTAAAGGACAGAGTCGGGAGGGTGGGTGCTCAACCACTCGGTGCACTTCTCCGGCGAGATTCCGAGCTTCTTCCCGGCCCTCTCGGTGGAGACGGCGCCATGAGTGGAAGAGGCTGATCCGAATTTATCACCGAGCATGGAGGAGGGGATGAGGGGACCGATGGGCCATACGGGCAGCTTCAAGTAGTCCCTCATTAATTTGAAACCTAGGGGTTCGATTTCCTCCATGGAATTACATAGCCAGCCATCGCAGTTCAAAGAAAGTGAAATCTGAACTTGAAAGAACCTGCAAAAATATTCACTAGCCTTATTGGTTTTTCTCTTTCTTCCACTTGGGTGATAAATAATAATGTTAATAAAAAGAGAGACCAGTAATGTACTCATAATTCTGGGCATATCAAATATAATCAGAATTATATATTAAATAAATCATTTTATTAGTAATTATTAATACTAATTATGGGTATGATCAATTATGTTCTTTCAAAGAGATTATAATATAGGTTCGGACAACACTATTTCATTTATCAATATATTTTAGTAAAATTACTAAATTAAAAAATTAACAAAAATTACATAGTTGGTATAAAATAGTTTAATAAATTCATGATTTTATTGGAAATCTTTTAAAAAGTTCCTATAAAATCAGTTTGTTTTTGTAATTTACATTAAAACATTTAAGATGTGTATTTATAAAGTACATTTCGTCAATTTTTCTAAAAAATCATTTTAAAAAATAAAGTTGAAATTTAAAGAAAAATAAATAAAGTTAGGAAGATATATGGCGTGTAAAACTTCATGTTTTTTAAGATATTAGCAGACTCTCAAACTTAAAAGTCTTATTTATCCGTTACCTTCACTTTTTTCAAAATATCTTTTCCAACAACTAAATATCTAACTTCTAAACTTCACAATTTTGAACAATTTAGAAATACATTTTCATAGATTATTAAGTTAAGTTTGGATACTAAAATAAAATTTTGATAACGTTCAATTATATTATAATAAATAAGAAAATGGAACTTATGAAATACTTGGTATATCAAATAAATGTTTGGAAAGTTTATAATTTAAAATAAAAGAAATTAAAAATATAATGACCAAATTGGGATTTTAAAAAAGTTTAAAAGATAAAATAATAAATATTAAAAGTTATATTCAAAATATAATTTTAGAAAATTTAATAAACTAAATTAGAATAAGAAAAAGTATAAAAATCCGAAAATAAATTAAATATAAATGAAATAAGTGTAATAACGTAGTTTAATAGATAAGTAAAATGAAAGTTAAGAATTTGTAAATTGGATCAACAATCATATACACCATTTTATTTAATAAATATGACATTATTTAGTGAAAAAAAATGTACGTGGTTTATGTGTAAAATTTCTAAAAAAATCAATTAATATAAAATCGTTTACCAATATATTTACTCATAAAAAAATAAATTTAGAGTTGAGTCCCAATATTTTATTTAAACTTTTATTAGTATATTATTGTTTAGAATTATTATTAATTAATTTATAATAAATTAATTTAATTTTAGACTATAATTTTAATGATGTTAATAATAAATTCATAATTAGATTAAACAATTATAAAATTATATATTATATATAAATTTTATTGATAGGATGTTTAACTAATATGTTTTTTACTTCCAGAATTATGAGTTTCATGATATATCATTAATAATACAGATTATTAACCTAATATAACAAGTTGAAGTATTTTTCTAGTGTAAGGTATTAGCTTAAAATATTTTATAAAAATGTACTAATAAGAAATAAATAAAAAGCAACTTAACATAATAAAATATTTTCTAAAAGAATTATAAAATTAAATAATATGTAACTGAAATCCAGAAATAAAAATAATATAAGACAACCACATTTATCAAAAGAAAAAAAAATAAGAGGAAGGGGATTATTAAAGTTAGGAAGATATATGGTGTGTAAATAAACTTCATGTTTTTAAAGATATTAGTAGCCTCTCAAACTAAAAAGTCTTCTTTATCCCCTACCTTCCCTTGTCACTAAACTTCTCAAAACTGTTTTCCAACAACTAAACATCTAACCTCTAAACCTCACAATTTTGAATAATTTAGAGTAGTCTCTAAGCCATATTTCTCTACATGCCTTCACTTGTCATCGTAGGCGACCGTATCAGCACTAATGGGTCAAAGAACGCTACTCTCTATAAACCCAAAATGAGAGATCGACTTTTCCCATCTATTTTGGATACTCACAATTAAATAATGCTATTAAACATCCTACAAACTCATAGTCTGCACACTTTTTTTAAAGCAAAATTTCAATAACTTCCTATAAGTTTCCAATTTTCACTAATAATAGTAAAAATTGATTTTTAGCCAACCCAACCTCCATTAGGTACTTTCCTAGAGCCAAAATAAGAACACATGAGTTAGTTTTCATTAATTCAAGAATTTTTAGGGAAAATGTATAATTTTTTAAGAATTGATAAAATAAGGTTCAAATAACACACCAAAAAAATATGGAAAAATTATTGTTGGTAGATGAGAGATGTGTTTAGGGGCATATTAGAATTTATTGATGAGTTCAGGAAACATAATTTCATAAGTTATTAAATTTGGGTACCAAAAAATGTTCAAGTACACATTAAATAAGAAAATAGAACTTATGAAATAATTAATAACTCAATGAAATATTTGAAAAGTTTAGGGTTTAAAATAGAAGAAATTAAAAATGTAATAATTTAATTAGGATTTAAAAAGTTTAAAAAATAAAATAATAAATATTAAAAAGTTAGATCCAAAATATAATTTTAAGAAATTTAGTAAATTAATTTAGAATACGTATAAAGATTAAAAAATAAGGTAAACGTAAATGGAAAAAGTGTAATAATATATTGTGGTTTAATAGATAAGAAAAATGAGAGTTAAAAATTTGTAATTTGGGCGATGTACAACAATCAAATACACCATTTTATTTAATAAATATAAAATTATTTAGTTACCAAAAAATGTATATTATTTATGTGTAAAATCTTTAAAAAAATTAATTAATGTAAAATTACTTACTTAGAAACTAATACATATATTTACTTATAGAAAAATAAATATTAGATTGAAACCCAATATTTCATTTAAACTTTTATTAGTATATTATTGTTTAGAATTATTATTAATTAATTTATAATAAATTTATTTAATTTTAAACTATAATTTTAATGATGTGAATAATAAATTTATAATTAGATCAAACAGTTATAAAATTATATAGTGTGTAAATTTTATTGATGGGATGTTTAACTAATATATTTTTTACTTCAACAATGATGAGTTTCACATGATATATCATTAATAATACAAATTATTAACCTAATATAACAAGTTGAAATATTTTTCTAGTGTAAGGTATTAGTTTAAAATATTTTATAAAAATATACTAATAAGAAATAAATAAAAAGCAACGTAATATAATAAAATATTTTCTAAAAGAATTATAAAATTAAATAATATGTAACTCAAATTCAGAAATAAAAATAATATAACGCAACCACAGTTGTCAAAAGAAAAAAAAACAAGAGGAAGGGGATCTGGGATCAGTTATCTTATGGCGCACATGGACCACGGGTCTGTCCCGTCAGCAGCTCTTAGGAACGGCTGAAGCTGAGAGCGCTCAAAGCGGTGGTGTTGGGGGAACCCCGCCAGGGAAAACTCGTCGGAATCCGTCAACCGGTGAGGAAGGTGTTGCCAAAGAGAGATGTAAGCGAGGGTTCCATATGCACCACCTGCCCTCATTTCCCACACGACAATTAAATACCAAACAATTGATAACATATAACACAACGATCAATTGAGTATATTTTTAATTTTAAATGAGAAATTTAGTGCCGTACTTACCTTTAAACTTACTTTTTTTTTCTATATTAAACTTGTTAAAAATAAAATTAGATATTTAATAAAATAAAATAAAAAATTATTATAAGTTTATAAGTTTGTTAATATTATTATATTTATAATTAATAATTTTTAAATATATATATATGATTATTAAAATTAATAATAATTTCTCAAATAAAATTAAAATCAGTGTTTTCATGCTGTGAATTCATACGACGTTAAAACTTACTCGTATTATGTATGAATATAGAGAAAAAATACATAAATTATGATAATTATTTTGAGTGGTCTAATATCGAAAAAAATTATACTCAATTATTATATATTTGTTAAGTACGTATTTAAAATTATACAATTTAAAGAATATAAAAGTTGAATAAATGGGAGTTTTGAGTATATTATTATAAATTTGATAAAATAGATAATTATAACTAGTTTATAAAATTGAAAATATTTTGCTATTTATAATTTATAAATTTTAATTATATATTAGTATAATTTATAATTTTTTTAGAATATGAACTTACAATAATAATACTAATTATTTACAATTTTTTGCGCCAAAATTATCTAGAAAAATTGCATATTTAAAAAGTTAATTTTATTATTATTCCAATTATCTTTTATCTAGAAATTAATATATTATTAACCAGTATAAATTTGAATTTTATTTAAAAAATATTTTTTTTCTCAATTTTATTTAATGAAAAAATTATTTTATCCATCCCACCATCACCACATGTTTTTTTGGCTAATAGGACGAGATTCATACACATAATTTAGGTAGAAAGTTAATAAGTACAACGGATAAATACTAAATTATTTATTCTTAAAAATAAGAAGAAAAATTCTATCCCTCAAATATTAAATAATAAAGGAAGTATTCAGTGCATGAGACAACGCCATTAAATTATTTTGCAGTTGTCAGAAAATAACTTGACCCAGCAATGGGATCTGGGCATATGATCGGGAAAAAAAAAGAGTTTTAGACAATGAAGAAGAGAGAAAGAAACAACCCGGCATACCGGTGATGAAGGAAAAGCACTTGATCCCGAGCCTCCTGGCCATCTCCACAGACCACCCAAAGAGGACATCAAATACAATGCAGGTCGGCTTCTGCCCCTCGGTGGCTTCGATCTGCAGCAAGAGCTGCTCGAAGGGGCGGGCGAGGCTGGTGGATAAATTGAAGAGAAGGATAAGCTTATCCAAAGGAAGATTCTCGGTGTTCTCCATGCCGGGGGGCAGGTCGTGATCGGCGCTGCAGAAGGAGAGCTCAGCAAGACGGATGTCCCCGTTGCCTCCCGAGGCCGATAGGGTGGAGCGGAGGTATTGGACGTTTAAAGGGGTTGTGGCGAGGGTGATAGTGAAGTCCGTGTGACGGTGGAGGATCCTGGCAAGGGAGAGGAAGGGAATGAGGTGGCCATGGGCCATGAAAGGGAGCATCACTATGTGGCCGCCAGCAGCACCAGCGTTCTCTACTCTTGGGGTCATCTTCAGCGGCAGCCTAGACGTAAAGCGGACGAGGAAGACGGAGAAGCAGGTCGGATCTAGACACATAGAGTGTGCTTACTACTTGTAGACATATGTTACATTTGAGGGGAAAAGCGAACCCTAAGTCTGTAGAATCATAAAATTTTTAAAAAAATTCAAAGTAATATTTTTATTAAGAAATGGAAAGATATGTTATTGAATTAAAAGCACTTTCAACTTGCTTCAGTTTATACAAAGTGACGAATATGACATTAAAGATGGGTGGAATGCCCTTAAAAAAATAGTTATTGAAATTTAGTTGTCAGATATATCAATTTAAAGAGAAAGTAAGAGATACTATCATGGTTGAATGTAACTTATAGTTTAGAAAATCTTTTGACCAGTGTAGTTATATATTGTGCAATAAAACCATCAACATGATTTATAACCAATCATCATGTGTTGATTAGAGATGTGAAAACTAAGCTTCATTTATATTTTATATTTATAACAATATGATGTGAATTCGACTAAAAATACTGCGAATTCACAAGTCCAATCAACTGAACCTGCAATGGAGCTGAACAGTTCGTCACCAAATGAGATGAATAATCATTTGAATCTGCAAGAGGGCCCAATCACAAGATCAAGGGCTAAAATATTCAAAAAAGCTTTATATGGGCTGACTAAAGAGATTGCTGAATATTCAAATAGAAGCCCAAATGAAAATCCCAAGATGAGCCCAATAGAAGGTCCAGATTTAATTAATAAGGAGAGATTTATAAATATTAAATCTCTTAGGATAATATTAGGTAGTTAGATGAGATAAGGTTAGCTTATAACCATAATAGATTTTTTCCTCATTTTGTGGGTCATTCGGTTGTTTTCTGAGCCTATAAAAGGCATACTCCATAGCACTGGAGACGACACACACTTTGTAATTTATATCTTGTGAGGTTTTGTCTTCTTTCTATCTTGAAAGAGCTTTTGAACTTATCAGGTTTTTACCTGTGGCGTTCAAGCAATCAAGACTTATCACCCGGGGTTTTCTAAGAGTTTTTCTTATAGGATTTGGGTGTGGCGTCTACATATCTCATACCTTGTTTCTCACATAAACAAGGTATATTCCATCTTTTCGCACTTGCGTCGTGAAAGTCTTGGGATCGTTGCCATATTTGGTGTAGGGTGTCGTCAGCATATTGGCGAGGTTCGCATCAGTTGGTATCAGAGCACACGGTTGCACAGCAAATTCCATCCCATCTTTTTATGTAGTTTTTTTTTTATCTTCTCTACCTATTTCTATTCTCTATAAAAAAAATTATCATATTCTTCTATCTATCTTCTCTTTAGTAGGTTAAAAAAAAGAGAAAAAAAGCCAAAAAAAAATTTCGTGCAAAAAAAAAAGAAAGCAAAAAAAGTTTGTGCTAAAAAAAAAGAGCAAAAAAAAATTTCGTGAAAAAAAAGGCAAAAGAAAAAAAAAGTGGCACACAATTCTATCTTATATCTCATTCTTATTCTGCTCTAAGTCTATTACTTCATTTCTTCTCTATTTAAATTCTACTCTTATTTCGGAGTCTATTCATACCTCTCAATTAAATTTTTTGGAATTACTTTTTGAAAACCTTTATTGATTTGTCTTGATTGTTTCTCAAGTTGAACTGCTTCATAAAAATGATTTGTTTTTAAAGTTTAATTCAGATTGAAAGAGGACATATGAGTGGAAAAAGGCAAGAGTGTTTTAAATCTTTAAGAAAAAGCCATTTGAGTGTTAAACAGGAGTGTTTGAGAGAAACATGTGAGGGAGAGTTGCGAGGTTCTTTTGTTTCTAACAATTGGCAAGATTACAATTTCCAACAAAGAGGAAACACATGGAAAGAAGCCAGTTTCCCTCAACCCGTTCAAAATCTAGATTGGAAAGCCATGACGAAACAAGTTGTAAAGTCTAGATTTGAGCCACTTCACACGCGAATGGATCACTTGAAGGAAGGTCTGAGACGTCGTTCACATCAACATACTTCCATTGAACAACAATCTTGGGACTTTCAATCTAGGCGTTTCGATACTCAAGAACTCGAGGAATTTGAAGATCTTCGAGTTAATTGTGATAGTGCCAGGCACGATTACATCAATCAATGTACTCCAAGTGAAAGGCCATGGATTGATGACGTCATGGACAACCAACGTGAGAATCTATTTCATACTCGTTGTTCTATAAAAAATAGAGTTTGTTTTGTTATCATAGATGGGGAAAGCTGCACTAACTTTGCTAGCACCGAGCTTGTGGAGAAGTTGGCATTACATGCAACGAAGCATCCAAAGCCATATCCAATTCAAAGGCTGAGTGATCAACCCAAACTCGAGGTAACCCAACAGGTGATAGTGTCTTTCTCTATTGGGAAATATCAGGATGAAATATTATGTGATGTAGTACCAATGCATGCATGTCATATTTTATTGGGAGAACCTTGAAGTTAGATCGTCACGTTACATATGATAGATTAATAGATAGGTACTCATTCGTGATGAATAATAGATCAATATCTCTTGTACCTCTTACTTTACAACAAGTTTTTCAGGATCAGTTGAAAAGGAAAAAGGCAAATAAAAAGAAAATAGAAGAAAAACAAGAAGAGAGAAAAGCCAAAATTGAAGAGAAAAAAGGCAACAGTGAAAAAGATGAGAGAAAAGCCAAAATTGAAGATGAAGAGAGAAAAGGCAAGGTTGAAAAAGAAAAGAGAAAAGCCATAACACAAAGAAAAGAGAGTAAAAACAATTTTATGGAGAGAAAAAGTGAGATAAAGAGAGATATAATTTTTGATCAAATCATTACAGTACTTATGTACAAGGATTTATATTTTACTAATCATATTGTCGGATATTTGCCGAGCATTAGTATATCTCTTATGCAGGAATTCAAGAATGTCATTCCTATGGAGAAAACTCCTGGTTTGCAACCTGATCGAGAAATCAAGTATCAAATTCAACACCAAATTCTAAATTTCAAGAAGCTAGGATATGCACCGGATAACATGAATTCAGGTATTGTGCAAATGCCTAAGAAAAACAAAATTTGGCGAAAGTGTGTTGATTTTCGAATCATCAACCGTATGAAGGTAATTAATCTTAAATCTATTCCTCATGTAAATATTATGGTAGATGAGATGTATGAAAACTATTTCTTTTCAAAATTTAATCACAAGAGTGAATATTCTGAAATTCGAATGAAAGCTAATTATAGATTAAAAACTGCATTAAAGGTAAAACATGATTTATATGAATGGTTGGCTATGATTTTTAGTTTGACTAATGCATACAACATTTTTATGAGGTTAATAACTTATATCATGCCTGCTTTTATTAAAAACTTTGTTGCCATATATTTTGATAAAATTATAATATACAACAATTACTTAGATAAACATGAAGGATGTTTAAAAATTGTCTTGCAAGCTTTTAGGAAATATCAGTTGTTTTTCGAATTGAAGAATTGCCTATTGTATTTGGGTAAACTTGTATTTCCTGGATATGTTATAAGTTTTGAAGGGATTGCCATTGACAAGACAATTAAGGTAATTCAAGATTGGCAAACACCATATTTGGTAAGTCAGGAAAAAAGATCAATTGCATATTATAATGAAAAGTTCAGCAGAGTAGCCCTCAAGCTGAATGAGTGTCATGCAAGGTGGGTGAATTTCATCAAAATATTTCCTTATGTGATCAAGTGTAAGCAAGGTATAAAAAATGTAGTTGCTGATAAATTATCTAGAAGGTACAGCTTGCTTACAATCACTAATACTAAATTGCTTAGTTTTTCTTGGAATACTTTGTTTGATACAAAATTTCTATTTTTAACTACATGTTTACCACATGTTATGTTTGCTTATAATTGTTATATTTATTTAGTGACTATGTTATCACCATTGGAAATTATCCATGGTTTTAATCCATTGGATAGAAAACAACAGACTCAAGAAAATATTAATCTTTACAACAAGAGTTTCATGAAAGCTATTTTTGATCCAGGGATTTGGGTTAGTTTACATATAAGGAATGAAATGTTTAAGGATAGAAAACTATTAAAATTTCTTAGATTAGAAAGATCATTTAAAATGTTAAAATGCATTAATAATAATGTTTACAAGCTAGAGTTGCCTGGTGAGTATAGTGTTAATGAAAGCTTCAATGTTACTAATTTAATGCCCTTTGATGTAGGTGACGAAGAAACAGAAGATTTGAGGACAAATCATTTTCAAGAGGGGGAGAATGATGTGAATCCGACTAAAGAGACTGCGAATTCACAAGTCCAATCAACCGAACCTGCAATGGGGCTGAACAGTTCGTCACCAAATGAGATGAATAATCATTTGAGTCTGCAAGAGGGCCCAATCACAAGGTCAAGGGCTAAAATATTCAAAGAAGCTTTATATGGGCTGACTAAAGAGATTGCTGAATATTCAAATAGAAGCCCAAATGAAGATCCCAAGATGAGCCCAATAGAAGGTCCAGATTTAATTAATAAGGAGAGATTTATAAATATTAAATCTCTTAGGATAATATTAGGTAGCTAGATGAGATAAGGTTAGCTTATAACCATAATAGATTTTTTCCTCATTTTGTGGGTCATTCGGTTGTTTTCTGAGCCTATAAAAGGCATACTCCATAGCACTGGAGACGACACACACTTTGTAATTTATATCTTGTGAGGTTTTGTCTTCTTTCTATCTTGAAAGAGCTTTTGAACTTATCAGGTTTTTACCTGTGGCGTTCAAGCAATCAAGACTTATCACCCGGGGTTTTCTAAGAGTTCTTCTTAGAGGATTTGGGTGTGGCGTCTACATATCTCATACCTTGTTTCTCACATAAACAAGGTATATTCCATCTTTTCGCACTTGCGTCATGAAAGTCTTGGGATCGTTGCCATATTTGGTGTAGGGTGTCGTCAGCATATTGGCGAGGTTCGCATCACAATAACCTATGCCATAGATGAAAATATGATAAATTTTATGTTTAAAACAAGTATATTAAAGAAATACGAAGAAAATTAGTTATGAGTGGGATGATGGAGAACTTGAAAATATGAATTAATTCGAAAAAAGTGAGTATGTATATTAATTAGAAAAATAGTGATTTCGAAAAAAAAATTTAAAATTTTATGAGAAAATGTGAGTGAGCAAGTAGAGTGAACTTTTATTGTAAAAGGTAACTCACTCCCACCTCTAAATGTTATGGTCATTCTCCCAGTGTCTTTCTCCCCAGCCTCCTCATTTTTGCTAGAAACCGTAATTTATGAAATGTAACCCACTTCCACATCTGGTCACCACTCTAGTAGACATCTATGTCAAAAGAACTTCATCCCCCTATTTTAGCTCTCACAAGCCTTGTCTAACCTCCCATAATACAACTTTCATCTGATACGAGTCGATTTCCGACAATAGGTCTATTTTGTAACTTCCAATTACGACCATTCGTGGTTAAAATTTGCCTACCTCTAGTGACCACCACGCAACAAATTGTCTAGTCCTTAGCTTCATTTCACCTTCTCTTCGACCACATGTGGTACCTTCTCTATCAAGTATTTTTTACAAACCCTCTAGTAACTCAGTATGGGGCATTTTTGGATAATGACCACATTTGGTCAAATTTTAATGAGAGTAAGACCCAAAACTCCTTCTAGAGCTTTTATGAGATCAATAAAAGTATTTGAGAGTGAATTTGTAAAATTTAAGGTTAGTTGGAGTTATTTTCAAAGTTAATGGGATTAAAGTGCATACTTTAAAAAGTTTAGGGGCTAATTTACAAAAATGAGAAAACTTGGGAAATAGTCCATAAGAGAAAATCTAAGAGGATAAGAGGTCATTTCGAGACAAATGGGGAGGACAAATAATTTTTAGAAGTTTATGGATAAAATAATAATTTTTGGTAAATAAAGAGTAAAATTGTCATTTTTGTATAAGAGGGGCAAATTATCATTTTTTGGAAAATGGGAGGCAAAATGATGAGTTTGGATGAATAATGGATAAAATGGTAATTTTTGCATAAAATGGGTAATATAGTAATTTTTTCATAAAAGGGGAATAATATTTTTTGCATAAAAATAAGGAAAGGGATCATTTTACACCATAATATTTAGAATGGTTAATTTTGATAAATGTTGGGTGAAAATAATAATTTTGGAAAATTAAAGGAGTAAAAATGGAAGTTTTGCAAGAAAATGACAAAATAGTAATTTTGCAAATGTGAGGGTTTTAGTGTGATTTTTGGAGAATAATGACCTAAGGATCATTTTGATAAGTTTTAAGGAAATTTCACTATCTGAATATGAACAGGTAAATGTTAGTGAAAAAGTGTTTCTCAATGCACAAATAGGGCGAACTATACATTAGGGGTAAAATCGTAATTATGAGAAATTATAGGGTAGTATAAAATATATTGTTATAGGCCAACTCTCAAGAGTTTTGGATATTATAATAATGTTTATATATTTTTTGTATGAACATATACACTTAAATAATAATCATTCAAGTGGAGCACAAAGACTTTAAGTACTTTTAGGATGGACAGGCCCTAAATAATGAGACTGTGGTTTCTAACTTTGGGTCTGATTGTACCAATGTAGTTAATACTTCTCATTTTATAAAATTGTAATATGAATATTTTGGAAAATTTTTAAGAAAAATATAGAAAATCTGATATGGAGGCTTTTATCAAAAGACAGAAATATCTCAAACGGTTTTTAAAAGTGAGCTGAGACTCAATAGCCTAGAATAGATAGGTGTGAACCCAAGTTTTTAAAAATGGGTAAGAATCCGACCCTTTAAAACGCTTATTAAATGGGCATATGACCCATATTTACAAAAAAAAAATCTTATGAAAAAGGCTAATACCCATGTTTAGAAAAAGGGCAAAGGCTCATGTTTATGAAAAAGGGAAAATATTCATATTTATAAAAGAGAGTTAAGTCCAATGTTAATGAAAAATAACTAATGATCATGTATATGAAAAGGGTTAATGCACATATTTATAAAATGGCTAATGTCACTATTTATTAAAGGGACATAAGAGTCAATGGTTATAAAATGTGCTAAGCCCATGTTTTTAAAATGACTTACACCACTATTTATGAAATGGGAATAAAGCCTAATGGTTATGAAAGGGGCTAAGGCTCATACTTATATAATGAATTATGTCACTATTTATGAAAGGGGATAAAACACATATTTATAAAATGGTTTTGAGCACTATTTATGAAAGGGACAAGTACCATGTTTATAAAATGACTTAGGTCACTATTTATGAAAAGGGTATAATGCCCATAGGGTAGTTTAAAAATGGGATGGGACCCATGATTTAGGAAATAGGTTGAAGACCCAAATAATTTATGTGAAATAGGCTAAGGCTTACAATGTAAAAATAAATTTAAGACTTAATATGGGAATGAACATCGGTCCATGAAAATTTATGAAATAGAGAGATACGTCGACAAGTTTTAAGATTGGTGGCAACTTAACACTTTATGAAAAATGGTATATGTGTGTATTTTTTTTAAATAAGGAAATAGTGCTTGAAGGCTCTATGATGTTTTTATGCTTCCTCATAGAAAGATTGTAGATTGCCCATATAGCAAGCCAATCGTTCAATCTATATGATATCCTACATAACAATATTTGTATGATACTTGCATTGGGGTTATTGATAAGGGTGAGAAAATATGTTATAATATGTGAATGGTGATAAGGGGGAGATAGTAGCCACAACTGAGTATATTGATAAGGGTAAAAAATATGTTACTTACAAGGATGATGATAAGGGTGACACTTGTGATTCAGGGATGCATTGCATTATTATCATTGATTTGACAAATTCTCGTATGATCCATTTCTCTTTGCGAAAATTTGGTATGATTTGCACATCATTGATTTGAGACTTGACAAATACTTGTACGAGCCTTGCCTTTTAAGAGTTTTCAATCACATTGCATTTGATAAGTGAGAATAGAGAAATTGTATGTGAGTGAACTCGATACAAATAAGATATCCATTGGAAAATGAAAAGTAATAACGAGTGTGCATTAGTGGATACCACTTAGTTAGTTGGTATGGAAGAAGGATTACTGACCAACGAAGTGAATAACATATAATAATGACTTGAATTGATATACTGATGATGGGTCAGTGACAAACCACCATTGACAACAAGTATTTCAAAATACCCCATGCACAAAAAATTTCCATTTAGTATCACATGCTTTCCACAATGTTTCAAATGTTTGTAAACTTGTTACTTACATTTATGAAAATTTTAATTTTTATTGAAAATGTATGTATTTTATATTATGAGCATTCTATCATGTCAGTCCTACAATAGTGAATGTACCCACTATTATATTATCGAGGGGATGTGGCATGTTGTTATTGGACCCCGACCCGGAAAATTAGGTTAGGATGTGACAACTTAAGTGGTATCAAAGCCCAGTTTTTAAAACATGCAATTTTTTTAAAAGAAGTATTGGGAAACTTGACAAAGTAGGGGAAAATATTGTTAGGAAAGCTTTGTTTATAACATGAAAACTTCCTTATGGGAAGTAAGTAATTAAATATACTAATAAGGAATAAAGCTTTTGTAGAAATGGCACCTAGGAGAGGAGTCTGGCATAACCAACCAACTTCTAAGCAACAAATCCATGAGGACCATGATATGGAGTTGGTGGGCTATCCGACTAAAGGAGTCGAAAGACATATAGTCAGAGCAAAGCCATGAGTGTCACTATGGTGGGTACCTTCACCACAGTGAAACTAGAGGGACCAAGGCTTCCGATAAAACTCATATGTATTTTGTAGTGGAAATTTGAAACTTTTCTTTAAATCATCGCATTTGAGCCCAAAATAATTTACATAAATATCCTAGAAAATATAGAAAAGTGATCAGAAACATAATTAAATCTTTGTAGGCAAGTTAAAAGGGCTACCTTAAACGATGATCATCTCGAGGAGGTTCTTCCACTTCTGTCTCTAGCCTCACTAACTTTTACCTACAACATGAAGTATGTTAATATGACAACACTTGAACAGTCTATGGATACACTTCAAGGGATATGGTCTAGTCTGATTATCGATGTAGGAAATGGGTGAGACCCATGGTTGAAAATGGTGAGCTAGATCTAGTTCTGTGTAATTGGGCCTAAGGCCACAATTTTGGAAAGTGAAGTGGGTAAAATGCCATGTTTTGAAAACTCGTACAAGTGGGCCCAATGCTAATGGAAAATATGTCCAAACCCGTAAATAAGTTCTAATTTAAGAGACTATTAAAATTATTATAATTTGATAATATTTGCTGAAGTTGCTAAGTCAAAGCCAGGTCACGGCTTGTTGGGCTAGCAACGTAAAGATAAAGGTCTTAAATCAAAAAATTATTTTATGTGATTACAATCATGCAAAACCAAAAAGACACGGGGTAGTATTGGTTTTATGGGCTATTGGACAACAAGGTTGGCACAAGGGTAGTTATGCTATTCTAGTATGTATTGAAGCTCTAGAAGCTTCATGCGCATTGAGACCAAGAAAGAAGGGGGAGAGGTCTCATCCCTCAATAGTGGACAGAAGAATCCATGATGTTTGGGGGTTCAACAATGGTGCTTACACAAACAATGTGGTGGAGGTTATGAACTCCACAAATAGGGACAAATAGTTTAAAAGGATGTGAGATCAAGATTGGAGGAATCAAACTAGAGGCTGATTTGATCCCATTATATAAACTTCGCACTTTTGAGTTAAGGAAAACTAGGAAAAGAACCGATCAAACCGAGTAAGAAAACCGAGCCAGTTTACAAACCCGATAATATGGGAACAAGCAATTTGGAAATTTACAACTTCCGGGTGATTCAAAGGGTTCATTAAACCTTGGAAAAGAAACTTAAGACAAAATAAAAGATAAAAACCAAATTGGTTCATGTGAACGAGATTCCATAAGAACTTTGAAGTTAAGCGTGCTTACTCAAGAGTAGTCAAAAATTTTTATGCGAATCGTACGCCTTCTCATAAATGACCATAAATTAATATATATTTAATTATTGTAATTAATACTAATAATTTAATACCTAAATTAAATTATTGAAATTAATACCAATAATTTATGTCAATATTAATACTATTAATAAATCTCTTCCATTTAATACACGATTTTACACCTATATAAAGAGGTCATCCCTATTAATTCTCCTCACACCTGAACACTTCTCTCTCTCTACTGCTCCATTTCCCGATGAAGCTCGAACCAGAGTTTCGACTTAAATATTTTTCTTAACCTCGGAAGGAGAGGTCGAGCTATTTAGAACCAAGGAGAAGATAGCTATCTAATAGCAAACTACAGTCAATCTGAGAATCGCTAGAGAAGCGCTGGCATGATGGAACAGTGAAACAGCTCCGGCGGACCGAAGCTGCCCTATTTCAACGAAGTTGAAATCAGCCATTTCGAGCTCTTCTCAGACCAAACCAAGCCCTCCCAACACTTCCTCAGCCCTCCCACGGCCGAATTAGGACTTAAAGGTAAGCCAATTCAACTACCCTCTGTAATTTCTAGTCGGTGCTAGAGAGAGAACCGACAGAATTTCAATGATGAAATTCTAACTCAATTCGGCATCAATTGATGCGGTTCTTGATTCTAGGATGATCCTCAAGATGAGAGCTATCTGCCCATATCGAAAGCTCGGACCGTCGTGCACTCACCGGTGAGAAATCGAAGCTTTCTCTTTATACAATCTATTTTTGGGCGAAGTTCCGTTTAAGCTCGTTCTAGCGTTAAAATCTATGATTCCAAGTTCCTTAAAATTGTATGAACATGTAGAAACTCAATTTCAACCATTAGAGGTGTTTGTTCGGTCAATTTGATGAAATCAAATTCAGCAGTGTTGAAGAGTTGAAATTAGGGAAAAAATTGGGGATTTTTGTAATTCGAAGGACCAAAATGAAATTTTATGAAATTGAGGGCCAATTGGGCATGAAAATAATGTTGGAGGATCAATTGAGAAATTTTGGAATTTTTGGGGCAAAACTTACCATTTTTGTAAAGGAAGGGCAAAATGGTAATTTTGGAAAAGTTGGAGGACCAAATTGGAAATTTGATAAATTAATCCCATTTTTAGTGAAATGGAATAAATTAAGGTCGTATGATAAATTTTAGAAGTTTCGGGACTCAATTTGAGGAAAAATCGGCACTTGGGACTTAAAGTTAAAGAGAAATAACTTTAGGGACCTAATTACAAATAAATGAAAGTTTGACTTTCTCATTCATTTGGAATGAATGAAGGCGATTAGGCCGAAGGATAATGAACCGAGATGTTCATATCGTGTAGGAACACGAAGTACCAGGAATGCCAGCAAGGACAAGCTCGCGTGAATACATAGAATCGGTCTAGTGGAATTCATGGCATGAACGGGTGAGTGGGTTTACTAATATCATACCCGGTTGGGATGATGAGTACAACTTAAAATTTTAAAACCACTTATCGGTTGTGAGTGAAAATTTTATATCATACCCAGTTGGGAATGATAAGTAACTCGATATGAAAACCCACTATTTAGTGGTATTTTAAACATCACTACTTAGAAGAAGTGATGTGAAAATCATGTGGAAAAACTATTTACCGGTTGTAAGTAGATCATACCTGGTTGGTATGATGAGACTTCCTCGAAGGAAGTTGAAAACTCGTTCATCAGTTATGAATGGAGGTGTCCTTATACCAGATGGTATAATGGATAGAGAAAACATATGTTTTGTCGGAAGTGCTCTCCACTGACTATGTGCCAATGCTTAAACAATTTGGAAAACCTTCTCGATGGGAGCTCGAATAGCTCTGATAGGCCGGGTGCCTCAGTTTTGGAACTTGGGGGCTAAATGCCTGATTTTGAAAATCTCATACAGTGGGCCCAAGGCCAGTTGGCACGAGCAGGAGCTCGTTAACGAACATGATATATGTGCCATAAAACTTAATAAGTGAATTGTTTGACCATGGTACCAAGATAGGACTGACATGCTCAGTCAACTAGCGGCAGTGCGACATGACAAGTCGACGGATCAGTCAAGACAAACAACTGTGAGTTGAGTTGAGAGTCGGGGCCGTTGGACCTGTGGCACCACAGATTACATGGCAATATGAGAAAATATTATTTGTGCATGCACTGTGAGTACGAGATCATCAAGACCCCCATGAGTGGTAGTGATGTATCCTAAGGGCACTAGACGACCTGGTGGCTATAAGGGCAGTTCGTCGTTCCAGGTGTTTATGCGAAATTTGAAGTAGCACCAAGCGCATGAGACCAGGGTGGGGACAGGATGAGGTCTCTATCCTCATACGGACACGAAGAAGTGATTTCGGGATTGTGGGTCGGATGTCATGTACATCCACTCATTTCCAGGGTAGAAGTGGTCGTACTTCTATCCGGGTGGCAGGAAAAGTCGCTCTGAAACCACTAGCGGGTTCAGTAGTAATACTGACTTGCGAATGTGTGTAACTTTCATGATGAATGATGTGTGTTGGGTGATGACACACCATGGTAAATAAGAAATGGTGGAAAACTTCAAATTTTTAAATGAAGAGATTTTTGCAAAAGAAGGAGTCTGGCACACTACATATAAATATTTTTCTTAAAAGTCAAAAGTTTTTAAAAACCCATTTACTGAATAGTCGTACTCACCCCCTCCCTTATATCCTTTTCAAGAAATCTCAGAAAGCCTCCCCTTAAAGACCGTCAATTAAGATGCCTGTAAGACAGGTATGTAAAGTTTTAAATTTCATGCAGTTTTGATTATACTATTCCAGGAAAATGTGCAGGTTAAAGAATGCCTTACTCTTTATGATTTACAATAAGGGGAAATCTTTTAATAAATCGGAAGAGTAGTGGGTTGATCATGGGGATCCGACCAAACCGGGTCGGGGCGTGACACATTACCTCTAAGGGGGGTAGAAATAATATTGGGAATGGATTGGATAAGTACCCATCAAGCTAAGATGGAATGTGAGAAGAATATAGTATCCTTTTGCACTCCCAAAACCTTTGGACTGAAATTTTAAGGAGACATGAAGAAGGTGGAAGTGCAAATGGTGTCCCACATAAGAGCTCAAAAGATGATACAGAAATGTTGTAAGGCTTTTCTGGCAATGGTCATCAACAAAAAGTTTGAGGAGAAGGGACTCGAAGGCATTCTAGTAGTTAAACACTACCTAGAAGAATTACCCGGATTACCCCCAAGCTGACAATTGGAGTTTACTATAGATATTATTCTAGGAACAAGCCCCATATCTCAAGCCCCTTATCGCATGGCTCCAGTAGAACTAAAGGAATTGAATGAGCAACTAGACAAATTGTTAGGGGAAGGACTTCATACGCCCTAGCCAGTCTCCATGGGGTGCACCAGTCATATTTGTAAAGAAAAATGGGAGCATGAGACTATGCATAGATTATAGGAAGTTGAACTAGGTCACCATAAAGAATATCCACTTCTACAGATCAATGACCTGTTTGACCAACTAAAAGGAGTAGCCTACTTCTTCAAGATAGACCTTCGGTCAGGATACCACCAACTCAGGATACAAGAAGAGGATATTCCTAAAACCGCATTTCGGTCCCGATACGAACATTATAAGTTTAGGGTGATGCCTTTTGGCTTG
Source organism: Trapa incisa (assembly GCA_030064435.1). Taxonomy (NCBI): domain Eukaryota; kingdom Viridiplantae; phylum Streptophyta; class Magnoliopsida; order Myrtales; family Lythraceae; genus Trapa; species Trapa incisa. The sequence goes on from CM057765.1 coordinate 6,038,704, forward strand.
ACAAATGCCCCTACAGCCTTTATAAATTTAATGAACCAAGTGTTCCAGCTACACTTGGACAAGTTTGTGATAATATTTGTAGACAACATTCTTATATACTCACGAATTAGGCTATAGCACGAAAAATATCTAGCAATTACCTTGGAGATACTACGGGAAAATCGCTTATATGCAAAACTTTCTAAGTGTGAGTTTTAGTTAGAGGAGTTAGGGTTCTTAGGGCACATAAGGCAGATATCCCTGATTTATCCAAGGTTGAAGATGCCATGTTTAACTTGGGTTGATGGGAGTTGACTTGAGTTTGCCCAATTCCATTTTTTTCAAAATTCTATTTATTTAAATAATTGACCTAAAATGTCAAAATATAATATTTGGGTATTTTCAAGGAATTTTTCGAGTTTATATTGTGCCAAAATTATAATTCAAACCATGTCAAAAGTTTTTGCTTATATACTTTTACTCAATGTTTTTGCTTGTATTTCAATCGCGTTTTCTGATGTTACACTCAAACCATGTCAAAATTATAATTCAAACCATGTCAAAAGTTTTTGCTTATATACTTTTACTCAATGTTTTTGCTTGTATTTCAATCGCGTTTTCTGATGTTACACTCACAATGGATTTTATGATCATGAATTCACTTAAATCATTTATTCTTAACTAAGATTCCAATAATGAGTATAAACATCATTAAGTGTCATCTTCAATTGTACCACCCACGTCTCATCTTCTCGGTGCAACATTTTGACTCTACTATCGTTGTTGTTATCAACGCTCCACTCCTTAAATGGTCTAGTTATTAAAAAAATTTATCATTTGTTGTGTAAGTTTGTTGTCATATAATTTATTTAATTTTTAATTAAAAAACTTTTATTTAGGAGAAATATAATATATTTAGGTTCAATCCACTCATAATAATTCACAATCAAGTCATTGGTGCCCTTTCCATTTTAGGCCCTCATCTAGCCCATGGGTGGCACATCTCAATCACACCCCATTTTAGGTCCTGATGGAGCCCATGGAACGTGCATATCAATTACACTATCCAACACACACTTCAGTGCTATTTCACGCTACGTATAGTTCTAGTAACAGTTTTTGGTAATTCAACCTATTAATATACATACAATTGGGTCTTCCAATAACATATTGTACACATTTATCATAAAATTTACATCTTCCTAGAGCACGTATATCTTATAGAGTTAATACCATTATCACACCAATTGAATTGATAACGGGACATATTTACTCATAATCTCATGTCTCATTTTAACTACTACACACATCTTATTTTTTTATTAATAATATTTACACCCACTAGGAGTTGAAGTTCAAGTTCGCTTTTCCCCTCAAATGTAACATATGTCTAGAAGTACGAAGCCCCAAAGTAAGCACACACTCTGAGTCTAGATCCGACCTGCTTCTCCCTCTTCCTCATCCGCTTTACGTCTAGGCTGCCGCTGAAGATGACCCCAAGAGTAGAGAACGCCGGTGCTGCTAGCGGCCACATAGTGATGCTCCCTTTCATGGCCCACGGCCACCTCATTCCCTTCCTCTCCCTTGCCAGGATCCTCCACCGTCACACGGACTTCACTATCACCCTCGCCACAACCCCTTTAAACGTCCAATACCTCCGCTCCACCGTATCGGCCTCGGGAGGCAACGGGGACATCCGCCTTGCTGAGCTCTCCTTCTCCAGCGCCGATCACGACCTGCCCCCCGGCATCGAGAACACCGAGAATCTTCCTTTGGATAAGCTTATCCCTCTTTTCAATTCATCCATCAGCCTCGCCCGCCCCTTCGAGCAGCTCTTGCTGGAGATCGAATCCACCGAGGGGCAGAAGCCTACCTGCATAGTATTTGATGTCTTCTTCGGGTGGTCTGTAGAGATGGCCAGGAGGCTCGGGATCAAGTGCTTTTCCTTCACCACCGGTACGCCTAATTTGGGTTCTTTCTTTCTTCTTCATTGTCCAATACACTTTTTTTCCCATCAAATGCCCAGAACCTATCTTGGGTCAAGTTACTTTCTGACAAGGGCAAAACACTTTAATCGCGTGTATCTCACTCTGCAGCTAACTTTGTCCTTTATTATTTAATATTTGAGGGATAACAATTTTCTTCTAACTTTTAAGAATAAATAATTTAGTATTTATCTCTCGTACCTATTAACTAACCTCTTACCTAAATGATGTGGATGAATCTCGTCCTATTAGCCAAAAAAACATATGTGGTCAGGTGGGATGGATAAAATAATTTTTTCATTAAATAAAATTGAGAGAAATATATTTTTTAAAATAAAATTTGAATTATATACCATCAATTGTTTGCTATTTAATTGTCCCATGGGAAATGAGGGTAGGTGGTGCGTATGGATCCCTCGCTTACATCTCTATTTGGCAACACCTTCCTCACCGGTTGACGGATTCCGACGAGTTTGCCCTGACGGGGTTCCCCCAGCACCACCGCTTTGAGCGCTCTCAGCTTCACCGGTTCCTAAGAGCTGCTGACGGGACAGACCCTTGGTCCAGGTGCGCCATAAGATAACTGATCCCCTTCCTCTTATTTTTTTTTCTTTTGATAAATGTGGTTGCTTTATATTATTTTTATTTCTGGATTTAAGTTACATATTATTTAATTTTATAATTCTTCTAGAAAATATTTTATTATGTTACGTTGCTTTTTATTTATTTCTTATTAGTGCATTTTTATAAAATGTTTTAAGCTAATACCTTATACTAAAAAAATACTTCAACTTGTTATATTAGGTTAATAATCTGTATTATTAATGATATGTCATGTGAGACTCATAATTCTTGAAGTAAAAAACATATTAGTTAAACATTCCATCAATAAAATTTACATATAGTATATAATTTTATAATTGTTTAATCTAATTATGAATTTATTATTAACATAATTAAAATTATAGTCTAAAATTAAATTAATTAATTATAAATTAATTAATAATAATTCTAAACAATAATATACTAATAAAAGTTTAAATAAAATATTGGATCTCAACTCTAAGTTTATTTTTTTATAAGTAAATATATTTGTAAGCAATTTTAAATTAATTGATTTTTTTTAGAAATTTTACACATAAACAACTTACATTTTTTGTCACTAAATAATTTCATATTTATTAAATAAAATGGTGTATATGATTGTTAGTCCAATTTATAAATTATTAATTTTTATTTTTCTTATCTATTAAACTACTTATTACACTTATTTTATTTATATTTAATTTATTTTCGGATTTTTATACTTTCTTTATTAAATTTTCTAAAATTACATTTTAAATATAACATTTTAATATTTATTATTTTATCTTTTAAACTTTTTTAAAATCTCAATTAGGTTATTATATTTTTAATTTCTTTTATTTTAAATTCTAAACTTTTCAAAAATTTAATTGATATACTAAATATTTCATAAGTTCTATTTTCTTATTTCTTATAATATAATTAAATATTTTCAAAATTTTATTTTGTTATCCAAACTTAATAACCCATGAAAATGTATTTTTTGAGCTCATCAATAAATTATAATGTTCTCCTAAATATCTATCATGTAACAATAAATTTTCGATATTTTTCAATCGGAGCAGCATTATTTTAATATTATTTTATCTATTTCTGAAAAATTATATATTTTTAATTAAAAATCTAAAACTAAAAAGAGATAAAATGATAAAATATTGATAAAAAATGTAGATAAAAAATGAAAACTAACTCATCCTTATTTTGGCTCTAGTAAAATATTTAATTGAGGTTCAGTTGGCTAAAAATTAATTTTTATTATTAAGTGAAAATTGAAAACTTATGGGAAGTATGCTTTAAAAAAAGTGTTCTTTTTATCTGGTGTTAATAAAAAAAGTGAATTATTATGAGTTTGTTGGATGTTTAATAACTTTATTTAATTATCGAGCATCTAAAATAGATTGAAAAATTCAATCTCTCATTTTGGGTTTAGAGAGAGTAGTTTTGGCTCTAGTAAAATATCTAATGGAGGTTGGGTTGGCTAAAAATCGATTTTTACTATTATTAGTGAAAATTGAAAACTCATGGGATGTATGCTTAAAAAAAAGTGTGCCCAAGACTTACTTTTTTATCTGGTGTAGATAAAGTGAGTTGTAATGAATTTGTGGGATATTTAATAGCTTTATTTAATTGTCGGGCATCCAAAATAGATGGGAAAATTCAGTCTCTCAATTTAGGTTAATTGAAGGTATGGAGAGAAATAAGACTTCGAGACAATTCTAAGTTCTTCAAAATTGTAAGGTTTAGAGGTTAGAGGTTTAGTGGTTGGAAAATACTTTTGAGAAGTTTAGTAACAAGTGAAAGTAGCCGATAAAGAAGATTTTTGAGTTTGAGAGGCTACTAATATCTTTAAAAACATGAAGTTTATTTACACACCATATATCTTCCTAACTTTAATGATCCCCTTCCTCTTGTTTTTTTTTCTTTTGACAACTGTGGTTGCGTTATATTATTTTTATTTCTGAATTTGAGTTACATATTATTTAATTTTATAATTCTTTTAGAAAATATTTTATTATATTACGTTGCTTTTTATTTATTTCTTATTAGTATATTTTTATAAAATATTTTAAACTAATACCTTACACTAGAAAAATATTTCAACTTGTTATATTAGGTTAATAATTTGTATTATTAATGATATATCATGTGAAACTCATCATTGTTGAAGTAAAAAATATATTAGTTAAACATCCCATCAATAAAATTTACACACTATATAATTTTATAACTGTTTGATCTAATTATAAATTTATTATTCACATCATTAAAATTATAGTTTAAAATTAAATAAATTTATTATAAATTAATTAATAATAATTCTAAACAATAATATACTAATAAAAGTTTAAATGAAATATTGGGTTTCAATCTAATATTTATTTTTCTATAAGTAAATATATGTATTAGTTTCTAAGTAAGTAATTTTACATTAATTAATTTTTTTAAAGATTTTACACATAAATAATATACATTTTTTGGTAACTAAATAATTTTATATTTATTAAATAAAATGGTGTATTTGATTGTTGTACATCGCCCAAATTACAAATTTTTAACTCTCATTTTTCTTATCTATTAAACCACAATATATTATTACACTTTTTCCATTTACGTTTACCTTATTTTTTAATCTTTATACGTATTCTAAATTAATTTACTAAATTTCTTAAAATTATATTTTGGATCTAACTTTTTAATATTTATTATTTTATTTTTTAAACTTTTTAAATCCTAATTAAATTATTACATTTTTAATTTCTTCTATTTTAAACCCTAAACTTTTCAAATATTTCATTGAGTTATTAATTATTTCATAAGTTCTATTTTCTTATTTAATGTGTACTTGAACATTTTTTGGTACCCAAATTTAATAACTTATGAAATTATGTTTTCTGAACTCATCAATAAATTCTAATATGCCCCTAAACACATCTCTCATCTACCAACAATAATTTTTCCATATTTTTTTGGTGTGTTATTTGAACCTTATTTTATCAATTCTTAAAAAATTATACATTTTCCCTAAAAATTCTTGAATTAATGAAAACTAACTCATGTGTTCTTATTTTGGCTCTAGGAAAGTACCTAATGGAGGTTGGGTTGGCTAAAAATCAATTTTTACTATTATTAGTGAAAATTGGAAACTTATAGGAAGTTATTGAAATTTTGCTTTAAAAAAAGTGTGCAGACTATGAGTTTGTAGGATGTTTAATAGCATTATTTAATTGTGAGTATCCAAAATAGATGGGAAAAGTCGATCTCTCATTTTGGGTTTATAGAGAGTAGCGTTCTTTGACCCATTAGTGCTGATACGGTCGCCTACGATGACAAGTGAAGGCATGTAGAGAAATATGGCTTAGAGACTACTCTAAATTATTCAAAATTGTGAGGTTTAGAGGTTAGATGTTTAGTTGTTGGAAAACAGTTTTGAGAAGTTTAGTGACAAGGGAAGGTAGGGGATAAAGAAGACTTTTTAGTTTGAGAGGCTACTAATATCTTTAAAAACATGAAGTTTATTTACACACCATATATCTTCCTAACTTTAATAATCCCCTTCCTCTTATTTTTTTTTCTTTTGATAAATGTGGTTGTCTTATATTATTTTTATTTCTGGATTTCAGTTACATATTATTTAATTTTATAATTCTTTTAGAAAATATTTTATTATGTTAAGTTGCTTTTTATTTATTTCTTATTAGTACATTTTTATAAAATATTTTAAGCTAATACCTTACACTAGAAAAATACTTCAACTTGTTATATTAGGTTAATAATCTGTATTATTAATGATATATCATGAAACTCATAATTCTGGAAGTAAAAAACATATTAGTTAAACATCCTATCAATAAAATTTATATATAATATATAATTTTATAATTGTTTAATCTAATTATGAATTTATTATTAACATCATTAAAATTATAGTCTAAAATTAAATTAATTTATTATAAATTAATTAATAATAATTCTAAACAATAATATACTAATAAAAGTTTAAATAAAATATTGGGACTCAACTCTAAATTTATTTTTTTATGAGTAAATATATTGGTAAACGATTTTATATTAATTGATTTTTTTAGAAATTTTACACATAAACCACGTACATTTTTTTTCACTAAATAATGTCATATTTATTAAATAAAATGGTGTATATGATTGTTGATCCAATTTACAAATTCTTAACTTTCATTTTACTTATCTATTAAACTACGTTATTACACTTATTTCATTTATATTTAATTTATTTTCGGATTTTTATACTTTTTCTTATTCTAATTTAGTTTATTAAATTTTCTAAAATTATATTTTGAATATAACTTTTAATATTTATTATTTTATCTTTTAAACTTTTTTAAAATCCCAATTTGGTCATTATATTTTTAATTTCTTTTATTTTAAATTATAAACTTTCCAAACATTTATTTGATATACCAAGTATTTCATAAGTTCCATTTTCTTATTTATTATAATATAATTGAACGTTATCAAAATTTTATTTTAGTATCCAAACTTAACTTAATAATCTATGAAAATGTATTTCTAAATTGTTCAAAATTGTGAAGTTTAGAAGTTAGATATTTAGTTGTTGGAAAAGATATTTTGAAAAAAGTGAAGGTAACGGATAAATAAGACTTTTAAGTTTGAGAGTCTGCTAATATCTTAAAAAACATGAAGTTTTACACGCCATATATCTTCCTAACTTTATTTATTTTTCTTTAAATTTCAACTTTATTTTTTAAAATGATTTTTTAGAAAAATTGACGAAATGTACTTTATAAATACACATCTTAAATGTTTTAATGTAAATTACAAAAACAAACTGATTTTATAGGAACTTTTTAAAAGATTTCCAATAAAATCATGAATTTATTAAACTATTTTATACCAACTATGTAATTTTTGTTAATTTTTTAATTTAGTAATTTTACTAAAATATATTGATAAATGAAATAGTGTTGTCCGAACCTATATTATAATCTCTTTGAAAGAACATAATTGATCATACCCATAATTAGTATTAATAATTACTAATAAAATGATTTATTTAATATATAATTCTGATTATATTTGATATGCCCAGAATTATGAGTACATTACTGGTCTCTCTTTTTATTAACATTATTATTTATCACCCAAGTGGAAGAAAGAGAAAAACCAATAAGGCTAGTGAATATTTTTGCAGGTTCTTTCAAGTTCAGATTTCACTTTCTTTGAACTGCGATGGCTGGCTATGTAATTCCATGGAGGAAATCGAACCCCTAGGTTTCAAATTAATGAGGGACTACTTGAAGCTGCCCGTATGGCCCATCGGTCCCCTCATCCCCTCCTCCATGCTCGGTGATAAATTCGGATCAGCCTCTTCCACTCATGGCGCCGTCTCCACCGAGAGGGCCGGGAAGAAGCTCGGAATCTCGCCGGAGAAGTGCACCGAGTGGTTGAGCACCCACCCTCCCGACTCTGTCCTTTACATCTCGTTTGGATCTCAAAACACCATCAGCGCCTCCCAGATGATGGCACTGGCAACTGGACTGGAGGCGAGCGGGAAGCCGTTCGTCTGGGTTATCAGGCCACCGCTTGGATTCGACATCAAGGGCGAGTTCCGGTTGGAGTGGCTTCCCGAAGGCTTCGAGGAAAGAGTTAGCGCCAACAATAAGGGCCTACTGGTATGTCGTTTCAAATAGGCCTCGTGTTGTTTGGAGTGTATATAGAGGCAGGGTTGTGCCTGTTCTGCACGATAAGCAGTCGCCATGAAAATTCTTGACTCATTCATGGTGTTATTAGAGATGGAAACCATAGGCTATGCTTGTGGAACCTCTTTTGAATCCTTGCATGATCAACGGCTTATTTTACGATTTTCTTTGTGCAGGTAAGGACATGGGCGCCACAACCGGAGATCTTGTCCCACAGATCGACGAGAGCGTTCGTGAGCCACTGCGGGTGGAACTCGGTGATGGAGAGCCTGAGCCAGGGGGTCCCAATCATCGGATGGCCGATGGCGGCAGAACAGTCCTACAATGCAAAGATGCTAGCGGAAGAGATGGGGGTGTGCATCGAGGTGACGAGGGGTGTCGAGAATGGGCTAGATGCCAACAAGGTGCAGAGGGTCATTGAGGTGGTGATGGAGGACACGGGGAAAGGAGAGGAGATGAAGAGAAAGGCTGTTGAGATTGGGAAAAAGATGGGAGCGGCCATGATGAGTGCTGGGGAGGTTAAGGGCTCTTCTCTTAGGGCCTTGGGTGAATTTGTGGCTGCCGCGCGCCAGTGAGTAGACAAATTTATCTTATGCTCATCTTCACATATTAGTCTTCTCTTCAGAGTAGGGAGGGACGAGGGAGTCAGCTTGGAGCACTGAAGAAAATATTCAGATCGCAAATGATACTATTTCAAATAGCTGAGGAGGTTGAGGTTGGGGTGTTTTTTTTTTCTATCTTTCATGAATATGTGAGACAGAGAGATGAAATAAGGTCAAAAAACGTCAATTTAACTTAACACGCTGCGTGAACAAGGCTTTTGGCTTTTGTGGCATTTCTATAATGTTACGTATTGTATAATAACGCTACCCATGAAGCTAAGTCTCGCCCCCACAGTGCATGTCATGTGCTTGCTCTTGAGGCTCTACCCGGTGTCACCATTCCGCTTGGTCAGACGATTTCTCATTTTCCCGATCAAATTCTTGATGTGATGTGCCGTGAGGTAGGGAGGGGTTTGAGTGACTGATCCAGGGAGGCGGGACCTCTATATGGGCATAACGTTGTATTCATTTCTCTTAATCGTCCCTCTAAACCATATTATGCATCACTCTAAATCATCTGCTCTTATTGTTCTGTACGATGTTTTGCTTTCCTACGATTCATCTATTGGTGGTCGTATGGTCTCGAATTTGTTTTACATTTCTCCTCAGGGTAGTTTGGACTCAATTTCTTCGTTTGCCTAGTTAATTGAGTAATCGCGTCAAATGGTAAATTAATTAGTTTATAATTCAAAATTCACAGAGATTAGCCAAACTAAAAATATGTTAAAAATTTTTCGGGAGAGTTGGCTCACAGGACATTAGTCTCAAGTGACCAGACCTCGCTAAAGGGAGTAATGAGAAGTTTAGAAATTTTTTTTGTCATATTTAACTATCGAGAAATCACATTGAAAACCACAATGAAAACCACCACTCACTTTTTACAACTTCAAGTAGTGGTGTTTGACTTCAAATTGGTTCAACTATCATTAAAATCACCAATATTGGTGGTTATAATCACTTGTATCAAGCTCTAGTGGTAAGGTTAATAAGAAATAAAGTAAAATAATTTTAAAAATAGAGTTTCGGTAAATTATCAACGAGAGGTGATCAATTTTTATATGGAGAGATTTTAATTTTAAATCTCGGTTTATTACATTTTTTGGTTAAAATGATGCAAATATAGAGTAATTTTGCATTTATTTGTTAATGCATTTTTAACACTAGAAATTTTAAAAATAAAAATATAACCAAATTAGATCATAAACTAAGATGGAACAAGGAAGGAAAACCCAAATAAAGAGCTGAACCTTAATCATATCATAAAGATATAACACAAGTAATTATATTATAGAGGCCGAACCTCTATATGGGCTCATAGCCGCACAAATTCACCATTTTTACCATCCATTTGTGTGAATTTCAACCCTAAAAAAAAGTTAATTGAGTAATCAAGCCAAATGGTAAAATGAGTAGTCCACCCTTCAAAATTTAGAGAGATTAGCCAAAATCAAATAAGTTGTCAATAATTCAAAATTTACATAATTTAGTTAAAATAAGAGAGATATTAGAGTTTTCTCGAGAGAGTTTGGTCACGAGACAAATGACATTTATCTCAAGTTACCAGTGGAGTTAGCTAAAGGGAGTGCCGAAGAGTTTATAATTTTTTTTCGTATTTGATTATAAAAAAAATGGCATAAAAAACTAACATTATCATTTTAGTACTTTAGGTAGTGATATTTTTTTATTCGACGCCGATAGAGTCACCATTGACATCAGATAAAGGTGAAGATAAAAGTTGATTTCAAAGTAGTTCAAGTACCATTAGAATCACCAACCTTGGTGGTTATAATCAATCGTACCAAGCTCTAGTAGTAAAGTTATCGAAAAATGGAGTGAGGTGATTTTAAAAGAGAATTTTGGTGAATTATTATGGCCAACTCTTATATGGGGAGATTTTAGTGTCAAATTATCATGGTTTCATGACATTTCTTGGTTAAAATGATGCACATATGACCAATTTTGTATTTATTTGTTATCACGACCGGTATTTAACACTAGAAAATTTAAAAATAAAAATATAACCAAATTGGACTAGAAACTAAGATGAAACAAGGAAGGAAAACTCAAATCAAGAGGTGAACATCAATCATATTAGAAATATATTACCCAAGCAAGGAAACTAAAATTTTTTGAAAAATCGATTTTGATTAGTTATGATAGAAATATGAGACTTAAATTACCGAGAGAATTCGAGAAGGCAAAGAGATAACTTTTTGGATTAAAAAATATTAGAATATTGCTCAGTGGGGTCATTCGACCCGACTCGACTCGTTGGTCATCCCTTTACCCGAGCCTCCTTTCCTCAACCACTCTATTGACCATCCAAGTTGCATGTCTTTAAAAAGAATAAACAAATTGATTTGATTTTTCACTAAATTGCACGTAACAAATCTTATAATTGAGTTGACAACTCCCATATTAGTCTCCACTTGAAATTAATTGAGTTATCTACTCTCCATAAAATCGAAATTCCCTCCCAAAGTAGAGAATGATCGTCTCGGATACACTCTACCCCTAAATGATCAATCCCAAAATTCTTCCTCACCCGACCACCAAATAATATGATTTTTATCTTTAAATATCTCTAATGTACTACTGTTAAGTTTTGTGATTGGTTCCCGAATCCACGAGGGTCGTTTTTCACTCTATTTCCGGATAGTGAAAATGTGTTATGTTTGTGACATTTCGAGGCTTACTTTTGCCATCTCTAGCCACCCCTCCGGGCGGCACCGGTGCCAAAAGATGGACATGCCTCTCATCTACCTCCCACAAGTGCCTTACCTTCAACAAGGCAACTTTTGATTGCCCCGAGTTGTTTTCTTATGAGGGGTCTATTCTGTTATATCTGACCGTAGTCGTTCGAGCCCAAAATTCTACCAGCACCGGCGACCCCCTGACCGGCCATCACCACATAACGATTCACCTATACGTTAACAACATTTCACCTACTCTTTGGCCCCTTGTGATACCTTATTTGATGAGTATTTTCGACCACACATTCCGTAGTTCAGTTTTAGCCCTTAACTTCTTCTACGGCACTTAGAAGATAAATGAAAGTACTGTTTAATATGAAGTTGGTTAGAGTGGTTTTCAAAATTTGCAAACCAAAATGTAAATTTTATAAACTTTGGACCTAGTTTGCAAAAAGTGGAGAACTTGTGAAAATATTAATAAGGGAAGCTTAATGGACTATTAAGTGATTTTAGAAAATAATAAAGTTGAAAATGTGATTTTTGAAATTTTAGGGACAAAACGGACAATTTGGTAAATAAAATGAAAATGGTAATATTTTTATAAATAGAGGGAAGATGATAATTTTTGCCTAAATAGGGTAAAGTGGTTTATTTTGAGAAATGATTTGTTAAAATAATATTTTTTAAAAAACTAAAAAGGTAAAAATGGAAGTTTTATAATAAAAGAGAAATAATAATTTTACAAGAGTAATTTAGTACCTACTCAATATTTTAAGTAAGTTTAGAGAAATTTTATAAATAAAAGAAAATTATAAAAAAACACTAAAAAAGAGTGTAATCAAGCAAACTATGTTATAATAGTAAATTTTTAATTATAAAAAATGTTATATACTGATGTTGACCCCTCTAAATAACTGTTATATAATGATATATATATATAATATTTATCACTCCTTAACCTCATTAATTTGTTATACCGATATAATAACTTTTATACACTAGAAATCTCAAATTAGTACTACTATTTTCAAAATATACTCAAAATTTAAACTTTTACCAACAAATTTTCAAACTACATAATGGTATTGGGGGACCGGTGGGGGCAAACTCGTCGGAATCCGTCAACAGGTGAGGAAGGTGTTGCCAAATAGAGAGGTAAGCGAGGGATCCATACGCACCACCTACCCTCATTTCCCATTGGACAATTAAAATGGCAAACAATTGATGGTATATAATTCAAATTTTATTTAAAAAATATTTTTCTCAATTTTATTTAATGAAAAAATTATTTTATCCATCCCACCTAACCGCATATGTTTTTTTGGCTAATAGAAGGACGAGATTCATCCACATCATTTAGGTAAGAGGTTAGTTAATAGGTACCACAGATAAATACTAAATTATTTATTTTTAAAAATTAGAAGAAAATTCTTATCCCTCAAATATTAAATAATAAAGGACGAAGTATTTAGCTGCAGAGTGACAGACGCGATTAAATTGTTTTGCCCTTGTCAGAAAATAACTTGACCCAAGATAGCTTCTGGGCATTTGATGGGAAAAAGAAGAGTATTGGACAATGAAAAAGAAAGAAAGAACCCAAATTAGGCGTACCTGTGGTGAAGGAAAAGCACTTGATCCCGAGCCTCCTGGTCATCTCTACAGACCACCCGAAGAAGACATCAAATACTATGCAGGTAGACTTCTGCCCCTCGGTGGCTTCGATCTCCAGCAAGAGCTGCTCGAAGGGGCGGGCGAGGCTGATGGATGAATTGAAAAGAGGGATAAGCTTATCCAAAGGAAGATTCTCGGTGTTCTCGATGCCGGGGTCAGGTCGTAATCGGCGCTGCAGAAGGAGAGCTCAGCAAGGCGGATGTCCCCGTTGCCTCCCGAAGGCCGATACAGTGGAGCGGAGGTATTGGTCGTTTAAGGGGGTTGTGTCGAGGGTGATAGTGAAGTCCGTGTGACTGTGGAGGATCCTGGCAAGGGAGAGGAAGGGTATGAGGTGGCCGTGGGCCATGAAAGGGAGCATCACTATGTGGCCGCCAGCAGCACCGGCGTTCTCTACTCTTGGGGTCATCTTCAGCGGCAGCCTAGAGGTAAAGCGGGTGAGGAAGACAGAGAAGCAGGTGGGATCTAGACTAAAGATTGTGCTTACTTTGGGGCTTCCTACTTGTATGTAGCCATGTGTTACATTCAGGGGAAAAGCGAACCCCAAGTCCCAAAAGATTGGTAAAGTCATAAAATTTTAAAAAAATTCAAAGTAATATTTTTATTAGAAAATGGAAAGATATGTTATTGAATTAAAAGCACTTTCAACTTGGTTGAGTTCATATAAAAGTGACGAATATGACATTAAAGATGGCTGAAATGTCCTTAAAAATGTAGTTATTGAAATTTAGTAGTCAAATATATTAATTTAAAGAGAAAGTAAGAGATAGTATTATGGTTGAATGTTCTATTATAGTGAATAACTTATAATTTAAAGAATTTTTTTATCAGAAGTATAGTTATATATTATGCAATAAAATCATCAAGATTATATTTAATACACTAATTTATAACCAATCATGTGTTGATTAGAGGTGTGAAAATTAGGTTTCATTTACCTTTTATATTTATAGCAATAACCTATCAAAAACAAAAACAACTATTAGTTTAAGTAAAAAGTTTGAGGTTTTTGTATATTTAAAAGTATGGTTAATAGTAAAATATAGATGGTGTAAAGTGTTGTGAGTAAGGAAGAGATGTGATGATTGAATATAAATGGAAGTAATATATTGGAAAGAGATAGCACTAGTGTAGTTATGATTCATATTTTAAGATAAGACAACTCTTAACCAAGTGAGAAGAAGATAAGGGATACTACGAGTGTAGATGCTTTTTGGAGATTGGGAAAATAGAAAAAATAGACTAATTGAACTTATGTTATAAATGAAAATATGATAAATTTAAAGATTAAGATAATTATATTAAAGATAATCAATAAATATATATGAGATAGAAATTGAAGTTTATGGACTTGATAATAACAAAGATAATAAAAAAGTATAACAAAAAAATACGAAGAAAAATAATAAAGAGCCGGATGATGGAAAACTTGAAAAGATGACCTAAATGGGAGAGAGTGAGTATCTAGATTAATTAGAAAAAGAGTGATTTGGAAAGAAAATTTTTAATATTTTATGAGAAAATATGTTAACAATATATTAATGTGTTTGTTCTATATATTTATTTTTTGAGTGATATAGAACCTATTATGCTCTCTCCTCTTAGCCTCCTCATTTTTGCTAGAAACGGTTATTGTTGATGAAAAGTAACCCACTCCCACTTCTAAGTACCACTCTCATAAACATCTATGCTAAAAGAATTTCATGCCTCTATTCTACCTCTCACAAACCCTATTTGACCTCCAACAATTTTCAACTGACACGAGTTTATTTCTCACAACGGATCTATTCTATATTCAGCCTATATTCAGAAACCACTTGACCAGCCACCACCACACAACAAGTTGTTTAGTCCTTAGCTTCATTTCACCTTCTTTCGAACCACCTGTGATATCTTCTCTAGTGAGTATTTTTCACAAACTCTATAATAACTCAATCTCAGATATTTTTAGAAAATAACCGAATTTGGTCAAATTTAATTGGGATAAGATTCAAAACTCCTTCTAAAAGCTATTATGAGATAAATGAAAGTGTTTGGGGGGTGTATTTGTGAAATTTGAAGTTAGTTAGAGTTATTTTCAAAATTTGTAGGATTAAAGTGCAAACTTTAAAAAGTTTGGGGGCTAGTTTGAAAAAATGGGAAAACTTGGGAAATGGTCCATAAGAGAAAATCTAAGAGGCTATGAGGTGATTTTGAGACAAATGAGGAGGAAAAAAAATAATTTTTAGGAGTTTATGGGTAAAATAGTAATTTTTAGTAAATAAAGAGTAAAATAGTCATTTTTGTATAAGAGTAGCAAAATGGTCATTTTTTGGAAAATGGATGGCAAAGTGGTGAGTTTGGATGGATAATGGGCAAAATAATAATTTTTGCATAAAGAGTAGTAAAATAGTCATTTTTGCATAAAATGGGTAAAATAGTGTTTTTTGCATAAAAATGAGCAAAATAGTAATTTTACACCATAATATTTAGAATGCTTATTTTTTGACAAATGTTGGGTGAAAATAATAATTTTGGAAAACTAAAGTGTCAAAAATGGGAGTTTTACAAGAAAATAAAAAAATAAAAATTTTACAAATGTGAGGGTTTTAGTGTGATTTTTGGAGAATAATGACCTAATGGTCATTTTGATAAGTTTTGGAAAAATTTCACTATCTCAATATAATATGTAAATGTTAGATAAAAAAGGTTTGTTAATGCACAAATAGGGCAAATTATGCATTAGGGAAAAACTATAATTATAAGAAATTATGGAGTGATATAAGATATATTTATATATACTAACTCTCAAGAGGTTTTTTACATTATAATAATATTTATATATTTTTTTTGAAGTAACATATACACTTAAATAATAAGAGCACAAAAATTTGGAGTACTTTTAGGATGGGCAAGTCATAAATAACTGTTAGTGTGGTTTACGACTTTGCTTGTACCAATGTAGTCAATACTTCTCATTTTATAAAATTGTGATATTAATGTTTTAGAAAAAAAATTAAGAAAGATATAGAAAATCTCATATGAAGGCTTTTTATCAAAATACGAGAGATATCTCGAACAGTTTTAAAAAAATGGGTTGAGGCTATAATAGATAGGTGTAAACCTAAGTTTTTAAAAATGGGTGAGAAAGCGACCCTTTAAAATATTTATAAAATGAGTATATGACCTATGTTTACACAAAAAAAAACTAAGCTTATAAAAAAGGCTAAGACCCATATTTAGAAAAATGGCAAATAATCATGTTTATGAAAAAAAATATTCATATTTTTGGAAGAGAGCTAAGTGCAATGTTTATAAAAAATTGCTAATGTCTATGTCTATGAAAGGGGTTAATGCACATGTTTATAAAATGACTCATATCACTATTTATTAAATGGGAATAAGACTCTAAGGCCTATGTTTTTAAGATGTCTTACACTACTATTTATGAAATGGGAATAAAGCTTGGTTATGAAAGGGGCTAAAGTTCATACTTATATAATGACTTATGTTACTATTTATGAAAGGAGTATAATGTCCCATTTTTATGAAAGGGACTAAAACCCATATTTATAAAATTATTTTTGCTATTATTTATAAAATGGGTATAAGACTCAATGTTTATGAAAGGGGCAAGTACCATGTTTATAAAATGACTTAGGCCTCTATTAATGAAAAGGGCATAATGCCCAATATGTTTTGAAAGTAGCTAAGATCTAATGTTAGAAAAGAGAATACGGTCCAATAAGTTTAAAAATGGGATGAGACCCATAATTTAGGAAATAGGGTGATGGTCCAAATGATTTATATGAAATATATCTAAGATCTAATATGGGAATGAACATTGGTCTATGAAATTTTATGAAATAAAGGGATACTTTCACGACAATTTTTAAGATTGGTAACAACTCGTGGAAAGGTCGGCCATATATTAAATCTATATAATATCATACATAACAACATTTGCATGATACTTACATTGGGGTTGTTGATAAGGGTAAAAAAAATATATTATAATATGTGAATGGTAATAAGGGGAGATAGTAGCTACAACTTAGGATATTAATAAGGGTGAGAAATATATTACTTACAAGGATGATGATAAAGGTGACACTTGTGATTCAGGAATACATCATATCATTATCATTGATTTGACAATTTCTCATATGAACCATTTCTCTTCTAAAAAATTCAGTATGATTTGCATACCATTGATTTGAGATTTGACAAATACTTGTACGAGCCTCGCCTTTTAAGAGTTTTTAATACCTTACATGTGACAAATGAGAATAGAGAAATTGTCTATAAGTGAATCCTGTATGAACATGATATCCATTGAGAAATGGAAAGTGATAACAAGTGTGAATAACATATAATAATGGCTTGGATTGGTATATTGAGGATGGGTCAAATAAACCACCATTGACAAAGTGTTTCAAAATACCCAGAAGAATTTCCATTTAGTATTACATGCTTTCCACAATATTTCAAATATTTGTAAACTTGTTACTTATATTTATAAAAAAAAATTATTTTTTATTGAAAATATATGTATTTTATATTATGAGCCTTCCGTCATGTCGATCCTACAATGGTGAATGTACTCACTATTGTAGTATTGAGGGGACATGAAATATTGTTATTGGACTCCACCTGGGAAATGAGGTTGGGACGTGACATCTTTAAGTGGTATCAAAACCCAGTTTTTGAAACCTGCAATTTTTTAAAAATAAGTATTGGGAAAATTGGGAAAGTGGGGGAAAACTTTGTTTGGAAAAGTAAGTAATTAAATGTACTAACGAGGAATAAAGTTTTTTTTTTTTTTTTGTAGAAATAGCACCTAGGAGAGGAACAATCAACCGACTTCTATGCAACAAAGCCATGAGGACCATGATATGGAGTTGGTGGGCTATCCGACTAAAGGAGTCGAGAGACATATAGTTAGAGCAAAGCCATGGGGCTAGGAAGTAATTTTGAGACAAATAGAGATGTATAAAGTTATTTTTGGGAGTTTAGTAACAAAATCATATTTTTTTGTAAAGGATGAGCAAAATGATAATTTTGCTCAAATATGGGAAAAATTCCAACATGGATCAAATAGTTCATTTTAAACTATAGAGGGTAAAATGATAATTTTGTAAAAGTAAATATTCAAAAATAAAACTTTTTGCAAGTAAGGAGCAAAATGGTAATTTTACCAATTTTAGGGACCAAGTGTAATTAAGGTATTTTTTGAACCCAAATGATAGAATTGGAAAGTATAGGGTCCAAAATAAGGAACTTTTTATTAGTAGGGGCAAAATTACCAGACAAAAATATCGATTTTAGAAAAGTTGAGTTATCTGGGGAATTTAGAAACTTTTGGATATTTTAGTAAATATATTTAAATGTAGATTTAACATATGATATGTGAAATCAAATCATATATGGGGTTAGTTAAAACCGGTTCATCAACTCATGAGTCTAGAAAACTAAGCCCAATGGATAAAATCGTAATTTTTAAGAAATTATGAGATAATATTTATAAGTATTGAGTTGATATCTAAATTGAATCCGATTATTTAATCTAATTCATGGAGAATGAATCATGCAATTGATAATGTGTAGATCGCACAACCCAGATTAAGGTAAATTATAGTCGGGATGAACTAAGTACTGATTAAAAGTGTGAGTGTGAGTATTGACGACGAGTTTGATTAGACTGATTGATGCGCTTTACTACTTTTCCATAATATCGTGAAATGCATGAGCATATTTTAGAAAATGCCTGTGAAAAGTGATGAAAACTACATGTATTCATGTTCACTAAGAAATATATTTTTTTTTCTAAAATAACTAAACGAGATAGGATCGGTAGAACGTGATAAACCATAGTCGAATACTAAGAATACGTAAAATGGGGTGTTGTGCTCGAGATTAATTTGCTTATAGGAATTGGTCGAGTTAAGTATTAAGCTCTTTGTGTTTAAAATTGAGAATATGCTATTCATTATTAGTTGTTATGCATTCATCTAAGTTATTGTTGTGAATTCATCTAAATTATTGAGGTGGTTTGTTAAGAACAAAACTCTAATTAATTGAAATAGGAACTAAAAAAAGGATTGATGCTTGTGTTAAACCCTCTTACATGTCCTTAACTAGTAACTATACAATATAATTTAGGGTAAGAGTGACAGGAGTGAGATCCTTTAGGGGTGCTGGAGTGAGAGCGAACAAGTATATGCACGAACTCTTTTACTAGCTTACTAGCATGTCATATGAACATAATTTGGGGATCCTGCACTCAGTTGGAGATACTTGTGAATGACCAACAATCTTCATAAGAGTGTATGAAATTGAAGGAGATCGACTAAGTAAAGGAGTTTCTGCAGATTTTAAGTTACCAATTTGTTAAAATATTAAAAATTTCAACTCCCATTGCTCTAAGCCAAGGGTTATACAATAATTTTTCAGCAGCTATGTGATAGTTGATAAGTCATCCCTTTCAAGTTCATAGTCCAAATGCTAGGGAATAAGGGTTCAGCATCTGATCCGCAGAAACAAATTACTATTACTCACCACATAGGATCCTTCACTTGCTTTTACAAGTTTTCTAATTATTATTAGGGAGAATCTGATACATTGCTTTCCTAGTCTTGAATTTGCATCTATATTTAGTTCTTAACTATGTCTTCCACTAATACTTAGATCCACAAATTTTAAATTTAATATTTTAGTTCAAAATTTTTATTTTCCAACAATTTAATCATTTGGTTAAATGTTTTATGAAATTTTGGCATTATATATATATATATATGATAATTATAGTTGATGCCGTGATTGTGCGTATTTGATACATCATCGGGCCATGTTAATTGTTTTTTTTAAAATTAAACTAAATAGACTTAATTATTAGATAAAATAAAATATTTAAATTAAGTGGTTAATTTAAACCATTTAAGAATCTTACCCTACACTTATATATATATATATATGAGCGGACGAAATTCTTCTCAATTCCTTTAATACAATAAAGGATCATTTTAAGCGTTTCATCTTCATCTATGTATCTAATCTTTGCCCATTTATATGAGATATTGGCTTGATGTTCTCGTTGACCAGCATACATACACATATACCTATGTTTAGCGTGAAGCATCTTGGCGAATCAAGTATTATTTAATTCCATGTTTTAATTGTATAAATATTTAATTAAATTTTAAGTTTTATTATTTAAAAAAATAAAAAAATTAAATAAGCTTTATAAGAAAATATGTAACCCTAAACATCATGTGTAAGATAAAAATAATATATATACAATATGAGATGGGTAGATGATACTTTTATCTTAGATGGTCTCCCTTTACCTCTTGTTCTCTCGAAGAGACTCCAACTGCTGCCGGATCTCCTTGATCTGTGTCTCGATGGCCTTGTCACTGAGCTCAAATGCGCTTTCCACGACCCTCAGGATCCGCCAAAGGCTCACCACCACGAGCAGCCCACCGCCCTTGCCCTCGAGGAAGCTCTCCATGAATATTGCCCCGACCAGGACCGTGGCATCCACAACGTATCCGGGACGGACAAAGAAAGAGGCACCTAGTCCCAAGATCAAGCCCAGTGATTTCAAGAGGAGAACGCATAGAATTGTGATTTCCACCCAGTGGTACCTGTTGAGATTGTTTGGTCACAACACAAGTCTCTGGTAAATTTTATGATTTATAATGTATTGAAAAATCTACCACAGGTCTTGTCCATCCCTCGTCTTCTTGGTGCACCTTGAGTGGACGGAAGAAGAAAGTTCGACGATCGTGATGACAACGTCTCCTATCAGCAAGAGGAAGGTCACCATGTGAACTACGTTGGATTCAAGGAGATTGGCGAGGGCTTTCCTCCAAGCAGCCGTGCCATCCGAGCCAACGGGCAGCGACTCGCTGGTGGTGGCAGTGGCGCCGTTATTGATTAGGAGGCGGCGCCATATCTGCCTCCTCTTCCAGTTCCGGATGAGCTTTGCAACCGAATCATTGATAGCTTCGATTCCAGCAACGGGATGTGAAGATGGCGGTTGTTCTTGGTCGCTGGTTGGGGATGAGGATGGGTTGACAAAGTCGGAGGTATTCATGATAGGTGGTGGGGAAGAGGCTATGAATCACAAGTGGACTTGTTGGAGGTTTTATGTGTGGGTCAACTGCTATAAGTATGCCCCAATTAAAAAAGAAAAAGAAATAGAGGTGTCTTTGGCTAGAAAGTCACGTCACATGCACATATAAGAAATGGTGAATGCTTTGGAGTGACTTGAAAGGATAAAGGGTGGAGTAAGGTAATGCTTTCTTGGAGTTCCTTTGGTCTTTCCCCAATTTTATCATTTAATCACAAAAAAAAAAATAAAGATAGAATATTATCTGAAACTAGTACAAGTTTACTATGCCCCAGTAATATTATCTGAAACTATTGATTTAGTACGAGTTGGATCGTGTTTGCTCTTTATTTTTTTTGTATAAATTTAAAATAAATTTTAAAATTAGTAGAATTTTTTTTGTTCAATTAAAATTAGTATAATTAAAAAATGTGATCTAAATATAACAATAAAATTATTTTTTCAATTGAATTGAAATGGATTTTATTATAGGTAAAATATTTTAAATTTTAAATAATAAATTTTGGACGATAGAGTTTTTAAATCTTTTTTAAATTATAATATTTATATTTTAAATAAATAATAAAATTAATAATAATACAATTAGAAGAATATAAAAGTTAGTTTTTCTTTTAGTGTAGGTTCAACTTATGCTGAATACAAAATATATTTTAGGTAATGGGATAAGTTAACTCGGTGGTCAAGTCTAAAACAGGCTAGATAAACCTGATAATTGGATTCAACTCATTAGACACAGACGCGACCAAGTATACTACCACCCCTAATTCATGAAAACTGTTGTTGTAAGAAACATAGGTTGTGAATGACAATTAATGGAGTAATACTCTTAGAGATGAGGGAACACTCTCCAATTTGAGTCTATCCTAAACTAAAGTGATTTCTAGATAGTATTATATTTTAAATTTGAGAGTTATTATCTTATAAATGATCAAATTAACTAAGTAGAATATATTTACTAAAATAGTACTAATATAATTAATATTAATAATAAAATAAATCCAAAATTTTAAACATTTCTTACATAAAATGTGTACACAAAAATTATTACAAAAACTCACAATAATATAATGACTTAAGCATAAAATTAAATATTAAAATGTGCACTCCAAAATTCGCCCTACAAGTGTGAGGTATTAAAAGCAATGTATAGGACTTTCACTTTTATAGTCTCTTACTTCCGTTCCATCTTCAGTTCACTTAATAACTTAATATCACTTACTTTATTCAAAAAATATATACATTTTTTATTTTTTTATAATTATATATATTATATACATTTCATAATTTTCCATCATTTATACCTAATTTTTTTTATTTATGTACACACTCATAGCTCTTGTTCACCATACATTATAACAATAAAATACTTTCATCGGAATATAAATACGTAATCTTCCAATTAATACATAGATGATTTATATACATTTTAAGCATATGTACTTATCATTTGTATATTATGATTGTCAACTCTTACCACACACTCAAGTATATTGTATATATTAGTTATTTCTTATTAGCTCACACTCATTAATAAGAAAATTCCCTTACTTGGGATCTCGTACGACTTGTAAGCATAATTTTACCCTTCCTATGTATCGCTTGCAGTCGATCCCTCATTACTCTAACACCGAAATTTTTTAAATCGAAATTTAATCCCAATTGGACTAAAAATCGATGTTTAACAATTAATGAAAACTTAAAAACCAAAATTTGGAATCAAACAATATTGGAAATTGGATCAAACTAAAAATATAGAAAATGACCAAGTTTACAAAATTACCCTCAAATGATCTTTTTTTTATTGAAAATTAAGAATCAGAAAAAGTATAAGTGAAAATCGGTTTGAATTAGGATCGAAATTACTTGAGGCAAAAAGTACTAATTTTTAGAAGGGTCATACAAATAAAAAAATAGTAACTATTGAGCCCAATTGATATACAATTAGACAATAACTTTTTAGAAAAATAAATTTGGGAAAGAAGTGGTCGAAAGTGAACTACCCAAAACACAACCAAAATTGATCGAACTAGCTCGAAACAGTAAAATCCCTTATTTTTAGAATGGGCTATATGAATTAGAAAATGAAAGTTATTAAGCTCAATTTATAGGTAATTAAATAAGTAATTTGTGAAAAAAAATTGGGGTAAGAACCGATAGAATTGGGGGAAAACCAACCAAAAAACAACCAAAATTAATTAATCTGACTAATTTATTCACCGAAAATTGGTTCTCTACAGGAAGAATTGGCTTTCACAAGGCTCGGGTGTTGGGAAAGTTTTCACTACTAAGTTTTCAAACTTTGGGGATGAAATTCGATCTTATGGGGTACTAAAGATGCAATTAACTCCACGTGAAGGTCGCTCATGGAGTTGTCAATACATTGTTAGGTTTTATTCT
The DNA here is from genome assembly GCA_030064435.1 of Trapa incisa. Classification (NCBI taxonomy): domain Eukaryota; kingdom Viridiplantae; phylum Streptophyta; class Magnoliopsida; order Myrtales; family Lythraceae; genus Trapa; species Trapa incisa. Next base: position 6,062,422 of record CM057765.1, read on the forward strand.
ATGAAATTTTGTGAAAAATCGGTCACTTAAATGTGATTGCATAACTTGTCATCTACAAAAACTGTACGGGAGTCATTTGTGGGGAGGAGTCAGGTCAGGTATTACACAAGTCGGTTGGACGACCAAAGTTGGATTGGATCCAACTCGACTTGGTGACCATCATTTTCATACTTTCCAAATTTAAACTTTTGCCCCTTTGGGTCATCTCAGTAAATTTAAATTTTTATTCCTTTTTTATCCCAGCTCACCCAAACCGGCCTTCCAAAAATCTCAGCTTCTTATTTAGGAAATGACTTTTGATCCGATTCTAATCCTCATCTTGGATTTCCATCTTCGGTTTATCTTGGATTCCTAGTCCATCAATTTCTTACTCTACGATTGGGGAAATCTGGTGTTACAAAAATGGGGGTTGGAGGAGGTTGGGGGATTATAAAAGTTCTCTCAATTGAAAACCCATCGTTGGAGTGTTGTCGTGGTAGGTTGAAACTCAATCGGAGGACAAGAAAACAAGGAAATGGCAGGGGATGAAATAAGGCATGCGATCAAAGGTCATTTTGACCCAATTCAAGGTTGGCCAAGTAATTTTTGGGGTAGAGGATGATGGGGTAGGAAACTTAGCTTCGGTTTTAGATCAAGTTGGGGTCGATTTCGTCGTTGGCATCCCTTTGTTACTCGGTTTTTCAAAAAACACAGCTTTGCTTCGTTGAATGATGATTACAAAAAAAATGGTGAGGTTGTAGGGGGAGTGTCACACCCCTGACCCAATTTCCGGCCGGCGGTATCACGCCCTGACCCGGTTTGGTCGGATCCCCGTGATCAACCCACCGCTCTCCCGCTTTACTAAGGGTTGCCCCTTGTTTATAAATCGTGAAGAGTAATACATCCTTTAAACCTACACCTTTCTTGGAATAACATAAATCAAAACTGCATAAAATTTTAAACTAAACATACATGTCTTACAGGCATATTAGCTGATGGTCTTTAGGGTAGGCTTTCCGGATTTTACCTGAAAGGGATATAAGGGAGGGGTGAGTACAATGACTCGGTGAATGGGTTTGCAAATTTTATCTTTTTTTAAGAAAAAAAATGTTTGATTCGTAGTGTGTTAGACTCCTTATTCTCTTTCAAAACCTTTTCATTTTAAATTTTGGTTTTTGTCACCATTTCTTATTAATCACGGTGTGTCATCACCCAATACACATCCTTCATCATGAAGGTCAAACACATAATCGCAGGCCAGTACGTCCACTGAACCCACTTGTGGCGTCGGAGCGACTTTACTGGCCACCTATATAGAAGTACGTCCACTTCTACCCTGAGAATGAGTGGATGTTTGTGACATCCGACCCTCAATCCCGTAAAAATTCTTTGCGTCCGTATGAGAACAGATACCTCATCCCGTCCCCACCCTGGTCTCGTGCGCTTGAAGCTACGTCGAGCTTCGCAAGGTCACCTAGTATGACTAACTGCCCTTATATCCACTAGGTCGTTCAAGGCCCTATGATACATCGCTACCCCTCTTGGGCTTCTTGAAGGTCCCGTAATCACAGTGCATGCATAATCAGTATTTTCACATCATGCCAAATAATTTGTGGTGCCACTGGTCCAACGGACCCGACCTTCAACTCAACCTATAGTTATTTGTCTTGACCAGTCTAGAGACCTGTCATGTCGCACTATCGCTAGTTGACTGAGTATGACAGTCTTGTCTTGGTACCATGGTCAAACAATTCAATTATTCAAGTTTTCATGGCATATAATTCATGTTTGTTTATAAGCTCCTACTCGTGCCAACTGGCCTATGGCCCACTGTTCAAGATTTTCAAAATTGGGCATAATAGCCCTCAAGTTCCAAATCTGAGGCCTCCGGCCTAACAGAGCTATTCAAGCTACCGTCAAGAAGATCTCCCAAATCGTTTAAATAGTGACACACAGTTAGGAGAGAGCACTTTCAATAAAAATATATTTCCAACCACCCATCATACCAACCGATGTAATTATCATCCCAACTGGGTATGATATAAAAATCTCACTAACCCGTTAATGTACTGAATTTCACTCGACCGGTTCTTTGTATTCACGCGAGCTTGTCCTTGTTGGTGTTCCTAGTACTTAGTGTTCCTACAGGATATGAACATCATTGTTCATTATCCCTTGGGCTAATAGCCTTTATTCATTCCAAATAAATGAGAAAACTAAACTTTTTTTATTTGCAATTAGGTCCCTAAAGTTATTTTTCTTTAACTTGAAGTCCCTAATACCGGTTTTTCCTCAAATTGAGTCCCGAAACTTTTAAAATTCACCTTGGGACCTCAATTTATTCAACTTCACAAAAAGGGGTTTAATTTCCCAAATTTCCAATTTGGTCCCCTAACTTTTCCAAAATTACCATTTTGCCCCTACTTTACAAAAATGGTAAGTTTTGCCCCATAAATTCCAACAATTGCCCAATTGATCCTCCAACATCTTTATCATGCCCAATTGGTCCTCAATTTTATAAAATTACACTTTAGTCCCTCTAATTTTCAAAATTCCTAAATTTTCCCTAATTTCAACATTCTAACTCTACCAAATTTAATTTCATCAAATTGACCGATCAAATGAGTTTAATTGTTGAAATTGAAGTTACATTGGAGTTCCTACACCTTAATACGATTCAATTGCACTTTGAATCGCACAATTTGGTGCTGGAATGAGCTCAAACGGAGCTCCGCCGGAAAACTAAACTCAGAGAGAGAAAGCTTCAAAAGCTTACCGTTAGGGGCACGACGGTCTGAGCTTTCGATCTGGGTAGATAGCTCTAGTCCCGAGGTTCATCATAGAATCAAGAATTGCATCAATTAATGCCGAATTGAGTTAGAATTTTATCATCGAAATTCTGCCGGTTCTCTCTCTAGCACCGATCGGAAATTGCAGAGTGGAGTCGAATTGGCTTACATTTTTGTTCCAATTCAGCCGTATGAGGGCTGAGAAGGTGTTGGGAGAGCTTGGTTTGGCCTGAGGAGGGCTTGAATTGGCCGATTTCAGCTCGGCCGAAACAGGGCAGCTTCGGTCCGCCGGAGGTGCTTCACTGTTCAATCATGCCAGCACTTCTCCGACAACTTTCAGAGCAAATGGATAGTACAGGCGTGTAGCTGACTTCTCTCTGATTCTAAAGAACATGACCTCACCTTGTTTGGCTTAGAAAAGTGCCAAGTCGAAGCTCTGGTTCGAGCTTCACCGGAAATGGGAGCAGTTGGGAATGAATTGAGTTTTTAGATGTGGAGAGGATGAATGAGAATGGGCTCTTTATATATGAAGCTCGAGGACTTCTTGTTCATCCGATTGGCACCTTAATGGTGGTCATTCATTGCCTGAAACTCTTTCGCCAGATACTTTTTAGCATCGCCGGCACTGCGCGATTTTTCGGCAAGTGAACATTGATGTCATCTCAAGGAAGAAGACGACACTGTTCTGAACCGGGTTCAAAGCTTAAACCGGCCGGTTCACCCCCAATTCGATCGAATTTTTCAAATATAAAAATTTATAAATTTATCTAAATTTATTTTTTATCCAATGGTGGCCTTAAATCTCAAATTTGAATTTTTTAAGCCACCTAGAAAAATGAATTTAGCATCCGGTTCAGATTCAGTTCACCTGAACCGGTTTGGTTTTCATCTCCAACTCATCCTAAAGTCTTTTTTCATGACTTTTATGACTCTTTAGGTCACTCGTGGTCCATAAATTTTCCGGTTTATTCTTTCTCTATCGATTCTGGTTCATGAACCGACTCAATTCATAAACCGATTCAATCAAGTTGGATCTGGTTCATCTTAACCGGTCTGGTTTTTCTCTTCCAATTTATTCTAAGGTTCTTTTTCAAGATTTTATGAACCCTTTGGATCACCTGGGAGTTGTAAATTTTCAAATTGCCCGTTCTCAAATGATCGAGTTTGTAAACCGATTCGGTGTTTCTCACTCTGTTTGACTGGTTCTTTTCTTGGTTATCCTTAACTCAAAAGGGCGGGGTTTACAGGCAGTCCCATGCAACTAGCCAGTCTACTCGATTTTACAATAGTGGGTACGTTTACCAAGGTAAAACCAACGGGAATAACGTTCAAAATAAACCAAGCTACCTCAAATTTCAGTGAAAATATAAAATTCTCTTTAATAAATAGTGTGCCCAAAAAGTTATACAAATAATTGGGAATATAGCAACTGATAAAAAATAAATTAAAAAATTCATACACGATTTTAGAGATCTAACTCAAGTCGCACTCGTTCTATAGGTGATGTTCGAGCTTGAGCCTCACATAACCTCACCTTTCACCTATAATTGTTTGGGGGAGAGGGTGAGGTTAAACCCCATTTAATGAGGTACTAACATTGGGTCTCTACATGTCTTACAACTTCATATTTCACATAAAAATTTTATACATGAATAATTATTTTATGATTATTATATTTAGGTAACTTTTAGTTTTATTCGACTATTATCACTCGGTCGTAGAGTTTCACAATTTATCACAACACACAATAAATTATTTAATAAGTTCACAGTGGAACGAACATGATCTCAACATGTTCCAAACCAATACACATTATTAATGTGGATGTTGAGTATGTGTCATTGATCAACCATATACTCTGATTGTCCCATGTGACCGCACACTCAAGTATATGTATACATCAAATGTTCGCTGTTGCCATTCACATAAGTATACATGAAACTCGGGGCAATCTGGAAGCACAACTTACACCCTTCTTATCCACCACATCTAGTCTTACCCTAGGCATCGTTACTACATCAATAGACATTTTGATGATGCTCATATACACAACAAAATGTATATACCAAGCACACTCATATATATATATATATATAGCATGTATGCTCAAATCAAAATATCACAAAGTTTGGTGCTCAAATCAACCAACTCTATCTCTCGGATACATGATAAAAATCAACAGGCAACAAGTATATTCAAATCATATTCCCGAGTAGTTTGGTCCACATATGACCAACATATCAGAAGATTAATTTCAGTCTCACAACACTTATTCACATAGTCCTAGCATGTGACTATGGTTTTCTCATAGTATATCAATTTTATTTCATTTAGTCATTCCAGAAAATAGTATTATTTAGTGAGAATGCATCCATATATTTTCCATCATTTTTCAAAGAATTTTCCAAGACATACATCATGTATTTCACTGTATTATAAAAATGCAATAAAGCAAATTGGTCGGTCCAACCGTACTCGTCGTTAATACTCTAATTCACAATTATTCTCGTATTCCCCTTAACTCGGGACTCATGAAACACATGTGATAAGCTAAAATATTCGTTCTATATAAATCAAATTGCATATTCAGGATCAATTTATATCTTAATTCAGTATTTATATATTATCATGTAATTTTTCACAAATTACAGTTTTTCCCCTCAAGCTTGGTTATATCGGCCAAGGTGTAGATGAACCATTAGAATTACTAACACAATCTATAATTTTATTTCACATATCATAGGTTAAACCCATATTTAGTCTTATTTACCAAAATATCCAAGACTTTCTAAGTTCACTACTTAGATAACTCAATCTTTATAAGTTTTGAATTTTGGTACTTAATTTGGACAAAATTACCATTTTGCCCCTACTCATCAAAATTTCCTCATTTTGGACCCTAGATTTATCGAGTCTCTTATTTGGGTCCCTAAAATTTCGTTAGACACGTTTGGTTTATAAAATATATTTATTACAATTTGGTTCATAAAATTGATAAAATTACCATTTTGCTTCTTACTTGCAAAAAGTCTAATTTTTACATATTTACTTTAAAAAAATATCATTTTGCCCTTAGCTCAAAATGAACTATTTGATCTACATTTTGGCATAAATGATACTTTTGCCCCTATTTAAGCAAAATTATCATTTTGTCACTACTTTACAAAATTTATGCTTTTGCCCCTTAACTCTTGAAAATGACTTTAAACATCTCTAATTGTCTCAAAATCACTTTAGAACCCCTTATGCTACTCTTAAGAACATTTTCCATAAATTTTCTCATATTTTCAATTTGGCCCTCAAACTTTCCATAATTGCACTTTAGCCTTTAAACTTTGAAACTTAACCGAATAAACTTCTAAATTCACAAATGCTATCATTATAATTCTAATGGCTTGTGGGAAGAGTGGGGGTCTTACCCCGACCAAACATGACCAAATTTGTCATTTTCCAAAACTGGCTAAAATAGAGCTATTAAGGGAGTTGTCGGAAATTCTTACCGGAGGTGACCGAAGAGGTAGTAGGATCTTAGGCATTTTGTAGCCAAGGTCCATGTGAAACTTTCTATGGTGGCGGTCAGACAAGAAGTCACCAGAGTTGGGAGAATTTAGCTATCGACTGGCCGCAATTGGGCAGAACCCGATAACCCACTAGTGAAAATAGGCTCGGATTTTCCCCTTATCGGAGCTCGGCCCTTGCTATGGATAGGTAGAGGAGAGATAGACAGTCACTTTCGCACTGATGGCCACCAGAGTGGTGGCCAAATTTGGCCTTGCAAGGTCGTTGGTTGTGGACATAAATTCTGCCCTAGATATGAATAGGCAAAAATGATATTTGTGTGGCATTTTTCGGCCACTAACAAGTCAGTACCTTGCTACAAATGAGCAGTTCATAAGTGGTATTTTGACACCAAGATTAATCAATCTGGTGATAGGACGAGGGATAATTGCTCATTCAATCGTCTAGGGTCGGTTAGGGTTCTGATATTAAGATTTCTAATTTTTAATCCAAAATTTTATATATTCAGGAGTAGTTAATGCAATTAACTCCATGAGGGGATGATAACTCAGTTGTTAGCTGATCTTTGCAATTTGTGGCGTGAAATTTGGACCAAACCCCCTCAATTAAAGCAATATTACTAATGGTGTGTGGCTAGCAGATGAGTCGAGTGAGTGGGTCAACCTTAAACTAATCCGACTTCCTTTATTTTATTTTTTATTTTTAAAAAATAAATTACTATTTTACTATTTCTGGGTTCACTTGATAATTTAATCCGAAATCACGAACTTGTTCGGGCGAAAATTGATTTTTTCCAACAATCTCAATTTTCATGCTCGGGAATCTGATACTTAATTTGATTGTATCCATATTCCCGGTATTCACTCCCTTTTCCATTTTCAACATTGAGTTATTATCAAATTTGTCATTTTATTCCCGATTTCGGTTCTCATTCTCAATTCAGTATCAAATTTTCTGGTTTAGGTTCTTATTCTTAGTTCGGAATTCAATTTCCGATTTAACCTCGGTTCCCAATCCAATTAAGCTTAATTTCAGTTCTAATGTTATATAGAGGCAATAGAGGAAGTACGATAACATGTAGAGGAGAAAGTGGGTAACATTCCCTAACCCTTTGGGTGACTGAAAAGTAATCAATTGTTCTCACTAGAAAAATAATGACATGCCAACAATTGGAAATTAAAGCCAAGGAAAACATAATACTTGTCATGTTTTGCATTAATATTATGTATTGTTCACTTAGTTCAACCAGATTATTAGATTTAGGGTTGTAATAGTATATTTTTAATTTTTTATTTATTTACTTATTTGATCAAAAAAAATATAAATATATTTAACGGTATATTTTTGAAAATATTTATAGATCTAGATACTGATTTGTATCTTGTTTGTATTTTTCAATTTTAAAAAAATTTATGATAAAAGATTCGAATAGTGAAACAATTGTCGAATGTGTTCTTAAAATATCTTTTCACCTAACTCTTAACTCGAGTGGTAAAACAATTGTCTAATTTGTTCCTAAGATATCTTTCCACCTGGATTGGTGACTTACATTTTGATTTTGTATTCGTGGTGGTCACTCCACTCACCTTATTTCATTAGCTTCATAATTTGTTCACAAGATATCTTTACACCTATCTCTTAACTGGATCGGTAATTTACATTTTGATTTTGTATTCTGGGGTTCCTCCACTCACCTTATTTCATTAGCTTCATATTGAATGACAGTGGTTAAACTAAAGTTAAAATAACAATTCATATAAATATTGACCTAATAATTTATATGATCAAACTACACTTATTAGGTCGCTTCAACCTTGTTTGTCACAAATAATAATAATATCATTAGATTATGCATAAACCACTAAACTGTGACCATCCAGAATAAGTACTCACTCTAAAAAATAAACCCATTTTTTATCCGTTGAAACTCATATTATATGAGTTATTATCACTTAAAAATTAAAATAGAAAGTTATTAAAAATATAATTTTGCCCAAGTAAGTTATGCACATTTGAGAATTAAGTGGTAGGTTGGGCTCATCTCAACTTATTATAAGAGCAAGCAAAATAACTTATGGTTGAATAGTGACAATTAAAAATATATGTATATCGTGATGAAAAAAATGATAAAATAATATAATCATGGGTTGCTAATAGCCTTTTGTATCATAAATCTACATATGCATTTTTTTATTGATAGAGATAGGGCGCATAATCATCTACGGTAATAAATATGATTTAATTCTTCAATGACTTCTAGGATACCTGGTTGATTTACCGTATGTGTACTCAACATTAATGCTAAAAATATAAGTTACTTCTCAACCTGGCTCCAGGAAGTGGTGTGTATCTCGCGGGCAACTCCAAAAAAGACAATATGGGACAGATTGCACAACAAGAAGCACAATTATGCGAAAGATTGAGGTAATATGACAGATATAGTAGATATGGAAATAGAGCAATATGTGCATATTCCGATACGGATCGACCCATGCGAGTTGAGCCAGCAACACCTCTTAGGGGTAAACTGTGGGGTAGCATAGTAATAATTTAATAAGTTATTATGTTGGTATAGTCCTAAGTAATTGACATTTTGAAAGAAATTTGAAAATATGTTATAACTTGACTCGATGATCACTAATTAAGTCATTTGTTCTTGGGGGAACTAGAGCCACACTCATAGCACTAACTTCTTACCACCTATTTGATACACCAAATACCATAATTACATTTTAGAATTTTTGGAAAATAATGGTCACTCTAAAGGAAATGAGCATTTTATATTCCTAATACAAATTAAAAAAGCATGATTTATTTTTTCATAAGTTTTCAGTGTTATTTTTATACTTTGGTATTATAAATTAAACTAATTAAAAATAAATTCTTAATTTATAATTTTTTGAGAAATACTTTTTATATAAATTATAAATTATTTTGAAAAAACATATCATAAATTTACCATAAATTATTTAAGAATATAAATTTCATAAGTTTATGAAAATATGAACATTATAAACAATTCATTCTATAAATTATTAAAATTTACCAAATAAAAAAAAGTAGGGATGATTTTTTTCTATTCCATTCCATTCCAAATACCATTTCCATTTTCAATTCAGAATCAAAGGTGACCTAATTTCTTATTCACACACGTCTAAGGATACTGTCAATACTTGGCAAAGTAGAGGTCAGCCCATATCATCTTGATGAACCTTCAAGTCATTATGAAGATTGTCGAGTTGATCCTCACCTTCACCCTGAATACAATTAGAAGTGATGCACATGTCCGTATGCTGCTCAGAATACTCCAAAAAAGGTAGCCACAGCAAATATCAAGAATAGCATTCCCCCTATATAGCCAACCTGCAGCATAAATATATTGAAAACACCAGAATTCCTTGTTTTTCTTACAATACTTTTTTTATTGTTTAAAAGATTATAGAAAGGAACGGTTGGCAATAGAAAACGTAACAATGATCCATTAATGATTGTTTTAATATATCTTCAATATATATATGAATTTGTTAGACATAAATTTGATAGAGTAAAATGAAGATTGCGAGTTTTTCTTCAAAGAATTTTAGTAATTTGAATGAAATGTGCACATTAATATTTAATAATATAATCAACAAATGATATTTATCCATGTATAAATGATAGGAGAATTTTCTTTCCATACCATTCTATACCTACAAAATGCACAAACGTTCAGCCAAAACAAGAAAGCACTAATATTTTGTGGCTCCAAAGGTGCATGAATCAATATTTAGGGAGCTAAAATATTATTTTCTTTGGTAGGAAACAACACCTCAAAGATTAAAAAAAAAAGTCTACCACTTGGTCTCCCTTTTTCATCTCAGGAAAATTGAAATTTAAGTGGTAATTTTCTTAAAGTTTTAGGAGCTTATTTATTGAAAAAAATAAATCTTTCAGATACCAGCTATTACATTTTTCATCTTTGAATGTGTTTTTTGTTGGCAAAAATATTTCCAGTATCTAAGTTGACTAAAAAACTTTGAAAGGGTAGCCTGTTAATTTAATACCCAAAGACAAAGAAAACATAATCAGAAATAAGGAACAACTGTTTTCCTTCTTTCAATTTAGACCATAAGTTCTATTCCGAGATATGCAACTTTGGTAGCCTGCTCAATGTTTAGGTGTACCTTTCAAATCTCATGGTATACCTTCTACCAACAAATAGTATACTAATGTTAAAATTGGGGCTCAAGATGGGACTTCACAACCAAGTGAATTCCCAAATGTATATGATTAAAACATATGCATAAAACAAGACCTTTGATTTTGAGATCTTCCAAAACTAAATTATAGAAAGTTACAGGCACAGTGATTTATTTCCTCAATATTGATGCCATTATTCAAATTGCAATGGTCAGAACTTATTGCAAAAAACCCAACGAGATGGAGAGAGTGGTGTCAGAACTTGAAATGAATCAATCAGCAGGTTTTCATATAAGTTATCCACAAAATAAAACAGAGAGTAGATCTTACCAGCTTTTCAGAAATGTAGTTGGCAAGAAAGGCACCACCAAGAATTGCAAGGGATGTAGCTAGCAGGTGTCCCCCAATAGCTCCACATGCCACACCCCAAGGAGACTGAGTGGATGATTGCCACAAGTAATCAATATTTCATCCGCCCACCCCCACCTCAACATCAAAACAAATAAAAAATGCCATCCTTGTCTTACAGAAATCTGTTTTTAGTATGGGAAATACAGATTTGGCATACCGAAAGAACTGACATACCTGTGCAGCACCCAGGGCAATTGTTGCAAGCATGGAGTGATCACCCCATTCCTAGATGCATGTTGTAGTTAGAAACAAGTAGAAGAGAACTTATTGAGACTTCTGTGAAGCACTATTCAAGTGTTCACTCGATATAAAAATCCCACTAACCCGTTAATGTAGTGAATTTCACTCGACCAGTTCTTTGTATTCACACGAGCTTGTCCTTGTTGGCGTTCCTAGTACTTAATGTTCCTACATGATATGAACATCATTGTTCATTATCCTTTGGGCTAATAGCCATCATTCATTCCAAATAAATGAGAAAACCAAACTTTTTTTATTTGCAATTAAATCCCTAAAGTTATTTTTCTTTAACTTGAAGTCCCTAGTACCGGTTTTTTCTCAAATTGAGTCCCGAAACTTTTAAAATTCACCTTGGGACCTTAATTTATTCAACTTCACAAAAAGGGGTTTAATTTCCCAAATTTCCAATTTGGTCCCCCAACTTTTCCAAAATTACCATTTCGCCCCTACTTTACAAAAATGGTAAGTTTTGCCCCATAAATTCCAACAATTGCCCAATTGATCCTCCAACATCTTTATCATGCCCAATTGGTCCTCAATTTTATAAAATTACACTTTAGTCCCTCTAATTTTCAAAATTCCTAAATTTTCCCTAATTTCAACATTCTAACTCTACCGAATTTAATTTCATCAAATTAACCGATCAAATGAGTTTAATTGTTGAAATTGAAGTTACATTGGAGTTCCTACACCTTAATACGATTCAATTGCACTTTGAATCGCACAATTTGGTGCCGGAATGAGCTCAAACGAAGCTCTGCAGGAAAACTAAACTCCGAGAGAGAAAGCTTCAAAAGCTTACCGTTAGGGGCACGACGGTCCGAGCTTTCAATCTGGGTAGATAGCTCTAGTCCTGAGGTTCATCCTAGAATCAAGAATTGCATCAATTAATGTCAAATTGAGTTAAAATTTTATCATCGAAATTTTGTCGGTTCTCTCTCTAGCACCGATCGAAAATTGCAGAGTGGAGTTGAATTGGCTTACATTTTTGTTCCAATTCAGTCGTAGGAGGGCTGAGAAGGTGTTGGGAGAGCTTGGTTTGGCCTGAGGAGGGTTTGAATTGGCCGATTTCAGCTCGGCCGAAATAGGGCAGCTTCGGTCCGCCGGAGGTGCTTCACTGTTCAATCATGTCGGCACTTCTCCGATGACTTTCAGAGCAAATGGATAGTATAGGCGTGTAGCTGACTTCTCTCCGATTCTAAAGAACCTGACCTCACCTTGTTTGGCTTAGAAAAGTGCCCAAGTCGAAGCTCTGGATCGAGCTTCACCGGAAATGGGAGTAGTTGAGAATGAATTGAGTTTTTAGATGTGGAGAGGATGAATGAGAATGGGCTCTTTATATAGGAAGCTCGAGTACTTCTTGGTCATCCAATTGGCGCCTTAATAGTGGTCATTCATTACCTGAAACTTCCTCGCCAGATACTTTTTAGCATCACCGGTACTGCGCGATTTTTCGGCAAGTGAACAGTGATGTCATCTGAAGGAAGAAGACAACATCAAGTAGTGGTGTTTGACTTCAAATTGGTTCGACTATCCCTAGAATCATCAATATTGGTGGTTATAATCACTTGTATCAAGCTATAGTGGTAACGTTAGCGAGAAATGAAGTGAAGTAATTTTAAAAATAGAGTTTCCGTGAATTATCAATGAGAGGTGATCAATTTTTATATAGAGAGATTTTAGTCTTAAATTTTGGTTCATTACATTTCTTGGTTAAAATGATGTAAATATAGAGTAATTTTGTATTTATTTGTCAATGCATCTTTAACACTAGGAATTTTAAAAATAAAAATATAACCAAATTAGACCATAAACTAAGATGGAACAAGGAAGGAAAACCCAAATCAAGAGCTGAACCTTAATCATATCATAAATATATCACACAAGTAATTATATTATAGAGGCCGAACCTCTATATGGGCTCATAGCCGCACAAATTCACCATTTCTACCGTCCATATGTGTGAATTCCAACCCTAAGAAAAAGTTAATTGAGTAATCAAGCCAAATGGTGAAATGAGTAGTCCACCCTTCAAAATTTAGAGAGATTAGCTAAAATCAAATGAGTTGTCAATAATTCAAAATTTACATAGCTTAGTTAAAATAAGAGAGATATTAGAGTTTTCTCGAGAGAGTTCGGTCACGAGACAAATGACATTTATCTCAAGTTACCAGTGGGGTTAGCTAAAGGGAGTGCCGAGGAGTTTATAATTTTTTTTCGTATTTGATTATCAAAAAATGGCATAAAAAATTAACATTATCTTTTTAGTACTTTAGGTAGTGATATTTTTTTTATCTGTCGGCACCGATAGAGTTACCATTGATATCAGACAAAGGTGAAGATGAAAGTTGATTTCAAAGTAGTTCGAGTACCACTAGAATCACCAACCTTGGTGGTTATAATCAATCGTACCAAGCTCTAGTAGTAAAGTTATCGAAAAATGGAGGAGGTGATTTTAAAAGAGAATTTTGGTGAATTATTATGGCCAATTCTTATATGGGGAGATTTTAGTGTCGAATTATCATCGTTTCATGACATTTCTTGGTTAAAATGATGCACATATGACCAATTTTGTATTTATTTGTTATCACGACCGGTATTTAACACTAGAAAATTTAAAAATAAAAATATAACCAAATTGGACTAGAAACTAAGATGAAACAAGGAAGGAAAACTCAAATCAAGAGGTGAACATGAATCATATTAGAAATATATTACCCAAGCAAGGAAACTAAATTTTTTTGAAAAATCGATTTTGATTAGTTAGGATAGAAATATGAGACTTAAAGTACTGAGAGAATTCAAGAAGGCAAAGAGATAACTTTTTGGATTAAAAAATATTAGAATATTGCTCAGTGGGGTCATTCGACCCGACTCGACTCGTTGGTCATCCCTTTACCCGAGCCTCCTTTCCTCAACCACTCTATTGACCATCCAAGTTGCATGTCTTTAAAAAGAATAAACAAATTGATTTGATTTTTCACTAAATTGCACATAACAAATCTCATAATTGAGTTGACAACTCTCATATCAGTCTTCACTTGAAATTAATTGAGTTATCTACTCTCCATAAAATCGAAATTCCCTCCCAAAGTAGAGAACGATCGTCTCGGATACACTCCACCCCTGAATGATCAATCCCAAAATTCTCCCTCACTCGACCACCAAATAATATGATTTTTATCTTCAAATATCTCTAATGGACTACTGTTAAGTTTTGTGATTGGTTCCCAAATCCACGAGGGTCGTGTTTTACTCTATTTCCAAATAGTGAAAATGTGCTATGTTTGTGACATTTCGAGACTTACTTTCGCCATCTCTGGCCACCCCTCCGGCCAGCACTGGTGCCAAAAGATCGACATGCCTCTCATCTACCTCCCACAAGTGTCTTACCTTCAACAAGGCAACTTTTGATTGCCACGAGTTATTTTCTTATGAGGGGTTTGTTCTGTTATCTCTGACCGCAATCGTTCGAGCCCAAAATTCTACCAGCATTGGCGACCCCCTAACCGGCCACCACCACAGAACGATTCACCTAGACGTTGGCAACATTTCACCTACTCTTTGGCACCTTGTGATGCCTTCTTTGATGAGTATTTTCGACCACACATCCGATAGCTCAGTTTTGGCCATTTTGGTAGAACAACCAAATTTGGTTGGGGTAAGACCATTAACTTCTTCTACGGGCCCTTAGGAGATAAATGGAAATATTTGGGTGGGGTTGTTTAATGTGAAGTTGGTTAGAGTGGTTTTCAAAATTTGAGAACTAAAATGTAAATTTTGAAAACTTTGGACCTAGTTTGCAAAAAGTGAAGAACCTGTGAAAATATTCCATAAGAGAAGCCTAATGGGATATTAAGTGATTTTAGAAAATAATAGAGTTGAAAATGTGATTTTTGAAATTTTAGGGACAAAATGGACAATTTGGTAAATAAAAGAAAATTGGTAATATTTTTATAAATAGAGGCAAAATGATAATTTTTGTCTAAATAGGGCAAAGTGGTTTGTTTTGAGAAATGATTTGTTAAAATAATATTTTTTGAAAAACTAAAAAGGTAAAAATGAAAGTTTTATAATAAAAGTGAAAAATGGTAATTTTACAAATGTGAGTGATTTAGTGTAGTTTTTGAAAAATAAGTACCTAAGGGGCATTTTGGGTAAGTTTAGAGAAATTTTATAAATGGGAGAAAATCATGAAAAAGACACTGAAAAAATTGAGCAAACTATGTCGTAATGGCAAAACTGTAATTATGAGAAATTACAGAATCGTATAGAATATAACGATGTTGACCAACTCTGCATAATTGTGACATTATAATGATGTATATATGTATAATGTTTGTTACTCCTTAACCCGATTCGTGTATTAGACCGACATAACAACTGTTATATTCTCTCTATCGGTAGTGGGTACCTTATTACAGTAGAAAGCTCAAATTAGTACAAATGTTTCCAAAATATACTCAAAATTTAAACTTTTACAAACAAATTTTTAAAGTACATAATGGACAATAAATAAACAATGGGAAATGAGTAGTTGCCTTTAACCACCTGTTATTAAACCCAAGTACCTTATCTCGGGTTTCTTAATCTGCAAAGGATATCTTCATTTGCACTCCTCTCCTTCCTATATCCATGAAATGTATTAGGGAGAGGGGGTGAGCAATGCTTAGTGAGTAGGAATGTCGCTCATTGGGTAGTTCATGACTTTGATACTGCCACTACTCAAAATAGCTAATATGGAGTTTGATACTCATTTTCTACTATACTTCATCACTAAACCTATCGTTCGAGTACTAGTACAACAGCCATTAAACCTATTGGCTTATACTATTTACAACTGTCAGTACTAATACAACAGCCATTAAACCTATTGGCTTATACTATTCACAACAGTTGGACGAGAAGTATCATTCATACCAACTCAATGAGTGGTGTCTATCAATATACACTCGTTATCCCTATTTCACTTGGATCTCCAATCTGAGTTAGGTTCTTTTACAAAGTATTTCACCTATCCTCTATTGTCACATATACAGTTACCGAATACCTTTAAAAGGTGTGACTCATATAGGTATCCGTGGAGGGGATATTTCTCATCTCATAGCACAATCATCAATATTTATAATGGGAACTAATTTAGAATATTTATAATTTGTCTTAATATCCATTACATGTTTAAATTAAAACACTTAATTCAGACAAGAGAAAGGGAGGCAACATAGCATGTGACAGTGTCCCATATAATTTAGCACCATTACACAAATTAGTATCTTATCATCGAATGTTAATCAATTGATTGTTCGAGATAAAAAGTGGGAAACGGAGCATCATTACATGTAACAGTATCCCATATGATTTAGCACCATCGCATAAATCAGTGCCTCATCACCGAATGTTGATCAATCAAATTTTTAGAATAGTGAGTGGATAGATAAATAGAAGCATAACTCACAATTTTTCAATAGACTAACCCCTCAAGTGAATGTGGATGTCCCACTATCTATCATTAAGGTGGTTGCATTTTGTCCAACTCCAAACCACACTTGGTCATGGTAAACTAGAAAATCTAATTACACTCCTACTTTATTTGCTCCATTTTCTAATTGTCATTGGTAGTTGACACAAACTCGAGTTGAAATCTGTCGGACTACCAATTGCACTTGTCTACCATGAGATACATCCATGTCAAATAATAACTAACCAAACGAGTAATTTGTACAAGCAATTATATGTTGGGAATGTGCTTATTAACTGGTCATCCCTTTTATCAATATCCTTATCGACTTGACCTCGAGGGTCTCCACACATCATATGAATCTTAGTTAATTGTGAAAATATCGAGTAATTACCTTTTTTTAAAATAATCTAGGATATCTTGCATTTTCGATAAAAGCTTCCATATAAATTTTTAATAAATTTTTTCAAAATCTTTTCTAAATCATATATACCAGTACTTTTAATAATAAGCTAAATAAAGACAATATCAGTTCAATTAGGTGTAAAGTTAGAAATCACACTCACCTTTATAAGTAAGTGAGACATGTTGACAGTTTTTTCCTTGCCTTGGAAGTGTTATACCCATATGAGTGTTATTGAATTCCTCTATATAAATCAAAGCATAAATCTATGGTCAGTTTCTACCTTCTAATATTCCTTTTTAAAAATTGGAGATTATACCTTTTTGGGATCATATTTTCCCAAATATCTAAAAAAAACTCTAAGTTTCCACTTATATATTTAACTTTTACAAATTTTATAATTTAGTATTTAAATATGGACAAAATTACCATTTTACCATCATATTAAAACTCTCATTTTTTAGGATGCTAGACTTCTAGATTCTTTCATTTGGTTCATTTGACTTCCTTTACCCATTTTGGGTCCTTAAGTTTAAGATACTCCTTATTTGGTCCCAAACTTTTCCTTATTTACCATTTTACCCCAAAAATTTTCTAAATTTTCATTTAACTCTCTAGCCTATTCCAATCTACAACCTCACATCCATAAGTTTTCTTAAGTATCTTTTCTAGTACTTAAACTTCTATTAAGTCTCCCTCCTTTTCATGAAATTTTATTTTCTCCATACTTTTAAAAAATTATATTTTAGTCCCCCAACTTTTCCCTTTCTTAAAACACTTATATAAACATTAAAAAAAACTTCAATATCTCTTATCATGTTCATCGTGACCTCACGGTCACTTTTCGGTCAATCTTGGCTGGAACAGTGTTGTTTCGGCCTCGTTTGGGCCTTCGTAGTAAATTTGACACAATTCATAAAAATGACAAGAACTCATCGGCAAGTCATTCATTAGTGTGGCAGAGGCTAGAAAGATGACTCCATTGTGCATTTGTGGCCTATTGTATCACCCCAAGTGGTAGTTTGAGCAGCCTGAAAATGCGATTTACAAAGAATATTCAAGACAAGGATGTTACCATAGCTTCCAAGAATTTTCACAAACATGAGGCTTACATTTAGCTCGAATGATTAGTAGGGTTGCGAGGAAACCAAGAATAGTCTCTAAAATTAATTTGAGTAATGGTTGGCCATGGAGGAGGTCGAGTTTGGCTCAGGAAGGGAATGCTTTATTTATAACCGAAGGAGTAAGGTTACTATTCCATCATGTTGGTGTCAGTCGAGTGGAGTTTAAAAGTTGGCTTCCATGTGGTCCTAATGGCACTAAAATGATCAAGATTGGTAGATAGAAACGAAAGTTTTGAGCTTTGTAAATAAGGTAACCAAAAAACTAAGTGGGTTGGCTTTTAGAGAGAATTCCGATGGTCGACCGAAGCGAGCGGGGGTGAGTCTTATATAGCAAGCTTGGGGGACCAACTATCTATCACTCCATGTCGATAGCTGGTCAGATTTGACCCCATATAATTACTTTGCATTTAATTTCACTCAGGTGGCAAGATGTCGGAAATCACATTGAAATTAGGTCACAATCAGGTGGCAAGATGTGCACCCAACTTACCATCATTTGATTCGTGGGGTAGCAAATTGGTTTCCAACAAATAAATTGATCGATTCGGTCAATTTTGGTCGTATGCTGGTCGGTTCATCATCAATTCGTCTGATTCTTGACCCAATTTATTTTTAAATTTTTTTTAAAAATTTTTTATTAACTAGGATTAAGAATTTTCATTGTCTAATTTATATAATATTTTCTAAAAATTTTGGGAGTTTTATGCACTAGGTTAGTTTAATCTCAATTTGAACTAGTTTTTAATCGAACTTTTTTCAATACTTTATTTTCGACCAAGAGAGATTTTTTTATTGTAATTTCATGAACTTATCCATTATCTAAATTCTCATTCTTAACGAAATTATAATTTTGTTTGATTTTTAAATTTTGATTTGGGTTTTCATTTTCAGTTCAACATTAGTTTCCGATTTAATTGGATTTAAAATCTAGTTTAAAAAATTTCAATGTTACAATGTTTGTAGGAATATATAGATAACCATGTCAAATAATCGTGCCAATGGAGTACGAAAGCTTAGACTCCTTTCGGAATAAACAAGTTTTGAATAATATATAAATGAATTTATTAATGAGAGTTTAATTGAACCGAACATGATGTTATAGATTTGTTATAGATTTATAAGAATTTTATAAATATGTGTTTTGAAAATATTATAAAAATATGAGAAAGATGAGATGGATATATTCTTTATAAACAAAGGTTATATACAATTTCTATAAATAAAATAGGTCAATGTACATATTTGTTGTAAAAAAAGGGTTAATACACACATTTTTATAAATAAAGGGAAATAAGACTATATTGTTTAAATAGAAGTGAGCTAATTTCCAAGTGATTTGTAAGTAAGGGTGAAGTTACTTATTGAATATAACTAGTTGGTGACTAAGCAAACTAAATCTCATGTAATTGAAATTTACTATATTTTTACACCACATACGAAAACGATACGAAATCTTTGATGAGAGATTATTTTTAAATGATTGTATTTTCTATTTATACAATGTATTTATTTATTATGAACACTGCGTGGGAGAACGATATAACATCTTTGATAAAAGATTATACCCACGTTGGGTTGACTACCAGTAGTGAAATAAAAAAGTTAATTTTAGATTTCACATGACACGAACCCAACTAGAGAAAGAAAATGTTAAAGTATGCAAATACTCGATACACGATCTCGATATTTTTGTGAGAATATTGTCATTTATATTGTCAAATAAGTGTGAAAATGCAACTAACATACCCTTACTTTTAATAATTAGTGAGATATTTATTCATATAGTCCACCCATTATTAATTATTGAGCATGTATTCTCTAATTATTATATGCATAAATTAAGGTTTTATGATGAAAATTAGTTAATATCAAATATTTTATTTTTTAAGAATATATAAATAATATTTAGAAATTCATAAAAATTCGTTATATTGGATATAGAACATGAAATGTTATGTATAAGTACATTGTTCAATTACTTGTAAGTTCGTACACTTATCCAAACCAATTTGTGATAGCAGATGTCCCATTAAATCCACTAAGTGAGAGCGCTCACACTCGGTGAACTCCTATGTATAATTCGAAGGAATATTTATAAGTGATTTTATTGATTATAAATTACTATTATTTTTATTACTTTTTAAAAGGTTTGTAAACATGTTATCCATAAAATTTAATTTTTTAAGCAAATATGGAGATATTTGTTTTATATTATAATTTTTTTGTGGTATCAATTTTACTGTGGTTAATAATATAGATCGAAGTAATTTGCAAATTATTATTAAACTACCACTCAGACACTCGAATCAAGACAACATTGTGGTTAATGGTAGTATGGAAGTGATTTGCGAATTATTATTAGTAGAATTTTTTAGAGTTTTTTCTAGAATCAGATTTATTTCGTATAAGAAGTTAGGTGAATGAGAAGTCTGAGTGAGTGAGCATGCAACACGTGTCTCACCCCTATCCCGTTATCTATTCATATCGTGGTGAACAGCTTTTTGCCAAATAAATTTGTCTATTCAACATTTATTTTGCCTTTATTTAATTCATTCCAAATTTGACTGTTCACTCCGATATATTTAAAAAAAATTAACGCACTTACTTGAATTTTAGAACCAAAATTTTACTTTTTAATTATTCATATTTCTAATTTTATTCAATACAATTTTCAATGGAATTACGCTCCATCATCAATTTATGAATATTTTAGTATTTATTTTAATTTAATGTCACAACTTTTTAAATATTAACTCAAATTAATTTTTTGATTCAATTCAATTTTTTATAATAGTTCATTATTATTTATTAGTTTAATTTCAAATTTTGATATAATTGGTGAAATTTTACCAAGAAAGTGTGGTATTAAATAAAATATATTGAATTATAACAAAAAAATATTATATACAATAAATTATATAAATATTATAAAAATGTATACAATAAAATTGTAAAAAATATATTGTATATAAAAATTATTGATGTAAATATGTACAAAGACAAATTATATAACTGACATATTATATATATATATATATATTTAGCCAAAAATTTATTTTTAAAATTTTGTGTTACTCTTATTTTAGGAACTTGGAGTGATTTTAGAAATTTGATTGTTCATTAATTATTTTAATATTTTTAATAATTTAGTAACACTGTAAATTGGGAGATAAAACTTAAAAGATTTATGAATAATAATTAATAATTGCCACCTTTTTTTTGCCAGAAATAAAGACGAGTTTGGCTTGTCCCTTCTTTAGATTAACCTCCAAAGGACAGAAGCCCTAGTCGACGCTTGACCCCAAATCACCGAGACAGTTTCTGCTATTTTCCGCCATTTGATTGTTCAAGAAGCTACCGAGAGGGGGTGTCCATCATCTTGCACCAGCGGGAGCCTCTTTGCAATCGGAAGATATGGTACGCTGGTTTCCGCTTGCTTGATTCGTAATTCTTTTGTTCTAAAAAATCCTTCCCGGCTCCGCATTCACGATTGACTGCTCATCCCGGATAAGTAGATGGAATTAATTTGTTGTGGGAGATTTTTTTTACAAAGCAAAGTGCACCTCTAGTGATTAGCATTTCTTTTCTGGAAGAAGTGATCAATGGATGAACCAAAGAAGTTTTTTGCTGAAGCAAGCTTGCTATATTTTAATATGCAACAATGATTACGGGAAGATGAAATTCTTGTTACTTGACCGATGATAGACCATGCTATTGCTGATCTCTTCTTTTCTTTTTAAATGTGAGATTCTGTGCATAGAGAATACATAAATGATAAAACATGTTATAAGACTGAGTTACCATTGTTCCCACTTAGAATATTTACGTGGGCCCTAGATTCACAGGAGTCTGCAACATTTTTTTGAGAGTAAGAAGCTCTAGAAGAGAGTAAAAAAGAGATGATTAGTACTAATTCGTTTTCTCAAAATGACTTTCTCTGATTGATACTCCCTGCCTTTTGGACCAAAAAAGAGAGAAAAACAAATTGCCTGTTTTGTATGGGTATAGAAATAGTATCTAGTGGTAAGGGTAAACAATGTGAATATGTTCTACCATGAACTTTCAAATTCAATAAGAATGTTAATTATTCCATCAAAATGTTGTGATTAGATCATGGAATGTTTGGAGAAAAATTGACATCCAATTATAATCAAATTGGAAGGATTATGGTAGAAGAGGGAATAATACAATGTTCATGCATTTCTGGATCATTTATCTTGGATAGACATATTCTTGCTAATTAATTGATCATTGGTTCCCAAAAAGGAACAGTCATAATTCTGTTAATTTCTATTCTCTTTGATTTTAATATTAAATAGAAATCCTAAATTTCCTTTGGTCATAAAAAATAATGAATATGATTACTTTTGATATTTTTTCCCTTTTCAAAATTAAATTATTCTCTGGTTTATATTTCCAAATCATATCTAAATATTTTTATTCATTTGTTCAGGCTGCTAAGATTCTTGCAAACTTGATTGTTATGGGTGGCGGTATTGTAGCTAGAGCATTTGTCCAGGCTTATCGGCAGGCACTTACAAGTAAGTATTTGTGGAAGTATCTCCACATGAAGGAATTAAATAACTGCTTGATATGATGAGTTAATTTTATAAGGAAGTAATTTATGCCTTTTTATTTCCTGATTTTCTATTATTTTGTTATCTGCATTAATTTAAGTTATTTGTTTACAAGATTAAGATATGGAAGAAGATAGAAGAAGAGAACTTGTACAAATGACTCTGGATACATAATTCATCAGCAATATAGATCAAATTAAGGATAATCAATAAACCATTCATAAATGTGCAGAGGTAGAGCAGAAAAATGTATATCATGTGTTTCTGCATTTTATAACTGAGGCAGAGTAGAAGAACAAATAGATGATTATTCACCCCCACAACCCCCACCCACCCACCCACACCCCCCCACCCCCCCCCCCCCCTTCCCCCCAATTTTTTTCCTTAAAATCATGAATGTTAAAGGGTCTTTCTAACAAGTCATACCATGCCCCCTGTTCTCAATGTAAAATGACTTAGTAACCTGGATTATTGCTAACATCTTGAAAAAAACTTTTGGTTCTAGATGCCTCAAAGACTGGTGCTGCTCAAGAAGCAATGCAGAACACTATCCGTAGAGCAGGTAAGGTCATGACTGAGCAAGAAGCTAGGCAGATTCTTGGTGTGTCAGAGGAAACTGCTTGGGAGGAGATACTTAAGGTCTGTACTCGAAAGTATGCCTCAAGTTTTGATTTTTTTCCGAGCTGCCATCACATTTTTGTTGTGTTCACTGATGAACAACCGTGTCTGAAATATGTTTTTATTTCTGAGACAGAAATATGATGTGCTGTTTGAGAGGAATGCAAAAAATGGGAGCTTCTACCTTCAATCAAAGGTTCACAGGGCCAAGGAATGCCTAGAAGTGGTCTATCGAGAGACAGGGGAAAGAGCTTCAGGATAAGCATTCCGTGTGCGAGCCCATACCATCTCTTTAACCTCTTTAATTATTACTATTTTTGAATCTAAAGCCATACATTTATTATGAGTGGCTTTCAAAAGATGGAATCAATGAATAATTGTCCTGGTCTCTTTCTGTTAAAGGCCCATATAGCATTATCGTAGAGGGTGTCTAGCCTTTGGACTGATGATGGAAGCCATGAAGTTTTGGTCAGGGTAGTGTATGTGTAAATCTCTAGTTCATATCAATGTTTCTTCATTCTGGTCAGTATGGGACACGAAATAGCTGATCTAGTTATATTTAAGACAAATGGAAGTCTCATTTGTAGTTTTCCTGGTCAATATAATGCTTGAAAGAATGTTTATTGTAAAATAGGTGCATTAACTTGGATTTTTTAATTTTTCTCAGAAAATTTAATATTTGATTGACTGTTGAAGTTTTTTGCCGTAATTTTGTGTAATTCTCTCAAGTTTATATTATGGCATGCTATCGCCAAGGTGATTACAGGCACTACCAAGGTCTGACCTTTAAACTTTGGTATTCCACCTGGCATATGGGATTAGTGGCATGCCACAAGCCGTGCTTTGCACCTACACCGTTCAACTTACCAGTGGTCCACATTATTTGTATAAAGAGAAGTGTTGTAATAATGCTATTAGATGGTAAAATAATATTGTATTGGCATTATATAACGGTGGTAAAAAGTAAACTTGCCAATGGCAGCATAATATACTCGGTTTATGGTGGGGACGGTTAACCAATTCTTTCAGATCCCGTTTTCTAGTAACTAAATCTGATGCAAGGCTCTAAATCCAATTCTCCGCGCGAGAAAATATGACTATGCGAGTCGTGGGCTGTATTTTTGTGAGAGTTCCTCACTCGCCATGTGAAATATGACTATCTCGCTGTGGCTTCCCTTCCGGAAGGAAGGTGGATGTTAGAGGAGGTCATACATATTATGCTAAGTTATTCCGGTTTGAACCTAGTGGTGGAATTAAGGAAGTACGGAAGGGATCAGCCTGGTCAAAGTTATCCCGGTTTGAACCTAGTGATGGAATTAAGGAAGTACGGAAGGGATCAGCCTGGTCATTTTCTAAGTGTCAAACGAAAACCTTACATGCAAAATGTTAGAGGAAATCGAGCAGACATCTTTCCAATATGAGCACACATGATTGCAGATTTTCACACTTGCCATGACTCTTAAACCCCCAAACAACATGAAGACGATGTCCAAGCTCAATTTCCTCCTTGTCCACCCTTTCAATTTTCATAAAATTTTTGCAATAGTTTCTGTTGGAACCTCACTAACCCCAAGAGAAAATCACCTAAAATCAACACCAATTTGCTTCCAATATCAAGGGCAACCTTGATATATGGAAATCCATGGGCAACCTTGTATATTGCAATGCCAGCTTTAACCTTGATAGTCATAATAACCCCTGCAGTCTGGTCAAGAAGTCACAATCAGTTCCTATATTAGGAAAAAGGTCATTACAGAAAAATAACACTAACTGCACATATTTGCATTGAACTAGTCTTCAGTTTTCCTAGCAGATGCTTGTCAAATGCTCAGTTTTCATAGGAAATAGAAGATTTGAAAATTCTGGAGTCTTCCATGACTGGATAAGGAAGATTATGAGGAATTAGTCTTGCACAACTCAGAAGGCATCTATTAGACCATTTATCCCTCATAAGTCACTCCTGATGCTGAAAGTCAAAGTGATATTGATTCTGCAGACTATCATCCCGTATATATTCCTGATATTATAGCAATGAAAATCAAAAGAGATATTGATTCTGCTGACTAGTATACCATTCCCTAACTCCCCTAAATGGTTTTGTAACCTTAACATCCATTTTCTGAGCATACTTGCACAGAAGAGTATGCCACCAACTTTGTATCCTCGGGAGAACATGTCTCACCATGCTGCTATTACTCGAGAAAGACTTGAATTCTATCACCCATTGTGTCCTTGAAATCCAATAGGAGCTTCCCACCAACTTCACCAGCTGCATCATCCAGCAATTCCTTAATATTTACTCCTCCAAGAGCTGCATTAACAATAAAAAGCAATCAAGCATCTGGCACTGTTGATAAAATTTACTTTGTCCCCGTCTAATTGAATTGTTTCTTATAAACAGATTTTACTGGTGTTAAGAGGGAAACTTCATTAGTTATATAAAAGAAACTCTGTTTTTAAATTGTAAATTTCTCCATTTCTTCCTTTAGATATAGGTTTGGAAGAACCAGTAATTGTCACAGGCATACAAAGCCATGCTGGCACCGGGGTAATCACAACCAATCCAAAGGATAGCTGACAACCAACACATGCATTTTTGTGATAGGTCAAGTAAGATCTATAAGGAGGTGAAGCCATATCTAGGTTGACATTTTCCTGATATTTTGGGATAAATTACCTAGGCAAAGATTAGTTTGTTTTGAACAAAACATTATCTTTGGTGCACCCACTGGACTTTCAATTAGCTTGGTTCAACCTAAAAGAGAAACAAAATTTTGACCCAAAATTGTTACTGGGGCTGAATCTGAATACGAGCAAGACACAGCTGCAACCAATGATGTTATGGGTTAAGAGAGCAGTCAGTGATCAAATTTCTACAAGTTACCTTGTAGAAACAGAGGTTTAAATGACTCATCAAAATTGTTCTTGAAACATCTTTTCAATAAAGAGAATTCTCTTTCTCATAAAATGGATAATCTTGAATTCTTCATTTTCTTAAGGATATTCTTGAATTCAATATAAAAGACAACCTAATTATTTTAAACTGCCATAACATTATCAAATTATGCATTAGAGATACAGTTTTGCATGTAAAAGAAATCCAGAGGTACCTGGAACTATGTTTGTGATTCCATCCAAGAACCCAGCCTGCATGAAAATTTGAACCCTGTTAATTGAAACTTGATGTTACAAATGATGTAATCCAAGGTGCTGGAGACCAAAAGGAAAATGCAGGGCACACAGTCAAGAGAGGCAGATAATATACAAACTACATGAAGAATACATGAGAGCATAAGTCTAGAACTTACAGGAATTCTGACATCAAGTCTCTCAAATCCATCTCTTCCAATTATTTTAACTCTTAGCTTTCGAGACCATATCCCAGAAAATGCAGCTTTTGATCCATCCCCTCCAGAATTAGCATACATCCTTGGGCTTATCACTTCAACAATGGGATCTCGAACAATATCAACAATTTGCTCCGTGTTTTCTTCAGACCTCTGCTGCATGGTGCTTGCTGAAACACCAAGTTTTCTTTAAAATGACAGTCAATTAATTACAATGGACATGCGGTTAAAGATCTATGGTTCAGATTCCAGAAATGGGCCCCTTCCTATTCTAACAGTGGAAACAAATTGTGAAATGTCTTTTTTGTAGTCCGCTACCACATTTTCACTTGTTTTTCATTGTTAGAGTTAGTAATATTATGTTACTGGATCTAATGGGTTATTGGGCTAGTTGATATCTATATATTGGAGTCCACTCTATATAAACTCATTGTACTCTTATTTTGCCGTATTGAGAAAACACTTCATACTCCTAATCTCACATAGTATCACATCATGTCCGATCCCAAAACCTGGCCTATGATCAGCCTGAGTATGGAAGAAAATTGTCTAGCTCACATTCGTTATTCCCCCTCGTCTGAGACCAAAAGAATAATACCTGTGTAGACAATGTTGAGGGTGGATTTAGTAGCACATGACAAATGTACATAGGTTACATGTGAGGGCGGATGTTGAATATGATCTCACATGGACTGAAAAAGAGATATGTGGTATTCTTATAATAAAATTGTGTACCACCACTAATCATATTAAACTTTAAAGTGAATATGGGTCCAATCTTTGATAGACCTACAACATTTTCTCACATTCATATTTCAGGAAGATTATAATTTTCTATTTCTTCATTTTGTGAAATCTAACGAACTGTTCTTAACTAAAACCTTGAGGTTACGACTATAGATCTTTGCAACACAAATTTAATTAAAATGATAAATATTACACTGGTTGGATATAAATGAACATAGGTATATGATTTATTCTACCAAAGATAATGAAAAACTGAGATGTTGAATAAAGACAAAAGTGACCAACTAAGCACCAACCTCTTTGGGAAAGTGGTTGACTGGAATTGGAAGAATAGCGTTTCTCTTCTTCGTAATATATGTTGAACCCTAAGATTTCTTTCATTTCTTCAAATGAAGGCATGCTTCCAGGTGGGGGGATTCGGCCACCTTTGATTGCTCTTAGTGAATCCTACAACTCAAAGAAAAATAAAAATGTCCAGTTATACTAAACAAGAACTTCAAGCCATGCCAACAAAAGTCGCAAATGGCTAAGAGCATAAACTTCAAAATTTAAAAGAAGCTTAAGGTCATCAAATGAATTGACGAAGAACAACCTGCATTGATTGTATAGACACCCCAATCAAGGTAAGAGGATAAGCCACAAGTTTATATCCAATTTCCTCGAGCTCAAGAGGATTGAATATCGGTGTCTTTCCACCTCCTTCAAGCATATTGGCCTATAAACAAGGAGTAATCTATCAGCTACAGCTGAGATATAATGGTACTTTTTAATTTAAAAATATATATTTCTTATTTTTCAATATAATAAAGGCTCCAACATTAACAAGGAAAAAACCACAGATAGACAACACACCCACAATAACACGAAATGCAAACATGAAAATTCAGAAAGGGTACAAGTTTCAATATCACAATAGCAAGATAATTTAAAAATTTTGCCTCTCTTGGCCATAAAAGGGGACAAACCTATCTAATATGATTCAGATTTAATGGCCATATTTATGGTTGTATTTGAGACTGGCTCTGGTAGTGTAAAAGGTTTCAGATGTGTCAGAACTAGCATTATACCAATTTCAATGAAAAATTACTTGATCTATTTTTCAGTATGATGAGGTAACTTCAAACAATACTACATAAAAAGCCACCAAGATGATGTCAATTATGTTAAATGAAAAGGTGAAAGCATAGAGCAGAAGCCATTTCTCATAAACAAGAATAGATAAAATACATTGGTACAAAATTGGTAACAAATATTTGGAAAGTAGAGGCATATTGGACCATTTTAGGGACATTAGGTGCAACTTCACAGAAAGCTTTCATCTCTTCCTTCGAAGCTAGAGCATCAATGAATAATACATCTGCCCCAGCATCAGCAAAAGCTCGTGACCTCCATAGTGCCTCTTCCAAAGATATTGCTTGGCGGGAATCAGTTCGTGCAACAATTACAATATCAAAGCCAATCTCCTTTCTAGCATCAACAGCAGCTTTAATTTTCATGATTGCTTCTTCTCTAGATATGACTTTCCTGCCACGTGTATGACCACAAGCTTTTGGAGAGACCTGGCAATGACAATTATTTTGATAATATCGGAGGCTTGTACATTTCATTACTTAATAAAATGTCCGAATGAAATATTGCAGATCATAGTTTATGGAAGAACAATATCGTAGAGATCTATGCAGGAATAATATTTATTGCTTCTTCATTAATGAAAATTGTCTCTCCAAGTTTCAACACAATATCCTTGAAGAAAGTGCTCAACCTAAATGGAGAAGAATGTTCGTGTTGAAAAGATACACGGAACTGCTTTCAACAGTCCATACGATGGTTTGCCAATCAGCTTCCAATACCAATCCTTTTTTTTTTCATTTTCCGTTTTCTTGTGGGGAGTGTTGATTTCCAATACAACTAAATTACATGCCTATTATAAAGAAGGAAGACACAAAACCTAGTGAAAGGTCAAACAATACTTCCCCGTGGAAAATAAGATGCCAAATACACGGGAACCAGAGGAAAAAAGAAATTTCAAAGTGTTAATGTTTGAATGTATCTACCTGATCTTCCAAAATAATTCCTGCAAAGCCAGCTCTAATATAACCTCTCACAGTCCTTTTGACATTCATTGCATTCCCATAGCCATTATCAGCATCTCCAATGACAGGAATAGAAACAGCTCTTGTGATTTGTTGTCCTTGATCTATCATCTCCCCATAGGAAATCAACCCAGTATCAGGCAGCCCCAACCTTGCGGCAGATATTGAAAAACCTAGCAAAAACAATTTATGGAAATATTCAATTAATGGATGTGGGTGAAGCATAGGAAGGGACTCTATGATGACTAATTGAAAATAGTACCTACAAAAATACTATCATTAATATAGATATGAGTAACCTTATTTAAACCAAGGAACCTCACAACCTGTGCTTCAAAATAACTCTGACAAAGTTTCATTTCATCATCTTTAATTCTTAAATGAAACAATATCAGTTTCGGCATACCTTGAAGCTAGGAAAAATGGATTGCTCTGGATGAAAAGCTCTAACAATCTAATATGTACCAGTATTATTAAATAATGCCTTTCTTCTACAGAAAAAGCCAAGTACAGCCTAATTTATAATTTCCCCTTATGGCTGACAACTTTTAACTCTATTAGAAAGTATTGTATCTCGATAAGTAGTTACACTCATATCAAAGCTATAACTTGCAAGTGTTAGAGCCATTTTAACCTTATATAATCATAATAATTCTCTATTTTACTCAATTTGAAAATTTAATTCTTCACACCTGCCCCCATGTGAATACACTTGACACGTGTAATTTTATACATGCTCTCAGTAACTGTATAGAAGTCGAATATTATTCTTCTCATCTCAGAAATGGAGAACAATAGTAACAAGTTTAATAATTTTCTTTTATACTATAGTATACCAAGAGTTGTGTTTCCGGACACGGGTCAGGCACGACTGTGAGTCCACTAGCTTTCATACCATATTAGAAATTGTGTGCCGATAAGAGATTAGATTAATATCCACTTAAAAGTAATAGTGGAACATTCCAAGCTTATATACAACAATACTTCTCTATTTTACTAAATGTGAAATCTTAATTCTCAACAAGTTCCAACAAGAAAAATCTTTGAGTAGTCTGCATAGTAATAGAGGTAATTTTGACACGCATGACAAATAAGTATGTTAAGACACTAGAAATCACTATATGAAATCTGTCCAATCAAACTAAGGAGGGGACAATCAAACTGCAAGATATAGACACAGCGACTTCTTGAAGACTTGATCATAAGAAATGAAAAATATATTGGGTAGGTTGGAATTCCATGAGCAACCCATGTCTTTCTAATGCAATATTTTGATATTTTAACAAATACACAACATTGGTTTTTTGAACAGTACTGGCTGCAGGACACAATGAGTGGCATCAATGATTATTCCTTAAAACAGAGTATCGGGGAACTGAAATGAACTCTACCAGCGTTAATTTCCTACATGTATGCGAGATAATCTAATGCGGTGTAACTAATTGTTTCTTTTGATCATATAAAGAATTGCTTATAAGAAGATGAAACAGTGATACAATTTCCATCTATCATAAAAAAAATTGGAAGAGAAATCATACCGCTGGTGAAGCAGTAATCGAACCCGGCCTTCTCCACCAACTTGGCGCTAAGCGCGTCGAAGCAGGCCGGGCCCTGGTGGACTCCAGGCAGCTCCAGAATCCGCCTCAGAGCTCTTGCAGGAGATGGATCCCCTGCAGGAGCCGTGTTGTTACTATAGCTACCATCCGAGCACGCGATGGCGGTGCGGGATGCTCCCCTGGGGTGAATCGCAGGGAGGATGAGCTTCAATCTCTTGAGTGAGCTTTTGGCAGGTTTAGTAAGGAAATAAAGGAGAGTGGAAGGAGGAGAAGACGAAGAAGATGGTGAAAGAGCTACGGGCAGGGAGCTTTGACGGCGAGGGAGTGAGAGAGCGCAGTCTCTATTACTGATAAATGCCGATAGCTCCATCGCCGATTCTCTTTTCTGTTCTACTGAGCTCCGTCCTATTTGGGCGTCAAGTTAGGACTCCATGTCACGGTAGCAAAACAATTAAAGCACTGTTTTTCCTTTTTTTTATCTCTCCCTTCTCCTTTGTCCTTTTAAGCGGACAAAAAAACTCAGAAGCCATTATAGTGGAGTTTTTTTTGCACAGAATTAAATTATAATTAAATAAAATAACATTAATTAAATCCAAATTAATTAATTAGTTTTAAAAACTGGGCCAATTCTTAAGGGTGAAAATGTATCATTAGTAAATAATAAAAGTTAAAATTTAAATAAGATATTAAAATATAATTGTAGTCTCAACTTAAATAATATAATATT
The DNA here is from genome assembly GCA_030064435.1 of Trapa incisa. Taxonomy (NCBI): domain Eukaryota; kingdom Viridiplantae; phylum Streptophyta; class Magnoliopsida; order Myrtales; family Lythraceae; genus Trapa; species Trapa incisa. Next base: position 6,094,189 of record CM057765.1, read on the forward strand.
GATTCAACTTAAATATTAAATAGATGATTAAACTTTATATATTAAGGGTATAAAATGCATTCAAATAAATATGATTACAATCAAGAATATACATACAAGTTAGGGTATATTTTAGTTAACAAAATTGGCTTTAGAATAGGCAGTAGATTGTAGCATTGCCCTCAAGAACAAACTGTTATTGTGTATGTTTGGTTGAGTGATTAAGACAATTGAACTTAGTCAAAGTTTTTATTGATAAGTGATATAGTTAATAATGTACACATATTAATATTAAAGTTTATATTTTAAATGAAAGATGCGTGTTCAATATAATATATAATTATCTCGTGTAGAATTAAATATGAAAATATTGAAAGAATTTCATTATACAAATAAATAAAGCCCAGTGTAGTTTTAATTAGTTTAATTATTGGTGTGTTTGTTTGAATAACTCATTACACTATGACATGAAAGTTCCTATTTTAAATAAGTATGTATGTATTTTATATAATGAATAATAATTGAAGATATATGAATAAAATAATATTTATGGTAAAACATGTTATTACTTGTTCCTTAAAACACAAATGATATGATTCCAACACTTTATATAAATGGTTACACAATTAAATATTTTAAATCCATTTATTCTTTTTATTAGACCAATCCAAAGATGTATGTAGGGATGGGAGTTAGATAGGAGATTGTGTATGAGTCCAGTTATAGTTGTACCTAACCAAACTTGGAATGGTTTGGAATAGAGTTTCCCAAATTTAAAGTAGGGTATACGAAAGTTGAGCTTGAATAATAATATAATAAAATAAAGTTTGCAATATAAGCGACTTAAATTATAACTCGTATGTTTAATGGGAAGTAGTGTAAGTGTGATCAGCTAATTAGAGTGCGTGCGTGCAAATTTTTATCATCAACTTTGTAAAATTAGTCGGATAAAGTCAATGGACTGGTTGCGTTTTCTCTGGCAATAGAAAAACATTCCTATATTGCTGTAAACAGGAGAAAGGAGAAATTAAGGTCGATAAATGCACAAATGGGTATGCATATCAATTATTGAACTTGCTATATAAATATCTACCACATATTTATACTACTCATCACTATAAGACAGAATAAAAAGAAATATTTAATTTTTTGGTAAATCACAAACAAAAATTTTAACTTGTATATTTTTCTCAACTTACGAAAATAAATTCAGATTTACTGAAATCGAGAATAAGTTATCTAATTTATTACCAGAGAATCGCTAATATACTCGTACAATAACCTCGCTTACTCGTCAATTAGCAACAAGAGGTGGTAGAGCTCAATTCAAGTTATTATCGGGCCAACAAAAACCAAATCAAGCCTTCCAAACTTTTCCTATAGCAGTCACAACCTTCCTTTAATCATCTTGGTAAGTTTCATTTGTCGTCTTTTGCCTAAATTCACTATTTACAATATGTTTTGCCTGAAAACTAAAGTAAACAATTCGTATTGCTCAATTAATCAATTGAAACACAATTTGATCCAGGAAAGAGTAGAAGAGAGTAATTGTAATTTTCTCTCTCTATTACGATTTTCTAGCAAAACTTCGTTTGAGTTCATTTTAAAGTTAAATCAAGTGTTTTATAGCTTGAAACAAATCAAGAGACATAGGGAAGAAAATAGTATCATGATAGGACTCGATTGGAAGGAATTAAGATTGAATTGATAAAATTCAAGTAGGAAGACTAAATTATAATTTTTTGAAAGTTTAGGGACTTAATTGTAATTTTTGAATAATTGGTAATTTTTTATAATTAAGTGAATTATGACACCTAATTAAAAATGTAATGAAATTAATGAGTTAAATAAAATATTTGATAATCTTAGAGACCTAATTAAAAATAAGGTATACTTAAGAATTAAAGTATAATTACCTTATTAATTGAAACTAAATTACCTAATTTATCCTATAAACGAGTTCACTACAAGATCGTGTAAAGGGAAGGCATCCCAAGTTCGAAAATTTTATTGGGATGACCAAGTTTTATAATTGAGTGAGTGAGATTTTCGACATTACATCCGTTTGTAGTGATAAATATACTTATTCGTTTGGAGTAATAAGTATAATTTTCCATTTGAAAACTATTTTTCTGAAAATAATTTTTCTGTAAAATTTTTCAAACTTCTTATGAGCTATTTTAGAAAAAAAATTTAGATTTGTTCGAGTGAACCAATACTACTAATGAGTACAAGTTTAAATTCGTAAATAAGTATACAAGTTATAAAAGATTCTAAAAAATCGATATGATAAACATGCGGACAACCCGCAAAGAACACACATTGCACTAATCAATGTGCGCCTCCCTCACACACCAGACGCACCAAGCACATGTGAGCGATCATATGCGCGACATGTAATTGTTCCCTCTGTCCAATTTAACCGATCCGGACCCAACAACAGACTCAATCTCACCGTACGACTTTTATGAGATTTTCATCAATTTGTCCCCGAGAGAAATTAATTATTTGGCAGGTTTATGGAGCCTAATTCGGCAAACCAAGGGCATGGATCCCTAGCCCTTCACGTCCATGATCTCCCGAATGAAAGTGGCTTCTCTCCTCATATTTCTATTGAAATCTTTTCTAAAATCTCCATTGCTCATTTCTCTGGTGAACTCACATAGCTTTGACAAGGATCTTTCTGACCACCAAATCTCACTATTTTAGTGGCTTTAAAACTACTGGGAAGTTAGCTTTCATTCTCCTTCTCATTCTAACATCCAGAATCACTTTATTAGCGTTGACACTGAACAGTACATTTACCTAAAATTCCTAAAAGAGGTCAAGTGTTTTTCGACCTATTCCGGACGCTAGTGACGACCAACACAACCAAAATTTAGACAGAGCCAAAGTATGAGAATGTTCATGGTTGGCGATGCACCGAGGAATCCCTGTAATTGGTACATTCTTAAGGAAATTGGGGAAAATGAAAAATACTACAAATTCAAGTGTGATTTCCGAAGGATCAGACAGGAACTTTTGTCTACCATTGATGGGTTTTCGGAGAAGGAATCTACACGTGCGAGTTGAGGTCGAACAAGAAGCTCTCCCCATGACATGCATCACAAAATAATGGCGGTGAGAAGGACGGTGACAAAATGAATTATCGTCGGGGTTCTAGATTAGGCTCGGGTTGAGAAGATATATGAATAGAGGGAAGAGGCTAAGCTATGGGAAATAATAAAAGTGTGTGCTTCACATATTTAATGAGCAAGTCAATTGTATTAACTCAAGTTGATGGTGGAGAGCTTTGATCTAATGATTGCAAGGGCAGTTAAGTGAGCTTGGAGAGAAAAAATAGTGAAAATGAGAACAAGGAATTTTTTTAGGTGAGGTTAATATAAAAAAATTATATTAATATTACTTAGAGCCTCCTTGGGAAATAGAGAAAGAAACCTCTTAAGTTCGCATTTGGTTAATAGATTTATATAAAAACGTGTTTGGCATGGGATGCCTAATACCATATTTGGTCGAGTGATATCGGGATAAAAATATTTTTATATCATTTTTAGCAATCGAGAATTTACTTATAGACCTATTATTACCGTATTCAGATTTAAAGTAACGGTAAGAGATTTAGAACATTAATTATAATAAAAGTCATATTTAACTATGGGATAAAATTATAATTTTAAAAATATTATAATAAATATATTAAATATCATATTAGTTGAGCCAAAAAATAAATATAAATTTGCATATAATTGATACTATTATACTGATAAAAAATACAAAAATTAAGAAATTATTTAGGAATGCCTAAGTTTAAATTATGGTGTTAGATATGAATCGATATATGTTTTATACAAATTTTCTAACTATAAATTGTGTTTATAAACTATTATGAATAAATTAGAAAATTGTAGGTATGTATTCGAAATAATTTAAAAATAATTACTCATATTTTATAAAACTGGGCTATTTAAGGGTTTTATCCCTATTTTATAAAAAAATTCTATATTTTAAAAATGGGATTCAACTCACACTTTATAAAAAAAAATATTTTCATCCATATTTTGTAAATTGAGGTTGTGACTAACATTTTACCCAAAGAAAAATGAATTTGGCTCATATTAAAAAAATGGGTTGACCAGTATTTTATAAAATAAAAATTGGATACACGTTTTGGGAAGTGAATATTTAACTCATATTTTATGATCATCCCAATGTTCCAAGTGCAATTGAATGTAGATCACCATTACGATGAAGATATTGTTCCAAACATGATAAGATCTCCGAGGACGGAATACATTACCTATTACGAAGACGCTGAAGGCATCTCAGGGAAGACTACAACAATTTGGGAGCTTGATAAAGGTAGACCATGATTCACTTTCTCTGTGCATGGAAAGTTGGATCACAAATTAAGTCTCGTTGAATTTCAATGCATTGAACAGTATCCTCAAATGGCATCTAGGTTCTCATCATCGCCATCCATGGAGAAATTGAGCCTTGTCCATTTGGCTCTGGAAGTGATGATCAACAGAGTGAGACATTGACAGGAGAGACCGCATATTAAGCCTATCCATAAACCCTGCATCGAGAGAGAGAGAGAGAAGAAGAAGAGAAACGAAAATCATAAATAGTTAAGCAAGAGCAAGTTTAAGAATATTATGAACATGTTGTGCTTCATCGGTCCGTGTCCTCACCTTAGTATTGAGCTTCAACTTAAACCCGAAAAGAACTGCCAACGGCAACCCAATAAGATAAAAAGTGGCCAAGTTAACGTAGACAACCAAGTGTTGCCACCCACATCCTCTGGCCACGCCTGAAAGTTCATACATTTCCTTTATAGTAACAACACATTTGAGAAGACATAAAAGGAAAGGAGATTTCAAATCTTACCTGATAGGACACATTGTATGGAATCAAGCATTACCGAGACGGCGAGCAGCGGTGTCAACGAAGCGAAATTATCTATTATCACTCGGCTTTCACTGAAGAGGCCCGCCCAGATGTTGTGGCCGAGGGCTAGGGCAAGCACAAAAGTTATGGCGAGTATGACTGACAGCTTAACGCTCATTGCTATGGCATTCTTTGCGCGGTGGGTGTTGCCAGCTCCCAGCTAGTTGGACACTCTCGTGCTGCAATAATATGTACGAGTATGATCCTCCTTCGTACTCAATGTGGTGCGCATGTACAAATGGTATCTAACAGAGGAGAAGATTTGCCAACCTTGCAGCAGCACTTAGTCCACTACTGATTACATAGGCAATCGACTCAGTGGTTATACTTTTTTATGGAAAATAGTATGAGGTTAGATTAATCCAATAGTAATACACCGATAGAAGAATAGTAATTAAGATGGGGCATTAACATACCACATTGCGATCAAAGACGTGGTTATTTCAGCATCCTTCATCAAACCAGCAAGGAAGACCAGAATCTCAAAAGCCCAGTACTCCAAGCTGCAGATTGAATGGATTTTAATGCAAGAAAGAATAACTGAACATGTAAATGGAGGAGCTCCTAGTCCTTGAGATGCATAGTCACATATTATGAGTTGGTACACTTGATTCTACCACTATTGTGGAGGGCCTATAATTTGAATGGGATCCCTAGAAGTCAAACCATTTCATTGCTGATACCAGTAAATGGAGCTACCTACCATTTCATGGCTGCAGATGGCAAGGCAAGTTTCAGGTTCATTGCAATGTACTCGAAGGACTCCCTCGAGAATCCCTCCCATGAATCCTCGCACCGCTTGGAGAAAGACAAGTACAGCGTAAGCAGGAGAACACAAATCCACATCGAAATGGAAGCGGCCAATGAAGCTCCCTCGAACCCAAGGGCGGTCTTGTGGACTAGATAGTACGCGACCCCAAAGTGTATGGCCAGTGCGATGGCTGAGAAGACCACGAGCGACAGCAAGATGGTCTGTGTCTGAAGAAAGCAGAGGATATTCTTAAAGAACCCGTATGCGAAGATCCCCGGGATGAGGGCCTTCGTATAGAGGGCTGCGTACCTAGAGATGTCGGGGTCTTGGTGGAGGAGGATTAGTATTGGCTCGGTGAAATACCAGAGGACTGAGATGAGAATGGAGAAGATGAACGAGATGATGCAGGATGCTTGTAGGTGGATACCAAGGGTTTGGTAGAGCTTAGCTCCGAAGCCTTGACCGCATAGCGTCTCCAGTGCACCGCTGAGGCCGATCTGCAGGGGAAAGAGGAAAAGGGTGGGAAGCTATATTAGCCTCGATGTTATTCTCAAGAATTTTAATTAATTAATCTTTTTTTTTTCAACTAGAGGGGAAAGAGTAGGGATGACGTTTACCAATAAAGCGAAGCCGGTGACCGTGGACCAGCAGTTGGCAAGGGTGGCACCGGCAAGTTCAAGCTCGCCGAGGTGGCCGGCGATCATGACGGAGACCAGTCTGATGGCATAGTAGAAAGTGTTTGTTAGGATCATGGGTAGTGAAAATTGGACCTGCCGCTTTGCCTCTCCTGCGTCAAACCTCCACCACCCACTTCCCCAGGCCGCATCATCTCCTCGGCCGGCAGAATGTTCGAGGAGGCTGGTTGACCTATGGGAACTCATCGTGTTCTCCTCAGATTCAGCGAATGTACGATGGATTTGTCCGTCTCTCTTTATTTATATAGTGGAATAAAAAGAATGTGTTCTTTCTTGTATGTAATTTTTCTCATTATTTTTTTGTCGTATAAGATTTTTCATAAATACGTTACTGAAATGACATTTAATTTAACTAATGGAGTCTGCAATATTTTTTTATTATTATTAATCTCTTGTGTATGACAGCACACTTGTATCTAAACTTTTATTATTCATTTACTTAATTCTAATTCAAGATGTAAAAAATATATGGAGTAAGTTCCTCCTCGTCGATTTAATAATTTAATCACCACTGGAGCAGTTATTACAATAATCCCTTATGTTCTACCTAAGGTTTGAAGCAAATTATAGTATTAAATTCTCATGCTGAACCCACACTTAATAGTGTATTGCCCAATCCACACTTAAGAACGATAATATAAGTTGTATGCCGATCATGTCACGCATAATTTTAGAGTATATCAGGAATGTACTAGTTTTTTTACTACTGGGCCGGCTTATTGGATGAGCATGAATTCTTGGAGGATGTGAAAAAAATTAATTATTTAGTTCACTATTCCTTATTAATCAATAATTTTAACTCTTAATTTTATTATCCAATTAAGTTTTTAATAATATTTTGGTTCATCTATTTAATTGTCTGATTTGAGTTCCTGGACGTCTAATTAAATGACTATATTATTAAAATAATAAAATTATTAATAAATAATATATTAAATTGTAATCATCACCCCCATGTGGAGATATATTTTATTTTGTCACTGTTCAAATATATTAATTAAAGGACAAATTGTCTGAGAATGTTAAATTTGATATCAATGGGATAGGATTAAATTTTGATTTAAATGATGCGCTTATTTCATGCAACACAAGATCCATCAGCTCGTAACAATTAATTACTACAATGAAGGACGGATAAATATGATTAATGGAGCTTCCCAAACTAGCTGGCAATGAATTAATTAACTAGTAATTTGTGGTTGAAAGAGTCTATCCACCATTTATTTTGAGTTGATAATAAGTTAGTCATCAAATCTTTTAAAGTTTAAAAATTTAAAAAAATTGTTTTAATTCATATAAGATGAACTTTTTTTACTACTTAGCTTCTTAATGTGAATATGTATATAATTCGGGCAATTAAATTTATTGCTAAATATTGTTTACTAATTAATTACTATTATTTTATTTTCAATAATCTTCCAAAAGATCCACAAGCAATATGCGAATATCACAACTACTTATCATCAAACAATACGTGAATATCTCTACTTATTACTAGCCTCGTAATTTTGTAAATTATTTTAACATTTCGAAATTTACTTTAATATCTAACCAGTTGTATATATTTATATTTAATACAATTAACTTAAATATCCCTTAATTATTTTTATTTGGATAATAATAATTAGTTATTCAACTATTATATAAATCAATTTATTTTATAATTTTATTAGTAATATTTATCTTTTAATTTGATTAATTCCAACTACTCCTATTATCATCAAAAAGATACAAAATAAGATTTAAATTAAATTTCATTTTCAATTTGAAAATATTAGGATTATTACCACTCCACATGCACTAATACCCATTTATTTATAAACTATATATTTGACCCATTTTCATTTATAATGGAGTTCACATTTTTTTTATTTGGAAATTTAGGGTTTTTTAGAATGATATCCAAACTTTCATAAAAGATTTTTAAAAATATATCACATAAATTTTTTAATATTTTTTTTAGAAAGTTTAAAACTATAATAATTTTTCAAATAATAAGTAATAACTTATTATTTGTTTAATGGTACGCAATTTTAAAAATCTCACTAATGAGTAGGTTAATTATATATTTATATTTTTTTGCACAAACAGGTAAGTAATACAAACTACATTGATTGAACATATCTTCAAGTAATTTGAGGTAACTTATGGGTAAATTCAAGTTATTTCCTAATTTTTTTATAAATTACATTTTTAAAGTTAAGGTACATTTAGTCCAATTTAACTATCTACCACTCTCATTTTTTACTACCTAAGCCTTAACTTATTCTAATCAATAAAAATTCTCCCAAAATTAGGTTATATTTGAATTTTGGTTTCATTTCACAAAATATTTACAATTATATCTATATACTTTCCTTTATTTACATATAAATCACTAAATTTTATCTTATTTTCAATTAATACACTAAGATTTTTAGATAATTTCTCTAGATCCCTAATTTTTTATTTATCTGCACTTGAATTACTAAAATTATTTTTAATTATAATTTAATTACTAATTTTTATAAATTTACTACTAATACGTGATGTAGTAAAATTTAAATATTTATATGGGAAATTTAGATATGATAAGCAAATGATTCAAATAAGAGGGGAAAGTATATTATTGTTATAGCAATCTTGCCCTTACCATCACTTATAATAGTTCAATCCATTTACCAATTGTTATTATATACATCCAACTTAAAGCATATTTCACGCTTATATTTAATATTATCGCAATTAGATAACTTAGAGATGTACCGGTCTTGGTTGGAGATTTTTATGTATGTGAAGAGGTCTATCTAGAGAGGTGGGGGTGGTACAAGTTTGAGACTTATAAGCAAACGCATCTTCATACGATGGTTTATTATCTCTAATGTTCATGATCTATACTTATTATTCTTAGATGATATCAATATATTATTAATATGGTTCGGACATTTAAGGAGATTGGGACGACAAAAATTAATATCTTGTCATAAGTTTTTAAAGATCAATGACTTGGAGATCGTTCGATTATTTTTCTAAATAATTATTTGCTTAATTAAGATTGCAGTAAAATAGTATAAAATTGAGAAATATAATAACTATTAAAATAGACGGTAACGATTGGATTTTTAACTTGTTTATGTACAAGAAATTTGATAAAATTTAACGGTAGTGTAAAATTTAATAGTTATTATTTAATAATAGTATTATCGTTTTATTATTAAAAAAGATCAACAAAGCAGGTTTAAAATAACTTATTATTAATACAACTCAAGTTTCTGTTCGAATATATAAAAAAAATACCAAAATAGAGATGATTATTTTATATTCATAATATCGGGAAAATAATAATTAATTTTTAAACATTTATTAAATACGAATTTAAAATTAAATTTAATAAGTGTATTCACCTTATAAGTATAGATATTAAAATATAATTTTAAATTAAATAAAATATATAAATATTATTTTATTTATAATATTAAAATAATTATATTATTTATAAATTATAACTTTTAATTTAAGCATATGGAATACTAGTAGTCCTGCCATGAATGCTAACGCAAGGTTTGAAGAAAGCTAGGCACACAAAAGCAGGAGAAGAGATACAAGCAACCAAACTGAAACAGCTATTGAGGCTCCCTCTAACCCAAGGGCAGTCTTGTGGACTAGACAGTACGGTACCCCACATGTAAGGCCAGTTAGATGGCTGAGAAGATGTCAGAGGCAGCAATATGGTCTATGGAAATTAAATTAAATTACTAAAATATTAAAAAAATAAACACATTAAATAATTAAACTATTAACCATGCCACTACTAGCCAAATATATTAATTAATGGAGAAGTGATAGCTCATCATCCTTCTCAATTAATGGTTACTCCATAAGATTAGGGTAGTATTAAATTTTGATTTAAATGCTCTGCATAGTTCATAAACCCACATCGTCCATCCAATTCCACCCTTAACCCCTAATTACCAATGGGGATGCAGTGGGGCCAGCCGCATTACTAGAGCTGAGCTCTGTGTGCCATTTTACCTTCTCGGGTCTCGGACCTTCAATGGACCCACTTCTTAATTTGATGGGTCCAGTAGTTTAATTGGGCATTAGGCCTCTGAAATGCGCGTAATCGGCTTTACTACCTCCATATACCTTCTCATGCATCTACTCTATGGCTGGCCGCCGTGTAAGTGGACCAACGGTAAACATTAATTTTAAGGGTAAGAGTGTTTATGGAGGAACCTTCATATTATCCAACATAAAAGGGATGTGCAGAATCTCTCCAAAGTAAGGCAGGACCAAGCAGACTAAGATCATGGTAAGATGTGTGAAGAAAGAGTAGTATGTTATAAGAAGATTGGGAGAGTTGGAATAAGAATTATATAACATAAATATTATAGATTAATTTTTTTTGTATAAAATATGTTTAATATAATTTAATTATATATAATAATTAATAAATTATTTAATTTAATTAAATAATAATTTTTTTTAAATTTTTTTATTAATAATAATTCAACTAAATCTAAAATACGTATTATTAAAATTTTTTATCTTATACAAATCCATCACTTTCACTTAACACTACAAATACTTTATCTTCAAATTCATTCCAACCTATTCGTCCAAAAACAAAATTCAACTCTTCTCTCCTCCCACTTTTTTGCAAAAAGCTCTACACAAATTTCAATTAATCCACCGCTGACGCCTCTAATAACTAATAAAAAGCTAATTACACTCAGTAATCAACAATCAACTTTTCACCATAAACCAATGTTAGTGGTCAACATGTGATGTGAGTGTTTGTTTCTTGATCATGCATGTAACTATAAACTCATCTTCACCCTCTTTACAGCCATTGATACATCTGATCATATGGAAATGAACCATAGACCACTCCCTACTGTGACCAACATAACTTGAATAGCTAGCTAGCTCCTTTCTTTAAGAAGAACAACACAGTTGTCAAACTAAATTATATTCATGTTTGTCTCCTTTTGTTTAACTATCTTTTTCTTCTGCCTAATCTTTCTAACAACACTTAGAGAGTAGCAAGACAAGTAAAACACAATATGGTATGAGTATGACATTACTATATAATATATATTTCGAAAGAAAGAGAAAGAACTTTCCTTTCCTGCACTTCTCCTTACCCCTAATTTTTTAATTTTGTTATGATGATACCAATGCTGCCGCTGCCATTAATTTTGAATGTCTCTTCATCATCTTTTCTCAACGCTTCTCCAACGATTCTCGGATTGACTGTAGTTTGCTATTAGATAGCTGTCTTCTTCCTAGTTATAACTTCATTTCTCAGGCAAGCACGCTTAACTTGAAAGTTCTTATGGAATCTAGTTCACCTGAACCACTTTGGTTTTTGTTTTCTAATTTGTCTTAAGTTTCTTTTCCAAGGTTTAATGAACCCTTTGGATCACCCGAGAGTTGTAAATTCCCAACTTGCCCGTTCAGAAATAATCGGATTTTTGAACTAGTTCTGAATCCTCACTTGGTTTGACCGGTTCTTTTCCTAGTTTTTCTTAGCTCAAAAGGGCGGGTTTTACAAAAAAACCCATTGTTAAGTGGTATTTTTAAACATCACATCTGAATGGAGTGATGTGAAAAATCACGCGGAAAAAATATTTACCGTGTAAGTAGATCATACCCAATTGGTATAATTAAACTTTCTAGAATGAAGTGAAAAACCCGTTTATCAGTTATAAGTAGATATGTTCTCATATTCAATTGGTATGATGGACAGTTGAAAAGTATATTTTGTCAGAAGTGCTCTCCCTTGACTGTGTGCCGCTGCTTAAAATTTTTTAGAGACCTTCTTAACGAGAGCTCAAATCTCATATAGGTCAGAGGCCTCAGCTTTGGAACTTGGGGGCTAATATGTCCGATTTTGAAAATCTCGAACAGTGGGCCCTAGGCCAGTTGGCACAAGCAGGAGCTCGTAAACAAACATGATTATTATGCCATGAAAACTTAAGTAAATGAGTTGTTAGGACATGGTACCGAGACATGACCGACATGCTCAATGTACTAGCGGTCGTGCGACATAACAGGTCTTTGCACTAGTCAAGACAAACAGTTGCAGGTCGAGTTGAGGGACGGGGCCGTTGGACTAGTGGCACCACAGATTATATGGCATTATGTGAAAAACTATTGATTGTGCATGCACTGTTTTACCTTCAAGACACCCAAGAGGGATAGTGATGCGTCCTAGGGCTCTAGATGACTTGGTTGATATAAGGGCAGTTAGTCGTACCAGAAGTCTTACAAAGCTCAACATAGCTTCATGCGTATGAGACTGAGGCGAGGACAGGATGAGGTCTCTATCCTCATACGGACATGGAGATTTGTTACGGGATTAAGGGTCTGATGTCGCGAACATCCACTCATTCTTAGGGTTGAAGTGGATATGCTTCTATCTAGGTGGTCGATAAAGTTGCTCCGACGCCACAAGTGGGTTCTGTGGACGGACTGGCCTATGATTGTATGTTCCTTCATGATGAAGGGCGTGTGTTGGTTGATAAACACACCATTATTATGAGAAATAATTTTTGAAAACCGAAATTTGAAGATGAGAAAATTTAAAGAAATTAGAGTCTAGCACACTACATTTTGGAAAACTATTTTTCATCGAACTTAAAAAATTTCGTATACCCATTCACTGAATTGTAGAAACTCACCCCTCTTTTTATCACTTTTCAGGAAATAGAGAAAATGACTAGGGATAGCACCAAATCATACCCTTTGTCAAGTATGCTTGATTTCTGCTAAGCCTGTATTTTATTTGATATATGTCTTTACAAGGAATAAGGTTGAAAGTATGATTGGCTCCACTTGAGTTAAAGAAGGAGGAAACTCCTCTTGAACCAAGAGAGTGGCAGGTTGATCACGGGGATCCGACCAAACTAGGTCGAGGCATGATATAGGAAGCATAAGGGTAGTTTGTCATCTAGTACATCGGAAAGCTCTGGGAGCTTCATGCACGCAGAGACCGAGGCAGCAGGGGGAAAGAGGTCTCGTCCCACAAAGTGGACACGGAGTGTGAATAGGGTTTGAGGGTCAAACACGTGATGTCCATTCAAACTCAAGGTAGAGGTTGTGAACCTCTATCATGGTGGACGGTAAAGGCATTCTGATCCACAAGTGGAACAGTCGGGGACTATTCTACGAACGTGTGATCCATTTCTATGATAGAAAGTGTAGGTGATGTGTGAATACTATGTAGACTTTGGATGATGAATTAAGTAACTAAATCAATTGAACCCATTGTTGTAGAATTTTTCACTCACTAAGTATAAACTCATTTCCCTCCTCTCACCCTTTTAGGAACATTTAAGAGGAGTTGGGTCAAGAGAAATTTAAAGCCCCAAGCGAAGGCTCGATCCCTCAAGTTACGTCTCACATCACAAAATTTCAATCTTGTCAAGGGAACGTATGTCAGAATGCATTTACCTTCCTCGAACCATCAAGATAGGTTTGTTGGGGTGGTTCAGGGAAGGGTGGAAGGTTGATCACAAGTCTCTAACCAAATTAAGTCGAGGTGTGACAACACATGTCCCAGTTAATGGTCAGTGGATGCCTATTTAGCAACCATGTTGACACGAACAACCAATGGGAGGCTGCCACGTGTTTGGTCAACAGGTCAACGATTGGCAAGGTGGTTGAGTAGGAAGTCATGTTAGCTAAGCTATCCAATCATGCACTGCCACGTGGCAAGCCCGTAGGTGCGAAGCTCACACATGTGGAAAAGTGATGTCATCTTCCTTCATTTGATGACACTATTCATGGAGGAAAGTTCACCTTCCATTTTTTACGAGGGAATCTTCCCTCCGATTATGGTATTTTTTGATGAGGATAAGCTCGACCAATATGGAAACCGATAGAGCCAAGGGTCTCTAAGCTCCCTATATAAAGAGCTCCCCTTCATTCATCATCCACACACCTCAAGCATCCAAAGAAGAAAAAGTGCTCGATTCTCCGATGAATCTCGAACTAGAGCTCCGACTTGGGCACTTCTTTCAACCTTAGAAAGCGAATTTGGGTCCTACAGACTTCGGAGGAAGTCAGCTACATAACGGTGCCCTCCATTCGACTTGAGGACCATCGGAGAAGCACCGACATATCCAAACAGTGAAGCTGCTCCACAGTTCTTGAAGCTGCCATGTTCTACACAGCCCAAATTCGGCCATCCTCAACCTCCTATAGCCAAACCAAGTTTCCTCTAGTCTCTCCAGCATGCACTCAACCTCCTAAAGCAAACGTCTAAGTCAAGTCTGTCCTCACTCGTCGAAATAGTTTGATTCTATAGAGATAAAGTGCTCGAATTTTACTAACCAAATTCCCACTGCTCAGGATATGAATTGTAGCGGCTCTTGATCCTTGAGGGACCCTGTGAATGAGAGCTTTTATCCTAAATTGAGAGCTCAGACCGTCGTAACTCCGATGGTAAGTTACTGAAGCTTTCTCTCTCTATGTTTAGTTTTTCGGCGAAGCTCCGTTTGAGCTCGTTTCAGACCCAAAAACAACAACTCAAAGCTCATTCAGATCGTATGGAAGTGAAGAAACTGATTAGCACCATAAAAAGGAATGATTAACCCCATTTGAAAGGCCAAATTAAAGAAATCAAATTTGGGTATATATAAAAGGTGAAATTGGGAAAAATTTTGGGGATTTCGAAAATTGAGGAACCTTTGTGCAATTTTTATAAAATCAAAGTTCAATTGGCAAAGTAGAGGAACTTGGAGGGCCAATTGGTTATTTTTAGAAAAATGGGGCCAATTGGTCATTTTTGAAAAAATTGGGGCCAATCGGTAATTTTGGAAAGTTAAGGGATCAATTGGAAATTTTGGGAAAAGTTGAGTCCCAATTGGTGATTTTTGAAATTTAAGGACCCAAGAGGGATATTAGAAATCTTAGGGACTTGATTGAAAATAATTGAGCATTAGGGATCTAAAGTCAAAGATTATGAACGTTAAGTACCTAATTGCAATAAGGTAAAAATTATGGCATATACATGGGAATTGTAAAACCCGCCCTTTTGAGCTAAGGAAAACCAGGAAAAGAACCGGTCAAACCAAGTGAGAATTCAGAACCGGTTCACAAACCCGATTATTTCTGAACGGGCAAGTGGGGAATTTACAACTCTCGGGTGATCCAAAGGATTCATTAAACCTTGGAAAAGAAACTTAAGACAAATTAGAAAACAAAAATCAGAGTGGTTTAGGTGAACTAGATTCCATAAGAACTTTAAAGTTGAGCGTGCTTACCCAAGAGTAGTGTGAGGATGGGTGACCTCCTAGGAAGTATGAATCTTTTTGTAACCTGAAATTTCGGTCAAAAATTTGTATGTAGGCCTTATCATAAATTAATATATAATTAATACCAATAATTTAATACCTAAATTAAATTATTGGAATTAATACAAATAATTTAATACCGAAATTAAATTATTGGAATTAATACAAATAATTTAATACCGAAATTAAATTATTGGAATTAATATCAAAATTTAATTTATTAGAATTAATACCGAAATTAAATTATTGGAATTAATACCAATAATTTATGGCAATATTAATACCAGTAATGAATCTCGCCCATTTAATACACGGGTTTTACGACAATATAAAGAGGTCATCCCCATTTCATTCTCCTTACACCTAAACACCTCTCTCTCTCTCTCTACTGCTCCATTTCCCAGTAAAGCTCGAACCAGAACTTCGACTTGAACAAAGGTCGGGATCTTTAGAACCGGGGAGAAGACAGCTATCTGATAGCAAACTCCAGTCAATCCGATAATCATTGGAGAAGCGCCGACATGATGGAATAGTGAAGCAACTCTGGCGGACCGAAGTTGCCCTATTTCGGCCAAGCTGAAATCAGCCATTTCAAGCCCTCCTCAAGCCAAACCAAGCCCTCCCAACACTTCATCAGCCTTTCCACGGTCGAATTAGGACCGAAAGGATGAACCTTAGGACGAGACCTATTTGCCCAGATTGAAAGCTCGGGCTACCGTGCCTTCACCGGAACGCAAAATACCGGAAACGCCAGTAAGGACAAGCTCGCGTGAATACAAAGAACCAGTCTAGTGGAATTCACGGCATTAACGGGTGAGTGGGTATTCACATCATACCCAGTTGGGATGATGAGCACAGTTTAAAGTTAAAAACCACTTACCGGTTGTGAGTGGGTTTACTAACATCATACCCGGTTGGGGATGATAAGTGCCTCGATATAAAAACCCACTGTTTAGTGGTATTTTAATCATCACTACTTAGAGAAAGTGATGTGAAAGTTATGCGGAAAAACTACTTACGAGTTTTAAGTAGATCATACCCGATTAGTATGATGAGACTTCCTCGAAGGAAGTTGAAAACCCGTTCATCGGTTATGAACGGAGATGTCCTTATACCGGTCGGTATGATGGACAGTAAAAACCTATTTTTGTCGGAAGTGCTCTCCCCTGACTGTGTGCCAATGCTTAAACAATTTGGGAGACCTTCTTCACGGGAGCTCAAATGGCTCTAATAGGCCGGGGGCCTCGATTTTGGAACTTGGGGGCTAAATGCCCGATTTTGAAAATCTCATACAGTGGGCCCAAGGCCAGTTGGCACGAGCAGGAGCTCGTAAATGAACATGATATATGTGCCATAAAACTTAATAAGTGAATTGTTTGGCCATGGTACCAAGATAGGACCGACATGCTCAGTCAACTAGCGGTAGTGCGACATGACAGGTCGACGGACTAGTCAAGACAAACAGTTGCGGGTTGAGTTGAGAGTCGGGGCCGTTGGACTAGTGGCACCATAGATTACATGGCAATATAAGAAAATATTGTTTGTGCATGCACTGTGAGTACGGGATCATCAAGACGCCCATGAGGGGTAGTGATACGTCCTAAGGGCACTGGACGACCTGGTGGCTATAAGGACAGTTCGTCGTTACAGGTGTCTGTGCGAAATTTGGAGTAGCACGAAGCGCATGAGACCGGGGTGGGGACAGGATGAGGTCTCTGTCCTCATACGGACACGAAGAAGTGATTTCGGGATTGTGGGTCGGATGTCACGTACATCCACTCATTCCCAGGGTAGAAGTGGTTGTACTTCTATCCGGGTGGCAGGAAAAGTCGCTCCGAAGCCACTAGCGGGTTTAGTAGTGATACTGACTTGCGAATGTGTGTAACCTTCATGATGAAGGATGTGTGTTGGGTGATGACACACCATGGTAACTAAGAAATAATGGAAAAATCCAAATTTTTAAATGAAGGGATTTTTGAAAACAAAAGAGTCCGGCACACTCCATATAAATATTTTTCTTAAAAGTCAAAAGCTTTTAAAAACCCATTCACTGAGTAGTCGTACTCACCCCCCCTTATATCCCTTTCAGGAAATCCTGGAAAGCCTCCCTTTAAAGACCGTTAACTAAGATGCCTGTAAGACAGGTATGTACAGTTTTAAATTTCATGCAGTTTTTATTATGCTATTCCAGGAAAAAGGTGTAGGTTAAAGGACGCGTTACTCTTTACGGTTTACAATAAGGGGAAACCTTTTAATAAACCGGGAGAGTGGCGGGTTGATCACGGGGATCCGACTAAACCGGGTCGGGGCGTGACAGGAATAGTAGGCATTTCATGCCGAAACTTTCCTCATGAGAATATTCAAATCGTGTAAGGACAAATTGGATAAAGAAAGTGAGTAAGGGAGCACGACAAGAATTGAGAATCTAACTGCGAATAAAAACGTCACAATCATCGGGTGATTGGGACTTTTAACATCATAATTTCTTGGGGTGATTTTTACACTATAAATTAAAATTTTACTTGTTAGTGAGACTTTTAACATCATATCTGATTGCACACTTTAAATTAAAAATTCACTTTTGAGTAGGACTTTTAACATTATACCCGGTTGGGGTGATGTGCACACTTTAAATTAAAAATTCACTTGTGAGTGCGACTTTGAATATCATACTCGGTTAGGGTGATATGCACACTTTAAATTAAAAATTCACTTGTGAGTGGGACCTTTTAAACGTCATACCCGGTTGGGGTGATGAGTACCTCTTTGAAATTAAAAACCATAATGAGTGGGATTTTCAATTATCATGCCCGGTTGGGATGATAAGTGCATTTTCAGTTTAAAACTATTTTTCCAGAAATGATCTCCCCTGACTCTGTGCAACTACTTAAAAACTTTGGGAGACATTTCTGATGAGAGTTAGGACAGTTCCTATAGGCCGGGGGCCTCAATTTTTGAACTTATAGGGCTTAAGGCCTAGTTTTGAAAAACTCGTAAAGTGGACACGGGTTGGAGCCTGTAGACAAACATGATGATAAGAGCCATGAAAACTCTCATAACTGGCTAATTTGTGTGAATCGCCACGGTGCCGAACCGAACCGACAAGGCTCAATAAACTAATAGTAGTGCGTTAGGACCAAGTCGACAGACTGGTCAGGCAAACAACTACGGAGCCCAAGTTGAGAGTCGAGGCCGTTGGCACCAAAGATAATGGCTTATTAATCCTTAAACTATTGTTTGTGCATGCACCATGATACGGGATCATCGATACTCCCAAGAGGGGTAGTGTTGGTTCTAAGGGCTGTTGGACCACCAAGATGTGATAAGGGCAGTTTTGTCGTGCTAGTGAGTTATGAAGCTCAAAGTAACTTCTTGCGCACCGAGACCGGGGCGGGGTAAGTATGAGGTCTCTGTCCTCACATCACATACATGGAGTACATTCAGGTCTAAGGGTCGGACATGTAACCTCTACCCGGACTCATGGTAGAAGTCGAAAACTTCTATCAGGGTAGATGGTAAAGACGTATCGATCCCCAAGTGAATGCAACTGTAGTACTGCATCTACGAACGTTTGTACCATTTATGATAAAGGGCATGTGATTATTTGCTAAATACCTTCCTAGCAATGGGGAGTGTTAAAAGAGTTAAAATCACCCTAATACCCACACACTGCGTTGTAAAAATTCACCCACTCTCTTTAACCCATTTCAGGAAAAGAAGAACACTGTTAAGGGAATTTCAAGAACAAGTTTTAAGTTAGGTATGTTAAAATTCTTTTAAAGCTATTGAGTTTTGTATATATTATTACAGGGTACGAGGTCAGAAATTACGCCTGACTTCTCGTGCTTTTGAGAAGTGGTGACTCTTATTAGACCAAAGGGAGCGGTGAATTGTTCACGGGATTCTGACCAAATTGGGTTAGGGCGTAACAGGTAAGAAATGAGATGAATTAGTTAGTTTATCCACAATTACCCATATGACATCATGTCCATTTTTCGTCACCAGTAATCCTGTTACGAAATTCATTGTAATATTTTCCCACTTCAATTCGAGGATGGGCAAAAGTTGTAATACCCCTAATGGCTTCTGGTGTTCCGTTTTAATTTATTGCCAGGACATACACCTTTACATATACTCAAATATGTATCTCTTAATTCTCTTCTACCAATACCCTAACTTTATAGTACGATACATTGTTGTACTTCTTGAATGCATTACATATAACGAGTCATGGGCTTCTTCCATTATTGACCTCCTAAGCCCTCTTGTCTCGCTATTGATGCATCATCAGCCCCACCGAACTCAATGTCAGAAATCTCACTCACCTAAGGTCACTAACTTGTTCGTCCCATATAGATTTTTAAATTTTTATGCCTTTGCTTGCACAAGTATGTAGGTAATTCTGTTCATACATTATTTCGAACAATTAAAGTCTATCATATATGAAATTGTACTTAAGTCCTAGTGCGGTTTGGGCTGCGAACTCAGTATATATGACCACGATACTAGCACTCTTGCTACCTGGATAGAGTAGCTAGTATGTCAACTAACGATCCTCGAGTAATGAGGACCTAAGGCTACTAGTTTAGATAGCCAAATTGGGATGGCAGATTTGAAAAGAAAGGAGTAAATGTATCCACCAAGAGGGCAACAACGGGAACCGCACCGAGCAGTAGCGCAACTTTCTTAATAATCACACTACTCAGTCACAGGCTCCGCATAGGGCTGAAGTGGACAAGAACATAGGGAATGGCTATCAAAATCAATTGCCATACTCTCCAAATCTATATTCTAGTAAAATAGGGATCCGTGTTGTGGCCAAGGATGAAGAAGGTGAATTCAAGTCACGAATAAGTGCGTATACTAAATACTACTCAGCTGAGGAAGAAGACATCCCAGGAATGGATAGAAATGATGGGATAAACCCACATTCAGTTGGAAACTCTTACCTTACTGGATTTTTTGAATCATAATATCAATAATTTCACATTTTTCAACTAAGCTTACTGAATAGGTGCATTAACTTCTTTGAGATTTAGTAGCACAACCAAAATAACAAAGGTCAAGTAGTATATTTACTATTATAATTATTTTTTTATTAAAAAAGACCGACGTAACTAAACGGTTGCTTAGGATCACAGCAGCGTAATATTTCATATTCTTAGTATAATTAATAATTTTTTAGTGCAAAAAAAATTATTCTTCTATTTAAATATCAATAAAGGTTATATATTAATTGAATCAAATAAAAGTTTAAACCTAAAATAAATTATCATGCAAATCTGATGATCTTATTAGGGCTCCTGTTAAACTTATGAATAATTTCCAAACCCGCATTTTATATTTTTCTCTTATAAATCATCTTATATCTAAACATGTTATTTTTCATGATAATAGAGATTATGATTAAATTTTAAAAATATATATATAATTAATTGTGATTTAATAGTAAAGGTATTAAACAAAAATTACATTTTGGGATTACATAACTATAAAAAAATGTAATACAATACAATACACAACATATACAGGAATTCCCAAATACAAATCTCACCCCCGTGATAAAATCCATGGCTTCACCCCACAGTTTTCTTGTTCTCTCGTTCCCTTTGGGATAAATCCCTCTGTTTTCCTCGTGTAAAGAGAACTAACAATGGTGAACTAGGGAAAAAACCCATACAAACACAAACCACAAAAAATTTTCATCATCAAAAATATGAACTTTGGGATTCTTCATGATCAAACATTAAGTGACCAAACGAAATAATAGATTACATTCGGCATTTTCTTCTCAAGATCTGCAGGCAAGTTGTGTTTCAGCTTTAGTCCTCCGGAACAGGAGCTGCAGGGGCGGCAGATTGGGTCTTGAGGAGTGGCTGAAGAGCCTTGACAACAATGCTCATGTTTGGTCGGAACTCAGCTTCGTATTGCACGCAAAGTGCTGCAACTGCAGCCAACTATAATCCAGGAAATATTGGCATCTAATTAGATATGCATAAAGGGATCCATTTGAACTTTGGTGCATAGGTTGAGTTGCTCAGAACACTAAAAAAGCACGTTAGATGGTTGGAGTATCAAACTTGGACAGGAGAAACTAAAATTTATCACCGGGTATAATGAATATACCAGCAATATTTGAGACGAGGAACGTTCCTTCAAGTGTTTCATTCAGCTAAAGAAATGATATTCAAACTGCATCAGCCTGACTACTCTAGATAACCTGCCTTAATCTACCTTTTCTCCATCATACAGGTAAAATCTAGGAAAAATTCAACCAGAAAAGAAAAGGGTAAGTTGCTTGAAAAAAACATGAAATTTTCCAAAATCCCACAAAATAGACATGACGTTTAATATTCTCATAAAAAAGTATGGTCTTTGTTATCTAGTTCACAAAATAGGCCTCCATACATATTTTAGAGAAAAAAAAGTTTATGGGTACAGACTTTATTTTGTGAATTAAATAGAAAATGTCATATTTTCTAGGTGATTATTAAAAGTTGTATCCATTTTGAGGAATTTCGGAAAATCTCATTTTTTAGGAAGTGTACCCCAGAAAGGGGTAGGCCAACCCAGTGCCTACACTGCAGCAAGTTCTACCCATGAAAAAAGGGAGAAACCATGAAACCACAATACCTTGGCAACTGCCTTTGGTGGATACTCTCCCTTGAGCCTTGGATCCACGCATTGCTTGACTTTGTCTTCACTCAGTCTTGGTGTTGCCTAAAATATCAAAATATTCACATCAAACCATCTTAGTTCTGATGAAATTAATTGGAAAGCTATAAAAAATTTCTAAGAGAGATGACCATGCACGTATTTCTGACATGAGCATAATTTAAGTGGTAAGACTTACCCAGGTAACAAGACTTTGCTGCCCACGTGGCATAGTATGATCCACAGGCTTCCTACCTGTGAGAAGCTCCAAAAGCACAACACCAAAGCTGTATACATCACTCTTTTGAGTCAACTGTCCAGTCATTGCATACCTGCAAAACAAATACCACATGTCAAGTTCATAAATCATCCAACTCATTGGAGCAAAATAATAGCCTTCAGAGAATGAGAATTATAGATTCAGTTGATAAACTAACTGCTGCAACTGCAAAGGCAATGGATTGAAACTCTGAAACATTGGATAACAGGTAGATGCACCTAAATGAAGAAACAACCTCCACAAAAATTCAGTAAGATAAAGGAGAAATTACATCTAAGAACATATGGTTCTATAATATTTTCTTCTCCAAGAGATGGACCAAAGCAACAAATAGTTCAGCTTATGCAGCAAATACATTACCAGTACCATCTATCATCAAACATGTTCCTTATAAACCTGCGGGTGGGATGTTTTAGTTGGGGATCAGAGGATAACAACACGTAATCTAGTCAAGCAGCACCTTGGTCAGAAAAGCCAGAAAAGGGAAAGGAAGCATTACTCAGGAGCATGATAACCAAAGGTTCCCAAGACCCTTGTAGAGTGAAGGCGGGCAGCCATGTCAGGAGCTTGATTGGACAAATTGAAATCAGCAATCTTAGTCTTGAAGTCCTCAAACAGGAGAACATTACTAGACCTAATATCTCTGTGTATAATTGATGGTTGAACCTTCTCATGCAAATACTCCAGCCCTCGAGCTGCATCAACTGCAATCCTCACCCTTTGCATCCAGTCAAGGACTGGACCGGGTTGAGCACCTTGAACTCCTTTCCTACCTATTTCAAACAATATCAACCAGTAGTCTATGAGAGCTATTAGAATTAGAGGATATGATATTGAATGAAAATAATGATCTCTTTGTACAGAAGAATAAGGTCCATTTTCATTCTTTAATGGATAAATGGAGTTCATAATCAACGAGGTACTAGTAGTGTAATAACCAATAAAAAGAGGACATGCATCTTTAAGGCTTTAAAAAACTAAAAAAAACTTAGCAGCTGTGTATGTGCGCTTGTCTTTTTGGTTCTTAACCAACAAACTCGTTATATAATATTCCGTGAATATTTAACCAGCTATATTACTTAAATGATACATTTTAGAACTCTAACCAGGAGTATTCTAGAGGCCCTTTCTAAGAACATCTTTTAAAATCATGTTCTCAATAATGAACAAATAAAACTCATCTACCTCGGAGAATAACTTTTTCTAAGGGTTTGTGGAATCAGAGCTATGAAGTTAATATGATAACTCTTAATGTTCTTCATTTGTTATATTAGAATTGAAGAAATGGTTCTTCATACCATGTAGAACATCATGTAAAGATCCCATAGTGGCAAATTCGTAGGCAAGGATACGAAGATTTCCCTCCACAGAATAACCAAGTAATTCTACAAAATTTTCATGCTTCAATCTTGAGACTGTTGAAACCTGCACAACAGAAATTTTAAAAGCTACTTAATTCAAAATTAATATTAACCTGCTAAGTGGTAAAAAACCATGGAATCATGCTATATCATAATAATATGTCAACAAACCTGACTAAGAAACTCCACATTAGTGTCGGGTTCAGATGAAACATCAAGCTTCTTCACAGCCACATCTTTCTCATCATCTATCTTAGCATAATATACTCTACCATAAGAACCTTCACCAATAAGTGCCTTAGATCCAAAGTCATCAGTCTTTTTTTTCAACTCCTCTAAAGATAGAGCAGGGACCTCAATAGGAGGAGTCCCTAGAATATCTGGCTTTGCAGGGGCTGAATTTTTCGAACCCTTATGATAACCTGGAATCAAATATATGTAAAAATATGACATAGCATCAACATTTTAAATCATATTAAATAGAAAATATTTAGACTTGTGACTAATATGAACATATTGTAATTTTTGAACATACAAGAGTGATGATTCCCATCGTTAACAAATGCTGGAGTTTGTAAAACAATTAATTGAACTGCCACACCTCAAAAGATGGCAAAAAGACAAGTATAAGCATCCATTTGTTCTGGGGTAAAAGGATAAGATTCATGATCGATGTATCCAATTTCCATGTATATATGATATATCAGACACTACAAAATTTTCAAAGGACATGGAAATAGGATTAGCAATAAAGGCTGAAAAATTAAAGGAAAACACATGTAATTCATCAAGAGTGAAGAAGAATTAAATAACTAACCATCATTATGGTTCCCCGGACTCTTCAATGGATCCTCTTCATTAGATGGATTAGACTCCTCAACTTGACATGTACAGCAGAACCACCTTTTCATCCTGTCCCTCTTTCTTATATGAATATAGCCTTTACTTGGATCTTCAAACACGTAACTTTCGGGAGAAAATGCATGTACCTTGTTAAAAATAAAGCAGCCTGCATATCAGAGATGTTGTGATATACAAGTATTTAAACTTAACAATTTTTAAATGTAGAAAGACCCACCAAGTTAATTTTTTTAACTCAAAAGCAATTTTAGGTGATGCAGTTGAAATAGGTGCCCGAGTTCCAGAACATAGATATGTCAATAAGCTTCATTGGTATCTCAGAAACTCCAGTTCCAGAACATAGATAGGTCAATAAGCTTCGGAGGTATCTCAGAAACTCCATGTAGTTAAAATCATGTCTAGGGCACTAGTTCAAATCATTTCACAAACTTCAAACTTTTCCTACAAATAGTACATGCCAAATCTTGTAATTTAGCTCCAAAAAACCTGTTGGATAATAGAACAAAATATCCCAGTTGCATCAAGTCATATTCTTGATGCACCACTCCAGATCAAAACAGACATGAATACATGAACCGAAATTTAGAAACAAAGTAGGGATGTTGGAACATCACGAAAGAGTAGCATAACAAGCCCATCAGTCTAAGACAAATATTCAGCTTCTTATCCAGAAATGAACCCTAAAGACCACAAAAACCACGAACAGGAGAAAATCACAAAGCAGGCAGCACTCAGATAGAAAAAAAGTAACATTGGGAAACTACCATGCTATTGTCAAGAAAGTCTCACAGAAGAAAATGAACATTAGTATTCAAAAATCTAGTACTTAACATGGTAACTCTTCAAATGAAAACAAGAACAGGAACAGTTTTTGGCTTTATTCCGAGATGGTACACTGAGAAAATCACATTTCTCTTTTTTCATTGGAGAAACTTAGTCCATCATTCGAAATAAAATAAAATAAAACACTGGATTAGAAGAGAAGTCCAAATCCCAGAAATCCGTACCAGCAAACGGCGGGGATAGAAGTTGCGTTCCATCAAAATAGGTAGCAAAATCACCCGGAATCCGATCAAATAAGCAACAGTCAGAATCAAAATACGTAGGAGCGAAGAATCTTTAGCCAAATATATCAAGAAAAGCAGAAGCTACAGGAAATTCGCAGAATTCACTAGGTGGGAGATGATAGCGTAAAAATGAGGGAAATCGAACAAGGGTGCAAATTTAAAAGGGGTTTGACAGACACTGAATGGAACTATATAAGGCAAATTCTCTGAAACAGAATCATCCACAACAGGCAAATTAGGGCCAAGATAGAATGGTAAAGAATACTGGATTACCTGCTGCTTGGATCTCTCAGTTTCTCAGTGTCTCTCTCTTGGTAAGGCTCCGTGTTGAACCCCTCTTTCTCTGTTGTGGGAACTTTGGTTCAGAGTTGGTAAAGAAAGCTTGGCTTGTTAAGAGCATTTCCCCTTTTTTTATGTGCCTTTTTTCCCCTTTCTGGCTTCTGTTTCGGTGGAGAGACAGAGGGCGACAAGGACAGAGAAGCAACGCGGGGAAGATCTTCCCCGGGATGAGTTTTTTTTTTATATTTATGAATTTATATTAATTTTTTGCCCAAAAAATGTGAATTTTATTAATTAAGCTAAGCACCTATTACAATGTTGGTGAGAAATATGACATATTCACGTCCTCAAAAAATAAATGACTAAACTGATAAATTAAATGATAAAACAATAACATAGAACTCTCATTATGAGAAAAAAAAACTTCGATTATCAATATACATATGTTATATTAATAAATAGAGTTATTAGTTATTTATTTTTATTTATTAATCATTTTATTTTTTTAATTTAACTTCTACCTAATATTTTGATACAATACTCAAATTAGTCATCAATATGGCTAGAATGAGGGATCAAATTAGGTGAAAGTGGATTTGGAGAGCTAAAATGCTAAAAAAATAAAATTAAGAGATAAAAAATATTTGGTGAAAGTAATTTTAAATAACTAATTATTTAAAAATAAAATTATTAATAACTAAAAAATTAGAAGACAGATGATAAACTGCTCTAATAAATAAATTAAACTACTTCTCCCAAGTTCTAAGTTTTAACCTTAAAGTGAATAAAAATCCATTCCCTTCTAATTATGGTCATTTATGATACAATTTAAATTTTTTTTAAAGAATTTGATCAAATTATGAAATTTATCTTGGGAGCACAATACTCCAATTAGAAACAACACATATGTCATATATAATATTTAAATTATAAAATTTACAATTTTTTTTATTTTTTAATGAAAACTTAAATTGTGCTTAGAAATTTATAAACAAAGGTTCAACTTTAATTTATATTAGTTAGTTGTTAATATATTTTATAAATATTATATGACATACCTTTAAAATAATTGATTACATTATTGACAATCTAAATAGTCCTCTATTATTTGCCTGGAAATTATCAAATATTAAAATATTTTTAAAATGTATATATTATTGACTCTATTATTAACTTTTGTCGATTGCCTGCCATGTGCTTTTGTTAGTAATATATTACAGTGTAATAGATCGTCAAGAGAAGAAACCGATACCATAAAAGTCATTTATAAAATTTAAATGTATTATTTATAATGCATGTTAAATATGACTGAAATAAGTATGGTAGAATTTCAACTTTTTGGATGGTATCATATAAAACATAAAATTACTTATAAATTATTTAGGTATATTATATATTTGAATATTATTAAATATCAATCAATGTACATAAAAGAAAATTAACTGACAAGGTTCATATAGAGTTGAAACTGGGTAAGAAGAGAGAAAAGAGAAATGAGTATTGTTAGAAAATGTTAAGATTGAATTAACTTCTCCTACTTAATAGTTTTAATAAAATAATAACATTTATCTATTTTTAGTTTATATAAAACTAATTTCTTAACATTGGTCAAGGAAAAACAGGTACCGACTTCCATATTTATATGTAAAACCCAATGTATGCTCCCAAAACTCAAGGCTTCTCATGCCAAATCCTCATCAGTTAGGCCATTAGTTTCAAAATCAGCCGAGAATACATGGAATCATTATCTACTATCCCCCAAGGAATATTCAAGTTCTGGGATATCCATCTATTTCACTTTAATTCATCACTTTTACTCCTCGAGGTCATGCCAAGCTACAAAAGAATCCATCACCGAACACTGTCCACTTCAATGTCGTAGATCAGCCATGAGTCTGGACCCACATTCTTGTCTTTGAGTTTGTCACTTCCTTTACTGCAATGAAGAAGAACCCAGGTCATGCATGGAACATAAGTTTGGAAAATTTTATGTTCATGGATTTAGGTATGTGTTGTTACCGCAAGGATGGAGGGACAGTAAGCCTTATCTTGCCACCAGCTCGAACACCTAATAAATATAAATTTAAGATATTTAATGCAAAGAAAGGCCAAATGACTCAAAAAAGTCACAAGATAGCAATGTGACTATGGTTAACCTTCAAGGCCATCATCCCAGCCATCCATAGCATCTCCTTTACCTAAAAGATGATATGAAATTCATAAATTTATGAAAAAATTCATATTTGGACTGATTGGAGATAGGAAATTTGGAAAGGGCATGCCAAAAGCAGGCAATTCCTTTATCATACCAAGGCGAAACTTGAAGGGCTCTTTCCCGATATTTGAATCAAATATTTGACCATTCTCCTTGATCTTTCCAACAAAATGTACACTGATCTAGTGACCATAGGACAGTTGGTTAAAAATAAAGATGTAAAAAATAAGTCAGTATCACCCCTCAAATATGTAAATTGCAGAGATAAGAAAACATGTAGCTCTTTTTACCTTTTTACCACGAACTGCAATTTTCCCATCAGGAAGTCCCGGTTCAAGCTCCTCCACAGACAATCCATTAGGAAACTTCCTAAACCGGGATGTATCAAGCTCAGGATATTCATTGGAGCTGCTCCTTAGATCAGCTTTATCAGCAGGAACCTCTTTCACATCAATTTCATTCTCCGGCATTTTACTTTTTTTTTTCTTCTGCTTGTTCTTTACCTTGGAGCCCTTTTCATTAGTATCTTCTAGGGATTCTAAGGAAGCTTCGTCAACCTTTGGGCATGCCTTCACAGCTTGGTCTTTCTTCTTCCTTTTCCGGCTTTCAATTTTTTCCAAGTCCACACTACACAATCAAATAAAATCCTATCAAATAGTGAAAGAAGATAATTCTTCAATAATTTAATGCATATTTACACAAAGCAAGGATTTATTTTATTTAGGGTAAATTGCATTGTGGGTACAAAACGTTTTAATTAGATTAGAATTTGGTACAAAACTTTCAAAAAATATTCTGTGGTATAAAGCATTTGAAAAATGTTATACTTCAGTGCAAATACTTATTTTTTGTCTAACAGTGTCAATTTTTTATGCCAACAGTGTAATTTACACATTTATTTAACATGCTTTTTAAAAAACAGCTTATGATCTATTACAGTATCTCCATGCTTCAATTGGCTGGTTCGTAGGAAATGACAAACTAGAAAAAAAGGAGATTTAGTGTGCAAAAGTTAGACAATATTCAGTCAGGTGGAAAATCAAAATGTCTTATAATCATTTTAAACAATACATTGATTGAAAGAAAACTGAGCATACTTTTTTAGGAGGAGAATTAATGAATGAGGAATGAGTATTCTGAAAAAAAACATGTAGATGGTACCAAGGGTTGCAGCAAATAAGTAGCTAGTGATATTATAGAACCTATCATTAGAAAACCTTTTATTCTTGGGCGCAGATTTTTTGGCAATATCATCATCTTCCTTTGCCCCTTCACCATCATTATGGGATTGTAGTGAATTATCCTCCTTACAAGCATTTTTTGAGTCATTTTTCTTAGGCAAAGAGAAGAACTCATCAACTATGTCTTCACTATCTGATGCTTCAGCAGCTCCCTTGACATCAACATTTCTATTTGGTAATGATTTGTCTTCTTTATCAGATTCATCGGATTGATACTTCTTCCGCAATCTCCGGCGCTTGACATTGTTCTGATCAAAGCCCTCTTTATTTGGTGTTACCTCTACAGCTTCAATAATTAAAGAATAATGGATTATAAATTTATAACCAATGCATTTATGTCAAACACAAGATTTCTATACAAGGAGTTCAAAATATACAGATTTTAATTTGACATTATATATTTTATAGGGATTTTCAGCCTTCAAAGTTCATAATTCAAAATGAATGAACTGCAGGAAAGTAGAATTGTGAACTAACAAGATGAGGGGGGTGTCTCTACAGAATCATCATTAATGAAGCTATCTTCATACTCTTCATCATCTATAGATTTGTCTGATTCTGTCATAGCAATATCTTCACCAAAAGTTTCACTGGTAAATTTTGTAAAGGACATGAACATTCAATTTAGATGCCCCTAATCAAATGTAAAAGAAAAAGCAAATATTTTCCAAATTCTCAAAGATATGCAGCATGTAGCTATCATATTAAGAGCCAAAGATAATTACATATGAAAGTATAGAATATTTCATGATTTGTCATATTCCATTAATTCAATATAAATATTCTAGAATAATTATTTCAAAGAAAATGTATATGAAGGATAAAAAAAGGATACGACTCCTCATTCATATTAGACAGCCTTCCCAAGTAGTAGCCAGTGATGTGGACACTTCGAGAGCCAATTACTGAAAAAACCACCTCGTCAGCCTCCTCGAACTCCAAGTTTATCTGACAAGACTCATTCTTCTCAGGAAATAATGTGCAGAGAAACACAGGGCTCTTTTTTCCAACATTACACTGAAGAATACTTTTATTTGTGCCAGAACCAATACCCATTGTTGCCTGAGGAAATGATTATTGATCAAAACAACCAAAGAGAATGCAAGAGAAGCCAAATGATATTGACATGAGGATATATCTGAACACAGACTGGAGAAGATGCAAAATCAATTTTATAGAGTTACCCTTCTCCCCATGGACTGTGATCCCTAACTGCTTACATTTTTAAGGTAGATAATATAGTTTATGATTAATATTGGATATAACTAATATCAAATGGAAAATGGAAAAGAAGAATACATATACAAAGAACACGCTATATTTAGTCAAATTCCACGCTTGAATATGAAATCACATCCATATATTGCATAAATTTCACAGTTCATCAAGTACAAAATTAAAAGAAGGCCAAAGCAAATCCTCCCATGGGCTTGTCATTAGAGAAACTGAACAAAACATAATTTTTTCCCACATTAGTAGTAAAATAAAAGGAAAAATAATTTACCTGTGAGACATGAAGTCTTCCTTTGTCACCATTTGTTGAGTGAGTGAATGGTCTTCCTGGTTTCACTTCAACACCTACACATATCGACACCCACCTTAATACATACAAAACTTTCATCATTTGATGCAGTTTAACATGTCTAAATCCTGGAATATTTATGATTCTTTCCAGCGTTTTGACAAACAGAAGATATTCTTGAAAGGAGAAAGATGGTGCGCAGAGGATTATATCATCAAACCAAAAGTGAATCGGACATTTTACTTACCCCAGAAAGCCATTCTCTAGTAAGGCCTCGTCACAGTGCGATGAGAATAGAGGATTTGATTTGATCGATCCTGCTAAGTAGAAATCAGAGGACGCGAATTAGGGTTAGTAAAAAAGGCGGTACAAGGGTATTTTTTAATAACCGTGTTAATATTTATAGCATCATCACTAATATTATTATATTTGTAAACAAAATAACAGATATAATTCTTCAGATTAAAATCTTATATTTGTAAGATTTCAAAAAATATAACATCTTTTTAAATAAATATTAATATTTTACTATTTTATATATAACATTAAAAAAAATATTAACAATTAAGAAATATATGTGCTCATTTATATTATAATTTTTTAATGAACTACTATGAATATTTTAATAATAATTTTTTTAAAAAAAGTTAATTAAAATATATTTTTTGTAATTAAATAATATACATTCCATTTAATTACATATTAAAATAATTAATTAACATTATATATTTCATTTTGTATTATTAAATATTATATATTAAATATGTAATTTATATATTATGTATATTATTTATATATATATATTATTATATTATTTAAATATTTATATAATATATAATATATATTATATATTATATATTTAAATAACATATATTATATATAATTATAATATATAATACATATTACATATTTATATTTAAAATATTATAAGTTATATATTTACATTTTTATATACATAATTTATTATGTAAAATTAAATTATATAAATTAAAATAATAACTAATTAATATATATATAATATTATTATTTAAAAGTACTATATTTATTTGAAAATAAATTTACAATATATTATATGTATATATATTATAATAAAAAAATAAATTAGTTTATAAAGACATTAAGAAAATTAATTAATTTGTATAAAATATAAAAGTGAAATAAGTTTATTTTTTAAATAAAAAAATAAATTATTTTCTTTATTTTAATTAGTAAGTTAGATATTTAAATAACTTAATATAAATTTAAGAAATATGTGTAACAATTATTATCTTTCAACTATATTTATATTATACATATATAATTTATATATATTACACATAAAAGTGAATAATACTATATACACACTTAAAAATTATAAAAATAAAAGTATACACATGCATTAATTATAATAATTTATTTTAATTTAAAAAAATATTTATAATTTTATTTATTTTATAATTGTTTACTCTAGGATATTTTAAAATAACTAAATAAGTATTATTCACTATTATATAAGTTTTAATATAAAATAAATCACTTTATAAGTCAATTTCAAGTGTTATTATATATACAAAAATTATTATTTATAAATATAAATAAATATATAAATTATATAAAATATTAATAATATAAATTTATTTGTATACTATAATTTATAAAATTATATTTATTACAAAGTTATTAATAATTTTGTATATTTAATTAAATAAATTTTTAATTATATTATATGTCAATTATTTATGAATATGCATAAAATTTATGTATTTACATAATATTATATTTAAAAATATATAATATATATAATTAAATTTAGTTAAACAATCATTGAATTTTATCCTATTTCAACTATTTGTGTATTTATATAAATTAATTTATAAAATTATATTAATATTAAATTATTAATATATATATTTGAAAAATAAATGCATAAATATTTGTTACAAAATAATTATAAACTATTATTATATTTTTTACAAAATAAAAAATAAATTTGTGAATTTTTATTAATTTATAATAAAGTATAGTTTTTGTTTAATAGGATTTGAAATATTGTATAGTAAATAATTATAGTTTTGAAATTAAAATAAATTATTATAATTAAATTATTTAACTGATCTACACTTATTTTTATTTTTTTACAGTATTTTGTCTCTATTTGATTCCCTGTGTTAACTTGTCCCTTTGTTAATTCGATTTAAGCTGGGGGAACTTGACCCTTTGTTAATTTGATTTAAGCAGGCTACTTTTAAGTATGTGGCTGTCGCTAAATACAGTTCTTCATTTTTATTTGGAAAGTTTTCCGTTTTCAAAATTTAGCTATATTGTAGTTTCATATTGTTTTAATATAATAATACTTTATCATTTATATCTAGATTTTTTATTTAATAATATTGGTAGTTATAAATAGGAAATTTTATTATTACACCATTAAGTCACTGTTCTTCAATTAGGGAAAATATGGTGATGAAGATTGTGAAAAAAAAATGGTGGTGAAATTATTGGTGAATTGCAAATCTTGTTAAACTTAAAATTTTTGCTGTTTTCAAAATTCAGCTTTCCCCACCTCATTTGACACTACTCAAATAAATTAGCTATTTCATTTTATTGAAATTGTTTGTTATTTTCTTAATATGAAAAATTTTAGTTATTTTGTTTGGAAAACTGTGATTATTTTACTAGAGTAAGTTTGAGTTTTTAAAATGTTCATTAATCTTCCTAAGTCTATTATAATTCTACATTAATTTTACTATATCTTCTGAAATTTGTATTTCTTCTCTAAGTTTTAATGTGATTATCTTTTGACAATAATATCGGTAAGAAAGAAGAATCTGAAAAGTATAAAAAAGCAAAAAGTAAGAAATGTAGAATGGGTGAGATTTTCTAAAAGAAACCTCAACCACGTGGTATTGATAGAATTAAGAAAAATCGAAAAGTCCGAGAAAAGGGAGCAGGTAATCATACAGAGTTATATATACTATATGTTATTTAAATATATAATATTTAATATAGGTTAATTATAATAATTTATTTTAATTTTAAAAAGAAAATTATTTATAAATTATTATATTTTATAATTATTTACTATAAAATATTTCAAATTTTATTAAATAAAAATTATGCTTCATTATAAAATAATAAAAATTCACAAATTTATTTTTTATTTTGTAAAAAACATAATAATATTTTATAAAGTAATTTAAACTAACTTTTATATTTATTAAATTTGCTAATATTGTAATTAAATTTATGAGAATAATATACATTTATATGTTTGAAGAAATTTATTTCTAAATTTTAGTATCAAAATTCTCATTTCACTAATATATATAAAATTAGGTTATTTATAAAATAAATTGAAAAATATAATCTAATATTGATATAAACTAACATATCAATTTTTAAAATACTCTAATTTATTAAGAGGCAATTATATAACTAGGTGGAAAAAAAGATAAGTTGTAAAATTTTAATTTTTTTGTTTATATTTATCAGAATTTTTTATTTTTTATTTATATAGTACAAAAAAAAATTAATAAATATAAGTAAAATGTACCCGTATTAAGATATTTTTCATCCTACTAACTCAATTAAAAAAAAGTGAACATTTTAATAAAACAAATAATTATGAATTTGTTTCTCAAATATATATATAAATATTTTATATTTTTATTTATTATATATACAAAATTATTAATAACTTTGCAATAAATATAATTTTATGAATTATTTTATATAAATTTATAAATTATAGTATACAAATAAATTTATATTATTAACATTTTATATGATTTATATATTTATTTATATTTATAAATAATAAAATTTAAATATATAATAACACTTGAAATTGACTTTTAATTTATTGTATATTAAAACCTATCAATATAACAGTGAATAATACTTATTTAATTATTTTAAAATATTTAATAATAAATAATTATAAAATAAACAAAATTATAAATATTTTTTTTGAAATTGAAATAAATTATTATAATTAATGTATATATATACTTTTATTTCTACATTTTTTTAATGTATACATAACATTTTTCACTAATATATGAAAACTATATATATATATATATATGTAATATAAATATATTTGAAAGATATTAATTGTTACAAATATTTCTTAAATTTATATTAAGTTATTTAAATATCTAACTTACTAATTAAAATAAAGAAAATAAATTTATTTTTATTTAAAAAATAAACTTATTTCACTTTTATATTTTATACAAATTAATTAGTTTTCTTAATATCTTCCTACACTAATTTATTCTTTTTAGTATAATATATATAATATTGTAATTTTATTTTCAAATAAGTATAGTACTTTTAAATAATAATATAATATAATATTTATATATTAATTAGTTATTATTTTAATTT
Source organism: Trapa incisa (assembly GCA_030064435.1). Classification (NCBI taxonomy): domain Eukaryota; kingdom Viridiplantae; phylum Streptophyta; class Magnoliopsida; order Myrtales; family Lythraceae; genus Trapa; species Trapa incisa. The sequence goes on from CM057765.1 coordinate 6,129,693, forward strand.
ATATAATTTAATTTTACATAATAAATTATGTATATAAAAATGTAAATATATAACTTACAATATTTTAAATATAAATATGTAATATGTATTATATATTATAATTATATATAATATATGTTATTTAAACATATAATATACAACATATATTATATAATTATTTAAATAATATTCAATACATAATATTTAATAATATAAAATGAAATATATAATATTAATTAATTATTTTAATATTTAATTATATGTAATGTATATTATTTAATTATAGATTATGCTATAAAGTTAACAAGTTTATTAGTTATAAAAATATAATTAATAATCCGAGACACAGGTCTATTGAACCCTACCTCGGTTCGGACACGGATAGCAATTGACACGCTTACTTTTTGATACATGGTTAGGGTTTCTACATATTTAAGAAAAGTAGTCCGCGAATAAAATTAACAAGGTTGGGTTTATGATCGAAAAGAAACTCCCGTATAATCACATATTTTAATTACTTTTCATCATTAATATTTCTTATAATATTTTTTATTTCAAAATTAATTTACTAATAAAAATAAAGGAGGAGGAGAATTTGAAGATTTACATGCATCATTAATATTTCCTATAGAAGAATGAACCCTCTATTTTTGTGTAGGAGACTTAGTTATTGTTTGGTCATACCAGTAGTGTTTCTAACATCGGTGGATTCTAGGATGGATTTCTTCAAAGGTTGAAAGTAAACTTTTGTAAAAATGTAAAAGTTTTCTCTTTACTTGAGTTATAAGATCACATTTTAGGAATTTAAAATTTTCAATTATAAATTAAGCCCTTATTTAATTTAATAGGTTCCAGTAAAGTAAATAAAAAGGGTTTGATTTAAATTGTTAAGTTATTATTTAACAAATAAATAAATATAAATATATATATATATATAATTATTTAGAGTGGAATTGAATTTAAATAGAAGGAACTAGGAAATAAAAACGAATAATAAGACAAATAAGAAATAAAATCTAAAGTAGTATGGTTGAATAACTTTATAAACATAATAAGAGTATTAGTTAAATTAAGATTGACCCAAAGTTAATATAAAAAATCTCAATTAATTGGGATATAAATAAAGCCTAAGGCTATTTTTGAATAAAATGGTTTGGATGGATTTGGAGGGTGAAAGAATTATTCATTTGGTAATTATCTTTTTAGTAGTTCAAAAACTCTTCAAACCCCTTCATTACACTAAAAAGTAATTAAATAATATTAATATAGTTATATTTCTTCTATATATAATATAAAAAAGTTATTTTTTTCTTATTCCTATTTTCTATATAATTTCTTATTTTTATTGTTGCACTATATAAGACTAGTTTTAATTTTTATTTAAATAAACTTAGTTAACTATTTTTAAATATGTATTTAGTTTTTTTATTTCATCTACAAATATTTATATTTATTATAATATATTTTAGATTTGTTTATCAATTTATATTCATTATTTTTATATATTGTATATTAGTTATTTTATTTGGGTTATAGTAATTTTTTTATGTTTGTATATGTTTTATATTTAGTTATTATTTTTAAATATATTAATATTATGATATTTTATATTTATTTATTAATATATATATATTATTTGTGTTGAATTTTTATATATGAATTTTTAGCTGTTAAATAAGGTTATTGTTGCATATAAAAAAAAGCAAACTAAATTGGTTAATTTCATTTATTCTGTTACTATTTGAATAATTTTTTAAAAATATTCTCATCAAAATTATGTTTATCTTATTTTAAGCATAAAAAAAAGATAATTAAAACGGTTATATTAAATAAAATGTTCGATAATTTTGTAAATATATATTTATGTAAATATACATTATATTATTATTAATATTTTTTATATTATAGATTGTGCTATTATTAATATAAATGTTATTTTTGTTATTGTTAAAATACATGTAATGTGTATATATATATATAATTGTGTATAATACTGGAGAAATAAAATTGTGGTATAATTGAGAATTAGATAGTGATATATTTTAAAATTTTTATAATTATTTCAAAATATTTAATTAAAGATATAATAGTATATTTACTATTTTAATGATTTGCATTTCCCATTCATCCAAATGATGGATTTTAATGTATTTAATAAAACCTCCAAACCTCTTACTTCACCTTCTCTCCAAATTACTTCAAATTACTTACTTCACCTCCCCTCTAAACCACTAAATACAAAAATAGTGTAAGAGTTCTAATTAAATAGCCCATAGACAAAGATCTCTAATAATCACATAAAAATACAAATCCACAAAACCTACTAAGTCCATCCCACTTAGGATGGAAAATGGACAGGACGCCCAAATGGAGTGGTTGGAAGAGGAACTCCCCTAGACCATCTGAACATGGGCACATCCATGGGCTAAAGCTTACAAGCCTAACATGAAGAATTAATGACAGTCCAGTCGATTTCCAATGCCCCACAATTAAGCATTGCATACAAAACAAACTCCATTGCATATCAACTATTAATAGACTAAAAATGTAATCTACCATAAGAACAAATTATAAAACATGCTAACCTATAGTTTGGAGAAACCGACTAACCATAAAATTGGACACGAGCTAGAAGGTCAAGCATAGCTAGCCCAATGTCTATACCGTAGTCTAATCATGTTCTCCCACCGTCACTATAATTTAGTCCACTGAAAGAGTAAAGCCTAAATAGAATAGAGACTTAAGATAAAGTAACCAACTAACCTATAGAGGCTACCTAATTTGGACCAACCATATTTGATTTCTCACGCGTGAAAATAAGGTACACCAGTAGCTATGATGCTATGTTAAGGATTACATAGAACAATGAGCAAATTTTAATATTTAGATATGCCTCCTGACAACTCTATACCACACTCAAAACAATTGTATGCTAACCCAAGGCCATTAACAATAGTTACAACTTCAAAAGGACCGTGGAAAGAACATACAAGCATAGTATCCTATAACGTCTAAACACATCACCCAATTTTGAGAAGAATGGGATCGATTCCTTACCATAGTGGGTATATCTCCTTAAGGAAAGATTTGGAGGATCAAGCATATAAGGAAAGCTAAATGTTTACCCATAGAAAGCCACTAAATTATTCCTCCTTACCATCAAATTAGAAATGAGTCAATATGTGAAGAAGTGTCAAAAAGGGAATATATGGATGGGAAGGAATTACCAATAAAATTGAGTATCCATACACGGAGGATGGACATTCAAATGGTAGGAGGAAACATTAAAAGGAACCACTCCTTGGCCACTATAGAAAAGCTAAGAGAGAAGGTGAGCATATCGGATGAGTTGAATCCATCCTCAAGGACACCCCGATTGATGAATTATGTCATGCCCGAACTCGGTTTCTTTGATCGGACATGCAGACAACCGTTGCATCCTTCTGTTTTTAAAACAATGAGCGTCTTATCATTGTAAACTCTACAGGGTACAAGACTCAAAATATAATAACTCAAATTATTTTCCAAAATTAATAAATTAAATTTTTTGGAAAATAAACTTCGAAAACTATATCGTGACTATGTCATCCATCACCATTATTGCATGTAATGGACTATTGGAGGGGAGTGAGTTCACAACTCAATGAGAGAGATTAGCTAACATCTTAACCTCATGTCTACGATTAAGCACATACTCCAAATAGGATTTAAAGGAAGTTTGGTAAAATAAGAGTTCACCATATGTAATCCTATAGAGCTTTAAAGAGTTAAAGTTGTATTTGACAAGTTTGAAATCCACTCATTTCACCAGAAGGAAAGTATTCTCGAGTTTATCATAACAAGTCTTGAAAATTTACTTGTATTTATGAGTAAAACTCACATACCTAAATGTTCTTACTGATACTTTTCATTTAATCCCAATGGGTTGGGATTCCACTTAACAAGCCACCACTTGTTTATTATTGAAAATCTTTCACATGATTTTCACTTAAATTTTACCGATTATATCTCATTATGTTGTTCCTACCTGGAAGGTATTTCATAATTTTATTTATGGTAAAATTCATATATTTTTGTATCATACAAATGATCATACACCCATTGTCACGCCCTGACCCGATTTGGTCGGATCCCCGTGATCAACCCGCCACTTTCCCGGTTTACTAAGGGTTTCCCATGTTTATAAACCATGAGGAGTAAGTCATCATTTAAACCCGCACCTTTCCTACAATAACATAAATCAAAATTGCATAAAATTTTAAACTATTCATACATGTCTTACAGGTGCGTTAACGGGTGGTTTTTGTGGTATGCTTTTTGGGGTTACCTGAAAGAGGTATAAGGGACGAGGTGAGTACAACGACTCAGTGAATGGGTTTTCAAAATTTAATATTTAGGAAAAATGTTTGATTCGAAGTGTGCCAAACTCCTTATTTTCTTTTTAAAAAAAACCTTTCATTCTAAATTTCAGTTTTTATAACCATTTCTTATTAACACGGTATGTCATCACCCAACACACATCCTTCATCATGAAGGTCAAATACACAATCGCAGGCCAGCTCGTCCACTGAACATGCTTGTGGCGTCGAAGCGACTTTACCGGCCACCTAAATAGAAGCACATCCACTTCTACCCTGAGAATGAGTGGATGTTTGCGACATCCGACCCTCAATCCCGTAACAAATATCCATGCCCGTATGAGGACAGAGACCTCATCCTAACCCCACCCCGGTCTCATGCGCTTGAAGCTACATCGAGCTTCGCAAGGCTTCTTGTAAACCCCGCACATTTGAGTTAAGGAAAACCAGGAAAAGAACCGATCAAACCGAATAAGAAAAACCAAACCGGTTTACATTTGAGAATAAACAATATGAAAATTTACAACTTTCGGTTGATCAAAAGGATTTATTAAACATTGAAAAAGAAATTTAAGACAAACTAGAAAACAAAAACCAAATTGGTTCAAGTGAACTATATTCTATAAGAACTTCAAAGTTAAGCTACGACTTATCATAAATAGCCATCAATTAATATATATTTAATTATTGAAATTAATACCAATAATTTAATACCTAAATTAAATTATTGGAATTAATACAAATAATTTATTACCGAAATTAAATTATTGGAATTAATACCAAAATTAAATTATTGGAATTAATACCAAAATTAAATTATTGGAATTAATACCAAAATTAAATTATTGGAATTAATACAAATAATTTATTACCGAAATTAAATTATTGGAATTAATACCGAAATTAAATTATTGGAATTAATACCAAAATTAAATTATTGAAATTAATACCAATAATTTATGGCCATATTAATACTAGTAATAAATCTCGCCCATTTAATACACGGGTTTTATGACTATATAAAGAGGTCATCCCCATTTCATTCTCCTCACACCTGAACACTTCTCTCTCTCTCTACTGCTCCATTTACCGGTAAAACTCGAACCATAGCTTCGACTTGAACAAAGGTTGGGCTCTTTAGAACCGGGGAGAAGACAGCTATCTGATAGCAAACTATAGTCAATCTGAGAATCGTTGGAGAAGCGCCGACATGATGGAATAGTGAAGCAACTCCGGCGGACCGAAGCTGCCCTATTTCGGCCAAGCTGAAATCAACCATTTCAAGCCCTTCTCAGGCCAAATCAAGCCCTCCCAACACTTCCTCAGCCTTTCCACGGCCGAATTAGGACTGAAAGGTAAGCCAATTCGGCTCCCCTTTATAATTTTCAATCGGTGCTAGAGAGAGAGTCGACCGAATTTCAATGACGAAATTCCAATCCAATTCCGCATCAATTGATACAATACTTGATTTTAGGATGAACATCAGGACGAGACCTATCTGCCCAGATCGAAAGCTCGGACTGTTGTGCCTTCACCGGTGAGTAATCGAAGCTTTCTCTCTCTACAGTCTATTTTCCGGCAAAGCTCCGTTTGAGCTCGCTCTAACGTTAAAATCTGCGATTCAAAGTTTCTTAGAATCGTATGGACATACATGAACTCAATTTCAACTCCAATTTATATAATTAGAAGTGTTTGATCAGTTAATTTGATGAAATCAAATTCGGTAGTGTTGAAGAGTTGAAATTGGGGGGAAATTTGGGGATTTTCGAAACTCAAAGGGGCCAAAATACAATTTTATGAAATTGAGGGTCAATTGGGCATGAAAATAATGTTGGAGGACCAATTGAGGAATTTTGGAAATTTTGGGGAAAAAAACTTACCATTTTTGTGAAAGAAGGGCAAAATGGTAATTTTGGAAAAAATTGGGGAACCAAATTGGAAATTTGGAAAATTAAACCCCTTTTTGGTGAAATTGAATAAATTGAGGTCCCATAATAAATTTTAAAAGTTGCGGTACTCAATTTGAGGAAAAACTGACATTAGGGACTTAAAGTTAAAGAGAAACAACTTTAGGGACCTAATTGCAAATAACTATAAGTTTGGGTTTTCTCATTCATTAATGAATGAAGGCTGTTATGCCGAGTAATAATGAACAATGTTGTTCATATCATGTAGGAACGTTAAATACCAGGAACTCCAGCAAGGATAAGCTCGCGTGAATACAAAGAACCAATCTAGTGGAATTCACGGCATTAACAGGTGAGTGGGTTTACTAACATCATACCCGGTTGGGGATGATAAGTGCCTCGATATAAAAACCCACTGTTTAGTGGTATTTTAATCATCACTACTTAGAGAAAGTGATGTGAAAGTTATGCGAAAAAACTATTTACGGGTTGTAAGTAGATCATACCCGGTTGGTGTGATGAGACTTACTCGAAGAAAGTTGAAAACCCGTTCATCGGTTATGAACGGAGATGTCCTTATACCGGTCGGTATGATGGACAGTAAAAACCTATTTTTGTCGGAAGTGCTCTCCCCTGATTGTGTGCCAATGCTTAAACAATTTGGGAGACCTTCTCGATGGGAGCTCGAATAGCTCTAATAGGCCGGGGGCCTCGATTTTGGAACTTGGGGGCTAAATGCCCGATTTTGAAAATCTCGTAGAGTGGGCCCAAGGCTAGTTGGCACGAGCAGGAGCTCGTAAATGAACATGATATATGTGCCATAAAACTTAATAAGTGAATTGTTTGGCCATGGTACCAAGATAGGACTGACATGCTCAATCAGCTAGCGGCAGTGCGACATGACAGGTCGGCGGACTAGTAAAGACAAACAACTGCGGGTTGAGTTGAGAGTCGAGGCCGTTGGACTAGTGGCACCACAGATTACATGGCAATATAAGAAAACATTGTTTGTGCATGCACTGTGAGTACGGGATCATTAAGACGCCCATGAGGGGTTGTGATGCGTCCTAAGGGCACTAGATGACCTGGTGGCTATAAGGGCAGTTTGTCATTTCAGGTGTCTGTGCGAAATCTGGAGTAGCACCAAGCGCATGAGACCGGGGTGGGGATAGGATGAGGTCTCTGTCCTCATACGGACACGAAGAAGTGATTTCGGGATTGTGGGTTAGATGTCACGTACATCCACTCATTCCCAAGGTAGAAGTGGTCGTACTTCTATTCGGGTGGTAGGAAAAATCGCTCCGAAGCCAGTAGCGGGTTCAGTAGTGATACTGACTTGCGAATGTGTGTAACCTTCATGATGAAAGATGTGTGTTGGGTGATGACACACCGTGGTAACTAAGAAATAATGGAAAAACTCAAAATTTTAAATGAAGGGATTTTTGAAAACAAAGGAATCTGGCACACTCCATATAAATATTTTTCTTAAAAGTTAAAAGCTTTTAAAAACCCATTCACTGAGTAGTCGTACTCACCCCCTCCCTTATATCCCTTTCAGGAAATCCTGAAAAGCCTCCCCTTAAAGACCGTCAACTAAGATGCTTGTAAGACAGTTATGTACAGTTTTAAATTTCATGCAGTTTTGATTATGCTATTCCAGGAAAAAGGTGTAGGTTAAAGGACGCCTTACTCTTTACGGTTTACAATAAGGGGAAACCCTTTAATAAACCGGGAGAGTGGCGAGTTGATCACGGGAATTCGACCAAACCGGGTCGGGGCGTGACAATTAGAGTGGTATCAGAGCCTGTTTCCTCGAATAGATAATCAAGACTATAAAATATTGTAACTAATAAGATTTATCCTAAAATTTTCAAATGGCTCCCAGGAGAGGAACCAAGAAAACTTGGAATGGTTCTACTCAACACCTTATCTTCGTAGGAAGACAACCCTAGAAGCTTCCCAGATGCCTAAAGCAAGGTAGGAATCTCAAAAGAGCAAATGAGTAAGTATCCTAGAGAATGTTGATAGGACCTATTGAGGTCACAACTCTAAGTATAAAGGAAGCCAAGTGTGAAGCCATAAAATGGGGCATATAACCTTACATAGGAGGATGCTTATCAAGAATCTCGTAGCTCACTAGTTATTTGGTGACCATATTCTGTAATAGGGCCAAAATCTCCAACATACTGTACTACTCTAGTAATGAAGTACTCCAAATTCCTAAAAACCATGTCCCTCAAATGATGTGATCTTCAAGGAAGACTCCACAAAGGAAAAAAAAACTCGCACAGTATCCAAATTTAAGGACGAAGGAGCACCAAAACTAACAATTCCCAAGAAAACGCCAGGAGGAACCACTTATGTTCATGTAATTACAAGCATGAATGATAGGAACACTGCGTGGAGAAGTGCCTAACCCTACAAAGGACAGGAATCAAGTTAACCTAGAGGGGAATAGGACACGAAGTGAAAAACTGTCCCACATCGCCAGGAGTCAGGACAATATTTTCCAAGAATAAACACCCCACAACTATAGGAAATCTGAAAGGATACCATCCTAAGAAACGTGATTCCATTTGCAACCACAGATAAGAGGAAACTCTTAAAAATCTTAGCAAAGTGGAAAAAGGGGTAAAGGTAGGACATCAATAAAAACACAAATGGAACAAAGGATAGCTGAAGAGAATTCCCCCTTTAAGAAGAAAATCCAAACAATTTAGGAGCAAAGAAAGGAGTGCATCCACAAGAGAAGACAAGACGAACATTTGATGACAAACGGGACGTATTGGGATTATAGGAATAAATCACCTTGGAAAAAGCAACTATGTCAAATAGGAAGTTCGGACCAACAGGACAAGAGAAAGCAAGTCGTTACAACAAGATAGTTACAGGGAACAAATGACACCTAAGGAAGACCGGGAAGTAGAAGGGACAACACCCTAAAAGGGTCAGTGAGATGGATGTTAAGGACAGGGGGACTCGAGAAACAACTGCTAAGAAACTTAGACCAAACAAGTGGTGGAGGCAAAACAGTTAACGAACAAATACTTCGAAAAGCCATAATGTAAGTTCCGACAAAGAAGAGAGAGGCAGAAAGGTCAAATACTCGGGAAAAGAAGAATACAAGAAATCCTTAAAAGGACCAAGGGCCAATTAATGACTAAACTCAAGCCAAGAAAGGAATAGGCAAGCCTCTCCCACAATGATCCTGAAACAAGGAAGATTTGTACGCTCCCTAAAGAAATAGACAGGTACTGGGTACAAATAAGGATGAAAATAAAGCATAAAAGATATGCCTAAAAGATTTGAGGAGTAAAGGTAAATAGGAAAAGACGACATCAAGGGATGTCATTTAAGGGTAATCCCCTAGAGCAAATGTAAGAAAAGAATGTCAGGGGAAAGGCAAAGAATCCTACCAAGGAAGGAAGCTTTGGAAAGACATGTGTATCCCAATTAAGAGGAAATGGAACCAACCCTTATTTAGGAAATGTTTTCTAAGGAAGGAAGTATTGTAATGGTCCATTATGACCTGTTTGGAGAGAATAGGAGAACCATGTAGAAAGAGGAATACTAGTAACGGCGGACATCCAAAGATAATGAACAAAACTGGATGGAGTGAACCTTCCCAAGCAAAGTAATCGACACATAGATTGAAAGCAATTATTGTAGAATGAAGAATCATGAAGTGATTTATGAGCAAGTAAAAGAGGATTAAGGAAAAAGGAAGTCATTGAATAAGGGATGTCACTAAAGAAGAGAAAGGACATAAGAAGGGAAAAAAAATCCTCATATGTCAATAATCATCAGGAAATCCAACAATTGGAATTGAAAGGACCCAATAAAAATGTTTGGAAAGGATGAGTAGGTAAGAGAAATCCATGCGGTTATGTGAGACATAACTTCAAAGGCATGATGGATGAGAGGATAACGGTAAAAAGGATAGTTGAGGAATGCCATCAAAAGAAAAGAGGGATGAAGTTATATGATCCCTGAAAGGTAAAAAAAAAAAAAAGCTAAGAGAGACCCTCAAGGAGATGTTCTAGAAATCTAATGGACAAAGACAGGTCCTAGAAAATGCCATGCTGTAAGGGGTATGTAAGCCCAACAATCCCGAGGAGAATATGACTCAAAGTAAGGAAGAGTTGGCTAATAAGCATGACGAGGTCGAATATAAAAATTTGGACTGAAGTTATAATAGACAATGAATGGAGGAAGGGTCAAAATGAGATGAAAAAGTGAGAATAAAGAAAACTGTGGCAACCAGTACGTAACGCCCGAAAGAACATTGAGCTAAAGGTTTCAACGACCAAGGGGTTAACTAGACATGAGAATGGTTAGGTATCTTGGAATTTCCAATCTTGAGTACAAAACCTCAAAGGGAAGAATGTGCTCTAAGCAAAGAAAGATATAAATCTAAGAATATACCCTGAAGTAAGGTATGTCTCGTTATGATAAACTCCATGGAGGGAGTAAATAATATAAAGGAAAAGAAATTTCTTAAGTGAAGGATGTAAAAAGGACTAATTAAAAGAACAAGAGAAGACTTTACATGTTAAGCAAACACCAAAGGGGCATCAAAGGAAATGATTGCTCATGCAAGGATGTTAACTAAGTTTTGGGGACAAAACTCCTAAAAGGAGGGGAGAGTTGTAAACCCCGCACATTTGAGTTAAGGAAAACCGGGAAAAGAACCGGTCAAACTGAATAAGAAAAACCAAACCGGTTTACATTTGGGAATAAACAATATGAAAATTTAGAACTTTCGGTTGATTCAAAGGATTTATTAAATATTATAAAAGAAATTTAAGACAAACTAGAAAATAAAAACCAAATTGGTTCAAGTGAACTAGATTCTATAAGAACTTTAAAGTTAAGCGTGCTTACCTATGAGTAGTGTAAGGATGGGTGACCTTCTGGGATTAATACAAATAATTTATTACCGAAATTAAATTATTGGAATTAATACCAATAATTTATGGCAATATTAATACTAGTAATAAATCTCACCCATTTAATACACGAGTTTTATTACTATATAAAGAGGTCATCCCAATTTCATTCTTCTCACACCTGAACACCTCTCTCTCTCTCTCTACTGCTCCGGCGGACCGAAGCTGCCCTATTTCGGCCAAGCTGAAATCAGCCATTTCAAGCCCTTCTCAGGCCAAATCAAGCCCTCCCAACACTTCCTCAGCCTTTCCACGGCCGAATTAGGACTGAAAGGTAAGCCAATTAGGCTCCCCTTTATAATTTTTGATCGGTGCTAGAGAGAGAGTCGACCGAATTTCAATGACAAAATTCCAATCCAATTCCACATCAATTGATACAATACTTGATTTTAGGATGAACGTCAGGACGAGACCTATCTGCCTAGATGGAAAGCTCGGACTGTCGTGCCTTCACCGGTGAGTAATTGAAGCTTTCTCTCTCTACAGTCTATTTTCCAGCAAAGCTCCGTTTGAGCTCGTTTTGACGTTAAAATCTGCGATTCAAAGTTTCTTAGAATCGTATGGACATACAGGAACACAATTTCAACTCCAATTTCAATAATTAGAAGTGTTTGATCGGTTAATTTGATGATATCAAATTCGGTAGTGTTGAAGAGTTGAAATTGGGGGGAAATTTGGGGATTTTTGAAACTCAAAGGGGCCAAAATACAATTTTATGAAATTGAGGGTTAATTGGGCATGAAAATAATGTTGGAGGACCAATTGAGGAATTTTGGAAATTTTGGGGAAAAAAACTTACATTTTCGTGAAAGAAGGGCAAAATGGTAATTTTGGAAAAATTGGGGAACCAAATTGGAAATTTGGAAAATTAAACCTCTTTTTGGTGAAATTGAATAAATTGAGGTCCCACGATAAATTTTAAAAGTTGCGGGACTCAATTTGAGGAAAAACCGACATTAGGGACTTAAAGTTAAAGAGAAATAACTTTAGGTACCTAATTGCAAATAACTAAAAGTTTGGGTTTTCTCATTCATTAATGAATGAAGGTTGTTATGTCGAGTAATAATGAACAAGGTTGTTCATATCGTGTAGGAACGTTAAATCCCGGGAACGCCAGCAAGGACAAGCTCGCGTGAATACAAAGAACCAGTCTAGTGTAATTTACGGCATTAACGGGTGAGTGGGTTTACTAACATCATACCCGGTTGGGGATGATAAGTGCCTCGATATAAAAACCCACTATTTAGTGGTATTTTAATCATCACTACTTAGAGAAAGTGATGTGAAAGTTATGCGAAAAAAACTATTTACAGGTTGTAAGTAGATCATACCCGGTTGGTGTGATGAGACTTACTCGAAGGAAGTTGAAAACCCGTTCATCGGTTATGAACGGAGATGTCCTTATACCGGTCGGTATGATGGACAGTAAAAACCTATTTTTGTCGGAAGTGCTCTCCCCTGACTGTGTGCTAATGCTTAAACAATGTGGGAGACCTTCTCGACGGGAGCTCGAATAGCTCTAATAGGCCGGGGGCCTCGATTTTGGAACTTGGAGGCTAAATGCCCGATTTTAAAAATCTCGTAGAGTGGGCCCAAGGCCATTTGGCACGAGCAGGAGCTCGTAAATGAACATGATATATGTGGTACCAAGATAGGACTGACATGCTCAATCAGCTAGCGGCAGTGCGACATGACAGGTCGGCGGACTAGTCAAGACAAACAACTGCGGGTTGAGTTGAGAGTCGGGGCCGTTGGACTAGTGGCACCACAGATTACATGGCAATATAAGAAAACATTGTTTGTGCATGCACTGTGAGTACGAGATCATCAAGACGCCCATGAGAGGTAGTGATACGTCCTAAGGGCACTGGACGACCTGGTGGCTATAATGGCAGTTTGTCGTTCCAGGTGTCTATGCGAAATCTGGAGTAGCACCAAGCGCATGAGATCGGGGTGGGGACAGGATGAGGTCTCTGTCCTCATACAGACACGAAGAAGTGATTTCGGGATTGTGGGTCGGATGTCACGTACATCCACTCATTCCCAGGGTAGAAGTGGTTGTACTTCTATCCGGGTGGTAGGAAAAGTCGCTCCGAAGCCACTAGCTGGTTCAGTAGTGATATTGACTTGCGAATGTGTGTAACCTTCATGATGAAAGATGTGTGTTGGGTGATGACACACCGTGGTAACTAAGAAATAATGGAAAAACTCAAATTTTTAAATGAAGGGATTTTTTAAAACAACGGAGTCTGGCACACTCCATATAAATATTTTTCTTAAAAGTTAAAAGCTTTTAAAAACCAATTCACTGAGTAGTTGTACTCGCCCCCTCCCTTATATCCCTTTTAGGAAATCTTGGAAAGCCTCCTCTTAAAGACCGTCAACTAAGATGCCTATAAGACAGGTATGTACAGTTTTAAATTTCATGCAGTTTTAAATATGCTATTCCAGGAAAAAGGTGCAGGTTAAAAGACGCCTTACTCTTTACGGTTTACAATAAGGGGAAACCCTTTAATAAACCGGGAGAGTGGCAGGTTGATCACGTGGATCCGACCATATCGGGTCGGGGCGTGCACTTCTGGTTTGACTAACTGCCCTTATATCCACCAAGTCATCTAGGGCCTTATGACGCATCACTACCCCTCTTGGGCGTCTTGAAGGTCCCGTAAAACATAGTGCATGCACAATCAACATTTTCACATATTGCCATATAATTTGTGGTGCCACTGGTCCAACGACCCCGACTCTCAACTCAACTTACAGCTGTTTGTCTTTACTAGACCGGAGACCTGTCATGTCGCACTACCACCAATCGACTGAGTATGTTGGTTCTATCTTGGTACCATGACCAAACAATTCAATTACTTAAATTTTCATGGCATATAAATCATGTTTGTTTACGAGCTCCTGCTCGTGCCCACTGTTCAAGATTTTCAAAATTGGGCATATTAGCCCCCAAGTTCCAAAACCGAGGCCTCTGGCCTAATAGAGCTATTCGAGCTCCTGTCAAAAAGGTCTCCCAAATTGTTTAAGCAATGACACACAATCAAGGGAGAACACTTGTAACAAAATATATTTTCAGCTGTCCATCATACCAACCGAGTATGAGGACATCTCCGCTCATAACCGATGAACAGGTTTTCAACTTCCTTCGAGAAAGTTTTATCACACCAATTGGGTATGATCTACTTACATTCGGTAATTAGTTTTTCCGCGTGATTTTCACATCACTCCTCTCAGATGTAATGTTTAAAATACCACTTAGCGGTGGGTTTTTATTTTCGAGGTACTTATCATTCCAACCGGGTATGATATAAAAATCTCACTCACCCGTTAATGCAGTGAATTCCTCTCGACTAGTTCTTTGTATTCACGCGATCTTGTCCTTGTTGGCATTTCTGGTATTTCATGTTCCTACATGATATGAACATCCTTACTCATTATACCACGGCTTAATAGCCTTTATTCATTCCAAATGAATGAGAAACTAAACTTTTTATTTATTTGTAATTATGTCCCTAAAGTTATTTTGCTTTAACTTTAAGTCCCTAATGCTGATTTTTCCTCAAATTGAGTCCCAAAACTTTTAAAATTCACCTTGGGACCTCAATTTATTTAATTTCATAAAAAGGGGTTCAATTTCCCAAATTTCCAATTTGGTCCCCCAACTTTTCTAAAATTACCATTTTGCCCCTACTTTATAAAAATGGTAAGTTTTGCCCAAAAAATTTCAAAATTGCCCAATTGGTCCTCCAACATCTTTATCATGCCCAATTGATCCTCAATTTTATGAAATTGCACTTTAGTCCCTCAAATTTTTGAAATTTCAAAATTTCCCCCCAAATTTCCCTCAATTTCATCATTCTAATTCAATCGAATTTGATTTCAACAAATTGACCAATCAAATTAGTTTAATTGTTGAAATTAAAGTTAGATGAGAGTTCTTATACCTTCATACGAATCACTTGCACTTTGTATCACACGATTTGGTACTGTAATAAGCTCAAATGGAGCTTCACCGGAAAACTGGACTTAGAGAGAGAAAGCTTTGAAAGCTTACCGTCGGGGGTGCGATGGTCTGAGCTTTCGATCTGGGCATGTCACACCCTAACTCGGTTTGGTCGGATGCCCGTGAGCAACTTGTCACTTCCCCAATTTAATAAAGGTTTTCCCTTCTCTAAGCCACGAGGAGTAAGACATCCTTTTCACCTGTATTTTTCCTAGAATAACATTAATCAAAACTGAATACATTAATCCTTACATACCTGTTTTGCAGGTTCAACTACAAGGAAGTCTTTAAGTGTGTTTTCCCTTGGTTACCTGAAAGGGGTAAAAGGTAGGGGGTGGGTTCTACAACTTAGTGAGCGAGTGTTGAGAATGAGTTTTAAAGATAGACACACCAAGATTATCATTTCTTTAAGAAGAAAGTTTTTCCTCAAAGTTCAGTTTTCCAAAACCTTTACCCTGCCAAGGATGTCATTTTCCTTTTATTAGGATTTTCCTCTATTTCAACTTATTTTCCAAAAACCTCTTTACAAGGTTTACTAATTCTTTCCCAAAGATTCTTAAATCCTTTAAAAAGTTCTCAAAACCTTTTTCCCGTCTTTATATTAGGTGTGTTTAACAAATAATACTTGCCCTTCATCAAGAAAGGTACACACATTCACAAGTGTAGCACGTCCACTACACCCACTTGTGGCTTGAAGCGTATTTACCAGCCACTAAGATAGAAGTCCATCCACTTCTACCCTGGGTTTGAGTGGATGTTCGCGACATCCGACCCTAAAACCCAAAATCAACTTCGTGTCCATATGAGAACAGAGACCTTATCCCGATCTCATGCACATGAAGCTCAAATATAGTAGCTTCAGGAAGCCCCAAACAAAGTAGGTTCATGGAGTCCAAACACATAACTCTGTGTAGTCCAAACTTAGTAACTCCACGCCTAACTAGTACAATGAAAAATCCACACGTAGTAGCTTCTCTTTCCCTTATCGCCACCATGTTATCCAGTAGCCCTTAGGACCCATCACTACCCCTAGTGCATCTTGATGGTCCCGTACCACAAGTGCATGCACAAACAATAATTTTTATTTTTTTTAGCCAATCTCTTTAGTGCCTACGATCCAATGGCCTCGACACTCAACTCGGCCTACAGTTGTTTATCTAACTGGTCGTCGAAGTAGCCTTGATGCACTGCTGCTAGCCCATTGAGCCTTGTCGGTCCTAACTTAGTACAATGGAGAATAACACAATAAATTCCACTTTTTAATGAGAGTTTTCATGGCTCTTCCTATTCATGTTTGTTTACGAGCTCCTCTTCGTGCCAACTTTCCTCGGACCCACTGTACGTGATTTTCTAAAAATGGGCATTTAGTCCTACCAGTTCCAAAACTGAAGCCTTTGGCCTATTTGAGCTATTTCACCTCTCGTCAAGAAGGTCTCCCAAAAGTTTTAAGCATTGACACACAGTTAGGGGAGAACACTTCTAACAAAATACTTTTCAACTTGTCCATCATACCAACCTAGTGTGATGACATCTCCGCTTATAACCAGTAAGCGGGTTTTCAACTTCCTTAGAGAAAGTTCATCATACCAACCGTGTATGATCTACTTACAACTGTTAATTATTTTTTCCACGTAGTTTCTCACATCACTCCAACAAAGTGTGATGTTTAAATTCTACATAATAGTGATTTTTCATTTTTGAGGTGCTCATCATCCCAATCGGGTATGATGTGAATAATACCACTCACCCGATAACTGAAGTGTATCCTTCTCTAGTTGGTTTTCGCTTCCATGCTAGGTTATCCTTGCTGACGTTCTGGTCCCTTGTGTTCTATCGGGGGGTGCGGCGGTCCAATCTCTATATTAGGGAAGATAGCTCTTTTCCCGAGGTATCTCCTAGGATCAAGAATTCCTTTCAGCTCAGTTGAGGTCATCTAAAGGCTGTGGGGATGCTGGGAGAGCTTGGTTTGGCTTGAGGAGGTTGAATTTGACTGTTTCAACTCAATCGAAATAGGGCAGCTTCGGTCCATTGGAGCTGCTTCACTATTTGATTTCGTCGACGCTTCTCCGGCGATCCTTGGATCAAGTGCAGGCTGCTATCAGATAGCTGGCTTCCCCCTAGAGTCTAAAGAACCCGACCTTGCCTTTTGAGGTTGAGAAAAATGACCAAGTCGTAGCTCTAGTTCGAGCTTCACCGGAAATTGGAGTAGTTGAGTGAAAATGGAGTTTTCAGGTGTGAGAAGGATGAATGGAGAGTGGCTCTTTATATAGCTGTAAAATTTTTTGTTAAATGGTGAAGATTTATTACTATATTATGGGTATTAATATTGAATAAGAGGCTATAGTTTTTCAAATTTCCAATTTGGTCCCCAACTTTTCAAAAATTACTATTTTGCCCCTACTTTCCAAAAATGGAAATTTGGTCCCAATTGTTCTAAAAATCAACCAATTGGTCATCTAACATCTTTCACATGGCTAATTGGTCCTCAATTTTGGGAAATTGCAAAGAAGTTCCTCAATTTTAAGAAATCCCAATTTGCCATTTCTCTATCGGTTGTGGTTCGTGAACCAAGTCGGTTTTCTCTCTTGAGTTGTTTGGTTCTTTCCCCGATTTTTCTTATCTTTAAGGGATGGGGTTTATAGGGCAGATAGCTCTCGTCCTGATGTTCCTCCTATGATAGAGAACAATTGATGCCGAATTGAGTGAGAATTTAGTCATCGAAGTTCTGTCGGTTCTCTCTCTAGCACTGATTGAAATTTACAAAGGATAGCCAAATTGGCTTACCCTTCAGCTCTAATTCAGCTGTAGGAGGGTTGTGGAAGTGTTGAGAGGGCTTGGTTTGGCCTAAGGAGGGCTCAAATTGGCCGATTTAAGCTCGAACGAAATAGGGTAGCTTCGGTCCGCCAGAGCTACTTCACTATTTTATCACGTCGACGCTTCTCCGACAACCCTCGGAGCAAATGCAGACTACAGGGGTGTAGATGACTTCTCCCCAGTTGTAAAGAACCTGATCTCACCTAGAAAAATTCCCAAGTCAGAGCTATGGTTTGAGCTTCGTCAGAAATTGGAGCAGTTGAGAGAGAATGGAGTTTTCAGGTGTGGAGAGGATGAATGATGAGGGGCTCTTTATATAGGAAGCTCAAGTACTTCCTGGCCGTCCGATTGGCGCCTTAATGGTGGTCATTCATTGCCTGAAACTCCATGGCCGAACACTTTTCAGCTTCGTCGACGCTATGTGATTTTCCAGTGAGTGAACAGTGTTGTCATCTGAAGGAAGAAGACGACACTGTTCTGAACTGGACCGGACCGGTACGAACTGGTTCAAGGCTTAAATCGGCTGGTTCACCCCCAATTCGACCGACCTTTTCAAATCTAAAAATTTCTAAATTCATCTAATTTCATTTTCTATCCAATGATGGCCTTAAATCTCCAATTTGAATTTTCTAAGCCACTTAGAAAATTGAATTTAGCATCTAGTTCAATAGTGGTTCAAATCGGTCCAAACCGATTTAATCCGGTTCGGATCTGGTTCACCTGAACCAGTTTGGTTTTCATCTCCAATTCATCCTAAAGTCCTTTTTCTTGACTTTTGTAACTCTTTAGGTCAATCGAGATCCATAAATTTCCTGGTTTGCCCTTTCTCTATAGGTTCCGGTTCATGAACCAACTTAGTTCATAAACCGGTTCAATCTAGTTGGATCCAGTTCATCTGAACTGGTCTAGTTTTTCTCTTCCAATTTGTCCTAAGGTACTTTTTCAAGATTTTATGAACCCTTTGGGTCACTCGAGAGTTGTAAATTTCCCAAATTACCCGTTCTCTAATGATTGGTTTGTGAACCGGTTCGGTTTTTCTCACTTAGTTTGACTGGTTCTTTTCCCGATTTTCCTTAAGTAAAAAGGGCGGAGTTTACACCCTTTCTCAATAAAGGGATCAAACAGTCGCAGATAAGACACTCAGATACTACAATCTCGATTTGTTCCACTAGTGGCTCGAAGCGTGTTTGTCGTCCACCCTAGTGAGAGGTCACAACTTCTGCCAAATTGTTTGTGAGAACACCATGGCCCAACCCCTTGACATTATCGACACTTCGGTCCTCATATAAAGGGACAAGACCTCACTCTTCTATCCCTTCGGACTAAGTGCGCACGAATCTCCTTGAGCTTCAAGACATACTAGAATAACATAACTTCCCTTATATCTATTTTGATGTCCAACGACCCTTATAACCAATACTACCCCGTACTTAACATCTTCTTGGTTTCGAATGATTGCAAAAACATATAAATTTTTTTTGATTTAAGACCTTTATATTTGTGCTACTAGCCCAACAGGCTCCAACCTAACTCTAGCTTAGTAGATGTAGCAAAAATTATCAAATTATGATAATTTTATTAGTCTCTTAAATCATATCTTATTTACAGGGTTTGACACGTTTCCATTAGCCTTGGGCCCACTTGTACGAGTTTTCAAAACAAGGCATTAGACTCACTTTTATAGAGCTAAATCTAATAAACTCTTTGTCGATTATGGCTCTCACCCATATCATGCATTGATAGTTGAATTAGATTATTCACTTGAAGTGTATTCACACACCTTCCATGGGAGATCCTATAATTAGGATTCATGATCTCAATAGAAATATACATCCCAAAATAGTTTAATTAATTTCACAAAGTCATGTGATTATATTTCTAAAAAATAATTTTATAAGAAAACCATGTAGTAAAATTTTGCGAGTATTATCGTATCACCGGTCTAATTGGACTCGATACCAGAAATCACACTCCCCATTATCCGATAACATGTTCGTCCCGAAGGGATTCCCAAATCTTCATGCTCCTCTCGCATGATCATGTATGGTTTGCTCACTACATATCATACATGGTTTTATAAATGTTCTTCGAGCCATAATTCGGGCATTTATTGCACTATACCGTAATATTTCTAAAATTGTGATTTTGTCCTTCGACTCTATTTTTTATTTAAATCTATATCTATTAAATAAGAAAATAATATTTGACAATTGTACCTACCACTCGGAATCCAGTGATTGAAGAATATGGGTGAATAATTAAGGTTTAGAATTTCCTACATACTTCAATTATGTCTTTAGGGGCATTTTCATAATTTCGGCATACTAACCTTATTTACCCTCCCAAATATACATACCCTTGATGACATTTTTGAAGTTGTGTCATCTTCATAAGAGCATATTGTTAATTTTATTCCTAAGGGTATTTTTGTCATTTGGATGACCATTGGCAGGATTGTAATTTCTCAAACACCAAAGGGTATTATTATCCTTTTATGGGGCTTGGGCAATTCTCATAAACTTTCCCCAACAATAAGGGCAATTTTTTTCACATAAATCCAAAATTACCACTTGGGATCACTCAATATAATTTCCGTTTTGATTAAAGGGATCCTGGGTGGTAAAATTGCCACTATAAGGGAAACTTATATTCGAAATTGTATTAAATGAGAATTATATTGAGTGTTCACTTACTGCTTATTATTTGGCATGCTAAACTTGGGCATTCTGCCAATACTATTATTTCACATGTTTTGTCTAAGAATTCAATAAATAGTAATTACATTGATTCTCACTTTTGTGATTACTACTCTTTAAGTAAAATTATTCAAAAATTTTTTTTATTGTACTTATCATAAAAACACTAACTATTTTCAACTTGTGCATATTGATATTTGGGGATCTACACCAATTAAATCACATACTAGTCATATTTATTATATTCATTTTTTATGATTATAGTAAATATTCCTAATATTTTGTTATAAAAAATCGTTTTGATGTTCTCCAAAATTTTTGCACTTTTCGTTAACAAGTTGAAAACTTATTTGATAGAAAAATTAAATCTATTCAAACTGATTGTGCAAAGAAATTTTTGTCATTTACGTTTCAAAATAAATTACATAATCATGAGATTATTAATTAAATTTCTTGCTCACATACACCATAGTAAAATGGTTCTGCCAAAAGAAAAAATAGAAATATTATTAATATAGGACTTACACTTTAAATTCTTATATTCCCATGAAATTTTAGGAATTTGCATTTGAAATAGTTGTATATCTCATTAACCGACTATCCACCCCCTCCCTTAAGTTCAATTCTCCATATCACATCCTTCATCAAACACCACCTAATTATAACTTTTACGAGTTTTCGGGTATATGTGTTTTTTATACCTACATCCATACGAAGATCATAAACTTCAATCTCGTTCCAAGACATGTATTTTTCTTAGTTATCCTACTGAAGTTTTATGACATCATTGTCTCGATCCTCAAACAATACATATCTTCATTTGATAAGACAAAATTTCCTTTTGATAAATGTGCATATGTAGGTAGTGCACCCTTACTCATGGTGACTATCTTCCCTCTCTTCTCTCTCTACCTTTATTTCCATATTTTTTTTCTTTTTTTTCCTTTCTGATGAGTTATCCTCCTCAACAGCTAGTGTTGCATCCCCACCTACATCTCTAAACATCATCTCTGTTGATGTTAATGATTTTTCTCTTGTCACCTCACCCCGTTGCATGCTCACTAGGTCTCAAGATAACACCTTACCTATACAATATTTTAAAATTGATACTAATATGTTTCTTGTTTGCTCTATTCAGGAGTCACAAACTTTTAAGCAAGCTCAAACACAACACTATTGGGTTGATACTAATAATTTTGAATATGCATCTCTTTTGAAAAACTACAAATTGGACATATTATCGAATGTAATTGGGTCTACAAACTCAAACACCATCTAGATGAGACTCTTGTTTAGTTGCACAAGATTTTCCTCAATAGTAAGAACTCAACTATGATGATACTTTTAGTCCGGTAGTTAAACTAGTCATCGTCCAGGTTATTTTATCACTTGTCGTCTCCTATAAATAGCCAATTCGACAACTTGATTTTGATAATGCATTTATTCATGATCATTTCGATAAGAAAGTTTATATGACACAACCTTTAGGCTACATAGATCCATCATATCCTAATCATATTTGTCTTTTTCATCACTCGTTATATGGATTAAAGCAAGCTCTATGGGCCTGATTTCTCCGACTGAGTACGTTCTTGTTAACACTTAGTTTTGAAGTTTTTATTGCAGATATTTTTTTTTATCTATCAGTCACCTCAATTTATCATATTTCTCCTGGTGTATGTGGATAATATAATTCTTAATGGCTCACCTACTATTCTTCTAATGTCTATTGTGTATGGTATAAAAGAGTAATTTTTTATTAAAGATCTTGGGTCCCTTTATCATTTTCTTGTGATTAAGTTACATTCTCATTCTCGAAGTTTTATCTTAACTCAACAAAGATATATTCATAACATTCTTACAAAAGTATCAATAACCAATTGCAAACATGTCTCTATACCAGTAACTATCGGGTCTATACTATCTATATATGATGATACTCTACTAGATAACACTCGGATTTATAGGCAAGTTGTTCGTTCTATTCAATATCTAATATTGACTCAACCAGACATTTTTTATAATGTCAATCAGGCCTATCAATTTATTAACAAGCCAATGACAACTTATTGGGTTGCAGCCAATAAAATTTTACGTTATATCCGAGAAGCGTTCCGTTAGGGATTATATTTTTGTAAATACTCTCAGCCAAATATTCATTGTTTCTTTAATGTTGATTGGACTATTAATCCGTGTGATCGATGATTAATGGATTTCAATATTTATTAGAAATAACTTGATTTTATGTAGTGATAAAAAGTAACGTACGTTCCAACAATAAAATAAAATATAAAAGGATCAGCGAAACACATTTGTATTCGATCACTACTTCAAAAATTTTAATTTTATTTTTAATATCCACCAACTCTCTTATTTGATAATATGTTAGTAATTTATACTAGTAACAATCCAATTTTTTATTCTCGTACCAATCACATTAACATAAACTACTGTTTCATTTTTTAACAAATCAATGTCGAGAAAGTACAAAATTTCAAATTATAGATATATTAATAAAATATTTTTATCCATATCAATTTGGTACACTGTTTTTCAAATTCAATGTTCAATATCGGTAATTGTGTTTGTAAAAGTGAGTAATAAAAGATATAAATATTATACTATTTCGATTTCAATCACATTTTTTTTGTAAAAAAAATGAGTTTAAGGAAATGAGTTAAAATATATATTTATATAAAAATATAGAAAATAATATGTTTATATTAAAATATATATATAATATTTATATATTTAAATATATTATAAATTTAAGATAATTATATCAATTTAACAAAAAGATGAGGAATTTATAGAACAAACAGAAGGCACATGAGAAGGGCGGCGGAGACCCATTTGAGAAAGATTTGCCTAAGTGAACAGAGGGCCAGCATCAGGAACTCTTTGAAGAGATTGCCTAGGGCAAACTAAATCTAGTCTCTCATTAAAGAAACTCACTTGACAGTGTGAAGCACCGGATTAAGTGAGAACAGAAACCCCTATGTCTCGAAATTAAAGAAGGTTTAAGAAATGGGTTCTCACTTCTTACTTAAAGGGTGGATTTATTATTGTACGAAATACTCTGGACACCTGACCTGATGAGATGAGCCGATAAGGGTGAGCCGCCCGATCCATGAATTAGAAACAAAGCAACGCCCAATTAATGCGAGGAGAAAACTGCGGACGCCGTTCTCGAAAATCACGAGTCTTGACTATGGGAGTGGCTCCCCCCAAGGCGAGGTGGTGGCCTATCTGATCCCAAGATCAGCCAAATGACAGAAACAAAGGAACGAACTTTACCTGAGTGAATCCAAACTGAAATAAGGCCGAGCGGCTGAAGGGTAGTCGGGGGCGAGGACTGAGGATTGGAGATGATCTTTCTTTTCTCAACATGTGAAAGGAAAGGAAAAGAAAGGAAAGGAGATGTTGTGCATGATGAAATAGTGAAGCAACTCCGGCAGACTGAAACTGCCCTATTTCGGCCATGCTGAAATCGGCCATTTGAAGCCCTACTCAGGCCAAACCAAGCCCTCCCAACACTTCCTCAACCTTTCCACGGTCGAATTAGGACTGAAAGGTAAGCCAATTCGACTCCCCTTTATAATTTTCGATCAGTGCTGGAGAGAGAATCGACCGAATTTTAATGCCAAAATTCTAATCGAAAATCGAAAAATCGAAATTAGGGACTTAAAGTTGAAGAGAAATAACTTTAGGGACCTAATTGCAAATAACTAAAAGTTTGGGTTTTCTCATTCATTGGAAATGAATGAAGGTTGTTATACCGAGTAATAATGAACAAGGTTGTTCATATTGTGTAGGAACGCGAAATACCGGGAACGCCAGCAAGGACAAGCTTGCATGAATACAAAGAACCAGTCTAGTGGAATTCACGACATTAACGGGTGAGTGGGTTTACTAACATCATACCCGGTTGGGATGATGAGCATAATTTATAGATAAAAACCACTTACCGGTTGTGAGTGAAAATTTTATGTCATACCTGGTAGGGAATGATAAGTATCTCAGTATAAAAACACACTATTTAGTGGTATTTTAATCATCACCACTTATAGGAAGTGATGTGAAAATTTTGCAGAAAAACTACTTACCAGTTGTAAGTAGATCATACCCGGTTGGTATGATGAGACTTCCTCGAAGGAAGTTGAAAACTCGTTCATCGGTTATGAACGGAGATGTCCTTATACCAGTCGGTATGATGGACAGTAAAAACCTATTTTTGTCGGAAGTGCTCTCCCCTAACTATGTGCCAATGCTTAAACTATTTAGGAGACCTTCTCGACGGGAGCTCGAATAGCTCTGATAGGCCAGGGGCCTCAGTTTTGTCGAACATGATATATGTGCCATAAAACTTAATAAGTGAATTGTTTGGCCATGGTACTAAGATAGGACCAACATGCTCAGTCAACTAGCAGCAGTGCGACATGACAGGTCGACGGACTAGTCAAGACAAACAGCTGCGGGTTGAGTTGAGAGTCGGGGCCGTTGGACTAGTGGCACCACAGATTACATGGCAATATAAGAAAACATTGTTTGTGCATGCACTGTGAGTACGGGTTCATCAAGATGCCCATGAGGGGTAGTGATGCGTCCTAAGGGCACTGGACAACTCCGGTGGACCGAAGCTGCCCTATTTCGGCCAAGCTGAAATCAGCCATTTCAAGCCCTTCTCAGGCCAAATCAAGCCCTCCCAACACTTCCTCAGCCTTTCCACGGCCGAATTAGGACTGAAATGTAAGCCAATTCGGCTCCCCTTTATAATTTTCGATCGGTGCTAGAGAGAGAGTCGACCGAATTTCAATGACGAAATTCCAATCCAATTCCGCATCAATTGTTACAATACTTGATTTTAGGATGAACGTCAAGACGAGACCTATCTGCCCAGATCAAAAGCTCGGACTGTCGTGCCTTCACCGGTGAGTAATCGAAGCTTTCTCTCTCTACAGTCTATTTTCCGGCAAAGCTCCGTTTGAGCTCGCTCTGACGTTAAAATCTGCGATTCAAAGTTTCTTAGAATCGTATGGACATACGTGAACTCAATTTCAACTCCAATTTCAATAATTAGAAGTGTTTGATCAGTTAATTTGATAAAATCAAATTTGGTAGTGTTGAAGAGTTGAAATTGGGGGGAAATTTGGGGATTTTTGAAACTCAAAGGGGCCAAAATACAATTTTATGAAATTGAGGGTCAATTGGGCATGAAAATAATGTTGGAGGACCAATTGAGGAATTTTGGAAATTTTGGGGAAAAACTAATTGAATGAAGGTTTGGGTTTTCTCATTCATTAATGAATGAAGGTTGTTATGCCGAGTAATAATGAACAATGTTGTTCATATGATGTAGGAACGTTAAATACCGGGAACTCCAGCAAGGACAAGCTCGCGTGAATACAAATAACCAATCTAGTGGAATTCATGGCATTAACAGGTGAGTGGGTTTACTAACATCATACCCGGTTGGGGATGATAAGTGCCTCGATATAAAAACCCACTGTTTAGTGGTCGTACTTCTATCCGGGTGGCAGGAAAAGTCGCTCCGAAGCCACTAGCGGGTTCAGTAGTGATACTGACTTGCGAATGTGTGTAACCTTCATTATGAAGGATGTGTGTTGGGTGATGACACATCGATAACTAAGAAATAATGGGAAAAGATAAATTTTTAAATGAAATGATTTTTTTTGAAAACAAAGGAGTCTGGCACACTCCATATAAATGTTTTTCTTGAAAGTTAAAAGATTTGAATCCCACTCACTGAGTAGTTGTACTCACCCCCTCCCTTATACCTCTTTTAGGAAGTCCCGAAAAGCCGAAACTTAAAGGACTTGCGCAATTAAACGCCTGCAAGATTGGTACAACTAATTTAAATTACTATGCAGTTTTGATTTATAATATTCCTGGAAAAAGGTGCAGGTTAACGCCTCACTCTTTACGATTTATAATATAAGGGAAAACCCTTTAGTAAATTGGGAGAGTGGCGGGTTGATCACGGGGATCCGACCAAACCGGGTCGGGGCGTGACATATGCGAAAAAACTATTTACGGGTTGTAAGTAGATCATACCCGATTGGTGTGATGAGACTTCCTCGAAGGAAGTTGAAAACTCGTTCATCGGTTATGAACGGAGATGTCCTTATACCGGTCGGTATGATGGACAGTAAAAACCTATTTTTGTCGGAAGTGCTCTCCCCTGACTGTGTGCCAATGCTTAAACTATTTGGGAGACCTTCTCGACGGGAGCTCGAATAGCTCTGATAGGCCAGGGGCCTCAGTTTTGTTGAACATGATATATGTGCCATAAAACTTAATAAGTGAATTGTTTGGCCATGGTGCCAAGATAGGACCGACATGCTCAGTCAACTAGCGGCAGTGCGACATGACAGGTCGACGGACTAGTCAAGACAAACAGCTGCGGGTTGAGTTGAGAGTCGGGGCCGTTGGACTAGTGGCACCACAGATTACATGGCAATATAAGAAAACATTGTTTGTGCATGCACTGTGAGTACGGGATCATCAAGACGCCCATGAGGGGTAGTGATGCATCCTAAGGGCACTGGACGACCTGGTGGCTATAAGGACAGTTCGTCGTTCCAGGTGTCTGTGCAAAATTTGGAGTAGCACGAAGCGCATGAGACCGGGGTGGGGACAGGATGAGGTCTCTGTCCTCATACGGACACGAAGAAGTGATTTTGGGATTGTGGGTCGGATGTCACGTACATCCAGTCATTCCCAGGGTAGAAGTGGTTGTACTTCTATCCGGGTGGCAGGAAAAGTCGCTCCGAAGCCACTAGCGGGTTCAGTAGTGATACTGACTTGCGAATGTGTGTAACCTTCATGATGAAGGATGTGTGTTGGGTGATGAAACACCGTGGTAACTAAGAAATAATGGAAAAATTCAAATTTTTAAATGAAGTGATTTTTTTAAAACAAAGGAGTCTGACACACTCCATATAAATATTTTTCTTAAAAGTCAAAATTTTTTAAAAACCCATTCACTGAGTAGTCGTACTCACCCCTTCCCTTATATCCCTTTCAGGAAATCCCGAAAAGCCTCCCATTCAAAGTCTAAATGGGGAAGTATCCTGGAGAATAGTGCTAGGACCTATTGATGGCAAAACTCTAATTATGGAGGAAGACGTTTATCAAAATTCCATAGCTCCTTAGTTATTTTGCAACAATTTTCTGTGATAGGGCTGAGAGCCCAACCTTTTGTATCCCCATGTTAATAAAAGATTCAAATTCCCCAAAACTCTATCTTCTGAGGATGTGATCTTACTAGGAATATGGTATAAGGAAAATAAAACAAACCCGCACTATACTAGAAACTAAGGAAGAGTCGCAACCCAGTGATGGAAGATGAATCAGGAAACCTAGGAGGACTCTTACCATGACCCTTAGCAAAGGTGATTCAGCTAGAAAACTGTCAAAATGATTAGACTCAAGAACAGTAAGCACCAAACCAATAGTAACCCTAGAAAAAGCCCCACTTGCAGGTAAGTAAGAATCACAACAATCCATGTAAGGGAACGACGATGGGACATTACTTGAAGAGATGCCCAACCCTACTAAAGGACAAGTACCAAGTTGAACTATTATAGGTGTAAGGAAAGAAGGGGTGTTCCACACCTCATAGATTCACGGCAATACCTCCTCAAAGGTCATGAAGGATAAGAGATTGATACCATGGAGCGAGTTACATAAACAATTCAAAGAGAGGTCAAGAAAAGACGAGGTGAATACAAAAACTTCTTAAGAAGGTCAAACTGAGAAGGATACCTCATGAATAGGGATAAGGTACATGAGAATCATACTTAGAACCCTCTCATAAGGGGCAAACACAAAAAAACATCCCCCGAAACTCTAGGGAATGACATAGTGAGAGTGAAGAAGAGAAGGAATACGCTATGAAAATGAATCATTGGTTGGCGGATGTGCAAGGAGCCAACCCCTCATTAGAAACTACTTGAAGGAAGGAAGTGTCAGAGGCCAAGACTAATATGCTTTGGAAAAGTGATATAATTTTAAAGTACTACCTCTTTTGGAAAAAGTAGAAAAGTTAAAAATCGAAGTCTCTGACCAACATACCTAAGGAAGATCGGGAAGTAGAAAGGACTACACCCTAAAAAGGTCAGTGAGATGACGTTAAGGACAAGAGTACTCGAGAAGACAACTGCCCTAAGAAGACCTAAACCAAGGGACTGGTGGAGGCGGGGTAGTTAACCAGCTAATACGCGGAAGAACCATGATGTAAGTTCCGACAAGGAAGAGAGGTGGAAAGGTCAAATGCTCTGAAAGAGAAGGATGAAAGAAATCCCTAAAGGAATCAAAAGGCCAAATTAACAACCAAACTCAAGCCAAGAAAGAAATAGGCAAGCTTCTCACATAATGATCAAGAAATCTTGGAATAAGGAAGATTTATACGCTCCCTAAGGAAATAGACAGGTATTGGGTTTGAATGAGGATGCAAATACAGTATAAAAGATGTCTTGCAAGACTTGAGGAGTAAAGGTAAACAGGAGAAGACAACATCAAGAGTAGAAATCCCCCAAGGCAAATGTAAAAAGGAATGTCCGGAGAAAGGGAAAGAATTCTACAAAGGAAGGAAGCCCTGAAAAGACATGTGTATCCCAATTGAGAGGAAATGGAGCCAACCAAAATAGAAGGAATGATAAGCTCACAAATGAAATGTTGGTTGAGATGGAAAAGTCGAGTACCAAGGAAAAATGAGGTCCTAAGAAGGAAATTAAACTAAAGGAATTATGGAGGGGCGGATGGACACAATGTGGAGTGAAAGGAACCAACCCTTAATTAGGAAATGTTTCCAAGGAAGGAAGTATCATAATGGCCCAGGCTGACCTGTTCTAGAGAGAGAAAGTGCTGAACTTTGCTAACCAAATTCACCTTAATCCTCACATCAATTTTATTGATTCTTGATCCTAGAAAGACCCTAAGGATGAGAGCTACATTCCTAGATCTAGACTAAGACCACTGTTGTAAACCCCGCTCTTTGGAGTTAAGTAAAATTGGGAAAAGAACCAGTCAAACAGAGTGAGAAAACTGAACTAGTTCACAAACCCGACTATTAGAGAACGGAAAATTTGGAAAATTTACAACTCCCGAGTGACCCAAAAGGTTCATAACAACCTTGGAAAAGGACCTTAGGACAATTTGGGAGAGGAAACTAGACCGGTTCAGGTGAACCAGATCCGAGCCGGATTGAACTAATTTATAAACCGAGTCGGTTTATGAATCGGAACTAATAGAGAAAGGGAAAACCGGGGAATTTATGAATCTCGAGTAACTTGAAGAGTTACAAAAGTCTTGAATAAGGACTTTAAGATGAATTGAAGATGAAAACCAGACCGGTTCAGGTGAACCGGATCTGAACTAGTTTGAACCACTATTGAATTAGATGCTAAATTCATTTTTCTAGGTGGCTTAGAAAATTCAAATTGAAGAATTGAGGCCACTATTGGATAGAGAATGAATTTAAAAATTTTTAATTTTGACAAATGCGGTCGAATCGGGCTTGAACCAGCTAGTTTGAGCTTTGAATCTCGTTCAGACCGGTTCGGTCCGGCCAGTTCGGAATAGTGTTGTCTTCTTCCTTGAGATGATAGCACTGTTCACTCGTCAGAACATCAAGCAGTGCCAACGAAGATGAAAAGTCTCTGGCCATGGAGTTTCATGCAATGAATGACCACCATTAAGGCGCCAATAGGATGACAAAGAAGTCCCTGAGCTTCCTATATAAAGAGCCCCTCCTCATTCATCCTCCTCACACCTGAAAACTCCACTCTCTCCCCACTGCTCCATTTTCCGGTGAACTCGAACGAGAGCTCCAACTTGGGCATTTTTATGAGCTAAAGAAGGCTACATGCCTGTACTATCCAATTGCTTTGAGGGTCGATGGAGAAACGCCGGCGTGAGAGAACACTGAAGTAGCTCGAGCGGACCAAATTTGCCATGTTTTGGCCTAGTTGAAAACAACCAAGCCAAGCCTTCCCAACACCTCTACAACCCTCCTATAGTTGAATTAGAGCAGAAAGGTAAGCCAATTAGGCTCCCCTTTGTAAATTTTGTTTGGTGCTAAAGAGAGAACCGACAGATTTTCAATGACTAAATTCTCACTAAATTCGGCATCAATTGATGCAATTCTTGATCTTAGGAGAAACCTTAGGATAAGAGCTATCTGCCCAAATTGAAAGCTTGGACCACCGTGCCCCTGACGGTAAGCTTTTGAAGCTTTCTCTCTCTAATTCCAATTTTCTCTCGAAGCTGCGTTTGAGCTCATTCCTACATCAAATCGTGTGATTCTAAGTGAAATTGAATTGTATGAAGGTGTAGGAACTCCAATCTAACTTCAATTTCAACAATTAAACTCATTTGATCAGTCAATTTGATGAAATCAAATTCGGTTGAATTAGAAGGTTGAAATTAGGGGAAAATTAGAGCAAATTTGGGGATTTCAAAAATTTGAGGGATTAAAGTGCAATTTCATAAAATTGAGGGCCAATTGGGCATGATAAAGATGTTGGAAGACCAATTGGGCAAAATTTTAGAAATTTGGGGCAAAACTTACCATTTTTGTAAAGTAAGGGCAAAATGGTAATTTTGGAAAAGTTGGGGACCAAATTGGAAATTTGGGAAACCTGAACCTCCTTTTTGTGATTTTGAATAAATTGAGGTCCTAAGGTGAAATTAGAGGTTTTGGGACTCAATTTGGGGAAAATCGGCATTTGGGACCTAAAGTTAAAAAAAGAACTTTAGATACCCAATTGCAATAAATAAAAAAGTTTGAATATTTTATTCCTTAGTGGTAAATGAAGGCTAGAAGGCTAAAAGGCCAAAGGATAATGAACAAAGATATTCATATCATGTAGTAACACGAAATAACGGGAACGCCAGCAAGTACAAGCTCGCGTGGAGGCAAAGAGACAAATAAGAGGAATTCACTACACGATCGAGTGAGTGAGATTTAATATCATACTCAGTTGGGATGATAAGCACCTCATAGATGAAAACCCACTATTAAGTGATATTTTAACCATCATGCCTGAGAGGAGTGATGTGAACTTCCTAGAAGGAAGTAGAAAACTTGCTTATCGGTTATAAGCAGAGAACTCCTCATACTTGGTTGGTAAGATGGATAGATGAAAAGTTTATTTTATTGGAAGTGCTCTCCCCTGACTATGTCCCACTACTTAAAACTTTTGTGAGACCTTATTGACGGGAGCTCGAATAGCTCAGATGGGTTGGAGGCCTCGGTTTTGGAACTTGGGGGATAATATGCCCGATTTTAAAAATCTCGTACAGTGGGCCCTAGGCCAGTTGGCACGAGGAGGAGCTTGTAAAAAAAATATGAGTAAGCCATGAAAACTTTAAATGATTGAATTGTTTGGCCATGGTACCAAGATAGGACCGACATACTCGATGGACTGGCGGCAGTACGACATAATATGTCGATAAACCAGTCGAGACAAACAGTTATAGGTCAAGTTGAGGGTCGGGGCTGTTAGACCAGTGACACCACAAATTAAATGGCTTATGTGGAAAATTATTGATTTGTGCATGCACTGAGTTTATGGGACCTTCAAGACACCTAATAGGGGTAGCGATGTGTCATTTTGGAAGACATGGTGGAGATAAAGGTAGTTAGTCATGCCAGTAGTCTTGGAAGCTCGACGTAGCTTCATTGCGCATGAGACCAGGGTGGGGACAGGATGAGGTCTCTATCCTCATACGAACACAGAGTTTTATTTACGAGATTGAGGGTCGGATGTCGCATACATCCACTCATTCTTAGGGTAGAAGTGGACGTGCTTCTATTTAGGTGGTCGGTAAAGTCGCTTTGATGCCACAAGTGGGTGTAGTGGATGTGCTACCCTGGGAATGTGTGTCCTCTTCATGATGAAGGGCATGTGTTGAGTGATAACACACCATTGTGATAAGAAATGGCTATGAAAATTAAGATTTGGAGATGAGATATTTTAAAGAAAAATATGGAGTCTAGCACACTCCAATTCAAACTATTTTCTCAAAGCCATACTTTAAAATACCCATTCTCTAAGTTGTTGAACTCACCCCCTCCCTTATATCCCTTTCAAGTAACCGGGGAAAACCTACCCAAAGACCTACGAGTTAAACTATATATGAAAGATAGGTATGAAAAGTTTAAATTTTATGCAGTTTTGATTTATATTATTCTAGGAAAGTGCATGTTTAAAGGATGACTTACTCCTCCGAGGTTAAAAAAAGGGGAAACCCTCAATAAAATGGGAGAGTGGCGGGTTACTCACGGGGATCCGACCAAACTGGGTCAGGGCATGATAACTTGAGTGGTATCAAAATCTATTTCCTTGAATACATTATCAAGACTATATAACATAGTAACTAAGATAAAATTTTAAAATTTTCAGATGGCTCCCAGGAGAGAAACTAAGAAAACTAGGACTGGCGTTACCAACACCAACCAACACTCTGTTCCCGTAGGGAGATCACCCTAAAATACCTTAGAAGTCCCAAAGAACCACGAGACATTAGTGGGAAGTATCTAGAAGGATGGTGTCAGGATCTGTTGAGGTCATAATCCCGAGTACGAAGGAAGGCAAGCCTAAGGGTAAGAATGCCATCAAAGACTTATAACCTTATTAAGGAGAACGCTTGTCAAGAACATAGTAGCTCCCAATCTATTTCCTAAACACTTTTTGTAATCAGGCTAAGACCCCAACCTATTGTACTACCTCTCTAATAATAAAGAACTCAAAGTTCCTAAAACCATATCTCTCAAAATGATGTGACCTTGCACCTCAGCTGTAGGAAGATTTCCCAAGGAAAGTAACCAAACAAACCCGCATTACCTTAGACACTATGGAGACCAAGAAGATTCCCATCCCAAATAAAGGAATGAATTAAGAGAATTGTTGGACAAAGAAGGCACAAAAAATGTCAAGGTAAATAAGGAGTCTAGGAGAACTCTTGGAGTAATTGAGCAAGAAAACGATATATTACAAGTGTAAGGAAATGGGACATGAAGTGAAGGACTATCCCACACCACAAGGATTTAGTACAATATTTTTCAGGAATAACGCCCCTACAACTATAGGAAACCCGAAAGGATACCATCTCTAGAAATACAACTCCTGCTCGAAATTTCAACTATATCCAGGAATACGCTCTTCAAGATCCTAGCATAGTGGTAGAAAGGAAAGAGGATTGAAGGTAGGACCTCGATAAACTGAAAACAAGAACAAAGTATAGCTGCAAAAAAATTTTCCTTAAAAAGAAAGTTCCAGCCATTTAGGAGCAAGGAAGGGAGCGCCTCCATGAGAGAAGACTAGCCAGCATTGACGACAAATAAAATGTCTTGAAATGGAAAATACGACTCATTTTGGAAAAAGCAGTGGAGCCAAATAGAAGCTTCAGACAAACATAGCAGAAGGAAGCAAGTTGTTACGACAAGATAGTCAAGGAGAATAAACGATGCCCTAAGGAAATTAGACCAAAGGAATGGTAGAGATGAGGTAGTTAACAAACTGATACTCGTGAAAGCCATAATGTAAGCTCCAATAAAGAAGGGAGATGTGAAAATGCCAAATATTTGGAAAAAGAAGGATGAATGAAATCCTTAAAAAGACCAATGACAAATTAATGACCAATCACAAGCCAAGAGAGGAGTAGACAAGCCTCTCACATGATCAAGAGATCTTGAAATAAGGAGTATTTGAGCCCTCCCTAAAAGAAATAGACATGTACTAGGGTACAAATGAGGATGAGGATAGAGAACAAAAGATGTACCGCAAGATTTCAAGAGTAAAGATAAATAAGAGAAGACAACATCAATGGATGTCATTTAAGGGTAGATATTCCCTAAAGTAAATGAAAAAGGAATTTCGAGAGAAAAGGAAAGAGTCCTACCAAGGAAGGAAACCTTGGAATGATATATGTAACCCTACTGATAGGTAATGGAACCAAGTGAAGAGGGATAAGGAGATGAACTTGTAAATGAAGCGCATGTTGAGGTGGAAGAAACAAGGAAAAGCATATTAGGAGGACCCAAGGAATGGGTAAGTATGAAGATAGCATCAAAAGATGTCGTACAAATAAGAGAGGGGTGGACTACCCAAAATAAGGAAAAAAAAAAAGGAAAGAACATCTGAGAAACGTTAGTGAAGTAAGCCCTCCAAATAAGAAGTGGTTGAAGGGGGAAACAACAGCTAATATCAAGATGGATCGTGGTCCACACTTGCATAATGAGTGGACAGTTGGGCATAGGGTTAAGTACGCGAAATAAGACTAAGAATCGAAAGTTCGTCAAACAAGGAATAATGGAAGAAATGGAATTTTAAGATGAGTAAGGATTCAAAGCGGAAAAATGCCCCAATATAGAAGGAGATGTGCGGAAATGAAGAAAGAAACCTTCAAGAAATGGTAAGAAGGTTGAACATGTAGCTCCTAAGAAGCCCCAAACAAAACAATAGACACATAGACCAAAAGGGATCAAATGGGAATAATGAGTCATGAAATGTTCATGAGTAAGTAAAAGTGGATTAAGGAAAAGGAAAGTCCTTGAATAAAGAATGCCAATGACTTAAGCAGGAAAGAATCCCATCTTGTCGGTAAACCATCGGGAAACCAAATAATTGGAACCAGAAAGACCCAATAAGGAAGTTGGGAAAGGACGAGTGGGTAAAGTAAACTGACACGGTTATGTAAGACATGTTGTCAAGGCATGAAGGATGATTGGATAACGGTAAAGGTAGTTGACGAATACTACCTGATGAAAAGAGGGATGAAGTTATACAATCCCTGAAAGGTTGGAAAGTTGGGAACAACCCTAAAGGGGGTGTTGTAGAAGTCTAATGGACATAAATAAGTTCTGGAATATGTCATGTCGTAAAGGACATGTAAGCACCAATAGTTACGATTAAAATGTGACTCGAGTAAGAAAGTGTAAACCCCACACTTTTGAGTTAAGGAAAGTCGGGAAAAGAACCAGTCAAACTGAGTAAGAAAACTGAGCTGTTTTACAAACCCGATCAATTGTGAATGGGCAATTTAGGAAATTACAACTCCCAAGTGATCCAAAGGGTTCATTAAACCTTGGAAAAGAAACTTAAGATAAAAACCAAATTGGTTCAGGTGAACGAGATTCCATAAGAACTTTGAAGTTAAGCGTGCTTGACTGAGACTAGTGTGAAGATGGGTGATGGGTGACCTCCATAGTGGGAAGTATGATTTTTTTTGTAACCCGAAATTTTGCTAAAAAAATTTTATACCAACATACGCCTTATCATAAATAGCCATAAATTAATATATATTTAATTATTGTAATTAATACTAATAATTTAATACCTAAATTAAATTATTAGAATTAATACAAATAATTTAATACCGAAATTAAATTATTGGAATTAATACCAATAATTTATGTCAATATTAACACTAGTAATAAATCTCTCCCATTTAATACACTATTTTACACCTATATAAAAAGGTCATCCCCATTCATTCTTCTCACACCTGAACACTTCTCTCTCTCTCTCTCTACTGCTCCATTTCCCGGTAAAGCTCGAACCAGAGTTTTGACTTAAACATTTTTCTTAACCTTGGAAGGAGAGGTCGCGCTCTTTAGAATTGGGGAGAAGACAGCTATTTGATAACAAACTCCAGTCAATCCGAGAATCGTTGGAGAAGTGCCGACATGATAGAATAGTGAAGCAGCTCCGGCGGACCGAAGCTGCCCTATTTCGGCTAAGCTGAAATTGGCCATTTCAAGCCCTCCTTAGGCCAAACCGAGCCCTCTCAACACTTTCTCAGCCTTTCCATGGCCGAATTAGAACTGAAACTTAAGCCAATTCGGCTCCCCTTTACAATTTTTGATCGGTGTTAGAGAGAGACTTGACCGAATTTTAATGACAAAATTTGAATCCAATTCCACATCAATTGATGCGATTCTTGATTCTATGATGAACCTCAGGACGAGAGCTATCTGCCCAGATCGAAAGCTCGAACCGCCGTGCCTTCACCGGTGAGTAATCGAAGCTTTCTCTCTTTATAGTTCATTTTTCGGCGAAGCTCCGTTTGAGCTCGTCCCGACATTAAAACCTACGAATTACATTTCTAAAGAATCGTATGAACATGTAGAAACTCAATTTCAACTTCAATTTCAAAAATGGAAATGTTTGATGGGTCAATTTGATGAAATCAAATTCGGCTGTGTTAAGAAGTTGGAATTGGGGGAAAATTGGGGATTTTAGAAATTTCAAGGACCAAAATGAAATTTTATGAAATTGAGGGTCAATTGGGCATGAAAATAATGTTGGAGGACCAATTTAGGAATTTTGAAATTTTTGGGGCAAAATTTACCATTTTTGTAAAGGAAGGGCAAAATGGTAATTTTGGAAAAGTTAGGGGACCAAATTGGAAATTTGGGAAATTAAACCCCTTTTTGTGAAATCGAATAAATTGAGGTCCTATGATAAATTTTAGAAGTTTTTATACTCAATTTGAGGAAAAACCGGCAGGGACTTAAAGTTAAAGAGAAATAACTTTAGGGACCTAATTGCAAATAAATGAAAGTTTGACTTTCTTATTCATTTGGAATCAATGAAGGCGATTAGGCTGAAGGATAATGAACCAAGATGTTCACTTACCGGTTGTGAGTGGGTTTACTAACATTATACCCGGTTGGGATGATGAGCACAACTTAAAATTAAAAACCACTTACCGGTTGTGAGTGGAAATTTTATATCATACCCGGTTGGGAATGATAAGTACCTCGGTATGAAAACCCACTATTAAGTAGTATTTTAAACATCACTACTTAGAGGAAGTGATGTAAAAATCATGCGGAAAAACTACTTACTGATTGTAAGCAGATCATACCTGGTTGGTATGATGAGACTTCCTCGAAGGAAGTTGAAAACCCGTTCATCGGTTATGAACGGAGGTATCCTTATACCAGGGTGGTATAATGGATAGAGAAAACATATGTTTTGTCGGAAGTGCTCTCCCCTGACCGTGTGCTAATGCTTAAACAATTTGGGAGACCTTCTCGACGGGAGCTCAAATAGCTCTGATAGGCCGGGGGCCTTAGCTTTGGAACTTGGGGGCTAAATGCCCGATTTTGAAAATCTCGTACAGTGGGCCCAAGGCCAATTGGCACGAGTAGGAGCTCGTAAACGAACATGATATATGTGCCATAAAACTTAATAAGTGAATTGTTTGGCCGTGGTACCAAGATAGGACC
This sequence comes from Trapa incisa, assembly GCA_030064435.1. NCBI lineage: Eukaryota > Viridiplantae > Streptophyta > Magnoliopsida > Myrtales > Lythraceae > Trapa > Trapa incisa. Next base: position 6,167,668 of record CM057765.1, read on the forward strand.
GACATGCTCAGTCAATTAGCGGTAGTGCGACATGACAAGTCGACGAACCAGTCAAGACAAACAACTGCGGGTTGAGTTGAGAGTCGGGGTCCTTGAACTAGTGGCACCACATATTACATGGAAATATGAGAAAACATTGTTTGTGCATGCACTGTGAGTACGGGATCACAGTGGCTATAAGGGCAGTTCGTCGTTCCAGGTGTCTGTGCGAAATTTGGAGTAGCACCAAGTGCATGAGACCGGGGTGGGGACAAGATGAGGTCTTTGTCCTCATACGAACACAAAGAAGTGATTTCAGGATTGTGGGTCGGATGTCGCGTTCATCCACTCATTCCCAGGGTAGAAGTGGTCTTACTTCTATCCGGGTGGCAGGAAAAGTCGCTCCGAAGCCACTAGCGGGTTCAGTAGTGATACTAACTTGTGAATGTGTGTAACCTTCATGATGAAGGATGTGTGTTGGGTGATGACACACCGGTAATTAAGAAATAATGGAAAAATCTGAATATTTTTTAATGAAGGGATTTTTGAAAAGAAAGGAGTCTGGCACACTCCATATAAATATTTTTCTTGAAATTCAAAAGATTTGAATCCCATTCACTGAGTAGTCGTACTCACCCCCTCCCTTATATCCATTTCAGGAAATCCCGGAAAGCCTACCCTTAAATACCGTCAACTAAGATCCTATAAGATAGGTATGTAAAGTTTTTAAATTTCATGCAGTTTTGATTTTTCTATTCCAAGAAAAAGTGCAAGTTAAAGGACGCCTTACTCTTTACGGTTTACAATAAGGGGAAATCCTTTAATAAATCGGGAGAGTGGCGGGTTGATCACGGGGATTCGACCAAACCGGGTCGGGGCGTGACAGAAAAAGTCAGTTAGTAAGCATGAAAAGGTCAAACATAATTTTGATCGAAGCTGTAATCAATGACGAATGAAGGAAGAGTCAAATTAGGACAAAGGGATAATAACCTCGAAAGCTGGGAAAATAAGTATGTAATGCTCGAAAGAATGCTGAGGTAAAGGTTTCAACGATGAAGAGAATAACTAGATAAAGGAACGATTGGGCATCTTGGAACTCTCAATCCTAAAATCTCGAGTAAGAACCTCAAAGGGAAGAATCTTGCCCTAAGTAAAGGGAGATGTGAACCTAGGGATATACCTTTGGATTCGCGGGCAAAGGTGATTTGAAGTGGGCTAAGTGAAAGAACAACCAAAGTATTAACATGTCCGAGTTGACATTTAGAGAGTTTATCCCAGAGAGAAAAATACTGATTTAGTTTTGGTGACAAAACTCTTAAAAGAAGGGGAGAGTTGTAAACCCCGCTCTTTGGAGTTAAGTAAAAGTAGGAAGAGAACCGGTCAAATTGAGTGAGAAAACTAAACTGGTTCACAAACCTTATCATTAGAGAATGAGCAATTTTGGAAATTTACAACACCTGAGTGACCCAAAAGGTTTATAAAAACCTTGGAAAAGGACCTTAGGACAATTTGAGAGAGAAAACTAGACCGGTTCAGGTGAACCGGATTCGAGCCGAATTGAACCAGTTTATGAACTGAGTCAATTTATAAATCGGAACCAATAGAGAAAGGACAAACCGAGAAATTTATAGATCCCGAGTAAGTTGAAGAGTCACAAAGTCATGAAAAAGGCTTTAGGATGAATTGGAGATGAAAACCAAACCGGTTCAGGAGAACCGGATCCGAACTGGATTGAACCAAATGCTAAATTCATTTTTCTATGTGGCTTAGAAAATTCAAATTAGAGAATTCAAGCCACCATTGGATAGAGAATTGAGGCCACCATTTGAAAAATACGGTCAAATCGGGCTTGAACCGACCGGTTTAAGCTTTGAACCTAGTTCGGACCGATCTAGTCTAGTTCAGAACAGTGTCATCTTCTTCCTTCAAATGACAATACTATTCACTCGTCGAAAAATTGAGCAGCACTGGCGAAGATGAAAAGTCCCCATCCAAGGAGTTTTAGGCAATGAATGACTGCCATTAAGGTGCCAATTGGATGGCCAAGAAGTCCTCGTGCTTCCTATATAAAGAGCCCCTCCTCATTCATTCTTCTCACACCTGAAAACTCCACTCTCTCCCTACTGCTCCATTTACCGATGAAGCAAGAACTAGAGCTTCGACTTGGGCATTTTTCTAACCCAAAGAAGGCGTGGTCAGGTTCTTTGGATTTGGGGAGAAGCAGCTACACGCATGTAAACTCTTATTGCTCCAAGGATCGGTAGAGAAACGCCAGAGTGATAGAACAGTAAAGCAACTCGGGCGGACCAAAGTTGCCCTATTTTGGCCGAGCTAAAAATGGCCAATTCAAACCATTATCAGGCCAAACCAAGCCCTCCCAACACCTCCACAGTCCTCCTATAACTGAATTAGAGTGGAAAGGTAAGCTAATTAGGCTCCCCTTTGTAAATTCTGATCGATGCCAAAGAGAGAACTGACACATTTTCAATGACTAAATTATCACAAAATTCGGCATCAATTGATGTAATTCTTGATCCTAAGAGAAAGCTTATGACAAGAGCTATCTGCTCAGAATTAAAGCTAGGACTGCCATGCCCCCGACAGTGAGCTTTTGAAGCTTTTTTTTAAGTCCAGTTTTTCGACGAAGCTCCGTTTAAGTTCATTTCAACATCAAATCGTGCGATTCAAAGTGCAATTGAACCGTATGAAGGGGCAGGAACTCCAATCTAACTTCAATTTCTATAATCAAATTCATTTGATTGGTCAATTTGATGAAATCAAATTCTTCTGAATTAGAATGTTAAAATTAGGGGAAATTTAGGAGAAATTTGGGGATTTCAAAAATTCGAGGGACTAAAGTGCAATTTCATAAAATCGAGGGCCAATTGGGTATGATAAAGATGTTGGAGGACCAATTGGGCAAATTTTGGAATTTTAGGGCAGAACTTATCATTTTTGTAAAGTAGGGGCAAAATGGTAATTTTGGAAAAGTTGGGAACCAAATTGGAAATTTGGGAAACTTGAACCCCTTTTTGTGATTTTGAACAAATTGAGGTCCTATTGTGAAATTTGGGGTTTCGGGACTCAATTTGGGGGAAAATCGGCATTTGGGACCAAAAGTTAAGGATAAAGAACTTTAGAGACCTAATTGCAATAAATCAAAAAGTTTGAATATTTTATTCATTAGTGGTGAATGAAGGCTAAAAGGCCAATGGATAATCAACAAGGATGTTCATGTCATGTAGGAACATGAAGTACCGGGAATGCTAGCAAGTACAAGCTCGCGTGGAGACAACGAGCCAAATAAGAGGAATTCACTACATGATCGTGTGAGTGAGATTTAATATCATAACCGACTAGGATGATAAGCATATCGAAAATGAAAACCCAATATTAAGTGGTATTTTAACCATCACACCTAAGAGGAGTGATGTGGAAATTATGTAGAAAAACTACTTATCGGTTGTAAGTAGGTCATACCCGGTTGGTATAATGAACTTCCTAGAAGGAAGTAGAAAACCCGCTTATCGGTTATAAGTGGAGATGTCCTCATACCCAGTTGGAATGATTAACATATGAAAAGTTTATTTTGTCGGAAGTGCTCTCCTCTAACTGTGTGCCACTGCTTAAAACCTTTATGAGATCTTTTTAACAAGAGCTCGAATAGAATAGATAGGCCGAAGGCCTCAGTTTTGGAAGTTGGGGGCTAATATGCCCGATTTTGAAAACCTCGTATAGTGGGCCCTAGGCTAGTTGGCACGAGGAGGAGTTCGTGAAAAAACATGAGTGAGCCATGAAAACATTAAATGAATGAATTGTTTTGCCATGGTACCAAGATAGGACCGACATACTCGATGGACTGACGGTAGTGCAACATGACAAGTCGATGAACTAGTTGAGACAAACAGCAGCATGTCGAGTTGAGAGTCGGGGCTATTGGACTAGTGGCACCACAGATTAAATGGCTTATGTGGAAAATTGTTGACTTGTGCATGCACTAATTTTACGGGACTTTCAAGATGCCCAATTGGAGTATCAATGTGTCCTAGGGCTCTGGACGACATGGTGGAGATAAGGGCAATTAGTCATGTCAGTAGTCTTGGAAGCTCGACGTATCTTCATTGCGAATGGGACCGGAGTGAGAACGGGATGAGGTCTTTGTCCTCATATGAACATGGAGTTTTATTTACGGGATTGAGGGTCGAATGTTGCATACATCCACTTATTCTCAAGGTAGAAGTTGACGCATCTATCTAGGTGGCCAGTAAAGTCACTCCATGCCACAAGTGGGTGCAATGGATGTGCTACCCTGTGAATGTGTATCCCTTTCATGATGAAGGGCGTGTGTTGAGTGATAACACACCATTGTGATAAGCAATGGCTATGAAAATCGAGATTTGAGGATGAGATATTTTAAAGAAAAATAAGAAGTTTGACACGCTCCAATTCAAACTATTTTTTAAAATTCATACTTTAAAACACCCATTTAATGAGTTGTTGAACTCACCCCTCCCTTATATCCCATTCAGGTAACCCGAGGAAAACCTACCCAAAGACCTACGAGTTAAACTACACCTGTAAGACGTGTATGAAATGTTTAAATTTTATGCAGTTTTGATTTATGTTATTCTAGGAAAGGTGCAGGTTTAAAGGACACCTTACTCCTTCCAAGTTAAAGAAAGGTGAAACTCTGAATAAACCGGAAGAGTGATGGGTTACTTATGGGGATCCAACCAAACTGGGTCAGGGCATGACAGTTGCACCTCCGATGGTCAGCTTTCAAAGCTTTCTCTCTTTACGTGCAATTTTCCGGCGAAGCTCCGTTTGATATCGTTTCGAACCCAAATGCTGCAATTCAAAGCTCAATTGAATTGTATGGAAGTGTAGAAACTGATCCATACCATCAATTGGAGCAATTAACCCTATTTGAATGACCAATTTGAAGAAAACAAATTCGGTCAGTAGAGAGGGGTAGGAATTGGGGAAAATTTGGGGATTTTGGAAAATTGAAGGACTTCCATGCAATTTATCAAAATTGAAGTTCAATTGGCAATGAGAAAAGGAATGTTGTCCTGACGAACCCTTCTTTATAATGATACCCAAACTGTATAGGGACACTTGGGACTGGAACGCAAGCAAGAGAGCTAGCGTGGACTTGGAAAATCGACTGGGGTCGTACACGTCACAGTCATCAGAGGAGTGAGACATTTTAAACGTCATACTCGGTTGGGGTGATGATCATACTTTTATTAAATTAAAAACCTACTTGCCAATTGTGAGTGAGACCTTTTAAATATCATACCTGATTGGGATGATTAGCACCATTTTAAAACTAAAAACCTACTTACCGATTGTGAGTGGGCTTAGTTACACTTCATTCCCGGTTGAGGTGATGAGCACTTTTATTAAAGGAAAGCCTATTTACCGGTTGTAAGTAGGATGATTTAAACATCATACCCGGTTGGTATGATGAGCTTCTTTACTAGGAAAAAAAACTCGTACAGTAGTTGTAAGCGGACCTATCATCACACCTAGTTGGTATGATGAGTTAAAAAGGAAAATTTTGTCGGAAGTATTCTCCCCTAACTGCATGCCATTGCTTAAAATATTTGAGATACCTTCTTGACGAGAGCTAGAACAGCTCTAACAAATAAAGGGCATCAATTTTATACTTATAGGGCTCAAGGCCTAGTTTTGAAAAACACATGCAATCACTCGGTTTGATCGGTTATTTCTCTGATTTTTCCTTAACTCCAAAGGGTGGGGTTTACAACTCTCCCCTCTTTTTAAGAGTTTTGTCCCCAAAACTTATTCCACATCCTTTGTATTAGAATGAACTTTCATTGATATCAATTTGTAGTTTATCGACATACAACCTTCTTGGTTGTTTCTATTTATCCTTTATATCACATACACTTAAGATTTTCTTTTCATTCACATCACTTTCTCATTCCATGGAGTTTACTTTAGTTAAACATATATCACTGGAAGGTTTAAGGTTATATCCTTAAATTCGCATCCTTCATTCCTTAAAGCACTATTTCTCCATTCCAAGATAATTTACTTAAGATTTCAGAATTGGGAGTTCCAAAATACCCAATCCTTCCTGCATTTGCTTATTCTCTTTATTATTGATCTCCTTAGCTCAGTGTCCATTCACGCACCACGTACATACTTCCACAGGTGTTGGTGTTATCACATTTTTATCCTACATTGATCCTTCCCTTATTCGTTGGTTATTACAACTTTGTTCCACATTTAATGTCTGACGTTATCATGCTCAAATCACAGACTCTTCCTTACCTAAGTCATATTTCCCTAGGATAGTTGGGTTTACATGTCTCTCACAGTACGACATTCTCTAGAACTTGTCTTTGACCATATAATGCTTTTAAAGCACTTTTGAAATGCCTATTCTCAATCTTTCTATCTTTTAGGGATGGTATAACGTCGTCCCTCTTTTCGTCTTGTAGTATTTCTTAACTATCATCATTATTATCCAATCGTCCATTTTGCCTTTGACATCATATCCTTTATAACTATATTGGTTTCCTTACTTACTCGTCTTTTCCCAACTTCTTTATTGGGTCTTTCAAATTTTAAGTGTTTGAGTTTCCCGATACTTACTGACATGCTAAAACTCTTCCTTTCTTACATCATTCCTCATTCCCTGTGGCATCTCTTCCCTTAAGGACTCTTCTTTCCCTTAAACCACTCTTACTCACTCGTGATTATTTCACAATCCTTTATTTCGAGTTAGTTCATTTCTTACTCGTACGACATCTTTTTGTTGTTGGCTTCCTACTTACCCGTTATTTGAGTTCAACTTATCCCTTGTACTCTCACGATTACTTTTCCTATGCACTTGATCCTTTCATCTCCAATAACTCATCTTTGAGTAGCTTATCTTCTTTCCAATTTTGTCGGTTCCATTACCTCATAATTGTAACATATATGTTTTTCTCAAGTTTTTTCCTTCCTTAGAAATTCTTATACTCCTTTTCTCTCGAAATCCTTTGTTAGTTTTACCATGTTGAATGTCCCACCTTAAATGACATTCCTTGATGTCATTCTAACATACTCACCTTTACCATTGAGATCCTACGGTTACTTCTTGTTTACCTCATTTTCATTCTCACTTGCTCCCAGTATTCATCTATTTCTTAGAAGTAGAGCTCACATCCTCTTTCATCTTACAACTCTTGATCGTCCTGCAGAAAGCTTATTTAACATTCTCATAACTTTTAAGTCGTTACTCCTATCTTAGCCATTTATTCCTCCAAGGCTTTTCTCTGTCCTTTTTTCTCAAAGGTTTTGGCATTTCCATCATTTCCTTCTTTACAAGAATTATGACCTTCACAAGGGTTAATTCATTTAGTGTCTCATATTATTCTCTTAGTTTAATTATTTTGAGAGGGTTGTCTCTCGAATCTTCTTATCTTTGGTATCCATCTCTTTGCTCTATTTAGAGTATAGTCCTTATCAAATTGAGTCCTGAAATTTCCAAAATTCACTTTGGGTCCTCAATTTACTGAAAATTGTTTAAGGGGGTTAAGTTTTCCAAATTTTCAATTTGGTCCCCAACTTTTCAATTTGGTCCCCAACTTTTCAAAAATTACCATTTTGCCACTACTTTACAAAAATGGCAATTTGATCCCAATTATTTTTAAAAATCAACCAATTGGTCCCTCAACATCCTTTTCATGGCCAATTGGCCCTCAATTTTGGGAAATTGCAATTTGGTCCCTCAATTTTACGAAATCTCAATTTCTCCCAAAAATTTCCCCCAATTTCTCCCTTCTAAACTAGTCGAATTTGATTTCATCAAATTGACCATTCAATCAAGGTTAATTGTTGAAATTGAAGGTATAATTGAGTTCCTACACATCCATTCGATTCAATTAAGCTTTGAATCGCATGAATTGAGGTCGAAACGAGTTCAAACGGAGCTTCGCCAGAAAATTGTGCATAGAGAGAGAAAGCTTTGAAAGCTTACCGTCGGAGGTGCGGCAGTCTGAGTTTTCAATTGGGGCAAGTAGCTTTCGTCCTTAGGTTACTCCTAGCATCAAGAATTGCAACAATTCATGTTGAATTAAGTGAGAATTTGGTTAGTGAAGTTTCACCATTTCTCTCTCTAATGTTGATCGAAAATTACAGAGGGGGGCCAAATTGGCTTACCTTTCAACTCTAATTCAGTTGTGTGAGGGCTGTAGGAGTGTTGGGAGAGCTTGGTTTGGCTTGATGAGGGCTGAATTCGGCCGATTTCAGCTCAGTTGAAACAGGGCAACTTCGGTCCGTCAAAGCTGCTTCAATGTTTGATTATGTCGGTGCTTCTCTGGCGGTCCTCAGATCGAATGGAGACGGTTGTCGGGTAACTGACATCTCCCCAAATCTAAGGAACCCAACCTCGCCTTCTAAGGCTTAGAAAAACCTCAATATCAAAGCTCTAGTTTGAGCTTCGCTAGAAAACTAAGTAGTTGGGAGAGAGTGGAGTTTTCAGGTGTGATGAGAAGAAAGGAGAGGAGCTCTTTATATAGGGAGGTCGGGGACTCTCTGGCCATCCGATTGGCACCTTTATGGCACTCATTCATGGCATGAAATGCCCTGAACGAAGACTTTTCACCTTAATCGGCGTTGTTTATTTTTTCGGCGAGTGAACTGTCACGCCCCGACCCAGTTTGGTCGAATCCCCATGAACAACCCACCAATCTCCCGATTTATTAATGGGTTTCCCCTTATTATAATTCGTAAAGAGTAAGGCGTACTTTAGACCTACATCATTTCCTAGAATAGCATAATCAAAACTGCATGAAATTTAAAACTTTACATACCTGTCTTACAGGCATCTTAGTTGATTGTCTTTTAGGGTAGGCTTTCCGGGATTTCTTGAAAGGGATATAAAGGAGGGGGTGAGTACGACTACTCAGTGAATGAGTTTTTAAAGGTCTACTTTTAACTTTTAAGAAAAACATTTATATGAGTGTGCGAGACTCCTTTCTTTTCAAAAATCCCTTTATTTAAAAATTTGGGTTTTCCCATTATTTCTTAGTTACCGGTGTGTCACCACCCAACACACATCCTTTATCATGAAGGTTACACACATTCGCAAGTCAGTATCACTATTGAACCCGCTAGTGGCTTCGAAGCGACTTTTCCTGCCACCCAGATAGAAGTACGACCACTTCTACCGTGGGAATGAGTGGATGTACGCGACATCCGACCCACAATCCCGAAATCACTTCTTCGTGTCCGTATGAGGACAGAGACCTCATCCTGTCCCCACCCCGGTCTCATGTGCTTGGTGCTACTCCAGATTTCGCATAGACACTTAGAACGACGAACTGCCCTTATAGCCACCAGGTCGTCCAGTGCCCTTATGACGCATGACTAGCCCTCATGGGCGTCTTGATGATCCTATACTCATAGTGCATGCACAAACAATGTTTTCTTATATTGCCATGTAATCTATGGCGCCACTAGTCCAACGGCCCCCACTCTCAACTCAACCCACAGCTATTTGTCTTGACTAGTCCGTCGACCTGTCATGTCGCACTGCCGCTAGTTGACTGAGCATGTCGGTCCTATCTTGGTACTATGGCTAAACAATTCACTTATTAAGTTTTATGGCACATATATCATGTTTGTTTACGAGCTCCTGCTCGTGCCAACTGGCCTTGGGCCCACTGTACAAGATTTTCAAAATCGGGCATTTAGCCCCTAAGTTCCAAAACCAAGGCCCCCGGCCTATCAGAGCTATTCGAGCTCCCGTCAAGAAGGTCTCCCAAATTGTTTAAGCATTAGCACACAGTTAGGGGAGAGCATTTTCAACAAAACATATGTTTTCTCTATCCATTATACCGCCCGAGTATAAGGGCACCTCCATTCATAACCGATGAACGGGATTTCAACGAAAGTCTCATCATACAACCGGGTATGATCAACTTACAATCGATAAGTAGTTTTTCCGCATGATTTTCACATCACTTCCTCTAAGTAGTGATGTTTAAAATACCACTTAATAGTGGGTTTTCATACCAAGGTACTTATCATTCCCAACCGGGTATGATATAAAATTTTCACTCACAACCGGTAAGTGGTTTTTAATTTTAAGTTATGCTCATCATCCCAACCGGGTATGATGTTAGTAAACCCACTCACAACCGGTAAGTGATTTTTAATTTTAAGTTGTGCTCATCATCCCAACCGGATATGATGTTAGTAAACCCACTCACAACTTGTAAGTGGTTTTTAATTTTAAGTTGTGCTCATCATTCCAACCGGATATGATGTTAGTATACCCACTCACCCGTTAATGCCGTGAATTCCACTAGATCGGTTCTTGGTATTCACGTGAGCTTGTCCTTGCTAGCATTCTCAGTACTTCGTGTTCCTACATGATATGAACATCTTGGCTTATTATCCTTCGGCCTAATCGCCTTCATTCATTTCAAATGAATGAGAAAGTCAAACTTTTAATTTATTTGCAATTAGGTCCCTAAAGTTATTTCTCTTTAACTTTAAGTCCCAAATGCCGATTTTTCCTCAAATTGAGTCCCAAATCTAAAATTTATCATAGGACCTCAATTTATTCTATTTCACAAAAAGGGGTTTAATTTCCCAAATTTCCAATTTGGTCCCCAACTTTTCTAAAATTACCATTTTGCCCTTCCTTTACAAAAATGGTAAATTTTGCCCCAAAAATTTCAAAATTTCCTCAATTGGTCCTCCAACATTATTTTCATGCCCAATTGACCCTCAATTTCATAAAATTTCATTTCGGTCCTTTGAATTTCGAAAATCCCCAATTTTCCCCCAATTCCAACTTCTTAACACAGCCGAATTTGATTTCATCAAATTGACCCATCAAACATTTCCAATTGTTGAAATTGAGTTTCTACATGTTCATACGATTCTTCAGAAATGTGAATCGCAAGTTTTAATGCCGAGACAAGCTCAAACGAAGTTTCGCTGGAAAATGAACTATATAGAGAGAAAGCTTCGATTACTCACCGGTGAAGGCACGGCGGTTCGAGCTTTCGATCTGGGCAGATAGCTCTCGTCCTGAGGTTCATCCTAAAATCAACAATCGCATCAATTGATGCGGAATTGGATTAGAATTTCGTCATTGAAATTCGGTCGACTCTCTCTCTAGCACCGATCGAAAATTGTAAAGGGGAGCCAAATTGGCTTACCTTTCGGTCCTAATTCGGTCGTGGAAAGGCTGAGGAAGTGTTGGGAGGGCTTGGTTTAGCCTGAGTAGGGCTTGAAATGGTCGATTTCAGCATGGCTGAAATAGGACAGCTTCGGTCTGTCGGAGCTGCTTCACTATTCTATCATGCCGGCACTTCTCCAACGATTCTCGAATTGACTAGAGTTTGCTATCAGATAACTATCTTCTCCTCGGTTCTAAAGTGTCTGACCTTTGTTCAAGTCGAAGCTCTATTTCGAGCTTCACCGGGAAATGGAGCAGTAGAGAGAGAGAGAGAGAAGTGTTCAGGTGTGAGGAGAATGAATGGGGGTGACCTTTTTATATAGGTGTAAAAGCGTGTATTAAATGAAAGAGATTTATTACTAGTATTAATATTGCCATAAATTATTGGTATTAATTCAAATAATTTAATTTAGGTATTAAATTATTATTATTATTAATTATAATAATTAAATATATATTAATTTATGGCTATTTATGATAAGTTCGCATAAAATTTTTTTGCGAAAATTTTGGGTTACAAAAAAATCATACTTCCCAAGAGGTCACCCATCCTCACACTACTCTTAGGAAAGTACACTTAACTTTAAAGTTCTTATGAAATCTAGTTCACCTAAACTAATTTAGTTTTTATCTTTTAATTTGTCTTAAATTTCTTTTTTCAAGGTTTAATAAACCCTTTGTATCACCTGTGAGTTGTAAATTTCCATATTGCTTGTTACCGAATGTAAACCAACTTGGTTTTTTTATTCGGTTTGACCGGTTCTTTTCCTGGTTTTCCTTAACTCAAAAGTGCGGGGTTTACATGAACAGTGTTGTCATCGAAAGGAAGAAGACGATATTGTTCTGAATCGAATAGGACCGGTTCGAACCGGGTTCAATTCTTAAACTGGTCGAATCAGGCCCGATTCAACCGAGCTTTTCAAAATTAAAAATTTCTAAATTCATTCTCTATCCAATGGTGGCTTCAATTTCCTAATTTAGTTTTAAGCCACCTAGAAAATGAATTTAACAACCAGTTCAATGATGGTTCAAACCGATCCAAATCGGTTCAATCCGGTTCATATCTAGTTCGCCTAAATCAGTCTGGTTTTCTCTTCCAAATTGTCCCAAAGTCTCTTTCCATGGATTTTAAGGCCCTTTGGATCACTTAGGATTTATAAATTTTCCAATTTTCCAATTCTCTAATAGTTGGGGTTCGTGAACCAGTTCAGTTTTCTCACTTGGGTTGACCGATTCTTCCCCTAGTTTCCTTATCTCTAAGGTACGAGTTTTACAGAAATATCAAGTACCCAATTGGAAATAAGGAGGAATTAGGGACCTAAATAGAAAATTTGAGAATTTTAGGGACCTAATTAGAAATAAGGTAAACTTAAAGGTCTAATTATAATTAAGGAAACATTACAGATATTAAATGTGAATACCTTATTACATGGGACTTAATTACCAATTTATTATAGGAACCAATCACCTATAAGTTCGTGCTAAGAAAATGCACGTCAAGCTCTAAAATCCTTGGGACGAACAAGTCTTGAAATACATGTAAGTGAGATTTCTGACATCGAATATGATTGGACCGATGATACATTACTACTCGCGAGTTCAAAAGTATGTTACTTAAAAAAATTATTTTCCAGAAATATAATTCAATCACTGAGTGGAAATGCTCAAATTATTTTGAGATATATTTTTGAAGAAATTATGAAGAATGTTAATATAACTACCATTAAACGGTTATATAGATACACTTCGAGTGGATGATCTATTTCCGACCATCAATGTAAGATATGGATGAGACTCATGGTTGACAAGGATTGAATAGATCTAGTTCTATAAAAATGGGCACTAAGGCCACAGTTTTGAAAAGAGAAGTGGGCACGCGGTCATATTTTTTAAAACTTGTATGAGTGGGCCCCAATGAAAAACGAATCAAATCCTGTAAATAAGTTTTTATTTAATAGTTTGATAAAATTATCACAATTTAATAATTTTTGTTGAAACTACTTAGATAGGGTAGAGTTGGAACTCATTGGACTAGTAGTGCAAAAAGAAAGATCCTAAATCAAAATACATTTGTTTGTGATTATAATCGTTTGGAACCAAGAATACGCTCGATACGAGATATTATTGGTTATAAGGGCTGCTAGACAACAAGGTTAATACAAGGTAAGTTACGTTATTCCAATATGTTGTAAAGTGCTAGGAGATTTGTGCGCAATGAGACCGAGGAGTTATTCCAATATGTTGTAAAGTGCTAGGAGATTTGTGCGCAATGAGACCGAGGAGAAGTAGAATGACTCCCGTCTCTCAATTACCCTCAATAACGTACATAAGTATCGATAATGTATGGAAGTAGAATGATTGCGGGCCACAAGTGATACAGATCGAGATTGTAGCCTTATAGTGACCGTTCTGTGAATATTTGATCCGTTTATTAAAAAATGGTGTTTGTATGTTTATTTGTGATACATGATAACTCCACCATAAATAAATTGAGATGATTATTTTAGGTAAGATAAGTTTTAACTTGTGAGATACAAGTAAGTAGTAAAGTTGAAAATGAAACCATTTTCATAATAAAATAAGATGTAGCTTGTTTACGTTATAATTAAAAGAAAATAAATTTTTATACTTTTTTAGTATAGTTGAATTATGGGAAATAAGTAATAATGTTATAAAAACATATTTATTGAGTTATAAACTAATCCACTATCCATCAATCTCATTTCTTAAAAAGTTCTCACTTCAATAATAAATATCATTATATTTATCAATCAATATATCAAGTATAAGTAATTTTTATTATGTTTGTTTTGTAAATTTTATTATAAAAAAGATTAATAATTTTTAAATTTTACCTTTAATTTATTATTGTGATAAAAATATTATTTTAATAAATAAAGTGGTAGCAGTTGATTAAAGAATTATAATTAAATAAATTTACTGTTGATCACATCACTACAAACAAATCAGGTTAAAATTTGACACATCTACAGTTTCTTTTTATTTTTTCTATATTCTTCCCGTAAAAGAATCGTGTATATATATATATTGCACTTTATTGACCGACTAATCCCTCGAGCCATTCTTACAAGTTAATGTGTGCAAATCTTTTAGGTATACTCCATTATGTGAGAAATTCCCATTGGATAGGGCAACTTATATAATCTATTTAGCCTCGCATTTGGACTTATATATTCTCTCCTTAGCAATGCAATCTCATTTACAAGTTACTCTTATTTTTTCTTATATTACTCACTTTCCCAAGTAATTATACATTATTATCATTAATTTTATAATATTTTTTAAATGAATATATCTAAAATTATGTTATTAATTAAAGCTTTATTTATAAGTTAATTTAAATAAATATTTATTATTTAAATTAAGCTACTAATTAAATTTTATAATATTTTTTAAAATTCAAATTAGATGAATCCCACTAAGACCAATAGAAATGATAATCTTTACAAGCCACAGAGAAAAAAATATAAAAAAGCACAGTAATTTTATCATTAATTCAGGAAATGACAACCATGGAAAATGAGTTCAAGCCTATACAATTGGATCCGCGTTGACGCATATATGAGTTAGATATTTTACAGCAAACAATTGGATCTCTTGGGCACATCTAAACTAACCATTACACTGATGAATAATTAGAAAACATTTAATTTACTAATTAATAAAAGAATAAATTAAAAATTAAAACTAGTATTTTACATTTCCGATATTAAGATGGAATATTGAGTTGCTCCAATGAAAATTCAATTTTCGAAGATTCCCAAGAAAATGGAAGAATGTACAGATGTCGGTTTGAATTCTAGGGATTTAGATAGGATACTGAATCAAAATCTGTGTGCGCGCTTCTCTCTTTCGTCCCAGTTTCTACCACTCTATGTTGCTCACAAATATTTTTTTATCAATAACTCAAAATCTACTCCAAAACTATCCCGCCAGAGCCCCGCCCACAGTGAGAGTCCATAAAAATTCCCATTTTTGTTTGTACTTTATTGCTTCTGAGGTTATAAATGAGTGAATTTGCTCAGTTTGAAACACATTTGGTTAGGAGGAAGAAAGTGGAAGGCCGCAGAAACTAATGGTCAAGGAAATAGAGGAGTCTGAGATGACGATGGCCGATACTAGTAATGATGTGGCTGCGGATACTAGTAATACTAGTAACCATGGGGCTGTACTGAGAACTACAAGCTATGGAAGTAGGGAGGAGTCAAAAACCCAAGAAAAAGGACGCCATGCAAGATCAAAATCAGTACAAGAGCTTGGGTTTCCATCCCAGTGCCGGGCAAAGCACTTTGACGCAAATGTATGCTCTTTCTGTATTACCTTTTTACTGTGTGGCATTACTTTTGTCAAATATCATGTTTTGTATGATCTGTTTATGAATATTGAATAATTTATATACTCTTCCTATTTTATTATTGACTTCAGACTTGAGACAAATATTTTTCCATGATTTCTATGCTCTCCAGCTCTACCGGAGCTTGTTGCATGTCACTATTTTATTGATCAAACATCATTTCCAAGATAATGTAAAAGGATAGATGAAAACTGAGTCGGTTTATATTCTCTTGTCAGTGACATTTTTGTTAAGAACATTGTAAAAAATTAAGGAGAATGCATGGATCAAGCTGAACCACAAGTGACCCCTTTACTCGGAATAGCAACTCCTTCTAGCAATATATTAATTCTACCACATTGTAATTTGGCATTCTCTACTTTTTTTACATGTTTTCCTGAGAGATTAGGTTTCCCATCTATTGGTTGTAAACCATACAATAATTGAATTTATGTATATAGATTCTTACATTTTTTGGTCAATCAGGGGAATCCGGTGGAGTCCTCCATGTGCCATCAGTGCCAGAGGAATGATAAGGGCAGGGTTGTTCGCTGCACAAAGTGCAAGACAAAGCGATTTTGCATACCTTGCATTACTACTTGGTTGGCATTTTGTTTCTTAACCTTCACTACCTGTTTGGCACCTCTCCTACAGTTACAGACTTGCTTTCAGTGATTGCATGTTTGGTATCCCATGAGTTTGACAGGATAAAACTCATTTATACCAAGAGAAATTCTATGTTTCTTACATTTATTGTGGAAAGATGAGGGAATCTGTCAATAGAAGAGATACATTGGTATAGTGATTGAAACCAAATAATAAGTAGAATATAGGGCAAAAAAATAATAATAAGTAGAATGGGGTGATAAAAATGATCATTGAACTGCAATTCATTTCATTCATGCACATTGAATGTGACATTGACAACTATCCTCAGTTTAGGGGATTGCAAATAAAATGGATGATTTGCATCACATATGTTTTTTAGTTGATGCTTTATGTTGTACATGGGACATTAATGTAGATTTTTTTTCTGAAAATTAATCTCCTTTGGTTTAACCTGAAGGGATTATTGATTTTTTTGCTTAAAATTTGGGTTGAATCACCATTTGTTAATTATTATCCAGGTATCCACAGTCGACAGAGGATTCAATTGCTGAGGCTTGTCCATTCTGCCGTGGAAATTGCAATTGTAAATCATGCATGCGTTTAGACAACAGGACACTGAGAGTAACCCCCTTCCTTCTATCAAATTCACTTCATGCATTTAAAGCGCCCAAATAAATTGAATATAACATGATTAAAATGGCTGAAGTAATGGGAGGAAGTATGTGAAATATGATATTTCTGTTAAATATGCATGATTGCAAATTCTGATTTATTGATGTTCTATTCATGCACGGTAAGGATTTATATGAGTTGTTGGATTCTAAAATGTTACTCTGATTCTTTTGCAGGAAAAGTTGGATCTAAAGTTGGAATACAGTGTCGATGAGAAATTGCAGCACTCCCTGCATATTCTACAGTTACTTCTTCCTTTTCTAAGACAGTTGAATCATGACCAAGTTACAGAGAAAAAGATGGAGGCAAAGCTTCTAGGTAGCCTTATATGAATGTTTCCATGCTACTTCATTTTTCTGTGAAAATGGTTAAGCTTTATAACTATCTGTGATTTCTTTTTGGCATTTCAGGCCTCTCTATAGAAGAGTTAGGAGTTAAGCACGCAGGGTTGGATCCAAAAGAGCGTGCCTACTGGTAAAGGAATGCTCTTTTGTTTATTTTATTCTGACTTTTCTACTGGTGTTTAAGTTCATTTTTCCACCTGCAGCAATAACTGTAGAACATCCATCATTGATTACCATCGAAGCTGTCCAGAATGTGCGTATGATCTATGTCTGGTATGTTGTGGTGAGATTCGAGAGGGTTTTCTCCGTGGAGGGGGGAAAGAAGTAAATATGGATTATGTTGGCAAACCATATGATTTGCAATACTTGCATGGGAAAAAATTTTATAAAAAATTACATGGAAGAAAAGAAAATGTTTATGTTTGCCCAGAGAATAATGTCAGTTCGGTAATGACGTGGAAGGTAAATGAAGATGGGACTATTCCTTGCCCTCCAAAGTCAATTGGTGGTTGTGGAGGAAGTCTTCTAGAACTGAGATGTATGTTTCCAGGCAATGTATCACAATTGGTAAATAGAGCTGAAGAATTGATAAAGTCATTCAATATCACTGAATGCTTGGAACCATCAGGGTACAAATGTTCTTGCTTTACACCAGATGGATTAGTTGATCTTAGCAGTGGTGACTTAAGGAAAGCAGCCTCTCGAGAGGATACTAATGACAACTATCTATACTGCCCTAAAGCCCGAAATTTGAGGTTTGAAGATCTGAAGCATTTCCAGTCTCACTGGGCCAAGGGTGAACCTGTCCTTGTGAGCAATGCACTTGAAACTACTTCAGGCCTGAGCTGGGAACCAATGGTTATGTGGCGAGCATTTCGACAGATTTCAAACTCCAATCATTCTCGGCATTTAGATGTTACAGCAATTGATTGCTTAGATTTGAGCGAGGTTAATTTCTTTCCCTTTCCACTCTGAATAACTTCTAAATTAGCAGTCTGTAAGGTTAGCTTGAGAATTTCATTTAGTTAGGTCATTATATTCTCACCTTCCTGTTGTCTTACTTGCAGAAAAACAATGGATATGTTTTATTATTTGCAAAAGTTTAGTTTTTTTCTTTCATGAAATGGGTGCATACCTTTCCTAACGTATTTAAGCTAATGTATTGTTCTTTCCTGATGCTCTCTTGAAAATACAAATCATAATTTTAGCATTATGAGCTTTGCACTTTAAAATTTTTCCCCTGGGGATAATTATTTTCCAGGATGAAGAAGTTATATGCATTTGTTTATATGTGAAAACTGAAAAGTATTTACTGCTTTGCCAAGTTAAACTTATCTTTTTCTACTGTCTTTTCTATTTTCCTATTAAAGTTATATGATCAATCTTCTATTTTTATCATTCATAATTATCAAGCCCAAAAATTATATGCTCTTATAGATGAATAAATATTGTCTTTACATATTTGACTTTTCATTATCTGATGTTAGGTCAATGATGTTCTTACCTTTAGTTCCTTCTCTTTTATTGTAGTTATTACAGTGTTCTGAATTTTATCTGTACATATATGTCGAAATCCAGGTTGATGTGAATATCCACCAATTCTTTAAAGGATACTCTGAGGGTCGATTTGACGGTGAAAATTGGCCTCATATACTGAAGCTCAAGGATTGGCCTCCAAAAAATGAGTTTGATGAAATGCTACCTCGGCATGGTATTGAGTTCATCAGTTCCTTGCCTTTTAAGGAGTACACACACCCAAAGAAAGGTTTTTTCAATCTGGCCGTGAAGTTGCCTAAACAGATACTGAAGCCTGACTTAGGTCCAAAAACATATATAGCTTATGGCGTGGCTCCTGAGCTGGGTCGTGGAGACTCAGTGACGAAACTTCACTGTGATATGTCTGATGCGGTATAGAGAATTGTGAACTTTACGATCATTAATGAAGTTTCTTCAGTAAATTGTGTCTGAGGCCTTTTCATCACTTTTTTTAAGAGTTATCTAATATTTATCTCTTGTTGTAGCAATTAGCGATTTATGTTTCTTATTTGGAGTTCTGCACTTTCTGTTGACCCTCATAATTATAGGATTATTGCGTACAAATTGATCTTTTAAAGTGGAAGAACTTCTCTTTGAATCTTTATTTTTTATTCAGCTTTTGAGTTTTATGTTAACAATCTTAGCTATATTTAAATTATGTCTACACCCTGAGTTTTTTTAATTTCTATTTTGCTTATTTTTTAGATTTACTTTATTACAGGTCAATGTACTGACTCATACAGCAGAAGTGACACTCTCCCCTGCTCAACTCTTCCAAATGTCAAAGGTGAAGATGCAGCACATCAAGCAGGATGAACAGGAGATTTTTGGTCTGTGTCATGAGAAAAAGAAGGGGACCAAGTCAATGCAACCTTCAGCATCACTTAAGGCCCCTGAGCCAGAGGCTGACTGCATCATAAATGACACTTACGAGAATAAAAAGCCTTTCTTAGAGGGAGAAACTACTGAGATCCCAATTGTCAAGGTTGTTGTCACTACTGAAAACAAGGCAGATGCATTGATGAAAACGGATGGACAAAGTCAAGAAGAAGCTAGTTTTGATGCAGTGCATGAATCAAATGCAATCAAGCACACAGATAAAGAGTTTGAAGGAAATAATATGGAAAATGATGCAATCCAGCACACAAATAAAGAGATTGAAGGAAGTAATATGGAAAATGAGGGGATTGTGTGTGGCAAGAAGAGGAAGCGGGGTAGGCCTAGCAGAGGTCGTGGAAGGTTAAAGAGACTAGAAACGAAAAATGAAGAGGTGGTGGACACATTGGATGAGAGTGATTATGAACCTTTGGACATTGTTGTGGACTGTCAAGTTGATCCAAATAAGGATTACAAAGAGATTATTGCCCAGTACTTCCCACTGTCAGATCTGGAGGGGTCTGAGTATGCAGAGGGAGGTGCATTGTGGGATATTTTTCGAAGGGAAGATGTCCCAAAGTTAGAAGATTATTTGAGAAAACATTTTATGGAGTTTAGGCACATCCACTGTTTTCCTCTCAGTCAGGTAAAGTGATTTAATGTATTTATAAATATATTTGGGAAAATGATAATAGTAGGACCTCTTCTAAACATTAAAACTCTTACAAAAGTTCGTTTAAATTTCAATTCTCACTCAAATTATGGTAGACCTGGGCTAGCATTAAGGAAGCACAAATAAGTATAATGTATCAAATATTTCTTGGAACATGGGAGCTATGATTTCTTCTATTATCAGCAACATTTGCTAAGTATTTCTTTTATGCAACAGGTCATCCATCCAATCCATGATCAAACGTTTTACTTGACTGTGGAACACAAAAGGAACCTTAAAGAAGAATATGGTCAGTTTCTCCTTATATTCATTTTTGTATGATGTTTCTTTAGTTTTCAATTGCTTGTGTCATAATTATCACAACTGGATAGGATTGGGAACCCAAGGGTGTAGGTTCATGAGTTGGTTGCCATGAATTGAGTTGTCAGTTGGACCATATTTTATTAAAATATTGTAAAAATACATTATTAATAACAAAAATAGATAATATAATATATATTAATACTAACTCAGATGAATATTTCTTTTTACGACAAATCAGGTATTGAGCCATGGACCTTCATACAAAAACTAGGTGATGCTGTGTTCATCCCTGCTGGTTGTCCTCATCAAGTTCGCAATCTGAAGGTACATGTGAGAGTTTGCATCATGTATACTATGGCATAATACATTCTCTGCTTGTTCTGGTTGTTTTATGAGTTGTTTTTTTTGTCCTGTGCGGAGATTATGCAAGGAATAAGCCTCCTAGGCTGGGAAGTGAGAATCATATTGATTTGATGACATGATAATTCATATACTTTATCACAATTTTTTATCTAATTTGGTGTTTACTGTCATCACAGTCATGCATTAAGGTTGCCCTGGACTTTGTCTCCCCCGAAAATGTTAAGGAGTGCCTCCGTCTGACTGAGGAGTTCAGGGTACTACCAGAGAATCACAGGGCTAAGGAAGATAAATTGGAGGTATGCTCTCATTTTTTATCATTTATTTTTTCTGTTGGATTGGTCATTATCTTAGTAGGATCTTTTGGTGTAGAAAGGATACATGATGGTACTGAATGATCAATAAGGCTTACAGTTTCTTCTTATTAGACTATGCTATGACTGATTATATTCCCATCTATATATTATTTTGTTTTTTTTTTCATTAATGATACAAACAGCTTGTTTGTGGCCTCTGAAGTTTAGTTGATTTCAACAGGTGAAGAAGATGGCCATTTATGGGATGAGCAGTGTTGTTAAAGGCCTTGAAGGGTATCTGAAGTGAGTATTTTTGGGTCCTCTGATTTGTTGTTTGTATATGTTCAACCTTTCATTTGCTGGAATTCAAATTCAACCTTACCTGGAATTGACTGACTGCCCAATTTCAACCTTTTTCTATATTGCCCTCACAAGTTTCTGGCGTATTTATCCCTGCCATCTTGTACAATGTTGTTTCCCTTGCCATGATCTTATATTTAAGAGGGAAGAAGGATTGTAGCTTCACATTGACTTTTGTTGGCCGTGTAGTTATTCCACTTAACTCTATTTATATAAGAATTACCTTGAGTTTTATCTTTAACAATCAATTTGGTTTTTTGAACAATATCAGGACTGGAAAATTTGAAGATGAGAAAGGCAATGAAGAGAAGCAGCGGACTAAGAAGAATAGGAAGGGCAAGAAATTATGAGTAACTGTCCAATCTCAACCTTTTATATATTGCCCTCACAAATTTCTGGCGTATTCATCCGGGCCATCTTGTACAATGTTGTTTCCCTTGCCATGATCTTATATTTAAGAGGGGAGAAGGATTGTAGCTTCACACTTTTGTTGGTCGTGTAGTTGATATGTGAATCTGGTAAACAATGTCATTGCTCATCTAATCTACCATTGAAGTCCTAAGTTGAGCAACTGCCTTTGAATGGCTCTATATAGATAGATACAGCTTGCAATCTTCTGCACTTGAATGTGAGGAATCATCATAGGTTTCTGGAAAGGTAAGATTGTCTATAGTATATTATTAATAGCTGAAAGCAGAAAGGTTCCATTGTTGAATAGGATTTTCAGACTTAGTTGGTGAGATCACCTTTAGGTGATCCATAAGCTGAACGTGCAATAATTGGTACATTATCACTATGTGACTCACTCATGTGAAGTCGTTTGTCTATTCTCTTTATTTTTTTCTTTTTAACCTATTTTTTCTGTGATAAAAAAATTTTCATATAATAATTCACTTTCCTTGTAAAAATGATAGTTCTATATTGATAGTAAACAGTACCGATGACTCGGATGAAATTGTGTACTTGGAAAACTTGTCCACCGGAAAAAATTAGACAAGGAGTGGTAAATGTACAATTGATAAATAATGTGTTTTTTATATAAAAATTAAAGGATTTGGTATACTCAATTCTTTAACGTGAGGAATGAGAATATATAATAATAATAATAATAATAATTATTATTATTATTATTATTATTATTATTTTATATCATAATTATTAAAAAACTATTATTATTATTATTATTTTATATCATAATTATTAAAAAACTATTATTATTATTATTATTATTATTTTATATCATAATTATTAAAAAACCATTAATAGAAAGAGTGGGAACGCTCGAGCGTAGTGTATTATTATTATTATTATTTTATATCATAATTATTAAAAAACCATTAATAGAAAGAGTGGGAATGCTTGATCGTAGTTTATTATTATTATTATTATTATTTTATATCATAATTATTAAAAAACTATTATTATTATTTTATATCATAATTATTAAAAAATCATTAATAGAAAGAGTGGGAACGCTCGAGCGTAGTGTATTATTATTATTATTATTATTATTATTATTATTATTATTATTATTTTATATCATAATTATTAAAAAACCATTAATAGAAAGAGTGGGAACGCTTGATCGTAGTTTATTATTATTATTATTATTTTATATCATAATTATTAAAAAATCATTAATAGAAAGAGTGGGAACGCTCGAGCGTAGTGTATTATTATTATTATTTTATATCATAATTATTAAAAAACCATTAATAGAAAGAGTGGGAACGCTTGAGCGTAGTGGATAGGTGAAGCGCATGAAGAGAGATTTTATTGTTGTGGGGCACTCAGCGCCGAGCTCCCCACGAATGGACTGCCAGTTCTCTCGCGCCAGTTGGAAGCGACCTCGCACATAAAGTATAATAGTGTAATAAATTTATAATAATTACAATTTTATACTATTTATAATTTATTTTTTAAAATAAATAAAATAATCATTTATCATATGGGCGTATATGTGTTGAGTATAGATTGATTTTATAATATAATACGAAATTAAATAAAATATAAAAATTTTGTTAGTTTATAAAATTTAAAATTTTATAATATTTATCATCTATTGATATGTGATGGAAGTCGGTTAAAGTCGATAAATAATAAATTTTCACTTATATTAGAATTAGTTGTATTGAATATATATTGATTTGATAATTAAAATACGTGTATTTTTTACTCGATTATTAAAAAAAATTAAAGTGAGTATTCTTACTTATATTAAAATTAGTTGTATTGAATATATAATAATTTAATAATTAAAATACGTGTATTTTTTTACTCAGATTATTAAAAAAAATATCAAAGTGAGTACTCGTCTAATATCGAAATAATAATACTCAAATTATAAATAAAAACGGCTTTTAAATTACACCTTATGAGGCTTACTCATACCCAATAAACAATGTGGGAGCAAATTCATCCTTTTTCAAACTGCATAACAAAAGTTAGTTTTACTTGTATAGATATGCCTTTAAATTACTGTGCAGATAGGGAATGATTGGCATGAAGAAGTTGTTTTACTACTATATTGGATCCATTGATTCACATATTTTAGCAGTACAGGTTTTCTTCTTAAACCCAGTGTCAATGTTTGATTAGTGAAGTGTTTTTCTGTGCAAAAAAATATCAATAGAAAGAAACAGAAAAGAGTGGCTGCCTCCTTACTTCGGTCGCTAACTCGCTAATGCTAAAATCCCCTACATAGATGTTGGGCGATTGAATTGAAGAAGCTTAACATTAATTGCTAGCAATCAATTTGGTTTTTTGAAGATGAGAAAGACAATGAAGAGAAGCAGCGGACTAAGAAGAATAGGAAGGGCAAGAAATTATGACTGGCCGCACAATCTCAACCTTTTTCTATATTGCTCTCACAAGTTTCTGGTGTATTCATCCCGGCCATCTTGTACAATGTTATTTCCCTTGCCATGCCATGATCTTAGATTTAAGAGGGAAGAAGGATTGTAGCATCACATTTAATTTTGTTGGTCGTGTAGTTGATAAGTGAATCTGGTAAACAATGTCATTGCTCATCTAATCTACCATTGAAGTCCTAAGTTGAACAACTGCTTTTGTATGGCTCTTTATATATAGACCCCCTTGAGCATTTTTGGATGGGTCTACATAGATACAGTTTGCAATTTTCTGCACTTGTTAATGGCTGAAAGCAGAAAGGTTCCATTGTTGAATAGAATTTTCAGAGGAAGTTGGTGATGTGATCACCTTTAGGTGATCCATAAACTGAACGTCCAATAATTGGTACATCAAGGGAATGTGACTCACTCATATGTGAAGTCCGTTTGTCTATGCTCTTCTTTTCTTCTTTTTTTTCCCTCTTTTTAACTTATTTTTTCTGTAATAAAATAATTTTCATATAATAATTCACTTTCCTTATAAAAATGACAGTTATGTATTAATAGTAAAGAGTATTATTAACCTATAATTATTTGGATTCATATTTATTTAAATAGATTTATTAATGATTAAATTCTCTCAATATTGTATGTTTTTACTCTACTAAAATATTCGGTTTAATTTCACAATTGATAAATAATGTATTTTTTATATAAAAAATAAATGATTTGGTATATTCTTTAATTTGAGGTTATATAATAATAATAATAATTTATATTAGAATTATTAAAATACCCTTCTTTTCATCTCCCACTCTATATACTTAGGTAATCAATAGAAAGAGTGGGAACGCGTGAGCGTAAGTATAGCGCATGAAGAGAGATTATATTGCTGTCCGGCACTCAGTGCCGAACTCCCCAATCCCTCAAGCTCGAATGGACAGCCAGTTCTCTGGCGCTAGTTGGAAGCGACCTCCCTCAAATACAATCAAAATCAACTCGATAGTTCATCTGATTTGCTTATAGTGTTGTGCAGGGGTTGATTTCATTGTAAGGAATGAAAATGAGGACTGCCTGTTCACGGTAGGGCTTGGCTCAGGCGCAATAAACCATTGGAGGCAGATGCAAGCATACACAGTGATTCATACGTTGAAGGTCGCTTCTCAGAATAGGTTGGCTGACACAATCGTGTAAGTTGATTCCGGTGATTTATTTGATGCTATTGGGACTCAAAGAAAGCTATATCCAATTGCATCGGGAGCAAATTCATCAATTTTCAAACTGCATAACAGAAGTTAGTTTTACATGGATAGATAGGGGATGACTGGCATGAAGAAGAAGTTGTTCTACTACTACATTGGATCCATTGATTCACTTATTTCAGCAGTACAGGTTTTCTTCTTAAACCCAGTGTCAATGTTTGATTAGTGAAGTGTTTTTTTTTTCTGTGCAAAAAAAAATCAATAGAAAGAAACAGAAAAGAGTGGTTGCTTCCCTACTTCCGTCGCTAACTCGCTAATGCTAAAATCCCCTACATAGATGCTGCGCGATTGAATTGAAGAAGCCAAACGTTAATTGCTTCCGCCATCACTATTAGCACCTGCTTCGTCCATGCTCCATGAAGATATCGAAGTACTAGCGGTGGCATCACTGTTCCTTGGAGATTCACCATCGGAACTATCAGGCGGCGGCGGCGCAATAACCTCCCTTTCGACAATCTCCAGTTCCACTCCGACACGGAACTTGCGTACGAGACCTCCGTCTACGCCCTGGATGAACAACGCAATGCCCCGAGCAATTTCCACGGCGGAGTCATGTTGCAGATTATTCAACCTCATGGTGAGGCCGTGCTCGATTTCGGACTGCAGGAAATTTATGGGCGCCTGGAGCAGCACCAGCGGAATCGAGATGGCGTGGGACCAGACCGTGCCCTCGTCAACGTCGAAAACATCGAGCTCGTTTCTATTGTGGTCGACCGTGAAAATCCGACGTATTCGGGATATCAAGACGTCGATGATGCAGTGGTAGAAGTTATTAGCGTCAAAGTTGTCACTGGTCCACAGGAAAAGGATCCTCCCCGTCGCCATATTTAGTCGTCACCAACCGTCGAGTAATGATGCAGCAAGGGGAACTTCATATATAAGGTATTTTGCAAAGAATGCCTGAATCTGAAATTAAACTAACTCCGGATATCTTTCGGGAAATATTTCTTGATATATTTTTTGTTAAAAAAGAAAAAAAAGATATTCATTTAATATTAAATCTCAACACTCCCATGGTGGGTGAAAGGTTTTGGTGGGAGAAGCAACGGTAACTTTTATTGCAGCCATGACGGCTTAAAATCTTAAAATCCTTCAGTAGCTTTATCTAGACATAGATTTTGAAATCCATACCAACAAAAAGAAATATGACAATATCACTACTCTCAATCAATCAGAAACTTCTTGACGGCAGAGAGGACATTGCCGGCTTCGTTCCAGCCAAGTGACGATGCAGGGATCGTGAAACAGGTGACTGCATGGCATCTCTATGATCTTCCCCTTCTGAACTCCGTTGCCGCCGTCTCCTCCATTATTGACTGCTAAATCTTCCAAGCAAATAGCACATGTGCCCAGACTATTTGCTGTTCCTTGAGGCGCTGGGAAGCTTTTTTCCCTCAATTTCTGCACGGATATGCTGCTAGCGGGAACTCCTCCAGGTGGCTCCTCCTCCATCTCCATTGGTCCCCAAGCAACCTCGTCTTCCATGGTCTCCAAATATTCAGCGATATCTTCTTGGACCGCCTCCAGATATACACAGAGATAGAATTCCTGCAGGTACCCTCCGACCTCCTCCGAGAAGAATGACAGAATCCCTTGGCAGAAATCCTTCATGTAGACGTTATTCTCGTTCAGGCCATCCAAGGAAGAGTCTATTATGATTTGCAGATCATGGGTGACGTTGAAGAAGGTAAGCGGCAGGACAATAGAGTTGAACAACTCTGTGCCCTCGTCGTACTCGACGAAATTACTACCATCTAGCGAGAAAACACGACGTATGTGCGACACGAAAATATCAATTCTCAAGTAATGAGGATTTGAGTCTAAGCCAGTGAGCAAGTTGCTCCATAAATCCGCAATATTCATACTGATTGACATTGCAGGAGATCTGTTTTTGAATGTATGATGGGGGGGGGGGGGGGGGGGGGGGGGGCGGGAGGGGGGGAGATGAGTTAGTCGGCGGAGAAGATGAGTGAGATTTATTTATACTATAATTATGCTGCTGTAGAGATTAAATTAGGAAACTAAATATAGTATCAAATATAGTTTAGAGAATATGATCAAATAGAAAATAGTTTAAAAAAGAAAATTAGAGATTAAATTAGGAAATTAAATATAATATCAAATATAGTTTAGAGAATACGATCAAATAGAAAACAGTTTAGAAAAGGAAATTAGAGTTGATAGATATACAGTTTCCTATTTTAGTTGGGTGGATGAATATTTTCCTAATTAAAATGAAAATATTGTACAATCGAGGATTAGAACCTTAGCTTAATATTAGAGGGACATTAATTTTAAATGCCAAAAAACTATTTATAATTAATAAGAGTTAAATAATTAAATGTCTAAAAATATATCATTCACATTTTGTTGTTTCAAAGGGCAAGAAGGATTTGTTGATCTTAGCACTGGAAATACCAATGAAGCATTTCTAGTCTCATGGGCCAAATGCGAACCTGTCCTTGTGAGCAATACGTTTGAAACTACTTAGCCCGAAAGCAAGCAAGGGTTATGTGCAGAGCATTTCAACACATTTCAAGCTCCGATAAATCATTCTCTTCATTTAGATGTTACAACAATTGATTGCTTAGAATTGAGGGACGTTAATTTCTTCTTTCTTTTGACCTCTTTCTAATTTAGAATTATATAATCTTTTTAAAAAATTTAAAAGATTATTTATACAATGTGATGTGAAAAATATTATCTATTTCTGATATTGATTGTAAGGTTAGCTTGATCATTTCATTTAGTCGGGCCATTATATTCTTATTATCTTAATCTAATGCATTGATCTTTCCTATTGTGTGTAATGAGCACATTTAGATGGTAGATTATTTATCTTATGGGCAATTTATTAATTTTATAAACTACTCAATCACAATAAAAATAATATATAAAATTAATTGCTTAGAGTTTGATATCTGATCGCAATGAAGGATTAGGGATGGCAAAAGTTTGAATTGGGATGGGTTTTAGCAAATCCAATGGACCCAATTGGGTGATGCCTCTAATTTTATATCCAACCTTTCATGTCACCCAAGAAACATAATCAACAGCATTAAACATCCCATCTACAATTGGAGCCTTGGCAAAATGTTGTACTTCAATAATTTTTTCATTGTAGAAACTCATTTTAGTGTTTGGATCAATTCCGTCTATAGTTTGGAAGAGGCCTATATAGTTCAGTAATTTGCGATAAACGACATTTCATTTGAAGAAGTCAAAAAATATTTATAATGGCAGATCCATTATTGGGCTCAACCCAAGTAAGGAGCGGAACAAACCCGATTATTCTTATGTTCGCTCAGGTTGGGTCGGGTAGGGGCTCATGTATCAACTACCGAGTTCCATTAACATTTCAATCACAATAAATTTGACAAATAATCTATCATTTAAATTGTAGATTATTTATTTTATGTGCACTAGAATAAAATAATATATAAAATTAATTGTTTAGAGTTAGATAATCTAATAAGGATAACAACAGAGTGGAGTAGATAAAGGGAATGAAATAATGTGCATGGTGGGATGAGTACTAACAAGTATTATGATGAAATAATAATGGTAAGAACTAGGAAGGTGCAAATTTCCGAGTTGGCAATCAGATAAATTACTACTCCCTAGTGAATAAATGTTTTTAGTACAAAATTTATATAATAAAAGGAAAAGTTATAAAATGAGAATTTTTCCAATTGTAAAATTGAACACCAATGGATCATGAATTAAAACTAAACCAATGATAGTAATAGGAGGTAGAAATTATGATTAGATCAAAATCAGAAGCTGTTTCTCTAATATGAAGTCTGAATTTTTTAAAATCCAGTTTGGGTGAGCTAGGATAGAAAATAGGCACAATTTAAATTAACTAGAGAACCTGAATGGATAAAAGTGTAAATTTAGAAAAGTTGAAAAGGAGTGTCAGACCCAATCCAACTTCACTCCTTAAACTAATTCGGTACAGATTTTATAGTGACATGTTGTAAAAACACGTCTAATTGACCCAATTTTTCACCAAATTACACAAATTAAACCTCAAAATGCATTGAAAACTCAACAAGCTGCCTTTACGCGAAGTTAATTGTATTTTCACTTTTCTATCACATTAATTTTATTCCCAATTACTAAAAACCTGATTGTAGAAACTCTTGTGACATCTGTCGCTTTCGAGGGAAAATTCTCCCACCTCTACCTTGACTTCAAAATGCCTACCCTCCGGTCATTGATTGTGCCCTCTCTGATGAGTATTTTTAACCGACCTTCCGTTGCTATGTTTCGGCCAATTTTGGGAAACGACCAAATTCAGCCAAATACAGTCGGGGTTACGCCCCTAACTCTTCCTACAAACCCTGTTCTCTCAAAATAAGAATTTAGAAATGAGAACCATACAATTTTGAGAGAAAATCGTGTTACATAGTGAACTAAAATTGATAAAAAAAAAAATTAAAACGAGAATTGGAAAATTTACAAGTGTTTAATGAAGATCCACAAATAACAAAAAATTGATAATTAACCAAATTGGATGTAAGAACCGAACTGGATCATGGTGAATCGGACCTAATCCGGGTTGAACAGGCTTGAATCAAGAATAATGGGTTCGAATATTTATTTTTCTAGTTAACTTAAAAATATAAATTTGGGAAATTAAAGTTACTAATGTGTAGAAAATGAATTTAGATAAATTTAGAAATTTTTAATTTTAAGAAAATCGGTCAAATCGGGCCTCAAATGACCAATTTTCTATTTCGGGTCACCAAACCTATTCTATTCAAGTCGGTCAATGGTCTAGCCAGTCAATGGACCGCTTGCCAGGTTAGTGCCCAGTCAACACGCATGACCAATTAGTGAGCGACGCATGGAGAAGTGCACCTAGTCAGCTACTTGGTCAGCGTTTGAAAGCACTGGCCAATTAGAGCGTGACACATGTCCATAGTTAACAGTCATACGAAGAAAAATCCATGTTATTGGAAACTAACTAATGGGAGCGTGACACGTGTCCTTTGTCAACGGTCAGTTGAGGAGAATCTCCATGAGCTGGGCTGACCAATGAGTGGCTAACAAGTGGCAAGGGTGCCATGTCAGTGACCGACTGGGATGTTGGAGAATAGTTGACCAATCAAAAGTTGACACGGGACAAAACCACGTTGGATGACCACATCTAATCACAGGCTAACATGTGGTAGTGGCATAGTGCATGAGGTGGGAAAACTAACGAATTTAAATTAGCCAATCAGTGTATGCCACGTGTTATGGTCAATTGACAATTATATTCAGTCAAGCTCTACGTGGGATAAAGTGACCAATGAGAGGTCGCCACGTGTCCAGTCAATGAGTCAACAAGTGACTCGAACGTTAATTAAGACGACACGTCAACGAAGCCAACCAATCATAGGCATCTTGCATGTGCGAAGCTCGCACGCACACACATAGTATTATCTTCAACCTCTAAATAGGCAGGGAAGAGAAAGGCCAAAACGGTGGCCATTACTCTGATTACCAATAAATCTCTCTGACAATGCCTTAAATCAGAGAGTTAATGGTCGATTGATAGATGAATGGATAGAATTGTCAGTCCTCGAGCTCCCTATATAAAAAGCTCCCCTCCATTCATCATCTCCATCCCTCAAAAGTTTGAAAAAGACGAACTACTCCATTTTTTTACCATCCCTAAACCAGAGCTCCAACATCGTCCATTTTTTCCACCTCCAAACGTGAATTTGGATTCACAGGAACTGGGAGGAAGTCCTCTACCTTGTTCCATACTCCCTTCAGCTCGAGAATCACCCAAGAAGCGCTAGTGAGTTCGTACAGTATAGTTGATTCGGTTGCCGAGTTTTAGAAAAAGTTTTTTTAGTTGAATTTAGGCTAACCAGGACCTCCTAAGGACATGCAATTAAAGTAAATTGAGAAAATTATGAAAAATAATTTGGAGCTCATTTGTCAAGAAAAATATACTTAGAGACTTTTGTGTAATTTAAGAAAATATAGGGAACTAAGTGTAATTATCAAATAATTGATGGATCAATTATCCGTGATCATGTAGGAGTGAAAGGAAGGCCATTACCCACAACCGAAAATCTAACTTAAGATATTAAAATTTTGTTCGGGATGAACAAGTTACGGATCTCGAGTGAGTGAGATTACTAGTATCGGGTTTGATTGGATCGATAACACATACCTAGAAGCATGTTTTATTTTAAAAATAGATTTTTAAAATTATAATCCCCTTATTATGTGAAACTGCTTAAAATATTTTTGAATTATACTTTTTGAAGAAAGAATTAAGTATTATAATAGGACAACACTTGAATGATGTATATATA
The DNA here is from genome assembly GCA_030064435.1 of Trapa incisa. NCBI lineage: Eukaryota > Viridiplantae > Streptophyta > Magnoliopsida > Myrtales > Lythraceae > Trapa > Trapa incisa. The sequence continues at coordinate 6,199,673 of CM057765.1, forward strand.
CGCTTCAAGGGAAATGGTCTAGTTCCGAACGTCAATGTAGAAAATGGGCGAGACCATGGTTGAAATAAGGTTGATTAGATCTAGTTTTGTGAAAGTGGGCCCAATGCTACAATTTTTGAAAGTGAAGTGAGACCAATGCCATGTTTTGAAAACTCGTACAAGTGGGCAAAAGACCAATGGAAGACTAGTCCAATCCTGTAAATAAATTATTATTTAAAATTCTGATAAAATTATCACAATTTAATAATATTTGCTGAAGTTACTGAGCTAAAAGCAGGTTGAAGTGTGTTGGGCTAGTAGCACAAAAAAAGGTTTTAAATAAAAAAATTATTGTGTGTTATTGTATTCGTGCAAAACTAAAGATACGCTTGGTAGGAGATAGTTTTGGTTATAAGGATGTTGAACACCAAGGTTGACATAAGTTTATTTATTATGTTTTATTATGTTGTAAAAATTTGGGAGATTTATGCATATTGAGACCGAGTAAGAAAAAGATATTGAACGATAAGCGTGATATACCTTAGAACAAAGCTGATACTAATTGTTATTAATAAGTGACTTTATAAATTATATAATAAATATACTTATTTATAGATTCAGAATAATGTATATATAAATAAATAATACAATAATAAATTATATAATTTTAAAATTATATAATATATTATAACTAATTAAAATAATATTATAATAATTTAATGAAAAGAAAGTTTTTATATCATTTTTATGCCAAGTTTATCTTACACTAGAGAAAAAAAACATTGACCAACTTCTTTTGGAGTGTTTTGTTAATAATGCCACCATAATCATTCCAAGTAGTACTCAAGGGATTTTTCTTTCAATTTGTTTGCTAGATTGACTCTTGGCAATGATGATTTTCCGTTAGTCTTATGTATTTTTTCCCCTCAAAATCTATTTAACATGCATGTCTATCTAATATTTTTAGGTATTCTATATAAGGGCATTTTGGCTCAAATTTGAAAATTATTGCTTCACCTCTTACCCTAAAAGATGTTACTATCCTTCAACTATATTTCTATTAGGGAATGAAAGAACCTTTAGACTACACTATGATAGATATAAAATATAATTTGACGGAAAATTAATTAGATAGTTAAAAAAATAAATTAATTAGATTTTTATGTATATCAATTAAAACTTATATACATAAAGATTACAATGTACAACCATTTAAGGGTAAATGTATATCAATTTAGTCCAAAATTATACATTAACTTCACTCTCAAATTAAAATTAACAACTAAGACTACTTAAGTATAATTAGTAATTATATATTTTCTATAATTATCACTTAAATCATGCACTCTAATTACTTTTGTTTTATTTTCAAGAATTTGATTTAATTAAAAAGCTGAGAAAATTTTACATAACGGGTAGAAAATGTTATCCCTCCTTCAAATTTTTTTTTTCCATTTTCTCATAGATACAGAGAATAACTTTTTATTTGATTGATAATCATATAAAGCAGCAGTCAAACTTCCTTCTTGCATACGTGCTCCTTCTGAAACACACACTAGAATAAGAGCTAAAAATTTATTGGCAAATTTTTTTTCCTACTACGAATTCCATACTACTCCAATAAACTGAAAATTCATAACTCCAATTACTATAAGAATACTATTTAGTTGACCGGTACCTGTTTGAACAGCTTTAGCTAATCCTGTGTTTATTTGATAAGAATTAATCTGATCTTTATAAGGTTTTTCTTTCCAATGAAATTCAATAGCATAGAGAGAAATCATGTCTTCATCTATAGTAATTATTGTTTCTGAACACCCATCTCAAGTCATTTAGAATATCTCATGAATGAAATAGCATTTTTTTATCAATTTAGCATAAAATTAATGATGTTAGTATTCTATTAATAGAAATGATGTGAGTTATGTACATAGAATTTTTTTTGTAAAAGTGTGAAATTTAATATAAAATAATTTTATAAATTACTAAAGTTTAACAGCTACACATAATTATTTTCGTAATATAAATAAAAAGATAAGAATTTTTGGTATTAAAAAAAATCTCAAATCTATATATGATTTTGCATATAATATAAGATCATTTTTTTATTTCGAAAATACAATATATATAACATATTATTTGTTAAAAAGAGACATTTTAAAGCCTCCGACATTTTCGCAGCAAAATTTTCCCATATATAATATATATGTGGATGGCAAAACAAGAACGTGGCTGAAGGAACACCCCAAAGCAACGCCTCTATCTTTGATGTTTTCCCTAACTCACTCCATCTTTTCTTTTAAAGAAGGAAATCACCACATCAATCCTCAAACTATATTTGGAACCCTATTAACACTCAACATAGTTGTCTAAGTACTTAGGTTCCTTATAAAACATCCACTTCCTTGAAACTTCAGGTTAACAGGTTTCATATATATATATATATATATATGCCAAGTAAAAAGGAAAACAAATTATTGTAATACAACCGTCCAATAAATTATCCAACCCAACTTTCCATGGCAAAAACAAAAGACAGTTTCACTTGCCCAACAAGGGCTCTACATCAATTCAAGTCTGATTACATAATCTCCCAGGACATAAACACAGTTCGAGTATATGGATAACACTCGGATTATAGAACATACATCAAGCTTGTTAGGGCAGAAGTGCTCAAAGAAATTTGAACATGGGACTCTAAACCCACAAAATCATCTTTTTGTACGACTTTTTTCAAATAATATAAATGAGCAACTATTTAATTCACAATTGGTGGAAACTATGTTGTACAGTGGCTGCCTGGCCGCACTATTTTGCAATTCCTTTCACCTAACATTCTTCCATGTACACTATAATAATTGCAAAATAGAATACAGTAACATTTTGGTTTTTTTTATTATTAATGGTTTAATAATTGCATTTATTATTGACTAACATTTAGGTTTTTAATTATTAAAATATAATAATTTAGTCCCAATAATTTAATTTTATATAATACATTAATTATTCTATTCCACTTTTAATGGATAATTTGATGTAATGCACATGTGATGATGATATACTGTGACAATAATGCTTTATAATGTTACCAAACTGTAATTATACTCTAGGGAATAACACTTCCTTTACCGCTTTAATGACAGAACTTTTTGTCTCATTTTTTGTCGTTTTCTTGAATGTTTCAGGCTGGATGTCTCAAACGCAGTACAAATTACGTGGTATACATGCGCACACGCACACTCCCACGGATTTGACCATAACTCTCATATATATATATATATATATATATATGCCTAATCATTTGTCCTTAACAGAAGAAGGTCACTCACTTTCACTCACTGAGTTCCAATCCAATCCTGTTAGAGGAGCAAATGGAGGCACTTGGAGTAAGGAAAGGTGCTTGGACAGAAGAAGAAGATATCATCCTGCGCAAGTGCATCGAGAAACACGGAGAAGGAAATTGGTACCAAGTTCCTGGCAGAGCAGGTCTCCTATACTATACTATACTGGCAATGTTTTTCCAAAATTGTATTATTGCTATAAGAAAACTTCACAAAAGCGAGCTATACTCGCATGGCGTGCCGTACTACAAGTTTTGTGCACATTTGGTTCGATATCTTGTGCTGTCCATTGTTAATGATGCTACTTTAAATCTCAATTTCAGGTTTGAATAGATGCAGGAAGAGTTGCAGGCTGCGGTGGCTGAACTATCTGAAGCCGAACATAAAAAGGGGTGTGTTTCAAGAGGACGAGGTGGATTTGATGCTTCGACTCCACAAGCTTCTGGGTAACAGGTAAGTCTCACTCTCCTTCACCTCATCATATCTCTACATCCTTTTTTTTTAAAGCTTATCTAAATGCTTATTTCGATCAAGCTATTAAAGATGAAGTTGAAGGATAGATAGATTCGGTGTGATCTATGATGAAGCCTCTTATCCAATCACACAAAATTTGAGTAAAAATAATTTAAAAAAAATATATATATATATATATATTGTTTTATACAAAAATAAATATATTTAAATGAATTTAAATTTTAATTAATACTTATTCACGGATGTCCTATTAGGAAATACCCATTTTAATACTTGATCCCCTTCACTTCCCCTACACCCCTATTCCTCCGACCGCCGCATCCCATCCATCATCGTCGCCCTCTCCGACCGTCCCTCCCAACGTCATCGTCTTCCGACGCCTCCTCCTCCTGTGGCTCTATTGTCGGGTACCTCCTTCTGGCCATCCTCCTCCTCCTCCTCCTCCTCGCCGCGCCTTCTCCTTCCCTTTCTCTCGCTGCTGCCCTTTCTTCTCGCACCGCGACTGCCAGCAGCTGATCACTGCGCTTCTCGATTTTTTCACTAGGTTGAGAACAAAAAAGAAGAGAGACGAGAGATTAAAGAACTGTACGTGTCAATATGCAAAAGTGAGAGAGTGGAGGGTAGATCGGCAAGCTCTGATTCTGGACGAGATTTGTTCCTTTCCGACAAACCCACTCCTAATCATTACTGAAAGTGAAATGACATAAGAGCTAGGGCAATTCAACCAATTTCCCACCTACTCATTATATGCCATTCATAAATATTATATGATTATACTCTATATTTAATTATTATTAATTACAAGTTGAATATAAAATTATATTACCAGCCAAATTTCCAATTTCCATAAGACCCGAGTTCAGAAAAATTCGGCCACAAGTGGAGAGAAGTGATGATACAATGGAAATATGGAATTGCAAGAGGGGGTGCATATCATACAGCTATTATTTTTCATGATATTTTTATTTATTTTAAAAATCTAACGTGTAATATTCTTTTATTGCTTCTCCACATGTTGGGAGACATGCGCTGGAGCTAACTGTTGTGTGGGCACTATTTAGAAAAATATAATTATAGAGAAATTATATATATATATATTTATTTTAGAATTTGGTTATAAAAGTAAAAGTAAGAGTATCTTTGAAAGGGGTTTGAGAATACCCCTAGTTTATTAAAATTAAATGAAGTGAGTTAGATGATTTATTAATCCTTCAAAAACACTAAACACAATTTCTAAACTTTTCCAAATTTAGAAAATGATATTTATACTAATTTACTCATATTATTTTTTTCTTTCTTATTTTAATATTATTTTTATATAATTGAGATAAGTTTATATATTAATAATATTTTATATATAGTTATATAATATAACTATATTATAAAATATTATATATAAAAATGTATCTAATATATAATATAATTTATCCATATATTATTTATGTTATTATAATTATACAATATTTATATATAAATATTATTATATAATTAATATTTTTATTTTATAATAATAATAATATGATTATATAATAAAAATGACATATATAAATATATAATACTTATATAACATAATTTACTATATATTATTTTTTTATGTTACTATTATATAATTAATATTAATTTATTTTTATTATAACAATAACTAAATTGTATTATATGATTTTTATTTAAATTGCGTTATATGATAAAATATTGTATATATGATTTATTATATAAAGTAATTATATATTTTTATTTAACAATATATTTCATTATACTTTTATATTTGTGCGTTAATATTTTATTTTATCATAAAGTATATAATTTTGTATTAATATAATATAACTTAATTATATAGAAATGAATAAATATAATATTATTTAATAAATTATTAAAATTAATTATAAATTGTAAATTCATTTTTTTTTCACTCCAACCATACAAATGATGGATTTAGAGGGTTTGAATAATACCTCCAAACTAGCCCAACCAAATATAGTCTAAATGAGGCAATGGTCCATGCAATCAATCTATTTATATTTTTTTTTGTTAGTATGTAGGTCATGTATACATGGGAGTGAATAATCCATGTAGGCCAAAGTTAATTTAGTGGAGCAAATATTGCAGAGGCACATAATCTTCAACATTTTTCACTGGCCATTGAATACATGCTATGGCATGCATGGTATACCACTTAGATGATTCTACCATCAACAAGATGAATTATCTTATAAGATCGACGGTAAATCTCTTGAATTGCTTTAAGGAACTCAAATTTATGCTCCAATGAGAAAATGTTAACTCTTCTACTATATCCCTTTCTTTAGTTTTCATAACTTTACTTACTGCATAGTGACTATAGCAATCTAACTCTTCGTTGACATCAGCCTCATAACCTTTATTTGCATATGGTTCCTAGTTCCTAGTCATGTTCTCCTCTTTCCCAGTATGCAACAACTTTATTCCTTGCTTCAATTGTCATGAGTACAACACTCTCCTTTTTCTTTTCTTGTTTCTCTCCCTAAAAAGGAAAAATGTATTTATGCATGTATAGGAATTATTAACTCATATCCACATAAACTTTATAATTAGAGAAGAGCTTCTCTCTTTGACAGGTGGTCACTAATTGCAGCTAGGCTTCCGGGAAGAACTGCAAATGATGTGAAGAATTATTGGAACACTCGCTTGAAGAAGAAAAGTGTCCCCTCTTCCGAGCCAATGCATCGTGATGAGGAGCACAAGTCTTGCAAAATGGCCAAAGTCGAAGTCATAAAACCTCGTCCTCGGACCTTCAAGAAATTTTCAAGGATTACAGCTCGAGAAGCCACAATGGCATTCTTCTCCTCCGGTTTTAGCATTATTCAAGGCGACAACCTCAACTCAACGCCGGTGGCATCCCGACAGCAACAACTAAATGACTGTGAGAATAATGAAGCAAACTGGTGGGAGAGTCTTTTATCTGATAACCATGCCATTGTTGAGGAGGGGGCCACTACTGGAGCGAACATCACCAAGAGTATTGTTGCAGAGGAGACCAGGGAAGCTGTAGCAAGTGATAAGCTTTCTTCACTTGACGTAGTAGCTTCTGAGAATTGGCATGACAACAATTGGAGTGTTGATGTTTTATACAATATGGCATTCAATTGCTTGGAGCTTTTCGATGGTAATGGTGAATTAATTGCACAATAGATATTTCAGAAGATAATGACTATGTACCTACGTTCAGTCATGTTTGACATTGTTGTATTTGAAAATTTTGAATTATTGGAAGAACAAATATTAATATAATTATTTTATATATGTACTCTCTATCTCCTGTCTCTCTTTATTCTTTGTTTTTTTGTCTCTATGGGACAATGTCAATTTTTCAAAGGGAACTTCCAGGTGGTGGTGACATGAGATGGGTTGCAATCCCTTAATTCTTCTCAACTTAATATTTTTTTTCTCTAAAATCATCCACTTCATTAATGAAATACTATATATAATACGAGAGACATAATTGAGAGCTCCTGCTACTCTTAAGAATTCTTTCTCATCTTTAACTAAAAAAGGTAAGTATGACGTATAATTAGTAGTGAAAGCACTACGTCTGTATATTCTTAAGTTGTGCGCTATAGGGTCGTAAGAGAAGTTAACACTACATTGCTACCTCAGCCGCCTATAAAAGTATTAAACTTGACTTAACAAACTATGTAATTGGCTAATAAAAATGTATAGTTCCCAAGGCAAATCAAAATATGGGTTGAGAAGGATTTTAGCTAGAATATGTCAAGTTTCCGGAAACCCATAACAACCCGTCAGTTTAACTCCATAGTATTAAGATGTGTACATCAATATAAGTAGAATGGACAAAAAAAAAAATAGGAGCGAATAAAAAATATAGATTTTGGGAAAATTTTAAATTAAAAAAAAATAGTAAATCAATAAATTTACAACAACTTCCTCCTTTATCTTATAATTAAAAATAACATTTATTAAGAACGACGGTAAATCAGTTGAGATTTTTGCATAATATTGGTCGAACCTAAAAAAGAGTTGGAGAATGGATGAGCTCAAATTTCAATAAATATCAAATTATGACATAATTTATAATCCGTAGCTACTTTTTTATTAGGATTATTCTTTTATATTAATTTCACAATTTTTTTATCTTATTTGTATTTTATCGCGTATTCACAAACTAGGAAATTTAATTCTTTATTTCACAACTTCACACATTAAATACATAACCATAATTCCTAAATTTCTTTCACATACGAACTCTAGGAGACGAATTGAAGGTTAGAAGTATGTAAGTCAAAAGCACTGCCATGTAATATCTTGAGATAATCGTGTTTCTCATATCATCCAACATTATATATCCTTAAATTCGAACTCATCTTAACTTCTGGATAATAAGTGATGTTTAAACTTAATATATAAGTTACCATCAAGTTTATAAAAAATATTTTAGAATCACTCTTCCCTTATATACCCACTTCAATTTTCCCTATTAAGCTCAATATCATCTCTAGTTCTAGTTTTCATTAGCATCATCTCAATTATATCACAATGATATACATAATAAAATTACCATTCTTAATCGAACGCAGATTATGCTATTTAAACTACTCTGTAACTCATATTTTTTTTAATACGCACTATTTTTTAATACACAATAACAACATAACAAATAATAGTTTTTGTTTAAATTTACAGGGTTCGACATATTAGTAGACCAATACCACCACTTATTATTCACATTTAGGAACTCATATTCCACATGTATCTATTTAGCATTTCATGTATTGCATTTCACCAACTTATTCATTTTGGCTATTTAGTGATACTGGTGATACCATGTTCATATGTAGAGGATAAATCTTGGTTTATTCACATGTGTAAAACATGTTTCTTATTTCTGTACTTGCCACATTAGACTCATAATAATTAGTGTACTATATGTGAATTATATAATAATCTTCTACTCATATTCAATTTTAGAAAAATTGGATGATAATTACGATTAGTCTATTATAATTTATTGTCTATAAACACATTCACCCTAAGTATCCCAAATGTGTTTCCAAGTATATTTGGCTGAGAACTCGACTTATACTACTTGTACCAACTATAGTATAATTAACAAAATAATATAGTATATATCATACTTGGTTATAAATACTAGTTTTAGTAGTGTCCCATAACTTTCTAAAATTACAGTTTTGTCACTCTAGATTAGTTTGCTCAACTCCTGTATGAATAAACTGACTAACCCATGTTTGTTATTTCTTTTCACAAATTTAAGTTTACACTAATGTTGGGTCATATTTACTAAAATACTCCAATTACTCTAATTTTCTCAATTAAATCCTTAATTTTTCCCTTTTTACATTTTAATCCCAAAACTTTTCAATTTTACCATAATACCCTTATGCTTTTTATTTGTCTATTTTGAAAAGTGTAACTCTTCAATGAGTTCATTTTAGGTCCCCTAACTTTCTTTAGTCTTATTTGGGTTCTCACATTCTTAGAAATTTACTTATTGGCCAAAACTTTTTAATATTTATAACTTTGTCCCTAAACGTTTTCAAAATTACACTTTTATCCCTCTACTTTCTCATTACTTATTTTTCGACTTAAACTCAGATCTTATTTCACCTTTGGTACTCTAACCATTCATGAGTTTAGTAAAGGTCCCTAACTTCTCCTAAATTCCATTTTGGTTCTCCAACTTTTAAAAATTACCTTTTGGTCACTTAAACTTTTTTAAAAGTTTCATTTGGGTCTCTAGTCTCTCTCAAGCTATCTTTTCGGATCCCAAGTTTTCTCATACTTCCATTCAGGTACTTAGACTACTATCAAGTCTCATTTAGGTCTCCATTTTCATGAGATTGTAGTTTGACCCTATATTTTTCAAAAATTATAATTTAGTCTCCAAACTTTTATTTTCTTCAAAACTACTCCTTAAATCCTCCCAAAACCATTTCAAGACCCCTCATCATCTTCCTTAGGCCCCCACGGTCATTTTTCGGCTAGCCTTGGCCGGAACAGTGCCAATCTAGCCCTGTTGAGACTCTCACCGAAAAATAAACACAGAGTCGAGTTTTGATCGGAAACTCATCGGAGAAGAAGCGGTGACATCCGATGGTAGTGGGATTGTGTAGTTGACTCTCTCAGGAGTTCATTGACACCTAGATTTAGCTCAATGGTGTTAGGAGTCGCATGTAACACTCGATTTATAAAGCAATGTAAAAAATAATGTGTAACCAAAGCTTTTTCGATTTTTCATGGAAACGAGGCATACTTTTAATCTGAATGATCGATGGGATTATCTAGAGGGGATGAGGGGACGAGAGGGGTAGAGTTCGAAAGTTGACTCTCTCCAGGTTATAATAATGACACCTATTTGGTCAAGATTTGTGGTGGGAGTAGAAAATGAGAATCTTTGATTTGAAGGTTAGTGAAAAATTGAGCATATGAGTTTAAGATAGAAGTTTGGTCCATTATTGGGGAGAGAAAAACCGACACTTATATAAGGAGCTCGGAGTACCAATGCTCCATATGTCTATATCCATAGTTAACCAGATGTGACTTACTAGATCTCTGTAACACCGTAATTAGGAACCCTAAAATTTCAATAATAACTTGATCCAAAAAAAAAGAAATGAGTATTAAATTAATCGAATGTAATGCTCTTAATTTTTAAATCAAATTAACCGGATCAATAATAAGAAGCCAATTAAACTTATCTATGAAATAAATTGGGTGCAAAGCTAATTGAGGTAAATTAATTAATCTTAAAAGAATTCGAATAAAAAGAAATTATTATTATTATTAAACATATTATAAATATATATATTACAAAGGTGATATAGTATAATAGTCTTGCTTGATTCCTTATACACAAATCATAAAATATATGAATAAATGGGTCACCTTTAGTCACCCAAGTTCAAAATATAAATAATCGTTTAAGGAATTGCACATCCACGATTTTACGTTAAGCCTAACAAACTAAACGAAACTACACCCAAAATATCCACCTAATATATGAATAAATGGGTGACATTTAGCCGCCCAAATTTAAGTCCAAAATATAAATAATTATTTAAAGAATTATATATCCACCACCTTACTTTAAGCCCAACAAATTAAACGAAACTACATTCAAAACATCCATCTAATAAGGGTTTTTTTGTACCATGAGGAAAGACAACATGTCTCACACCTTACCGGTAAACTTAGTTATACACATTTCTATAATTACATATCCAACTAAATAGCTAGAAATGAAACCTAAGCAGATAATTCAACCTAACAACAAGTAACTATACATGGGCATTATGTTACAAGTATTTGTATTCAAAAGGAAAAAAATTGAAGGGGAACAACCTCTACGTCCATTGCTCAAGCCTAATTCTTGCATTTTTCATGACTTACACGTGAAAAATGTCCCAAAAGTTTAACTTAAGCATAGAAGGACCAAAAAATTTGGAGAGAACCCAATATTTTAGTTGATATCAGTAGAACCTTGAGGCTATAAAAGATAATCTGAGCACTTACACTTAAGTTGTATTCAAAGTTAAAGAACGAATCAACACCCAATAATTTTTAAGTTGCTCACAATTAAATTTCAAATAAATTTAAAGTAATTCCACAACAAAACGAGAGCCCAATCTTCTAGTTGATATCAGTAGAACCTTGAGGCTATAAAAGATAATCTGAGCACTTGCACTTAAGTTGCATTCAAAGTTAATAACAAATCAACACCCAACAATTTTTAAGTCACCCACAATTAAATTGATTAATCAAATTTTAAATAAATTTAAAGTAATTTCACAACAAAACCCAACACGAAGAATACTTTCTGAAGAAATAAATACTGAACTTAGTTGTTAGTTGGAGCATATCACTGAAAAGAAAATTAGAGACTTACAATAGCTAAAGTATGGCCTGAAGTGATAGATCTAAGAAAACAAATCACCAAGACTTCGTACAAGGTATAAAATGGGAAGACGCCCAGCAGCTGCTTCGTAGCTCAGACTCTCCCTTCATCAAGTTAACTAATAATATTCAAGACATATAAACTAATGTTATTAAACATGTATAATTTAATTATTTTCTTATATAATTAGGACCAAGCTATTCAAAAGATAATCCTACCAACTAAACAAGAAAAGAATAGAAATAATTTCCTATCATTCCAAGAGAAATGAACCTATATGTTCCTATCAGCAATAGGGCCATCGATTAATCGTTTTCCTGCTACAATCAAAGAAACCTTTTAGAGATAAGGAAGAAATTATCACCCATGCACATACCCTCTTTATTCATGTGATTAGTGTCCTAACTAAACCTTATATGTAAGCCCCTTCTCTCAATAAAAGAAAGTCAGAAGTAGAAACAAAAAATTTTCGAAAGAAAACCGACGATCTAAGTAGACCGGAATGGGTAAAAAATGTAAAAATAGGAATTTGGGAAGTCATAAGTGGCCAATAAAGATAAAAAAATCATGTAAATGAACAATGGATGAAATTTGATGTGAAGGGCAAACCAAACATAAATCAGATTGAACCAGGATAAACCATGAAAAATCAGTTCAAATATTCATTTTTCTAGGTGGATTAAAAACATTAATTTGAAAAATTGATTTCACCAATAGATAGAAAATGAATTTAGACAAATTTAGAACTTTTAGATTTTAGAAAATTTGTCGAATTGGGCCTGAACTGATCAATTTTCGATTTTGGGTCACCAAACCTAGTGTGACTGGACCAAACAACGGTCCAATCAATCAATGGACTGCCTGCCAGGTCAGCATCCAATGAGGGGGCACGATCAATCAATGAGCGACGCATGATGAAGCTCACCTAGTCAGTCGCTCGATTAGCGCCTAGAAGCACGAGCCAATCAGGGAGTGACGCGTGTCCCTAGTCAACGGTCAGACAAAGAAAATCCATGTCACCGATGATCGACCAATGGGAGAGTGACACATATCCTTAGTCAACACTTAACTGAGGAGAAGCCTCATCAGCAAGTCTGGCCAATGAGTCGCTAACATGTGGCAAATGTGCGACACTAGGAGCTAACAAAGATGTTGGAGAAATGGTCGACCAATCAAAGGTAGACATGTGGCAGAGCCATATTGGATGGCCCTAGCCAATCAGACGCTAACATGTGGAAACTGCACAGTGCGTCGTGAGGAAAATCTGATTTATTTAAATAAGCCAATCATAGTATGCCACGTGTCGCGGTCAACGGCTAGAACGAGCGACCAATGGGAAGTCACCATGTGGCCGATCAACGAGTCAAAGGGTGACTCGGATAGTGAGTGTCAGCGAAGCCAACCAATCACAACATGCCACATGGCAGCTCGTACGTACGCGCGCGCGCAGTGTCATCTTTAACCTTAGGCAGATGACAAGATAGGATCGATAGAGGGCGGTTAAGACTCTGGTGACCAAAAAATCCATCACTATGACCGTGAACGAGTGAGTCTAGGGTCGAGTCTTGTGCCGGCTAGTAGCCTTACAAGTTGTCGAGCTCTCTATATAAAGAGCCTCAAACGACTGAAGAAGACGAAGTACTTCAATTTTTAGTGAGACACGAACCAGAGCTCCGACGAGGGCCTTTCCTACAACCTTAGTTGCCAAATTTGAGTTCTCTAGAAATGAAAGGAAGTCCTCAACCTCGCTGCCATCCCCAATCAGCTCAAGGACCACCAAAGTAGTGTAGTGAGCTCGTACAGTACTGTGGCTCCAATAGTCGCAAAATAGTCGATTCCCTTCGAGCTGAATTCCAGTCACCCTCGACCTCCAACAACTAGACCAACCCTCCCCCAGCTCTTTCTGACCAACCCTCGACCTCCCTAACGCTTAAGAGGAAGTCAATTCCACCTCCACTCGTCAATATAGTGAAATTCTAGAGAGAGAAAGTGTTTGTACTAATCAAATTCTCCTTACTCAGGGCATCAATTGGAGTGACTCTTGATCTTAGAAGAACCCTCTCGATGAGTACTAACTCCCCAAATTAAGAGCTTTAGCAACTGCATCCCGACTGGTAAGAATTCGAAGATTCTTCTCTATAAAAGTAGTTTTCCGAGTAAGCTTCGTTTGAGATTAATTCTAGGCTAATTAGGGTAATTCAAAGCATGAATTGATCGTGGAAAGACAATGAAGATGATTAGAATTATGCTAGGAACCAATTAACTAAGTTTGCATGGTCAATTTGATAAAATAAAGTTTCTAGATAAAAAGGGAAATCTTGGAGGAAAATTGGGTGATTTGGGAATTTGTGGAAATTTGAGAATTTTATGCAAATTTTCTAGATAAAAAGGGAAATCTTGGAGGAACATTTTTCTAAATTTTTCTAAATTTATTTTCTACCTGGTGGTGAATTCAATTTCCCAATTTGAAATTTTTAAATCAACTAGAAAAATTAAATTTTGAACCTGTTTTTCACAGTTTAGTTTAATTCAGTTCGGTTTAAGTTTGATTCGCCCTGAACTAGTTCGGTTTTCACACCCAATTTCCTTAATGGTTCTTTTCCTTAATGTAGTGTTTGGATTGATGGGTTTGGAGGGATTTGGAGGGGTGGATAAATCACTCATTTGGTAAAAATTAAAATTGAAGGGTTTGGAGGGGTGAAAAATCACCTCCAAACATCTCCAACCACTCCATTTACACTATGAGGACTCCAAAAGTAGGGGTATTTGGAGGGATTGTGCCATTTATTACTTAAATTATTTTAATACACTAATTTATTATATTTATTTTTATATATTTTAAATAGATTTATATATTAATAATATTTTATATAAAATTATATAATATAAATATATAATACAAATATTATACATAAATAATTATTGTACAAAGTGTATTTTATATAATTTAATTATATATAATAGCTAATAAATTCTTTAATTTAATTAAAAGGTAAATTTGTATTTCTAATTTTTTTTATTAATAATACTTCATCTCACTTCATCTCCATCCAAACAACGGATTATTACAAATTTTTAACACTCCAAATTTATCACTTCACTTCCCCTCCAAACACCCCCGACACTTCACCTCCAAATTTCTCTGAACCCCTCAATCCAAACATAGCCTAAAGGTTGGGTCTTTATTGGCCCCTTGGGTCATCCCAATTTCTCGTTGGACTTTTATTCATTAATCTGGGACCACTTTGTTCATCAGTTTTTATTTTGAAAATTTTTAGTTTTCTATTTTGGCTTTCTCATTATGAAGAAACAAGACTTACAATTTCTCCCCACCTTTTAGGAGTTTTGTGCCCAAAACCCTTTATACATTAAATAAATGGGGGTGCTTCTCCCTCATTACAGATTCGGTTTCCCATGTTTCTTCCTCGATTTGACTACTCCGCTAGAGAACCTTCACCATTGGAATCTTCTTGTTTCTCAGGTTTCTTTCGCGTCTGTCAATCATTTGGGCTGGCTCTACTTCATATGATAGGTTCCCTTCCAGTTCGGGTGACAACTGGTCCAACACATGGCTACGGTCGGGCTCATACTTCCTTAGCATCGATATGTGGAACACATCATGTATTTGTTGCAGATCTAGGGGTAGCTCGAGTTTGTATGCCACCAGTCCAACCCTTTGAATTATGGTGTAAGGGGTCGTTGTATCTTGGTTTCAACTTTACTCGTTATTGAAACCTTAGCATTCCCCTCTAGGGTGATACCTTGAGGAATAATTTATCTCCCTCCTTGAATTCTAGCTCTCTCCTCCTTGGGTCGGCATAACTCTTTTACCAATCTTGGGTTGCTTTGAGCTGGATCCTTATTATTTTAATCTTCTTGGTGGCGTCTTCTATGAGCTCGATCTTTTCTAGTTTTCTTTCCTCTACTTCTTCCGAGAACAGGAGTGTATGACACGACCTCTCGTATAGTGCCACGTACAGCGCCATTTGAATGCTAACCTGATCGCTATTATTGTATGTGAACTCCATGAGGCATAGTAGTCCTCCTAACCTTTATTCATCATTGGGACACATGCTTAAAGCATGTTTTACGATGTTTGGATGATCCGTTTAGACTGTCCATCAGTTTGGGGGTGGAAGGTCGTATTCATGTGGAGTTTGGTTCCTAGCGCCTTCTATAGTCTGGGCCAAAATAGGGATGTAAATCTCAAATCTCTGTCCAACACTATGCTCTCTCGGACCCCATGTAGCCTTACAATCTCTCCTACATAGAGATTTGCTAACCTTTCGATAGAGTCCATCATCTTTATTGATAAGAAGTGGGCTGATTTCATGTGTCAATCCACCATGACCCATATGACATTGTGCCCCCTACTTGTTAGCATGGTATTAAGCTCTTGGAAGGAGCTCTCGCACTTCTCATCCCACTTATACTCAACTCCTTTCTTGGTGAGTTGGGTCAACGTAGCCGTAATGTTAGAGAAATCCTCTACAAATTTCTGATAATATCCCTCATGACCTCGGAAACTGGGTATTTCTGTTGGGTTGGTGGAGGCTTTCCAGCTAGAGATCATTTCTATCTTTGCTGAGTCCACCTTAATCTAGCCCTTCGGGACAATATGCCCTAGGAAGCTCATCTCATGTAGCCAAAATTCACACTTACAGAATTTTGCATAGAGATGGTTCTCCCTTAAGACCCCTAGGGTGATTCCTAAGTGTTATTCATGTTCCACCTTGGTTGGTGTTGAAATAGTATAAGTTATTTAAGGTAATTATGATATAATCTTGGATATTAAAATTATATCATATATTCTATTTAAGGTAGTTAATAAATAGACATGTATATAATTGAGTTAGGGTTTGGAGAAAATAAGGAGGTTTCAATTTCTCATCCCCAATGCCTCTCTATCAATATATTCGTTTTCTCTTCCTCAAATTAAGTTTTGTAACATGGTATCAGAGCTAAGGTTTTCTGCTATTTTTAAGGTTTTTTTATCTGAAGGCTCAAGACACGACATAACTGAATTGTTGTAGAAGATGGAGAAAACGGATGCAACATTAATAGGAAGGGAGTTGAAGGAAATTTTAGAAGGTATGGCCAAATTGTTTGTAGGAAGAGAAGATGTATCGCCTCAACATAACAATACTCTCAATCGAGATTTAAAGTTATGTTGAGGCGATACATCTTTTCTTCCTACAAGCAATTTGGCCATACCTTCTAAAATTTCCTTCAGCTGTTGAGGATAAGGTCCCACATTGGATAAAATAGAGAAGTGTTGTGGGTTTATAAGGTTGGAAGGGTTCCACTACTTATAAGTCATGACTTTTAAGTAGACATGGGCCCAACCCCTTATCGGTCCACAATACCTTCTCTAACATGGTATCAAAGCCAATGGGCTCGCACCCGTACCTGACTCGAGGCCGAAAACCCGGCTCGTAGTTTGCCCGAGTTGGATGGAGGAGGAAAAAAAATACCCAACTCGAGTCCATTGTGTCCCCCCCTCGTCCGAGACTGGAAGAGGAATACCTGGCTCGTAGATAGGTGTTGAGGGCGGGCGGGTGTTGAGAATTGCATGTGGCAAGTGTATCCACGTTGCACGTGAGGGCGGGTGTTGAGGATAAGATCCCACATTGGATAAAATAGAGAAGTGTTGTGGGTTTATAAGGTTGGAAGGCACTACTTATAAGTCATGACTTTTAAGTAGACATGGGCCCAACCCCTTATCGGTCCACAATACCTTCTCTGGAATTACTCCCAATAGAGTAGAGACTTGAAGGAACGAAAAACTATTTGAGTTGGTCGAGAAAGATGAGACTCATACTAGAGTCAAAATATTTGGAAGATTACATTAACGACTCCTATGAAGAACCCACTGATACTACCAGCACATGAGGGCGGGTGTTGAGGATAAGATCCCACATTGGATAAAATAGAGAAGTGTTGTGGGTTTATAAGGTTGGAAGGCACTACTTATAAGTCATGACTTTTAAGTAGACATGGGCCCAACCCCTTATCGGTCCACAATACCTTCTCTGGAATTACTCCCAATAGAGTAGAGACTTGAAGGAACGAAAAACTATTTGAGTTGGTCGAGAAAGATGAGACTCATACTAGAGTCAAAATATTTGGAAGATTACATTAACGACTCCTATGAAGAACCCACTGATACTACCAGCACATCATGGAAGGTGTGGAGGGCGACTAATTCTCTGGTGGTTGCATGGATAATAGGATCACTTTCTCCTTCTATCGCGGGGTTGGTAGAAGGTATTAATAAAGCATCTGATATATGGAAGATTTTGGCTACTCAATTCTCTGGTATTGGGAATATGATGACTGTGATTGAGATTGAAGATAAATTGGACGCACTAAAGCAGGGGGAGCGAAGTATAATAGAATACAGTACTGAGCTGAAAAGGTTATGGTCCGAACTTGATTATTATGATCCATTACTTACATCTGATCCTTCAGATATAGCTTCTATTAGAGCATGGATGGAGCGATGACGTGTGATTCACCTCCTGAGGGGACTAAATCTAGAATATGAAAACAAAAGAGCAATGATATGTCATCAGTCTCTAATTCCTCCGATGGAAGATGTTATTACTGCACTAATTCATGAGGAGTCAAGACAAAAGGTTATGAACACTTCTAAGATATCAGCAATACCAGTTCGCTCTACTCTAGCAAAACCGATTATTAACAACCGACAATGCTATAATTGTGGGAAGAATGGACATATTAGCTGGAATTGTTCCTCGACACGTATTCCTGCATGGGGTGGAACAAGTCATAGCATCAGAGGACGTGGAGCCTGAGGTCAAGGTCGAGGTTGTGGACAATTTGGGGGACAAACCTATCGTGCTAAAGGTGCTGACATTTTAAACAACGACATGTGTTATGCTAATGCTGACTCAGGTACTATTGCACATGCATTTTCTTCTAAACCATCTTCCACAGAATGGATTATTGATTCAGGCGCATCTAGACATGTGACAGGAACATCAGTAGAGTTTATTACATATATTGGTTCTCCACCTTTTTCCCATAATAGAGTTCAAACTACTGATGGCACATTTCAACCGGTTATGGGATTCGGCTCGATTAAATGCACTTCATCAATTACATTATCATCAGTTCTACATGTCCCATCATTTCTGGTTAATCTATTATCAGTTAGTTCAATTAGTGATCAATTGAACTATCAAGTAATCTTTGATCGAGATTCATGTGTCATTCAGGAAAGGAATACCAAGAGAACAATTGGGACTGGACATAGGCTTGATGGATTGTGGTATCTTATGAGAGATGAGTCTAGCACAACTTTAACCACTACTTTGTCTGAACGAGCAATGAATGAAGTCATATTGGAGCATCGTCGTCTTGGTCATCTATCGTTTGAGAATCTTAAGAGGGTAAGGCCTGACTTGATGAATAATATAGAACGTAGCAAGCTTGTATGTGATGCTTGTGAGTTTGGAAAACATACAAGAACACGTTATTCTCCTACTGGTTTAAGAAGTATTTCACCATTTTCGTTGATACATTCTGATGTTTGGGGACCATGTCCAGTTACTTCGATTGGCGGATTCAGATGGTTTATTACATTTATTGATTGTTACTCAAGGATGACATGGGTATATTTGATGAAAAATAAATCTGAGACACTGGTTTGCTTTAAAGATTTTTTAGCTTTGGTGCAAACACAATATAATGCCAAAGTGAGTACTCTCCGTATAGATAATGGTACTGAATATGTTAATAGAAAATTCTCATCGTATTTATCTGCAAAGGGGATTCTGCATCAAATCACATGTCCAGATACAACAGAACAGAATGGAGTGGCAGAACGGAAGAATCGACACTTGTTAGAGGTAGCTCGCACAGTTCTATTTACAATAAATGTTCCAAAATATCTATGGAGTGAAGCAATATTGACGGCAACATATTTAATTAACCGGATGCCTTCTCATATATTTAATTTTCAATCTTCTTGTGAACTTTTGATGGGACGCAATATATATGCAATCCGTCCTCGTGTATTTGGTTGCGTATGTTTTGTGAGAGATCATCGTCCCACAGTAACTAAACTTGATCCATGTGCATTTAAGTGTATTTATGTGGGCTATTCTAGCACTCAGAAAGGTTACAAGTGCTGGTGTCCAAGCGAGAGAAGACTTTTTGTGAGTATAGATGTAACATTTCGTGAGAATGAACCCTTTTATGGTGAATCAACAATGTCATCCACAGTGCTAGATGATTTGACTGAAGCACAACATGGAAATGAAGAGAGAATTAGTGATAATAAAGAAGATGATGTCATTGTAGGTATAATCCCATGTCCTAAGAGATTGAGTAGCAATGAAGGAGGGACCAATGAACCAGAATTGAAGGTTTATAGTAGAAGGAACAAGAGTTGTGCTCAGGGGGAGGAAGATAAAGAAGATGATGGAGAGCGACAAGAACAGATACTTATACCACACTCATTGCCCACATATGTCCCAGATGCCCATCAATCTTCTGACGATTCCTCATCATCACCGGATGTCCCAGATACCCATCAATCTCCTGACGATTCCTCGTCATCACTAGATGGTAATGAATCTCTGCCCATTGCTATTCGTAAAGAATCTAGAGCTAATGCAAGAAAACCTCCAATTAGATATGGTTATGAATATGATATATCTAATTATGTCTCATATGAATCTGTCTCATCTACATACAAGATCTTTATTGTATCATTACAGTTAGTGCACATACCAAGAAATTGGCAAGAGGCTAAAAATGATCCAAAGTGGCTTGCAGTGATGCATGAGGAGATGCGTGCATTAGAGAAAAATAAGACATGGGAACTGGCATTACTTCCAAGCGGAAAAAAGGTTGTTGGATGCAAATGGGTATTTACTGTTAAGCAAAATGCTGAAGGAAAGGTTGAAAGGTATAAAGTAAGATTGGTAGCAAAAGGCTACAGCCAGACGTATGGAATAGATTATGATGAGACATTTGCACCAGTTGCTAAAATGAGTACCGTTAGAATACTTATATCATGTGCTACCAACTTTGGATGGAAATTACATCAATTAGATGTAAAGAATGCATTTTTGCATGGAGACTTACAAGAAGAGGTATATATGGAAATTCCACCTGGATTTGATACAATGAAGACCACTGGGAGGGTATGTAAACTTAAGAAGTCTTTGTATGGACTCAAGCAATCACCAAGAGCTTGGTTTGACCGATTTCGAAATGCAATAGTTAGAATGGGATATCAACAATGCAATGGAGATCACACAGTTTTCTATCGACACTCAAATAGTCAAGTTGCTATCCTTGCAGTATATGTAGATGATATTATTATAACTGGAGATGATAGCGATGAGATATTGCGACTAAAGCAAAGATTGAGCAAAGAATTTGAAGTGAAAGATTTGGGTGCACTTAAGTATTTTCTTGGTATTGAGATAGTCAGGTCTAGGACAGACATAGTGCTTTCTCAGAGAAAATATCTATTGGATCTACTTATTGAAATAAGGATGTTGGGTTGTCGAACTGCTGCTACTCCAATTGAACCAAATCATAAACTATGTGCTCAGTCAGGGGACCCAGTGGATAAAGAACAATACTAAAGAATTGTGGGACGACTTATCTACTTGTGTCACATACGACCGGACATAACATATGCGGTTAGTATTGTAAGTAGATATATGCATAATCCTAGGACAGAACATTGGGAGGCAGTTATGCGAATATTGAGATATCTAAAGAGTAGCTCGGGAAAAGGCCTTTGGTTCAAGTCTCAAGGTCATACTAAAGTTGAAGGATTTTGTGACTCTGATTGGGCTAGTTGTGCAAATGATAGAAGATCGACATCAGGTTATTGCGTGTTTGTTGGAGGTAATCTTGTATCTTGGAGAAGTAAGAAACAGGAGGTGGTCGCAAGATCAACGGCAGAGGCAGAATACAGAGCTATGACTCAAGGCGTATGTGAGATAATATGGATAAAGAACTTATTGATGGAGTTATGTTTATTCAGGAAAGAACCCATTAAGTTATGGTGTGATAATAAATCAGCGATCAACATTGCTAACAATCCAGTTCAACATGATAGAACCAAACATATTGAAATTGATCGATTCTTCATCAAAGAGAAACTTGAGAGCAAGATCGTGGAGCTACACTACATGAAGACTGGCGAACAATTAGCAGATTGTTTAACTAAAGGATTAGGATCTAAAGAGTGGATTAATATTTGTAACAATATGGGAATGATAGATATTTATCGCCCATCTTGAGGGGGAGTGTTGAAATAGTATAAGTTATTTAAGGTAATTATGATATAATCTTGGATATTAAGATTATATCATATATTCTATTTAAGGTAGTTAATAAATAGACATGTATATAATTGAGTTAGGGTTTGGAGAAAATAAAGAGGTTTCAATTTCTCATCCCCAATGCCTCTCTATCAATATATTTGTTTTCTCTTTCTCGAATTTAGTTTTGTAACAGTTGGTGGGTATATAAATATATCATCCGTGAATACTATCACGAACATGTCTAGGTAGGGCTGAAATACTCGGTTCATCAGATCCATGAAGGCTCAAGGTGCGTTTGTTAAACCAAAGGGTATTGCCCTAAAATTGTAATGCCCATAGCACGCACGACCTAAACGTCGTCTTCTGTATATCTTTCTCTCGGATCTTAAGTTGATTGTACCCGTACCGTAGGTTGATCTTCGAAAAATAAGTTACCACTCTCAGCTAATCAAACAGGTCATCAATCCTTGGTAAGGGGTACCTGTTTTTAATGATTACCTGGTTTAACCTCCAAAAATAAATACATAACATCATACTTCCATCCTTCTTTTCTAAGAATAAGACTGGGGCACCCCACGAGGATTGACTGAGGCGTATAAAGCCTTTACCCAGTAACTCGTCCAGTTGATCCTTCAGCTCCTCTAGCTCTGCGGGGACCATTTTGTAGGGTGTTGGAGAGATGGGTTATGTTTTAGGTATCATGTCTATAATGAATTCTAATTGGCGATGTAGGGGTAGTTTGGGCAATTCCTCAGGAAATACCTCAGGGTAGTGTTTAACTACTGGAATTTTCTCTAGTCCCTTATTCTACTGGCTTGCATTCGTAATCATTGTGAGGAATGACCTACCTCATTTTTATAGTATGTATTAAGCCTTCAGACATGATACCAAGTGTACCCCTTGCTTTTTCCTGTCTCCTTCAAATACTACCCCTTGCACCTTCGGGGCATGAAATGTTGCCTTCTTATTTTGGTAGTCTAACTTGGCTTATTGCGTGGATAACCAATCAATCTCCAAAATCATTTCCACTTCCTTTAGAGGTAAGGGAATTAAGTCGGCCTCCAAGTTATTTCTCATAATCCTTACATCACACTACTTTAGAACTTCCTCCCAAGCCAGTAAGAGGCATGAGTTTCCGAGGGAGGATGGGGACCAGGATTTCCTTGGCAAAAGACCGTTCTACTCTAGAATCTAGAAGGGCATAAGTGTTTCTCCTAAATAATTGAACATACACTAGATGAAGGAAAATCAGCTTCTCTAGTCAATGTTCTGCACGACCAAGACTACCATCTTGTAAAGGAGGTTGACGAAGTTCTACAGAGTCTAAGAGAGGTCATTTAGATGTCGAAATAGTGCACAATGAATGTTTGAAGGGAGGTTTCTGTAAAATAGGTTTTCTTATGTTTAAGAGAGGATTCCAACCAAATATCGAAAGGGGAGCATCTAACCTTTTATAGGGAGCTCAGGAGGGGGTATTGGTGTGACTTGCCTTTTTGTTGCATCCAAATTGGTCTAGAAATAAGCTTGCAATCAACGTGTTTCTTTGTAAGTCAAGCAGCCCAAAATGGTCGGATTGGCTTCTTCAATAAGGTGGGCGGGGAAATGGATGAGGAAAAAGATGGTGGGTGGTCCGATTTAGTATGACTAGTTTGCTCGACCAGTTCGACTTAATTTTTTACTTGATTCAATCAAATTTAGGATTCATTTTAATTCAATTCTTGATTTGTTTTGATATAATGTTCGATTTGATCAAATTTCAATCTAGTTTAATCCAAATTATGATCCGACTTTTGATTATTGATATAATTTCAAATCAAATGACTTTTAGTTCTCAATTTATGATCAACAAGTTTCTTTCAAGTTTAGTATAACATAGTTTGACTATTTTTGAAGATCTTGATTCGAATCAATTCCCTATTTGATTTGATTTTCTATCTCAATTCAATATAATTTCTCCATTGATTTTCCAAATTCCAATTCAATTTCAACTTGTATGACTTTATATCCTTATTTTCCGATCAATGTGGTCTTTTCAAGTTCGGTCTAGCTTAATTTGATTGATTTTTAAGTTTACATTTCGAATTAATTTTCGATTTGGTTCGATTTTTGTCATAGTTTAACCTCTATTTCGAGTTTGATTTAATTTAATGCATCACAATGTCACTTGTAACCTCGCACAATATTTCAAATGAAACAGTGAGTTCAAAATTTTCATTCGTATCAAAGTACACATTCGACAAATCACCTACAATAATATAGTTTAAAATTGAAGTTTCGTACTTTTACTTTTGAAAAATCATTTTACTTGAGAACTAAGTTTCATTGTTGTTAATCAATTCATATATTCATTCAAGAATCACATAACTCATAAATTCAATAAAACATGTATTTACATTTTATAAGAGCCTGAAAAGTCTCCAACTAATTTGCACATTATTTAATCCACCCACCTAAGTGCTTATAGAAATATCAGGGTGGATGCCTCCTGAGAGTAGAGGGTGTATAACACACTTGTAACCTATTTTATAATATGTATAATTATGTGTTATTCAAATATTTATATAGTTAACATATATACATATTTATCCAAATATTTAAAATTCACTTTTATTCGAGTTAGTCAATTAACTTCTAAATGTTATAAATACACCATGAATTCATATTTTCCACCATATTCACGCTTCTTAAACTTATTCTTACCTTTTGGTTTGATTCCTCAAATTTTACATTTTGATTCTCGAATTTTAAAAAAATTTAAAATGGTACCTTAACTTTTAAATATTTACAATTTAGTACCCAAACTCTTTTATTTCCACAAACTTAGTCATTGTTACCCATATTTCAAGTTTGACACCTTAACTTTACAATTTTTTTTTCAAAATAACCTCTAAACTTTCAAATTTTGTAAAACAATATGGAAACTTTCAAAAGTTACTCAATTCGGTCTATAGACTCAAAACTCACCAAATCACCCTCTGAAACCCAAAATATTATTTCCATTGATTCCCATCATCTTCCTTATGTCATTCCAATGATTTCTCATCATTTTCCCTCTTATTTCCAAGTTTAAAATCGAGTCTAATGTTAGAAAAATCGAGCATCAATAAAAACATGGCATGGGCTCACTATAGGTGGTAAAAAGGATGACAAGGGAGACTGAAAAGGGTCAAGTCATGGCATTTGAAAGGTACTAGTTATCAATTTATGAGATGCCCTTTATTCTCATGTTTTTTAAAATAGTATTAAAAAGTTAAGAATTCATCATTTTTGTAAATCTAATTTAATTTATTGAAATAATGTCCAATAAAATGAAATAATTATAAATTTTCAAAATAATAAATAGGAATACTTCAAATAGAGTCATTTCAACACTGATCAAAGTGGTAGTTCCTCATCCGGGAGTTACTTTACCATATTCTGAATTCAATGGTTTTAATAAATTACCTACAACAGTTAATCTTGATCCAAATCTAGAATTATGCTCAACTGTTTGTGTAACCATAAATTATATTTTGTATTTATTGACATCTATTGACTTTGTATATCTTTATTGTAAATAAATAATTTTATTATAGATCTATTTTGGTCTTAAAATTATATAATAATAGAAACAACAACCTAGTCACCATCTCTATATCTTATTTACTTAGTAAGTTGGTACGCCTTATATACTACTTTTAGGCAACTCTAAGAGATTCATTTGAAGAACACATGGACTAGTTTATGTAAGGAGCCTCTCAATGACCCTCTTGGTGGTATTTTCCAGAAAATAAAATGGTCCATTAGTGGTCGAAGAATGATGGAGAAGGTCATGGAAGCTCCAAGAAGACGATGACAAATTATTGCATATATTTGGTATATTAAATGTCGATAAAACACTTATTTTACTATGTATCAATGAGATACTACTGTGTAATGGAAAAATAAAGAAATAATAGTGTTTGCTCACAAGATTATGATAATGTTCATCCTTGACTTGTATTGAACCGAGTTGGCGTAATTCAATTTTATTTAAAAATTATTTATTTAAATATTTGATTATAAAAATTAAAATATTCTATTCGAACATTTTCAAAAAAAAATTATAGTACCCATTACAACAAAATTTCTCATTTGTTACAATTTAATTTTTATTTGTATTATTACCAATGAATAGATTTAAGGTAAATTAAAATTATTTTAAATAGAATTTATTTGGGTTTACACTATTTAAATATGATATATCACTTAATAAAAAACTAGACAATTATTCAAATAAAATTACGCAGTTACTCTCCTATTTTTATTTTGATGTATGTATATATTGAAAATAATAAATATGAATTTTCTTTATGAACCATTTCTTAAAACCATTTAATTTTTAAATTATCTACATTTTGTATTAAATTATTAAAATAATAATAAATTTCATGTCTAGTGTTCACTTTTTTTTTTGCATTCAAATTACTCCGAAAATAAGCTTGCAATCAATGTTTTTTTGTAGGTGGGGCAATCGAAATCGTAAAATCGATTATTTTAATAAGGTGGGCCGGAATCGGAGAAGCAAAAAGATGGTGGGTGGTCCACTTCAGCCTATCTAGTTTGTTCGACCGGTTTGACTAAAGATTTTACTCGATTCAATCAAATTTTGTATTTAATTTAATTCAATTCTTAATATGTTAGGCATTGAAAATATGCATGAAATTTATTATTATTATTATTTAATATAAAATTTAGATAATTTAAAAATTAAATGTTTTTTTTGTAGGTGAGGGAATTGAAATGACAACGTGGGTTGCTTTAATAAGGCGGGAGGAAACAGAGGAGGAAAAAATGGTGGGTGGACCGATCCAATCTAACTAGTTTGCTTAACCAGTTCGACTAAAGTTTTTACTCAATTCAATCAAATTTTAGATTCGGTTTAATTCAATTCTTGATCTTTTTTATCTAATGATCAGTTAGATCAAATTTTAATCTCGTTCAATCCAAATTCTAATCCGATTTTCGATTATTGGTCTAATTTCCAATCGGTTAACTTTTAGTACTCGATTTCTAAACAATGAGAACCTTTCAAGTTCAATATAATATAGTATGACTATTTTTTGAAGATCTCATTTTGAATCAATTTCTAGTTTGATTTGATTTTCTATCTTAATTCAATATAATTTTTCAATCGATTTTCCAATTTCAAATCTAATTTCAGCTCGTATGACCTTATATCCTTAAATCCCGATCAATAGGTTCTTATTAAGTTCATTCTAGTTTAGTTTAACTAATTTTTAAGTTCTTATTTCAAATCAAGTTTTGGTTTGGTTCGATTTTCAATTATAGTTTAACATCGGTTTCCAATTTAATTCAAATTAAGGCATCATGATGTTATTGTAAACTACATAATATTTCAAATAAAACAATGAGTTCAAAATTTGCATTCGGTCGTGTTACCCATTCAACAAATCACTTAAAATAATATAGTTTAAAATTTAAGTTTCTTATTTTTACTTTTAAAAAATTATTTCACTTCACAGCTAGGTTTCATGTATGAATTACCATCAAACAATTCACACATTTAGTATTCATAAATTTAATAAACTATGCCTTTACATTTGAGAAGATCCTCAAAATATATCAATTAATCTGCACATTATTTATTCCACCCACCTTAGTTAATAATCAATATATCATGGTAGGGTTTTCACTCTCATCTAGAGTAGATGGTGTAGATCATACTTGTAACATATTTCATAATCTGTATAATTATATGTTATTCCAATATTTATATAATTTCTATATATATACATATTTATTCAAATATTAAAAATTTTCACTTTTTTCCTGAGTTATTTAACTTCTAAAAATTACAAATACACCAAAACTTCATATTTTCTATCATATTCACCCTTCATACACTTACTCATACTATATTGGTTTGATTTCCCAAAATTTATATTTTGGTCCTTAAACTTTTAAAAATTATAAAATGGTACCTTTAATTTTATATATTTACAATTTAGTAGCCAAAATTTTATTTTCACAAATTTAGTAATTGTTGCCCCTATTTCGAGTTCAACACCTCAAATTTACAATTATTTTTGTAAAATAATATTTAATCTTTCGAATTTTGAAAAATAGCCTATAAACTTTCAAAAGTTACTCAATTAGGATCATATACTGGAAACTCCCATATCACTCCCTCAAACCCAAAATATCATCGCCATTAATTCACCATCATCTCCCTTATGTTGTTCCAATGATTTCTCGTCATTTTTCCTTGGATTTCCGAGCTTAAAAATTGAGAGTAATGTTTAAAAAAATAGAGTATCAACAAAAGCATGGCAGTGACTCCTCTAGGCGGCAAAAACGGCGATAAGGGAGGCTGAAAATAGTCGAGTGATCCTTATAGGTGTCTAGGTGATCGAAAAACCACCAATGGGGGCATGCATATCACGTCTCAACCTGTTTTGGTTGAAACCCCATAATCAACCCGCCACTCCTTGTACTGAAATTGTATTTCTATCAAGATAGCTCATGAAAGGTAAAAGCTTATAATCTATATATTTTCTATAACCAAATAAATAAAATGACTTAATAAAATTATCTATTCGTGATAATATGGGCTTGCTTTAGAGGTTTTCACTCTTCTTGTTGAAAAACTTCTGTGAAAGGGGATAAATGAGAATGTGAGTTCTACAACTCATTGAGCGGGTTATAAAGGGAATAAGGGTAAGGAACTTTTCAATTTCTACATTATATCACCACACTCATTCTTTGGAAACTAAGCCTCAACATTTCTTTTTTTATCATTAACTTGAATAATTCTACATTCCTACTTCACGTATTTGTTTAACAATCAAGCATGCACCCTGTATCATCAAAGGGATCATATGTTCATAGAATAGTCTCCGATTGTTCCACTTGTGACCCGTAGCAACTTTACCTACCACCCTGATAGGAGGTTACACCTTCTACCACAATTCTGTGTGGGCATCATTTGCTCAATCCCCAAACTTGAGCCTTTGTGTCTACTATAGTGGGATGAGACCTCTCTCTCGTCATCATTTGCCTCAATGCGCATGAAACTCCTAGAGCTTCTTAACTTATACTCCCTGAGTCATCTAGTAACCCTTAGAACTAACACTACCCCATACTGGGCGCCTTGATGGTTTCATATCTCAACATGCACAAACAAGAGTTTTTTAGTTAAGACCATTATCTTTGATGCTACCAGCCCCACGAGCTTGCTAACTCGGCTTGGCACAATAACCACCAGCTCAACGAGTTTGACGACCCGACTTTGGCTTGGTAGCTGCTAGCCTAACGAGTTTAACAACCCGACCTCGACCGGGTAGCTATGTCACACAATTTACCATTTATATAGATTTTTCACAGGTTTATAACTTGTCTATTTCTCTACGGGTTTAAGCATATGTCCATTGTCCTTGGGCCCACTAGAGCAACCCTAGCTCTTCTCGGAAATAACTTTAAAAAATTTTGAGCAGTTTCACGTAGTTAAGGGAGGTTGTTTCTAAAAAAATAGTTTTCAAACATGAAAGTATGCTTATCACCCCCAATCGAGTGTAATGTCAGAAATTCCACTCACCCATATTTCATGACTCTTTCATCCTGCGGGAAGTCCCAAGTTGGATGTGCATTCCCTTTACACGAACTTTTTGGCGATCTGTACTTACAATGACTTGGACAATTAGGTCACAACCAATAAGGTATTTACACTTAAGACCCGTAATTTTTTCCATAATTACATTTTAGCCCTTAAGTATACCTTATTTCCATTTAAGTCCCTAAGATTTGTAAATCTTTCATTTGTGTCCCTAATTTCCTTAAATTTCCAATTGGGTATTATATTCTCTTTAATTACAAAAATCCCTAATTTTTCAAAAATTATAATTTAGTCCCCAACTTTCTAAAAATTGTAATTTGTTCCTTCAATTTGAATTTCATCAATTCAACCTGAATTCTTCTCAATGGAGTCCTAACATGATACTAATCTTCTTCCCCACGTCCCTTGATTCATTTCAAGCTATAAAACACAAAGTTTGACTTAGAAATGAGCTTAAACGGAGCTTCAACCGGAAAACATCCTAGAGAGAGAAAGCTTTTATTCTCACCTGTGAGGGTCCAATTACCGGAGCTCTTGATTCCAATGAGTTGCTCTCTTCCTGGGGATCCTTCCTAGATCAAATCGTGTCTCAATTGGTGGCATGAATAGTGCAAATTTCATAATTTTATTTTCTATAAAATTGCATTATGAATAGTGAATTCCGCTGAAGGGCGGTGGATGGAACTTACCAAAATGGTTCAAAGAAGCTCGGGACTCCTCTAGGGAAGGTCAGAAGGGCTTGGTTTGGTTATGGTTGGCCTGAGGGTAGCTCGAATTGAGCTCGACCGATTTTGGTCTTCGTCTGCCGAGGGAGCGGCGGTACTGTGCGAGCTTTCTGACACTTCTCCGGTGATCCTTGAGCTGAATGAAGAATATCATTGTGTAGTTGACTTCCTCAAGATTCCAAGGAACCTGAACTTGCCTTTAGAGGTTGAGGAAAAGGTACAAGTCAGAGCTCTAGTTCGTGCTTTATAAAAAAATGGAGCACTTCTTCTTCTTGAGTCGCTTGGAGAATAAGAAGGACGAATGGGGAGGAGCTTTTTATATAGTGAGCTCGACAACTAATAGTGCTACTCAACCATTCCAAAATTGGCCCCAATCTTGCATCCACAGTTAGATCAGAGAGCATTTTGGGACACAAATGACCGAGTAACACGCTAAATCTTTCTCTCTCCACTTTTAGAGGTTAAAGATGACATTGTGCGCGCACGTGCAAGCTTCGCATGTATGAGCTACCACGTGGCGCACTTTTATTGGCTAGCTTTACTAACGCGACTTCCCACTCAGCGTTTGAGTCTCTCTCCGACTCATTGACCAACTATGTGGCGACCTCCCATTGGTCGCTCATTCCAATGTGGCCATTGACCGAACTCTACTATATGTTTGACTGTGACACATAGCGTCTTCTGATTGGCTAATTTAAATAAGTCAGATTTTCCTCCTCACGCATTGTGCCACTGCCACGTATCAGCCTGTGATTAGTTTGGACCATCCGACGTGGCTCTACCACATGTCGACCTTTGATTGGTCGACCATTTCTCCAACATCCTTGTTTACTGCTCACGTGGCATCTTTTCCACATGTCAGCTCCTCATTAATCAGCCCACGTGTCAAGTCCTCATTGGTCAATCCACGTGTCAACTCCTTATTGGTCAACCTTGTTGACAAGACTTCTCCTCAGTTAACTGTTGAATGAGTACACATGTTGTAAACTCCGTTCTCTTAAAATAAGAAACCATAAATGGGAACCAGAAAATTTTGAGAGAAAAACTGAGGATCAAGTGAACCAAAAATTAGGTAAATGAGGGTAAAAATGGGGAATTGGAAAGTCTCAAGTATCCAATAAATGCCCAAAAAGCATGGAAAGGAACCATAGGTGAAATTGGGTGTGAAAACTGGACCGGTACAGGGTGAACCGGAATGAACATAACTAGTTCAAAAAATTCATTTCTCTAGGTGGCTTAAAAATATCAAATTGAAAAATTGAAGCCACCATTTGATAGAAAATGAATTTAGTTAAATTTTTAAATTTCAGAAAATTGGTCGAATTGAGTTTGAATTGGCTAATTTTCAATTTCGGGTCACCGACCCTAGACCGACCGAACCAGTCAACAGTCCAGCCGGTCAATGGACCGTTGCCAGGTTAGCAGGTGCGACACATGGAGAAGCACGCACAGTCAGCCGCTCAGTCAGTGCCTTGAAGCATTGGCTAATTAGAGGGCGACACGTGCCCTCGGTCAGCAGTCAGAGGAGGAGAATCCACGTCAGCGACGACCGACCAATAGGAGAGAGACACACGTCCCCGATCAATGGTCAATGTCAGAGAAGCCCCATCAACTGGGCTAACCAATGGAAAGTTGACACGTGGCAAAGGATCCACATTAGCATTTGACAAGGATGTCGAAGAAATGATTGACCAATCAGAGGTTGACATGTGGTAGAGCCACGTCGAATAGCCTCGACCAACCATAGGCTAACATGTGGCAGTGACATTATGCGTTAGGGGGAAATTTGGCGTATTTAAATGGACCAAATAGAAGGTGCCACATGTCACGGTCAACGGTTGATGGAAATACGGTTAGTAGCCACATGGAAACGGGTGGCCAATGGGAGGCTGCCACATGTCTGGTCAGTGAGTTAAAGGCTGACTAGGTTGCTGAGTAGGAAGTCGCATCAACAAAGTTAGTCAATCACAGAGTGCAACGTGACAAGCCCGCACATGCGAAGCTTGCACGTGCAACATGGTGTCATCTTCCTCCTTATGATAATTGGGGGAGAGAGGGGTGGGCAGACACTTCGGTCTCCTGTGACCCGAAAACTCCTCCAATCTGATCGTTAGTGATTGAGTCTAATGCTAAGTCCTATGTTGGTCGGTAGCCCCGTCAGTTGTCGAGCTTCCTATATAAAGAGCACCCCTCCCCTTGACTTCCTCATCCCACCAACGAGCGAAGAAGAAGAGGTGGTTAGTTTTTTAGTGAGCCGAAAACTAGAGCTCTGATGTCGAACCTTTCCTGTGCCTCTGAAGGAGAATTCGGGTTAACTAGAATCCTGAGGAAGTCAGCTACACAACTGCACACTCCACTCAACTCGAGGGTCATTGAAAAAGCACCAGAGAGCTCACACAATAACCTCGCTCTCTCGGCGGTGTGCAACCCAAACTGGTCAAGCATAATTCGAGCCACCCTCTGACCAACCATGACCAAACCAAGCCTCTTAGACCATCCCTAGAGGAGCCCCGACCTTCCCTAAGTAACGTTGGTAAGTCAACTCTATCGTTCTTTGTTGGAATTCACTATTCACGGTCGATTTTGCCTGAAAAAACAAATTATGAAATTCACACTGATCTAGCCACTAATTGGGGCACAATTTGATCCAAGAAGGATTCTCAGGAAGAGAGCAACTCAGAGGAAGCAAGAGCTTCGATCATCGGATCCTCACTAGTAAATAATCGAAGCTTTCCCTCTCTAAGGCAATTTTTTTACAAAGATTCTGTCACGCCCCGACCTGGTTTGGTCAGATCCCTGTGATCAACCTGCCACTCTCCCGATTTATTAAAGGGTTTCCCCTTATTATAAACCGTAAAGAGTAAGGCATCCTTTAAACCTGCACCATTTCCTGGAATAGCATAATCAAAACTGCATAAAATTTTAAACTTTACATACATGTCTTACAGGCGTCTTAGTTGATGATCTTTAAGAGTAAGCTTTCCAAAATCTCCTAAAAGGGATATAAGGGAGGGGGTGAGTATGACTATTCAGTGAATGGGTTTTCAAAAGTTTGGACTTTGAAGAAAACATTTGTTATTGGAGTGTGTCAAACTTCTTTCTTTCAAAAATCCCTTCATTCAAAATCTCGGGTTTTATCACCATTTTCTTATTTAATAACGGTGTGTCATCACCCAACACACATCCTTCATCATAAATACACATTCGTAGGTCAGTACATCCACTGAACCCACTTGTGGCTTCGGAGCAACTTTACTAGCCACCCGGATAGAAGTACGTCCACTTCTACCCTTAGAATGAGTAGATGTTCGCGACATCCGACCCTCATTCTTGGAATAAATTCTTCGTATCCATTATGAGGACAGAGACCTCATCCCGTCCCCACCCCAGTCTCATGCGCTTAGTGCTAGTCCAAATTTTGCATGGTCACCTGGTACGACGAACTGCCCTTATACTCACCAGGTCGTCCAGTGCCCTTAGGATGCATCACTACCCCTCATGTCACGCCCCGACCCGGTTTGGTCGGATCCCCGTGATCAACCCGCCACTCTCCCGATTTACTAAAGGGTTTTCCCTTATATTATAAATCGTAAAGAGTAAGGCGTTAACCTGCACCTTTTTCCAAGAATATCATAAATCAGAACTGTATAGTAATTTAAATTAGTTGTACCAATCTTGCAGGCATTTAATTGCGCAAGTCCTTTAAGGTTCGACTTTCCGGGACTTCCTAAAAGAGGTATAAGGGAGGGGGTGAGTACAACTACTCAGTGAGTGGGATTCAAATCTTTTAGCTTTCAAGAAAAACATTTATATGGAGTGTGCCAGACTCCT
Source organism: Trapa incisa (assembly GCA_030064435.1). NCBI lineage: Eukaryota > Viridiplantae > Streptophyta > Magnoliopsida > Myrtales > Lythraceae > Trapa > Trapa incisa. The sequence goes on from CM057765.1 coordinate 6,233,839, forward strand.
TTGTTTTCAAAAAAATCATTTCATTTAAAAATTCATCTTTTTCCATTATTTCTTAGTTATCGATGTGTCATCACCCAACACACATCCTTCATAATGAAGGTTACACACATTCGCAAGTCAGTATCACTACTGAACCCGCTAGTGGCTTCGGAGCGACTTTTCCTGCCACCCGGATAGAAGTACGACCACTTCTACCCTAGGAATGAGTGGATGTACGAAACATCCGACCCACAATCCCGAAATCACTTCTTCGTGTCCGTATGAGGACAGAGACCTCATCCTGTCCCCACCCCGGTCTCATGCGCTTAGTGCTACTCCAGATTTCGCACAAACACCTGGAACGACGAACTACCCTTATAGCCACCAGGTCGTCCAGTGCCCTTAGGATGCATCACTACCCCTCATGGGCGTCTTGATGATCTCGTACTCATAGTGCATGCACAAACAATGTTTTCTTATATTGCCATGTAATATGTGGTGCCATTAGTCCAACGGCCCCGACTCTCAACTCAACTCGCAGCTGTTTGTCTTGACTAGTCCGTCGACCTGTCATGTCGCACTGCCGCTAGTTGACTGAGCATGTCGGTCCTATCTTGGTACCATGGCCAAACAATTCACTTATTAAGTTTTATGGCACATATATCATGTTCGTTTACGAGCTCCTGCTCGTGCCAACTGGCCTTGGGCCCATTGTACGAGATTTTCAAAATCGGGCATTTCGCCCCCAAGTTCCAAAACCGAGGCCCTTGGCCTATCAGAGCTATTCAAGCTCCCGTCGAGAAGGTCTCCCAAATAGTTTAAGCATTGGCACACAGTCAGGGGAGAACACTTCCGACAAAAATAGGTTTTTACTATCCATCATACCGACCGGTATAAGGACATCTCCGTTCATAACCGATGAACGGGTTTTCAACTTCCTTCCAGGAAGTCTCATCATACCAACCGGGTATGATCTACTTACAACCCGTAAGTAGTTTTTCCGCATAACTTTCACATCACTTTCTTTAAGTAGTGATGATTAAAATACCACTAAACAGTGGGTTTTTATATCGAGGTACTTATCATCCCCAACCGGGTATGATGTTAGTAAACCCACTCACAACCGGTAAGTGGTTTTTAACTTTATAAGGTGTGCTCATCATCCCAATCAGGTATGATGTTTGTAAACCCACTCACCCGTTAATGCCGTGAATTCCACTAGACCGGTTCTTGGTATTCACGCGAGCTTGTCCTTGCTGGCGTTCCCGGTACTTCGTGTTCCGGTGAAGGCACGGCGGTCTGAGCTTTCGATCTGGGCAGATAGGTCTCATCCTAAGGTTCATCCTTTCGGTCCTAATTCGGTCGTGGAAAGGCTGAGAAAGTGTTGGGAGGGCTTGAAATGGCCGATTTCAGCTTGGCCGAAATAGGGCAGCTTCGGTCCGCCGGAGTTGCTTCACTATTCCATCATGTCGGCGTTTCTCCAACGATACTCGGATTGATTGGAGTTTGCTATCAGATAGCTGTCTTCCCCCCGGTTCTAAAGAGCCCGACCTTTGTTCAAGTCGAAGCTCTCGTTTGAGCTTTACCGGGAAATGGAGCAGTAGAGAGAGAGAGAGAAGTGTTCAGGTGTGAGGAGAATGAAATGGGGATGAACTCTTTATATAGTTGTAAAACCCGTGTATTAAATGGGCGAGATTTATTACTGGTATTAATATTGCCATAAATTATTGGTATTAATTCCAATAATTTAATTTCGGTATTAAATTATTGCTATTAATTATATATTAATTTATGATAAGGCGTACATACAAATTTTTGACCGAAATTTCGGGTTTCAAAAAATATTCATACTTCCCAAGAGGTCACCCATCCTCACATTACTCTCAAGTAAGCACGCTTAACTTTAAAGTTCTTATGAAATCTAGTTCACTTGAACCACTTTGATTTTTATTTTCTAATTTGTCTTAAGTTTCTTTTCCAAGGTTTAATGAACCCTTTGCATCACCCGAGAGTTGTAAATTCCCAACTTGCCCGTTCAGAAATAATCGGGTTTGTGAACCGGTTCTAAATCCTCACTTGGTTTGACCGGTTCTTTTCCTGGTTTTCCTTAGCTCAAAAGGGCGGGTTTTACACCTCATGGGCGTCTTGATGGTCTCATACTCATAGTGCATGCATAAACAATATTTTCTTATCAAGTCATGTAATCTGTGATGCCACTATTCCAATGGCCCCGACTCTCAACTCAACCCGTAGTTGTTTGTCTTGACTAGTCTGTGACCTGTCATGTCGCACTGCCGCTAGTTGATTGAGTATGTCGGTCCTATCTTGGAACCATGGCCAAACAAATCCTTTATTTAAAGTTTTATGGCATATAATTCATGTTTGTTTACGAGCTCCTACTCATGCCAACTGGCCTTGGGCCCACTATACAAGATTATCAAAATCGGGCATATTAGCCCCCAAGTTCCAAAATCGAGGTCCCCAGCCTTTAAGAGCTATTTGAGCTCCTGTCAAGAATGTCTCCCAAATTGTTTAAGCATTGGCACACAGTCAGGGGAGAACACTTCTGACAAAATAGGTTTTCACTGTCCATTATACCAACCGATATAAGGACTTCTCCATTCATAACCAATGAACGGGTTTTCAACTTCCTTCAAGTAACTCTCATCATACCAACCGGGTATGATCTACTTACAACCGGTAAGTAGTTTTTTTGCATAATTTTCACATCACTTTCTCTAAGTGATGATGATTAAAATACCACTAGACAGTGGGTTTTTATACCGAGACACTTATCATCCCCAACCGGGTATAATATATAATCTCACTCACAACTGGTAAGTGGTTTTTAATTTTAAGTTGTGCTCATCATCCCAACTAGGTATGATGTTAGTAAACCCACTCACCCGTTAATGCCGTAAATTCCACTAGACCGGTTCTTTGTATTCATGCGAGCTTGTCCTTGCTAGCGTTCCCGGTACTTCATGTTCCTACACGATATGAACATCTCAGTTCATTATCTTTCGCTCTAATAACCTTCATTCATTCCAAATGAATGAGAAAGTCAACTTTCATTTATTTGCAATTAGGTCCCTAAAGTTATTTCTCTTTAACTTTAAGTCCCTAATATCGGTTTTTCCTCAAATTGAGTCCCGAAACTTTTAAAATTTATCATAGGACCTCAATTTATTCCATTTCACAAACAAAAGGGATTAATTTCCCAAATTTCCAATTTGGTCCCCCAACTTTTCCAAAATTACCATTTTGCTCTTACTTTACAAAAATGGTAAGTTTCACCCCAAAAATTTTAAAATTTCTCAATTGGCCCTCTAACATTTTTATCATGCCCAATTGACCCTCAATTTTAGGAAACTACATTTTAGTCCTTCAAATTTTCGAAAATCCACAATTTCCCTCAATTTTTCCACCAATTCCAACTCTTTAACATAGCCGAATTTGATTTCATCAAATTGACCAATCAAACACCTCTAATTGTTGAAATTGAAGTTGAAATTGAGTTTCTCCATGTTCATACAATTTCATAGAACTTTGAATCGCAAGTTTTAATGTCAAAACAAGCTCAAACAGAGCTTTATCGAAAAATGAACTATAGAGAGAGAAAGCTTTGATTACTCACTGGTAAAGGCACGGCGGTTTGAGCTTTCGATCTGGGCAGATAGCTCTCATCCTGAGGTTTATCCTAGAATCAAGAATCGCATCAATTGATGTCGAATTGAGTTAGAATTTCATCATTGAAATTCTACCATTCTCTCTCTAGCATCGGCTGAAAATTGCAAATAGGAGCTGAATTGGCTTACCTTTCAATCCTAATTCGGCTGTGGGAAGGCTGAGGAAGTGTTGGGAGGGCTTGGTTTGGCCTGAGGAAGGCTCTTAATGGCCGATTTCAGCTTGGCCGAAATAGGCCAACTTCAGTCCGCCGGAGGTGCTTCACTATTCCATCATGCCGGCGCTTCTCCAGCAATTCTCAGATTGACTGGAGTTTGCTATCAGATAGTTGTCTTCTCCCCGGTTCTAAAGAGCTCGACCTCTCCTTCTAAGGTTAAGAAAAATGTTCAAGTCAAAGCTCTAGTTCGAGCTTCACTAGAAAATGGAGCTTCACTCTCAAGCAAGCACACTTAACTTCAATGTTCTTATGGGATCTCGTTCACTTGAACCAATTTGGTTTTACTTTTCTAATTTGTTTTAAGTTTCTTTTCCAAGGTTTAATGAACCCTTTGGATCATCTGCAAGTTGTAAATTTCCAAATTGCTTGTTCCCAAATGATCGGGATTATAAACCAGCTCGATTTTCTTACTTGGTTTGACCAGTTCTTTTTCTTGGTTTTCCTTAACTCAAAAGTGCGAGTAATTGGCCAGTTCTTACTTGGTTTGACCAGTTCTTTACAGGTCTCGTCCCACATTTGCAGACACGAAGTATGACTCGGGTCCAATGGTCGGGTAATTGATACCCAATGAAATGTTTGGTAGAGGTTGTGGACTTATACGAGGGTGGACTATAAAAACGCTACGGTCCACAAGTGGAATAGCCATGTACTGTTCTGCAAAGGTTTGATCTCTTTAATGATAAATGGCATGTTGATATGTGCTAAATATGATTAATAATGAAGAACATTGATACATTTTTTTTTCAATAAAGGGCGTATGTGCAAACCCATAAAACATCTCAAATAAAGGAAATTTTTTATCATGGGATAGATGAATCACCTTTTTTTAAGATTTCTCCTAACCCCCACTCACTGAGTTATTGAACACACCTCTCTCCTTAAACTCTTTTTCAGGAGACCTTCTACAACAAGAAAAGTGGGAGCCTAAGGAACACGCAACATTTTTATTGAATTATTTTATTTACTTTTTTTGAAAAACATATCAATTGTATGCCTTTACTTTTCTTGTTCTAACTTGGTAGGGATACTTGGATAATACAAGAAAATATGGTAGGTTTCTCACGGGGTTTCAGTCAAACCGGGTCAGGGCAAAAAATATGTCGCACTTTTATTTGTCGGTCGTCGGTGACGTGAATTTTCTTTCTTTGACCGTTGACCGAGTACACATGTCACACTATTATTGGTAGCACTGACCAAGCAGCTGACTCGGCATGATTGGTCAGTGCGTCGCTCATAAGAAAATGTTACAATGCGTCGCTCATAAGATTGGTCATGTTCGCTGATTGGGAGCTGACCTAGTAGGCGGTGCGTTGACCGGTCAGTCAGACCGAGTTTGGTGACCCGAAATAAAAAATTTGTCGGTTCAGAACCAATTTGACATATTTTCTAAAAATTAAAATTTTCTAAATTTGTTTAAATTTTTTTTCTATTTATTGGTAACTTCAATTTTCTAAATTATTATTTTTAACCCACCTAAAAAATAAATATTTGAACTAGTTATTCATAGTTCAATTCGGATCACCTTGAACCGGCCCGATTTTCATACTCAACCCAATTTATGGTTCATTTCCATGATTGTTGGATCTTTATTGACCATTTTAAAATTTTCAAATCCTCATTTTGAATTCTCAATAGCAATTTCGGTTCTCTTAAATTCTTAGTTTTCTCTCAAAATTTTCAGTTTTTATTTCAAGCTTCTCATTTTGAGAAAATGGGATTTACAAGGCATGCATGAGAAAAGTTCTGCTTCACTTTGGTTAGTAATAAGGTCAAAATAGAGCATCAACAGTCATAGAGTTGCAAATGCAATTTTGAGTGGAATTGAGATTGGCCAAACATCTTGGGCCGTTACGGACATTTTTGAGGTATGATAGTGGAAATCTTAGGCTAATCTATGGCCAATCTGTCTGCTCGAGTTAAGGAGAAAGAGAGTAATATATTCTGTTGGGAAAAAAACCATCGAGAATGGTAGTAAATTGATCCAGAAGGCCGAGAGAAGATTTGAATGTTGTAAATAACCCAATGTAGGAGAACAAATTGGTCGGAGTAGCTTAATTCTCATCAGATTTTGGTGTAGGGAGGTACAAACAATGTACTATAATTTTCTATCGAAAATAGAGCACAACATTACTAGACAATGTCATTGGAGGACACCCGAAGGGGATATGAGGCAATGAAAACACAACAACGACCTTAGAGAAGGAAGAAGGGTAGTTATGGGTAATTTATAATTGTTGTCATCCTTAGATGCCCTTTGTTATTTTATTTTCTTGAAAAATAGTTGGCAACTCTATTAGTGGTATTTTTCAAGTAACAAAATAGTCGATTAAAGGTTACGGAAGGAGATATGAAGGTCGTATAGGCTCCAAGAGTACGATAATGTAGTATTATATATGTTTATGGGATCAAAAATCGACTAAAACACTTTATTTGCTACGTATTAATATGAGATCAATTAGATATCAAATGGAGAGAATAAACACATAACAATGATTTGGTAAGAAGATGATAATAATATTAATGGTTGGTTTAAGTCGAATTGGATTAATTCGATTTTATTTAAAAAAATATTTATTTACACATTTAATTATAAAAATTAAAATATATCATTTGAGAATTTTCAAAAAAATGAAGTACGAATTAAAGAAAAATTCTCCATTCGTGATTACCTAATAAATAAATTTGAGGTAAATTAAAATTATTTTAAATGTAATTTGTTTGGGTTTACAATATTTAAATATGATATAAGTTAATAAAAAAAAACTATATAACTATCCCAATTACTTATCATAATTTTATTTTGATTTTTGTATTTATTAAAAATAATAATTATATATTTTCTTTATGAACTATTTATTAAAACAATTTAATTTTCAAATTATCTACATTTTTTTATTAAATTATATTAATAAAAATTCAAAATTGATGTATAAGCAGTTTGACACCTTTCTCCACGTAGATTGTAAGTTTGGGAAGTGAGCCATTTAATGTAGTGAGAAAGTTGTAAATGCACAACAATTATATTAGTTGTATGTTTGGTATAACCAATAACCAATAGATTTAAAAAGCTATCCTCCAATTGTCACGTGTTTCCTGTGGGGATGGCAGCCATGTCTTTCATCGTACAATGTTTAAAAGTAACATTTTATGGTCTGTATCTTGCCCCCTCACAGAGGCAAACCATAATGTCGATGGAGAAAGACTAAAAGATGTCCCCCCAACTATCATTTCTCCCAACTCCTCGGCATCTATCTATCTATCCTTTTTTTTACTTGTTTGTTAACATTTTAAAATAATTTCTGACCATGTGATTGAATTGGTCATAAAAATAAAAGGTTCTAAAATTTATAAATTTTAAATGTTAGTTGTAAACGGTATGAATTGTTCACTTAGCACATCACAAATATATATATATATTATATTTTTTCTCTATTTTTCATAATTACGCGTACAATTTTTTATAAATTTATTTATTTGTTTAAACAATTAGGGTTTATTCTATTACCGAGTACATAGTACTCGAACTAAATAGAACCGAATTTAAATTTATACCACAGATTAATTTTAATATTTCGAATATGAATTTTGAATAATCAGTACTAATTATAATCTGATTTGAATTCGAATTTACTTACTTAATTTGTAAAATATCAATTTTAACTTAAATTTATACAAATAAAAAATATTAAATTTTAGTTTGAATTATGCTGTAATCAAATCCGAACCCGTATCCATTCAATTGGAGTCATCTCTATTTAATACGACGAGGGAATCTAATTTTTTATGTTAATAAAAAGTATAAATATTTTAATACTAATATGTAAAATCACCCATTTAGTTAATTTTACCTACTAAGTAGGCACTTTATATATATTGAAGCTTAATTTTTAATAGCTTTTACATTTACAAAAAGAATTTTACCATGCTCATGCAAGCTTTTATTGTCAACCAACTTATTCAATATCATTTTAACCTTTAGTGCTAGTGCTATCTATCTTTTTCTCATTTATTAATATATTATATTTGGCTCATTCACACGCTAAGATAAAATAGTCACTATATGGCAAAAATGTAAACAAGAAAGTTCAACCCGAAAAACTTGTTAAGAATGGCCGTATGGATGTTGATTCACTCCACCATTTATTAAAATAATTTCGGTAATACAAAATTGAAAATCAGTTATTTCAAACTCGATTCGACAAGTTTTATAAAAATAAAAAAAATTAAATTCATATTTTAAATAATGATGATTTCAATTTTCCAGTAATTTATAAAAATGAATATTTGAATCGTTTCTTACTTGTTTAATCTAGTTTAATTCGGTACACTTTCGTTTTAACATCAACCAAACCTATTCTTACTTTTAATTTACAATAAAAAAAAATTTATTTTTGGATATTTATTGATCATTAATATCACTAAAATTCTTGTTTTGGTTTTTTTATAAATTCTGATTTACTTGAACTATTATTTTCTATTTAAAATTTTTCGGTTCTCATTATAGATTTATTATTCTGAAAAAAAATGGGATTTATACAAGTGTCATGTTGGGTCAAATAACCCTTAAATTAGGAACTATTTTTTATTTTTTAATATGGCCTTATGATATCATTTTTTGATAAGTGGTAAACTCATATATTAGTTTTTGTTTTGAATAACATGGATAAGTGTAAGTATTAAGTTATGACAAGTGAAAAATTATAATATATCAATTCGTTCTTATATAACCACATAACTTATAAAGTTATGTGGCATAAAAGCATTTGCCCTTATTGATTCTGGAGAAAATCGATCATATTTGAGGGAGAAGTTAGTTCATAGGGAGAAGTCATGTACTATTAATACACATGTCCTTAGGCGAATAGGTTTATAAGGGATATCATCTTACCAGTAAGTGAGATGAAAATAGGAGATAAGATCCCAAAAGCAGATTTAATACCCTTACGAGTAATGTAGATCTTATTCTTGGAATAAATTATTATCCGCATAACATGCCAAGTTGGACTGCAAAACCAAGATATTAACAATCCACACCAGTAATGCCAATGAGGTGGCATTCCCGGGAGAGAGGAGCACAAATAAACCTCATATGATATCGATCTTAAAGGCTCAAATGATGATACAAAAGGGATGTGCGACATTTCTTGCATAAGTTATAAGTATGAGTGCAGAGGGAATCGTGCCCAAGGATACCTGGGTAGTGCCATAAAATCGATAGTACGATTTTGTAATCGACATCATTACAGAAATCAACCTGATATCACAAGCTCCGTATCGATGATATCTTCGACATCATTACAGAATCACTACCCACTTCCTAGTATTGATGATATCTTCAATCAACTGATAGGAGGATCTTACTTTCCAAAGATCGACTTATGATTAGGATATCACCAGCTGAAGGTGAGAGAGGAGGATATATAGAAAATAACATTCAGAATAAGGTAGGGAGACTATGAATTATGGGTAATGTTGTTTGTATTAATCAATGCAATAGTTGCATTTATGGACATAATGAACAGGATGTTTCAATCATACCTTAACCAGTTCGTCATAGTTATCATTAATAACATACTGGTATATTCCTAAACTGATGAAGATCATGAAACACACCTTCGCATAGTGCTGGAAGCACTATGAAGAGAGCGGTAGTTTGCCAAATTCTTGAAGTGTAAATTTTGGGAAAAGTAGGTTTCCTTAAACACGTAATATCAGATAATGAAATTCAAGTAGATCTTACAAAAATTAAGGTGTCTAGTTAGAATGCACCAAAGAACCCTACCAAAGAACCTTATAGAAGTAAGTAGTTTTCTGAGATTAGTCAGATAATAAAGGAAGTTTGTGGAGAACTTCTCTATCTTAGCAGTACCAATGACGCAGTTGAATCATAAAAAAGTCAAGTATGAGTGGAACACAAAGTGTGAGGAAGTATTTAAGTAACTAAAGAAAAGACTCACCACAACCCATATACTTGCTCTCCCGGATATGGACTGAGTACACATTGTACAATTATGCGTTTGGACATGAGATAGGATGTATAATGACGCAACGAGGGAAGGTGATCTCGTATGCCTCGAGACAATTAAAGAAACATGAGTGTAATTATCCGAATCATGATTTGGAATTAACAACCATCATATTCAACCTTAAGATATGGATGTATTACTTAAATGGGGTTACTTGCCGAATTTTCATGGATCACAAGAGCCCCAAGTACATATGGACATAGAAAGAGATAAACCTAAGACAAAGATGATGGTTGGAATTGATAAAAGATTACAATCTGATTATTGAGTATCATCTCGGAAAGGCAAACTTGATAGCAAATGCCATTAGTCACAAGCATGAGGTGAGCTTGGCTAACATAAGATCAGTATACCTACTTGTGTTATAACAGATGAAACAACTATGAGTATGCTTAGACATGGATTTGAAAACTGCTTGCATATTAGAAAATGTGGTAGTCTGACCAACATTGGTGAACCAGATCCAGGTAAAGTAAAAGATTGACCCGAGTATGAAAAGGTATATTGATAGAATCATAGAAGTCACAACCACTGATTTATGCATAAGAGCAAATGAACTTTTGACTTTTAAGGGTCGTGTAGTAGTACTCGATGATGCATTGCTGAAGAATGTCATACTTGAAGAGGCACACAACTTAGTGTATGTGATGCATCCCCCAACACCAAAATGTGCAAAACCTTAAAGAAAGGTTATTGGTAGTTAGGAATGAAAAGAGAGATAGTAGAGTACATTGCTAGGTGTCTGTCCTGTAAACAGATAAAAGTCGAACATCATAAGCCGATTGTACTACTTCGACTGCTCCTTATTCCTGAATGAAAATGGGAAAAGATCACGATAGAATTCATGATGGGATTCCCCCCTTCAGCTAAAGGACATGATGCGATATGGGTCATTGTGGACTGACTGACAAAAGTCACTCATTTCCTACTAATCAAGATCATAGACATGATTGAAAGGTTGGTTAGGCTATACATACCTGAAATTGTACACCTGCATGGAGTGCCAGAATTTATAGTGTCAAAAATAGATCTGACATTTACCTCCATATTTTGGTCGAGTTTGCAAAGGAAGCTTGGGACAAAGCTCCATATGATCACCATATTCCATCTCTAAACAAACAAACAATTTAAGCAAACTATACAAACCTTGGAGGACATGCTCTACGCTTGTCTCCTGAATTTTGAAAAGAAGTGGGAAGACTATTTATGCCTAATGCAATTCGCTTACAAAAACAAATATCAAGTCAACATACAAATGGCCCAATATGAGGCCTTGTATGGAAGGAAATTGGTTCAGAATCGTGTCGAACTTGTCTCGTCCCTTTCTCCCGATTGAATTCTCCAGACTGATAAAGCTATGATCAGATAGCCAACTAACTATAGAATTTGTCCATATAAAACTTGGATGTCCCCCTGTCAGTTTAAGATCAAAATTCTCTTTGAAATACTCAAACATCCATTTTCTTGTGAGGGCACATGCAGAGAGCACCATTTCCTCTCTCAGCCACCAAACTTGGAGTTTTAGGTTTCCCCAAAAAGCTATAAGAGTCATCTTTCCAACACAACCTATCTCGATCACTAATGTTGGCTCTACTATCATCGCCAAGATTGAACGGTACCAAACCTTCTCTAGCTAGAAACAAAGCATCTGCTTGCGTGGTCATTTTTGGCGACTTCGATGACCAACAAGGGTAACAAATATTTCAGTAGACTCCTCTTGGCCAACTTTTGAATGTTAGAGGCCTTGTACGATTTCAAGCAAGTCAAATTAACCAAGCCCAAGGGGAAAATTATAATTTTTTAGGAAAATTATGGGGCAACAATTATGTATTGATATTAGTACTTAAATTGATTTCTATGCTTATTATGACTCTTGTAGAGATAGTGCATGAATTGAATGGATAAGGACCTTACGCACCAAGTCAAATAGCAAAAATTATCGGAACGAACAAGTTTTGATGATAACGATGAGTGAGAATAATGATGCGAGTCTAATTAGACCGTCCAAATATGATTTACCGTTTTTTATAATACATGAAATCTATGATACATGATTTAGAAAATCATTAAATAAAGTGTAAAATGACATGGATGTGTGCTCACTAAATAATACCATTTTCAAACTGAAGAAGAGTTAAGGTTATATAGATCGGTGCAAACGAATAATATTCACATGTTAGGATTATGTGAATTGTGACATTGTTCTTGTGATAACATTTTTTATAGGAGTGGGTTGGGTGATGACTAAACTTCATGTGATATGATTGGGAATATGATGTTGACTACTCAATTGGTACATGTATACTACATGCAGATTAGAATGAGGACCACACTAAATGAAAATTAAGATAGACATGATTTATATATGATGTTGACTACTCAATTGGTACATGTATACTACATGCAGATTAGAATGAGGACCACACTAAATGAAAATTAAGATAGACATGATTTATATATGTGTACCCATTTGTGTGTATATTGTATATTGAGATAGTGTTGACTCCCAAGGAAATTGGAAGGGTATATAAGGGAAGATTGATAGGATACTTGTAGAGATAGTGGCTAAGGTTGTGATATTGGCATGATCTCATATGCTAAGACATCAAAATGAGAGATGAATTCGAGGGATATCGGTTGGGAGATCGAAAGTAGACTAAAACACTTTCTTTCCTAAATATCAATATGAGATAGATAGAGTATCAAATGGGAAGAATAAAGACATAGTAGTATCGTTCGAAAAGACGATAATAATGTTCATCATTGACTTAGGTTGAAACGAGTTGAGTTGATCCAATTTTACTTTAAAAAATATTTATTTACACATTTAATTATTAAAAATTAAAATATACAATTTAGACATTTTCAAAAAAATAAAATTAGAGTACTAATTATAGCAAACTTCTCATTCCTATTACATTTTAGTTTTACTTCATTATTACCTCATAAATAGATTTGAGGTCAATTGAAATTATTTTAAATATAATTTGTTTGGGTTTACAAAATATATATATATATATATATATATATATATCACTTAATAAAAAATCCAAATGAAGTTATATGGTTGGACTTTCATATTTTACTTTGTTGGTTGTATTTAGTGAAAATAATAAATATATATTTTCTTTATAAATTATTTTTTAAAATAATTTAATTTCAAACTTATCTACATTTTATTTGAAATTATTAAAATGATAATGAATTTCATGCCTATTATTCACTTCTTTTGTTGAGTCCAAATTAATTTAGAAATAAGTTTATTCAAAGTAGAAATATTATTCACGGTCCAAATTAATTCATAAATAATTCACCTCGAGTTCAAATTAATTCATAAAGAAGATTATTCAAATGGCAAGTGATGCTTTAATAAGGTAAGTAGGAAAGGGAGTATGAAAAAGATGGTGGCCATTAAGTTCAGTTTAACTAGTTTGCTTCGACGAAACTTTTTTACTTGATTTGATCAAATTTTGGATTCGGTTTAATTTAATTTATAATTTAGTTTTATATAATATTTGATTCCATTAAATTTTAATATGGTATAATACAAATTCTGATATAGTTTTTTATTATTGATCAAATTTCTAATCTGATGACTTTTTGTTCTCGATTTCTAATCAACGAGATCATTCCAAGTTTAATCTAATATAATTTGACCATTTTTTGAATATCTTATTTGATTTTCTATTTTAATTCAATATAATTTTTTGTTCCATTTTTCAATTTTCATTCTGATTTCAACTCATGACTCTATATCCTTGATTACGGGGTCTTTTCAAGTTCGATATAGCTTAGTTTGACCAATTTTTAAATTCTCATTTCATATTGATTTCTAGGTTGGTTTAATTTTTTATCCTAGTTTAACTTTGGTTTTTGATTTAATTCAATTCAATAGGTCATAATATTACATGTAATTCATACAATATTTTAAATAAAATATTTATTTATTTCAACTCATATTACATGTAATTCATACAATATTTTAAATAAAATATTTATTTATTTCAACTCATGACTCTATATCCTTGATTACGGGGTTTTTTCAAGTTCGGTATAGTTTAGTTTGACCAATTTTTAAATTCTCATTTCATATTGATTTCTAGGTTGGTTTAATTTTTTATCCTAGTTTAACTTTGGTTTTTAATTTAATTCAATTCAATAGTTCATAATATTACATGTAATTCATACAATATTTTAAATAAAATATTGAGTTCAAAATTTGTATTCAAGTTAAATAATTTATTCAACAAATCTCTTTAAATAATATAATTTAAAATTTAATTTTCTTAATTTTACTTTTAAAAAAGTGTTTTACTTTACAATTAGAATTAATTGTAGTTAAGTAATTCACTCATTAATTCAATAATCACATAATTCATAAATTCAATAAAATATGTATTTACATTTTAGAAGAGCCTAAAAAAACTCCAACAATCTACATATCAATTAATCCAAATGATCGAAATATCATGATAAGTGCATTCACTCTCATGTTCATGTAGAGTATAGGGATAGACCACACTTATAATATATTTCATAATAAATATAATTATGTGTTATTTAAGTATTTATATGTGTTTAAAATTTTTACTTTATTTCAAATTAGTCATTTAATTTCTAAATATTACAAATATAACATAAATTCACATTTTTCATCATATTTAATTTTTCAAATTTTATATTTTGGTCCTTGAACTTTTAAAAAATTATAAAATGGTACTTTAACATTTAAATATTTATAATTTAGTATCCAAACTATTTTATTCTCACAAACTTAGTTGCCCTTATTTTGAGTTCAACACATTAACTTTACATTTTTTGTAAAATAACCTCTAAGCTTTCGAATTTTACAAAATAGTTCATAAAATTTCAAAAGTTACTCAATTAGGTCCCTACACTCAAAACTTGCTAAATCACTCTCTAAAACCTAAAAAACGTATCCAATTAATTTCCCGTCATCTTTTGTTCTAATGATTGCTCATCATTTTTCTTTGGATTCCCGAGCTTAAAAATCAATTTTAATGTTCAAAAAAATAGAGTATCAACAAAAACATGGGAGTTGCTCAATGTGGTTGATTAAAAAACCACGAACAAGAGCAAACATGTCATTAGAAAATTTCGATTTCACCTCGGTTAGTAATAAGATTGAAATAGAGTATCAACACTTATGGAGTTGGAGTAAACATGTCATTAGAAAATTCCAATTTCACCTTGGTTGGTAATAAGATCGAAATAGAGTATCAATACTTATGGAGTTGCAGAGGCAATTCTGAATGAAATTGAGCTTGGCCAAGCATATTTGGTCCAATTGGACCAAAGGGAAACCAGAAGAAAAAAGAAAAAAAAAAAAGAAAGAAACGGCAAAGAACAGAGAGAGAGAGGAAGTCACCAAAAAAGTTGGAGTCTCCGGTGACTCGAAAATCGCTCTAGTTAGGTCGCCGACAGCCACGTCAGAGGCCGAGTTTTACACCGGCGGGTAGCCCGAGCAGTTACCGATCTCCCTATATAAAAGGCACCCACTCATTCATTTTCAGCATCCCACAATTGATCGAAGAAGAAGAAGAGTGAGTTTTCCGGTGAGCTTCAAACCAGAGCTCCGACCACAGGCGAAACCTCTACTAAAGGAGTTCCGAAGGGTGGCATTGGAACTGAGAAAGAATCCTCTAGCTCCGGACCTCCTCAAAACAACCAGGGGGTGCTTAGGGAGGTGCGAGGGAGATCGCACAGTAAAGTTGCTTCAAAGCTCGAAGTAGTGAGCTCCTACCCTACACCACCTCACCCCAACCGGCCCTTCCATCGCCCACCTTGGCCACCACTAACCGCCTAAGATCCTCCACAACACCCCGTACTGGCCCCAGTAAGCTCAATTTCACCTCCCTTCGTTGGAATTTTTGAATTTTAGAGTTGCACCGACCGAAACTTCTCTCTTCAAATTCCTGCAGTGCAGCAACGAATTGCAGTAGAACTCAATCCTGCTAGGTTCCCCTTAACTAGCTCTAGCCGTCCCCACCCCAAGCTTCGACCACCGCCTCTTCGTCAGTAAGAAATGCAAGATTTCTTTCTCTACTATAACTTTTTCGGCGGAGCTCCGGTAGGGCATGAAACTTAGCCAAATTCATAAATTCGAAGTGTAGGACAATCAAGGGGAGCTGTAGGAGGTGGTTAGAAGCAAGAATTGAAGAAAACAAGGACTTACATGCCGCCAATTCAATGAGGTAAGATCCGAAGTGTTATATGCTCAAATTGGGGAAGA